>CM046669.1:48246562-49446562 GCA_025594165.1 Tamias sibiricus | reverse complement strand
TTAGTAAAACATGTCAGAATTTTTTCTGTATAGAGTATCTTCTATAATCAGTTTATCTAAAATGATATTATTACCGAGGTTTAGTCACTGTGTTTAGTACACACTCACAGTAAAAAACCTCTTTTATTAATCCACTGATAGTAAGCAAATTAAAAAAAAAAAAAGATAAGAAATCCTAGTGGCTCAGGAGGCTGAGGCAGGAGGATTTTAAGTTCAAAGCCAGCCTCAGCAGTGTAGCAACACCCTAAGCAATTTATGAAGACCCTGTCTCAAAATAAAAAATAAAAAAGGCTGGGGATGTGGCTCAGTGCATAAGTGTCCCGGGTTCAATCCCTGGTACAAAACAAAACAAGCAAGCAAACAAAAAAAGATAAAGAAATGTATAGTTCAAATTTTCAGGACTTTCCCACCCCAACATTTTATACAAGGAACAATTATCACTGCTACTTCTTTTTCACATTCCATTAAAGGGCAGGTTGCTTATTTTGAATCCCCAAAATTGTGCCTCCCTAGTGGGTGTGTAGGTTTGTTCAGAGTAATTTTACCATCCTCTGTAAATTCTTACCAAACAGAGCAACTAGTCTACTATGTCCTTTCATTGTGTGTGTGTGTGTGTGTGGGGGGGAAATGAAAGGAA
Organism: Tamias sibiricus; assembly: GCA_025594165.1. Classification (NCBI taxonomy): domain Eukaryota; kingdom Metazoa; phylum Chordata; class Mammalia; order Rodentia; family Sciuridae; genus Tamias; species Tamias sibiricus. The sequence goes on along the minus strand of CM046669.1, from coordinate 49,445,925 downwards.
AAATTGGTATTGGGAGTGGTCCTTCCACCAATCACCTAGGGCCAGCTGTAAGAAGGAGGACAAGTCTTTGGTGACACTTTTGTTGAAACACATTTGAAGCAAGATTTGATTCAAGTGTTCCCTACAAAACACCTGTCAAGTGGGGTGCTTTATAAGAAAAGGACTCTATAGTTAAGAAAGTATGGAAACATTAATGACTCTGTCTCCCTCCAAAAAATTCTTAATGTCCCTTAGACTATAAAAGGTACTTCAAAGCCCCAGAATTAAGAAAAAAAAAAAACCTATTTAACTTTGTTTTAACCAATATTCCTAAACTTAGGTTGGTATTAAAAATATTTTTAAATAACATTTCCCTTGGAAATGGCATCCAGAAATTTAGTTTCATCTTGAACCAAGAAACTGATCAATCATAGGAAAATACCCAGGATACTTCCATTTTCATGGCTGGTTAATATGAGAAACCACAAGGTTCCTCAAAAATTCCTAGGGAAAGTCATTATGACCAAGTGCCCTTATGATCCCTCCAAAGAAGAAAGGAATGATCCCAGACATCTAGTACCTTACCTTTTCCTGCTGCCATCAGGCTACCTTTCCTGCCAATCCAACCCCCAAGCTCCACAGAATGACCCATATTATTGCATATGAATTATTAGGGTAAAATTCTGGAGAGGTTCCATTGTGTACATTTACACACACAGATTCTGCAGCAAAGAGAGAGGCATGCTGTAAAAACTGTCTAAGTAACGGCCCTCTGGGAACTCTGATTTTGTCTTTGGGGATTATTCTTCCTTCCAATGCATTTTAGAGATGATATTTTACTGTGAGAGCAGGGTGTGTGTGTGTGTGTGTGTGTGTGTGTGTGTGTGTGTGTAAATCTCTGATTTACCATGTGAGAAATATAAGAAAAGCTACTGCATTTAAGACCAGTGGTTTTTCCAATTCTATATTTTATCTGTCCTTTGTTGTACCTAGAAAAGGTGGGATGAGTAAATGTTCGACCTGTCCTTTGCTTTCTTCCATGTAGTATGTTTTCTTGGCTTTACTGTCATCTTGAGCCTTGTTTTGGAGGGCAGAAGAATGCTTAGGTCATGTTTAGTTTTTATAGCCTCATTTAGTGTAAATGGATCCTTTGGGCCCAGTCTATGCCCATTGCCTAAATTTAAAGTTCTTTTTCTTGCAGGTGGCTTAATTTATATTTGTTGATGGCACAATGAATGCAAATAACCACACAGGTGACCTTTAGGAGGCTATAAGAGCCAAGCCAGTTATGTGAGTGACTTGAATTCAGAAAGGGATTTTGATATATTTTTAGCATTTCTACAAAAACCTTTTTCTTGAGGAAGGAGAATATTTAATCACCCAGTAGGTGTTTTGGAAGCATATAGAGAGCTAATCTGTGGTACATGATCAGGTATTTCAGTATCATAACACTAGGGGAGTAATATGATAAAAGGAAACCTGAGCAGAATTATAGAATTGCTAGAGTGGATTGATCTTTGTGGGAATTGTCTATTCAGTTCATTTTATCACACTCCTTTCTATCCTCATAGTTCTGCACCTATACCTTAAGTGAGAGCATAATTTGAGATTGAGTCATGACCTAATATGAAGTGATATATGCCTGAAATAAATTGTTTGTTCATCTTAAAACTTTCATCAGGGAGATTCTGCCCCCAAATTTGTCCAAAATGATGCTTTGGCTACAGCTGATAATTAAATCAGGTAAATCAAATTCTCAATCATTTGGAACAGATAAGCTCTCTATATGTTTCTAATATATCTACTGGGTGATTAAACAGCATATCCCATTAAGAAGAACATATTTGTAGAAATGCTAATCATGAATGAGATCTCTTTCTTGTCAGAAAGCAAAGTTGGAAGTTACTCAATACTTAAATCTTTCCTCAATTTGATCAATAAGACTAATTCCATAAATCTACATATTATAAACTAATAGGACTCATTTGAAATATTAGCATCTGTAATATAAAAATCAATTTGAGAAATAAAAAGATCTCTCTGCACTTCCACTCATGACCAGTACTATTGAAACCTGTGTGGCTCACAGCCTGCTTACCTCCTCTCCCCACAATGGTGGCTACTCCCTCCACCCACTGCTATCCTATTCACTGTTTGAGGGTCAGTCTTAACTTTAAGCAAGAGCTCCAACCCAGCATCTTGGAATCCAGGATTGCCATTGGGGGGCATTATTGACACTTAGGTCCCAAAGACCAAGCTTCAACTTATTTCAGTGTACTTACCTGATCCTCTGTCTTAGAATCCCATCCTTAACCTCGTCTTGACAAGGGGGAGAAGGTTTTACTCTGCAGTAAAATTACTTATGCCTCTTCAAAGTTTTGTGATTGATATATCAAATCAAAGCTATTTTTAAATATACATTATCATCATTTATTAACACATTGTTAAACAAAGGAAAACAAATGTAGTATTTACATTTTATCAATAATCTCTTAACCAAGCATTTTAGTCCCTAAAAGTTCAAATGCCACTGAGCCTAAGAATTACTCCAGTAATTCAAGGAGGTGAACTATTGCATAAATACAGAATGTTATGTCAGAGGACGTGAGAAGCTAAAATCTGATCTCTGATGTGTACCCTTGTTTTCTCCCTGTTGAAATGACTTGGACTTTGTTTTTCCTGACATCTGCCAGTTTGGGGCTTTGATCATCTCCTGATTCTGGTTGCCCCATAACTCTTCTTTACTTGCAAGGCGATTTCAATTAATTTAACTATATCTAGCTGTATTCTGTAACATAGCAGGTGTCTCATCCATAAAAAAAAGAACAAAAAAAATCCATAATACCTTAGTCTTCTTAAAAGATAATCTCTTCTTTAGAAAATTACCAAACTAATGGAAATTTTAGAATCTCTGTTGATTTATTAGGATCATTTTTATATATTAAAAGATTACAAGCTAGGCATAGTGGCACATGCCTATAATCAATCCTAGCTGCTAGGGAGGCTGAGCGAAGAGGATCGTAAGTTCAAGTTTAGCCTGGGCAATTTAGACTTTATCTCAAAACTAAAAATAGAGTTAGGAGTGTAGCTCAGTGCTACAGCACTTGCATGTGTGAAGTCCTGGGTTCAATCCACAGTACCACCAATAAGATAAAATAAAACATTTGAGATGATTTTTAATATTTTTTTGTTCTTAAATAAGTATAAACTCAAGTTGCAAAACAGTGTAAGTGGTCCTTTGTACCTGTCATTCAGCTTTCCTCAGGTAACACCTGGCATAACAATTATTGATTTTTAAAACCAGGAAATTGACATTGACACATTTATCCAGACCACAGATGAAAAGCTAAAGACATGTATTTGAGGAATAGCAGGCAATAGTCACAGAAAGAATTAGAGGAATCATTCAGAAAATCAAAGAGAAACTTCGGTGTCCTATACACTGACTTTATAAATGGTTACAAAAATCTACTTATGTATCAAAAGGGCCACTTTATTCTATATTTAATTATTAAAAACAAAAAAGGCCATAATACTGAAATTTCATGTTAAAAGGAGTGTAGGCATATTTAATATATTTTTATAAGAGAAAATATCTCTTCTAGTAGAGGAATAGACTTCTAACTCCTAATTAAAGTGTGATACTAGGCAACTGGTTTAGACTTATAAATATAAGGTGATAGCTTACTACACTATGAATTGTTTTGGGGGAACATCTAAAAAAATTTTTTTTTTGGTTCATCATACATGTATGCCTATGCTAAATCTCTTAGATCATTCAGATAAAAGTAAGTTAACTATTTAAAAATAAATCTAGAATAAATAAATTTATGAATCTGTTCAAATGCTTGAAGGAATTCAATTAAATCTGCAAAATGGAATGAACATTTTTGAAAAGCTCCTTCTAAGTGACTGATCAAATCTGAAGATTTAAAAATAACATAGTATGAAGGTGAAGGGGAAAAGTCCCATGTATCAAAAGGTGGAGAGCTACAGAAATATGGAGTGAGGGATCCAGAGAATTTCACACACAGGAGGACTCAAAGTATACGTGAAGGCAATGAAGATCATTAACATTCACAGCTTTTAACTTTTTTCAGGATACCCTTACTGTTAAAAGTAATTCTTTTTTCCCAAGCAAAGCCAAAGCAAAGTTAGCAACTTTGGTGGGTTTTCCTTCTTAAGATAAAAATGAATTTTTGATCCAGATAAACATAAATTCCAAACTTAGATATTCTAATAATATGGTAAATTAGGAAGAACATCTGACAAGGAATTAGAAAATACCAGTTCAAGTCTTAGCTTCTCCTAAGAAGGTACACTCATCTTATCTGATCTACAGTTTCCTCAGATTTAAGTGGGAATAATGATTGCTGCTTTGCCTGTGTCACAGAATTTTTATGAAGATCAAAGAGATAATAAATGTGAATTTTGAAAACTATAATTCACTATATACATAAGGTGGATGCAAATCAAGAGCTCCTAAGAAGTATTAATTCTATTTGAATACATTTTATCATTAGAAAGTCAAGACTTAATTTTATGTGAATATTAGAAGTATTTGTACTTTCGATTACTTCCTTCCAGTCTAGCTGAAAAGCAATCCTTTTCTTATTTTTGTACTTAAATCTGTTTTTCTTCCTCTCTCCTCATGCATCCTATCACCCCTCTACAAAAGTAGTTAAAACTCCCAAATCAAAGAAAACTCCTGTAATAAAAATGATAAATCTCTTCTCCCCAATATCTCAACCCCCAAATAATTGTGTGTTACAGAATTATATATCCTAGAGCTCAGAAACATTTGTATTAATAGGTAAATATGAGCTGTCAGTGGGGTTAGCTTTTATCATGTGTAGGTGGTATTTTTTAAAAAATTTTATTAAAAAATAACCACATAAGCAAAAGAAGTTGCAAAACATAGCAGAGAGGTTTGTACATGTACCCATCGCCTAGTTTCCCTTGGGTAACATCTTATACATCCATACAACATTTTCAAAACCAAGGAGTTGCTAGGTGTGGTGGCACACACCTATTGTTCCAGCAACTTGGGAGTCTGAGGCAGGAGGACCACTTGAGCCAGGAGTTGGAGGCTACCCTGGGACATGTAGCAAGACCCTGTCTGAAAAAATAAACAACAAGAAGTTGACAATGGCACAGTTAACCAGGCTATAGAAGCCAAGCAAAAGACACAGGATTTGAAGAGTGACAGGGAATTAAAAACACTTCTAAAGGAAAAATCTAAAAACCAAGGAGTCCATTTTCAGAATGCCCTGAGAAAGTAGAAGAGGTGAGGTTATGATTATTAGGAAAAGACAGAGTTCACAGGCCAAATATATGAAGAAGGAGGGCAAGGTGAAGTCTGGAGAAATGGGTTTCCTTCAATTTCCCAGTGATCAAAGATGACATGAGAACTATCTTTAGGTGGATACTGGAGTTTTCAATGAAGAAGAAAGAAAGAATATTTTTAATATATGCTCCATTGAGAGCTGCATTGAACTGAATGATTCTTGAGATTTTCTACCTAGAGCTTGTCTGGCGTTCACAAACTTTGCCAGTGGAGTCTCATCAGTCAGTGGAAGTCTGGGAAAGCTTGGGTAGTCTGCACCAGGAATAGTCATGATGGGGAGGGGTGGCATTGCAATGTAGGAAGGAATATGGGAAGGGAGAGGGGGAAATGCTAATACCAAGAGCCCAGCCTTGTGAGGAGAAAATCCTAATCCTTTTGTGGCAGGTGGTGAAGTAAAATTCATTTTTCGAAACAGAATATATTCTGTTTGCCAACCACCAAGGGGCCTTATTTCCTTATAACCTCAGTGAGGATTCTTAAAGCAGCCCAGGCCCAATTCTATCCAACAAATTAAGCACAATCAAGAGGTAACAAAAAGCAAAAACACATTCCATCTTCTGGTACAATAAAATAATTTCAGTTTAATTCTTATTTGTATTATTCTCTTTAGTCTGACCAAATCACTTATTCAATTGTTAATTTCCAAATTCCTCTGCTCTTCTTCTAATCATTGTCCCCAGAGTTAGACAAAGAGCTGGAGAAAAGATTAATTTATGTCTTTGATGTACTTTGCATGATCTTTACATTTTGACCTTGTTTATATTTTCAGAAGCCATGTGTGGAATTGTGGAGTTAGTCAATAATATAATCCAATCATCAATAAGATACAAACTTCTTGTTTATTAATACATGATTAAAAATGTATATGATAAAAAGATATCGACTGTACCAAGTGTATGGATGACAAGAACAATTATGGTGCAGACTCCTAATCACAATGTGAGCTGAGCACCCCAGTGAAAGTCAATAGTCAGTTTAAAAGTCACAACACATCCTTTTCTTTTTATCGTCTTTCTTCTTTTCAAGTCTAGCAATGAGACTTGATAGATTTATTTCATATCTTGGTTTTACTATTGAAGATTTAACTCACAGAAGAAACCACCTGGCTCCAGTCCCTCAGGAGGCTCTGATGATTCAGAAAATAATCCTGCCCACAAGGAACCATGCTGACTGGATGCTCAATCTTCATACTGAACGAAAACACATTAGCACCTCCTTATCTAACTGGGTAGATGGTGCATGCTTGTAATTCCAGTGACTGGGGAGGCTGAGGCAAGAGGACTGCAAAGTGAAGGTCAGCCTCGACAACTTAGCAAAAACATTTTAATTAAAAAAAAAAATTAAGGGATGGGGATGTGGCTTAGTGGTAAAGTACCCCTAAGCTCAATAGCCAGTACAAAATAAATAAATAAATAAATAAATAAATAAATAAATAAATAAATAAATAAAAGAATATCCTCATCTGAAGAGCAATCATAAAACATGTGAGCTCTTATTATTTCAGCAAGTATGGGCTAGCTTGTGCTTTTCCCAGAGGCTGTGAAGAATGGGGGTTCACTCTGTAACCAAGGAGTTACATTCCAGTGAGTTGGAAATAGTTAAGCAGAGAGGCCTCATGTGGCTGCAACCCAAAAGGGTGGTTATGATTTATATCAGGTTTAAGGAGAAATTTTTTTTCCTGCAAGATGGGAGGCCAGAGGGGAAAATTATTGTTTGTTTGTTCCATTCTGGAAACCATTCTTCTGGGTAAATTATAGTGTGCCTTCACACTGTCTTAACTTCAGCGCATGGGCCTCCAAAACAAGACAAAATAAAACAAAGAACAACAGAAAAGGTAGTATACAGGAGAGAGAGACAGAGATAGAGAGAATTGTAATGCCACAAAAAGCAAAACTATTTCCCAGTAATAAATAGCTAGTGGCACTCACTGTACAGAGCCCATGGAAGAAAAGCAATCCTCTTAAATGCTGGCTTTGAGCAGATCCGGAAAGTAGCTATAGCTTAGCAATATGGTTGATAAAGATGGAATGTGAAGTGTGAACTTTGAAGAACTAATGCGAAGATTTGAGAGCCTGGGCATTCTTTGCAATTATTATTAAAAGCCCTTATACAAGGAAACTATTTCAATCCATCTTGACATGACAATTGGGTGCACAGAGAAAAAGGATGAAAGAAGAATATAAAGGCATTTCTCTAAAACCAGCCATGGATAAGAGTTTCAATTTGTGTAATAATTAGGAAAAAATTGTGGAAGTTAATGTCCCCACTTTATGCCATTTGTAATTGCTTGTATTATCGTTTTGCTCATGCTAAATCATTCCCATCCTTTCTCAAATAATCTTTTTGTAACTATTATGAAATCTCTGCTTCAGTTTGAATAAGAGCACAGAGAAGTATAGAGGCATCACTAGAAAAGGTCAGCCTGCCAAGAGACCTTTAAGGTGATATTTTATAGACCTTAGAGAACTTACCAGGTACAGATTATAGTCCTTCAGACATTATGTCAAGACTCCATCCTCTTCTGAGGGTTAGACTCATGTTACTACAGCTCATGAAAGACTCATGTATAAAACTAGTCTAGTGGTTAAGAGTGTGAACTTGCGTGAAACAAACTAGTGTTTGAATCCTGGCTCTGCCATATGCAAGCAGAAGTATTTTCTCTGCTTGAACTATACAAGCCCTTCTGCTTTCTGTCTGCAAAATGGGCATAATAACTTGCTTTAAAGAATTCTATTTTAGCCAGGTGCGGTGGCGCACGCCCGTAATCCCAGCACTTGGGAGGCTGAGGCAGGAGGATCACAAGTTCAAAGCCAGCCTCAGCAATGGCGAGGCACTTAGCAACTCAGTGAGACCCTGTCTCTAATAAAATACAGAAAAAAAAAGGGCTAGGGATGTGGCCCAGTGGTTGAGTGCCCCTGAGTTCAATCCCCGGTACCAAAAAAAAAAAAAAAAAAAAGAATTCTATTTTATACTTATTTGAAAAATTCAATATAATGTTATATTTTACATAATTTATTTCCTAGTTGTTCAGTACATTATGATTCCATTAGAAACAACACTAAAATCTTCCAAAAATGTTTTGGAAATATTTCTTAAAGTGATTTTCTTGTACCAAGTCACACTATTCATGGGGGTATTTTTTTGTTTGTTTGTTTTAAATATTTATTTATTTGCTTTAGTTGTACACAATGCAACGCATTTATGTTTACGTGGTGCTGAGGATCGAACCCGGGCCGCGCATGTGCTAGGCGAGCGCTCTACCGCTGAGCCACAACCCCAGCCCCTCATGGGGGTATTTTAACACTTATTATTGTATTCACATTTCCTTATCTCTAATATATTGAAATAAAAATTTTGGTAAGCAACAAGACCTAAGGTCTAAGAGCTAGAATATACTACTAATAACTTGCTGCTAATATCATGGAAAATCATTGGCCTTTTAAAATTATTAGTCAATAAATTTATTTTAAATGGCAGTTTTAGGACCCCCCCCCCAAAAAAATGAGCAGAAATTATAGAGTTACCTTATTCTTCCTGTTCTCATGCAATGAAAAATAAAATCCTCCAATATCATCATTCCCCACAGAGTGGTATCTTTGTTACAATCACTGAGCCTAAATTGACACATTATTGTCATTTGAGGCCCATAGTTTACGTTAGGATTCACTCTTGTACTATACATTATCTGTGTTTTGACAAGTGCATAATTATATATATCTACCATTTTACTATTAACAGAGTAGTTTCACTTCCCTGAAAAGTCATTCGTCCCTCCTTATCACCCAACTCCTGATTTTTTTTTTTTTTTTAGAGTTTTCATGGTTCCAGAATGTCATATACTTGAGGTCACAGTGTGGATCCTTTGCAGATCAGCTTCCTTCACTTAGTAATACCTAGTTAAGTTTCCTCTATCTCTTTTCACGACTAGATGGGTCATTTTTGTAGCTTTATAGTAAGTCTTAAAATTGGGTAGTATCAGTCCTCTGACTTTGATTTTTGTTCCTTCTCCTTCAATACTGAGTTGTCTATTCTAGGTCTTTTGCCTCTTTGAATAAACATTAAAATCAGTTCACCAAAATCCACAAAATAAGTTGTGGAATTTTTATTACAAAATCAAAAACTTGCTGGGATTACATTGATCTACAGATTAAGTTGAGAATAACTGACATCTTGAAAATATTGAGTCTTCCTGTCCATGGTCTCTCCATTTACTTAGCTTCTTTTTTCTTCAGAGTTTTGTAGTTTCATATATTTTGTTAGGTTTACATGTGAATATTTTAATTTTCCATGTGATTTAAATGAAATGTGTTTTTAATTTCAAATTTCATTTATTCATTTGCTGGTAGACAGAAAAGTGATTGACTTTTATACATTAACATCATACCCAATGACCTTTCTGTAGTTGCTTTTGTTAGTTCCATGAGTATTTTTGTCTATTCTTTCAGATTTCCAACATAGTTGATCATGTCATCTAATAATAAAGGCAGTTCATTTTCATTTCCAATCAATATCTCTTATTTCCTTTTCTTGTCTGATTCTATTATCCTGTTAATTGTGATGCTAGCTGGAGTTTTTGGTAGCAATTCCTTACGAAGTTGAGGAAGTTCTTCCTCTATTCCTAGTTTACTGAAGGCTTTTTTTTTTTTTAAATCATGAATTGATGGTCAAATGCTTTTTTATGATCATGTCATTTTTCTTCTTTGGCCTGTTGATGGGATAAGTTATAGCAATTGATTTTTGAATGTTGAATTAGCCTTGCATACCTGGGAAAAATACCCCTTGGTTTTGGCATATAATTATCTTTAAACATCGTTGATTCTATTTGCTAATATTTTGTCATGGATTTTTGCATCTATGTTCCTGAAAGTTATGGATCTGTAGTTGTTTTCTTTCTTCCTCTTTTTTTTTTGTTTTGTGTGTGTGTGTGTGTGTGTGTGTGTGTTTATGTGTGCACACAACTGGGGATTGAACCCAGGGTGTTGTACTACAAAGCCACACCCCATCCCTTTTATTTATTTTTTATTTGAGACAGGCACTAAGTTGCTAAGGGTGTCCTTAAACCTATGATCCTCCTGCCTTAGCCTCTTGAGTAGCTGAGATTATAGGCCTATGCCACCATGTGCAGCTCAGTTTTCTTTTCTTTTTTTTATCTTTTTAAATTTTTTATTTATTTTTTAAAATTTTTATTTATAATAGTAGTAGTATGTATTACAGTTCATACTACACATATAGAGCATCTTTTTACACAAAACAGTTTGTATACAAAGTATATTCGAATTTATTATTTTATTTAAGTATAAAATTGTAATGAAATTCAAATTGAATTGAAATTTTACACAATATCTTCCAGGAAATAAGAGGATGGGACCCTTCTCACCTCATTACATGAAGTTAGTATTACTCTAATAATAAGCCCAGGTAAATGAATACAAAGAAAGAAAACTGCAGACTAATATTCTTCAAGGATACAGATGCAAAATCTTAACAAACTCTCATAAAACTGAAGTCATGGTTACTGCATCATGAGCAAATGGGGTCTATTATGGGGATACATGGTTGATTTAATATTCAAAAAATAAAACAATATAATCTATCCTACTGGCAGACTAAAGGCACAGGTCATATCACTCAGTGCAGAAAATGTATTTGATAAACTTCTATATCCATGCATGGTTTTTTTTGCAATGTTTTATTTATTTTTTATTTTTATTCTAATTTGTTATATATGTTTGCAGAGTACAATTCATTTCATGTTACATATAAAGAGCACAATTTTTCAAGTTGCTGGTTTTATATAAAGTATTTTCACAACAATTGTGTCCTCATACATGCACTTAGGGTAATGATAGATAACTCATTCTACCATTATTCGTATCCCTTTGCCTCCTCCCCTCCCTTCCCCCTTTTTGTTCTATTTAAAGTTCTTTCATTCCTCTTATCCCCACTCCCTTGCCTTTATAAGTTAGTATCTTCATATCAAAGAGATCATTTGACCTTTGGTTTTTTGGGATTGGCTAACTTCACTTAACATTATTTTCTCCAACTCCATCCATTTACCTGCAAATGCCATGATTTTATTCTCTTTTAGTGCTGAGTAGTGTTCCATTGTATATATATACCAAAGTTTCCCTATCCATTCATCTGCTGATGGGCATCCGGGTTGGTTCCACAATCTAGCTATTGTGGATTGTGCTGTTATAAACATTGATGTGGCTGTGTCCCTGTAGAAAGCTGTTTTTAAGTCCTTTGGGAATAAACCAAGGTTATAACTTTTTAAAATATGATTTTGATATTAAAGTAATGCTGGCTTAATAAAATGAGTTAGAAAGTATTCTCTCTGCTTCTATCTTCTGAAAGGGATTTTAGAAAATTGATAAAATTTCTTCCTTAAATGATTGGTAGAATTCACTAGTGAATTCATCTGGACCTGATATTTTCTGTTTTAAAAGGTTATTAATTGTTGATCGTATTTCTTTAATAAATAGAGGTCAGTTCCAAATCATCTAAATTTTTTTTCCTGTGTGTGTAAGTTTTGGAAGATTGTGTATTTCAAGAAATTGGTCCATATCATCTAAGTTATCAAATTTGTGTCAACAGTTGTTCATAATATTATTATTTTTAATATCCACGATATATGTAGCGACTGTCTTTTTTTCTTTACTGATATTAGTTATTTGTACCTCTGTTTTTTTCTTAGCCTGGTTAGGGGCTTTTCAACTTTATAGAGCCAGGTGTGGTGGCACACACCTGTAATCCCAGTGACTGGGGAGGCTGAGGCTGGAGGATAACAAGTTCAAGGCTAGCCTAATCAACTAGTGAGACCCTAAGCAACTTAGTAAGACCCTGTTTCAAAATAAAAAAATAAAAGGGTTATGGATGTATCTCAGTGATTGAGCATCCCTGGGTTCCATCCTCAGTACCAAAAAAAAAAAAAAAAAAAAAAAAAGAGAGAGAGAGAGAGAGAAGAAGCAGAGGAGAAGGAGGAGGAGGAGGAGGAGAAGGAGGAGGAGGAGGAGGAGGAGGAGGAGGAGGAGGAGGAGGAGGAGGAGGAACCAGCTTTTGATTTTGTTGATTTTTATCTAAGGATTTCCTACTTTCAATTTTATTGATTTTTGCTATTAACCCTTTCCTTCTAATTATTTTTGATTGAATTTGATGTTCATATTCTAGTTTTCAGACTTAGTAACTTAGATTAATGACTTTAGATCTAGTCATTTCCATTTGATGCTAGACATTTTCCTCGAAGCACTGCTTTCACTGCATCTCACAAAGATTGATGCAGCCTACTTTCATGTTTATTTAGTTCAAAATATTTTAAGTTCTCTTGATCTTTCTTCTTTCCCCCAGTTTTAATTTAGAACTGTGTAATTCAATCTCCAAGTTTTTGAGTTTTCCAGCTGTCATCGCTTTTGTAGTTTAAATTCATTGTGGTTTGAAAGCAGATATTACGTGGATTCCTGTTTTAAATTTGTTAAGGTATTTTTAACAGCACAGAATGTTTGGGTGAATGTTTCATGTAAACTTGAGAAGAATGTATAAGCTGTGTTCTGTAGATATCAATTAGGTCCAGGTGATTGATTCTGCTACTGAATTCAACTAAGTTCTTACTAATTTTATGTCTGCTTAACCTGTCTATTTCTGCTATAGGAGTATTTCAGTCTCCAAATATAATAGTGGGTTGTAACAGTGGATTGATCTATTTCTCCTGCAGTTCTATCAGTTTTTGCCTCACAAATACTGATGCTCTGTGATTAGGTGCATATACCTTAAGGATTGTTATGTCTTTTTGAAGTATTACCCCTTTATCATTGTGAAGTATTACCCCTTTATCTTTATCTCTTGTAACTGTCCTTGCTCTGAAATCAGCTGTGTCTAAAATTAATGTAACTATTCCCACTTTCTTTTGATTGGTATTAGCAGAGGGCATCTTTCTCCATGTTTCTTTTTCCTGCATGTTTTATTAAATATTTAATCTGAGTTTTATATAGAAAATGTACTCTTTTTTTGATTCACTGTGATAATCTCCTTTAATTAGTGCATTCAGATCATCAACATTCCATGATTATTGACATACTTTGATTAATGTCTACCATATTTATTACTGTTTTCTGTTTGTTGGCATTATTCTGTTTCTGTGTTTGCTTCTCCTCTGTGTTGTCTTCTGTGTTTTAATTAAACATTTTACAAACATTATTTTCTTTCCTCTCTTATTATGTCTGTTATATTGCCTTTTTAAAAAAGACGATTTTAGTGGTTGCCCTAGAGTTGGCAATATACATTTACAACTAATCCAAGTTCACTTTTAAATAAGATGATATGATTTTGCAGTTAGTGTTAATACATTATAGTGAAATATTCCTAATTCCTCTCTCCTAGAATCATTGCTGTTGCTATTTCCCATGTGCATAAATATGCATAACTGTGTGTGTAAACAAATATGTCACTGTTATTTTGAAAATATGTTGCAATTAGTTTAAAATAATAAAAAATACATTTTAGTTTATCTTTACTTATTGCTTCTCTGACATTTTTTCTTTCTTTGTGTATATACAATTTTTTTTACCTATATAATTTTCCTCCTTTGTGAAGAACTTTAAAAAATATTTCTTGTGAGACAAGTTTACTGACAACAAATTGACTCTTGTTTTATTCAGCTTTTTCACCACTATGACCAAAAAATCTGACAAGAACGATTTTAAAGGAGGAAAAGTTTATTTGGCACTCACAGTTTCAGAGGTCTTCATCCTTGGATGGCCAACCACATTGCTCTGAGATGAGGCATTTCCCTAACATTTGCATTTGGTGCTAAACATCTTGATGGAAAGGTGTAGTGGAGGAAAGGAGCTCAGGACATTGCCCCTAGGAATCAGAGGGTGGGGGCATGTGTAGAAAGAGTTGGGGTGGGGGCGGAGAAAGAGATAGAATTTCCATTCTCCAAGCCAGGTGCGGTGGTGCACGCCTATAATCCCAGCATTGGGAGGCTGAGGCAGGAGGATGGTGAGTTCAAAGCCAGCCTCAGCAATGCTGAGGCACTTAGCAACTCAGTGAGACCCTGTGTCTAAATAAAATACAAAAAAGGGCTGGGGATGTGGCCCAGTGGTTGAGTGCCCCTGAGTTCAATCCCTGGTACCAAAAAAAAAAAAAAAAAAAAAAAAAAAAAAAGAATTTCCATTCTCCAGGAACAAAATATATGCCCAAAGTCATGCCCCCAATGACCAACTTCCTTCAGTCACACCCTACCTGCCTACAGTTACCATCTAGTTAATCCATTCAAGTGGATTAATGCACTGCTTAGGTTAAGGCTCTCATAAACTGATCCATTCACCCCTGAAATTTCTTGCATTGTCTCACACATGAGCTAATGGACACCTAATATCTAAATCATAGGGTCTCTATTTTTATTTGTTGGAGAAAAAACTTTACAAGGTACAGAACTCTAGGTTAGTGAGTTCTCTCTATCCCTCTCTCAACACTTGAAATATTTTATTCCACTCTTTTAAGAATTTTTTATTTGTTTTCTTTAGATATATATGACAGAGTATATTTTGACATATTATACATACATGGAGTGTAACTTATTCTAATTAGGATCCCATTCTTGTGGTTGTATTCATTCTACCCTTTGCTTGACAACCTGGTTTTTAGGGAGAAATACGATGTAATTCTTACCTTTATAAGTAAGATTCCTGCCCCTGCATTCTTTAAAGATTTTTTAAAATATTTGATTTTATAAAGCTTGATTATGATAATGCATAGGCATAGTTGTTGAGGCCTTTAATATCATCAAGCTTAGAGATTCTTTCCTCAGTCATGTACAGTCTACTAATGCACCCACCAAAGGCAAATCTTTATTTCTGCTGCAGTGGTTTTATTCTCTAGCATTTATTTTATTTTTATTGTTTAACGTTTTCTTTCCTCTTATATTCTTCATCTGTTCTTGCATGTTGTCTACTCTTTCCATTAAAGCATTTAGCATATTAATCTTATTTAAAAAAAAAAAAATCCTGGTCTTTTCCTTCCAACAGTGTAACATCTGTTTCTGATGTAAGCTCAGTCTCTTCATTATTTTTGCCTTTTAGTAGACATGTAATTTTTTTTAATTGAAAGGTGGACAGGATTTTCTAGGTAAAAGAAAGCAAAGTAAATATGCCTTTAGTAACTAGCAGCATGATGGTCCATGGTTGATAGTCATGGTAGGCAATGTTCTGAAATCCTATGGTTAGGTCTCAGTCCTTTGGAGAAGCTGTTCCCTTGTACTATAAATTTCACGTGTGCTTCTCAGGCCTCCTTTACCACCTTGGTTGAGACAGGATATCCAGAGGAAGTTGGAGTTAGGTATTTACTTTCCCTATGCTGAAGGCCATAGGGAAAGGTAAATAAGGGTGGGGATGGAGCAGGGTTCTGTTTCCCCCTCCCTTAGGTAAAATAGGCTCTGATAAAATCCCAATGAAACTTTGACAAAATAGAGGGTAGCGCTTGTTAAAACCAAACCAAACCAAACAAACAAACAAACAAACAAAACAAATGAATACTCTGGCACATTTTGAAATAGTTTATTTTCCCTACCCTTTGCAGAAACACAAGGGAATACCACTGCAAGAACCTAATGGTCTAAATTGTACTTTAAAAATTATAGGAGACCTGGGCGCCGCGGCATAGACCTGTAATCCCAGCACTTGGGAGGCTGAGGCAGGAGGATGGCAAGTTCAAAGCCAGTCTCAGCAATGGAGAGGCACTTAGCAATTCAGTGAGACCCTGTCTCTAATAAAAATACATAAAAGGGCTGGGGATATGGCCCAGTGGTCAAGTGTCCCTGAGTTCAATCCCTGGTACAAAAAAAAAAAAAAAGTTATAATAAGAGATTTAAGGCTATCTTTTGATTTTTATTAACCCATGCCGATGTGTGATTATTGTTACCATGCACTCAGGATTCTAAATTTTACTTTAAAAGTTAAACTTAGTTAAATGATAAGCTTAGGAGAACACTTTGCCAAGTTGGTGCTCTCCATACTAAAATTATGTGTAGCAAAAGTCTTGGATTTGTATAAAAATAACAAATTTGGTTGGAATTTATTCATGTTATTTGAAGTTTTATAGTTGGATAAAGTAATCTGTTGTCAATAAGTTATATATACAATTTTACTATATGTATAAAAAGTATATATACAAAGTTACTCTTCACACTGAAATTGGAATTTAAACGTATTTTTGGAAGATAATACGGGGAGCCTGATCTGTTTAAAGATGACATTGTAAAACAGAAGCATTCTGCCATTTTTTCCACAAAAAGAAAGTTAAAAGCTAAAAAAAACAAAAACAAAAACAAAAACAAAAAGAACCTAATAGGAATTGAATGAAACAAGTATGTGGGTGTCCACCTGTGAATGAGTTTCCATGGAGTTTTTAACTTTCAGACTTGTCCACACTGAGTCTCCATCAATCTTTCATTTATACTTCAGATTGTCCTACCCTGGCATTTGTTCCAATAGAGGTTTTTACTTTCTACTCATAGGTTCTTATTCTAATAAATTGTGATTTCACTTTTTAAATTTTTATTTATTTATTTATTTTTTTAGGCAGTACTCAGGATTGAATCCAGTGGCACTCTACTATGGAGCTATATCCCTAGTCCTTTTTATTTTTTATTTCAAGACAGGGTATTACTAAGCTGCCCAGGCTAGCTGTGAACTTGTGATTCTCCTGCTTCAGACTTCTGAGTTGCTGGAATTACCACTGTACACCACTGTACCCAATTCAGTAAGTTATGATTCTCCTTAACTGCCTCTCTAATTTTGTAGGCAGTGATTTGTCCTGTAAACTCACTTCTTTATCAGATCAAGAAGAGTTACTGTTTTTTCAGTTGGTTCAGTTTTTTACCTGTTGTTAGCATTGAGTGATAACTTCCAAGCTCCATACATACCAATTGTAGTCATTGGCTTTGGAATAGACTCTACTTAGCCCATAGTTCTTTGAAATGAATATGAAAAATAAAGGATCATAGAATTATGTGTCAACTTAACAAAGCTTCTTTCTGCTTTTTGATTTGGATCTGCTGAATGAAGGGTGGTCCATTATAACAGTTTATGTTTTATCTGTTAGCCATCATATTTCAAAGAGCTTATGAAATTGTGACCTATGCCAAAGTCTTTCTGAAAGAAATAGAATTACTTTCTAAACATAGTTAAGAGATAAATGGATAAGCAATTTCCTCAGATCCCCTATATCCTAAGCTGACTGATACCATGAATACTTCTAAAAATTTTAATATCAAAATCCAACCTCAATACAAACAAATTATCTTTTTCCTAAAAATAAAGAGGACATACACTGAAGCAATACAATCTTATATATAGAAATTTTGAGTGATATACAGTACCAAGGTAAGTACAGTAGTATTTATCATACCTAAGCTCTCCTTGTAGGATCAAATGTTTATTCTTTGTTCTTGACTGTGCTTCTTGATAAATCTTGCTAGAAAAATTTCATCTGGATTGTAGACATATACTCCTTCTGTTTTCTATTTAATGCTGCAAGTAATATATGCATTTAAGGATTGTGTAGATTCATTAACATTCTTGGTTGGCCTTCTTGACACCTCTGGCATACAATTGTCCAGGGCTGGTGAGGGTTTGGGAATGTAATACATGACTATGGAGTATTGGTACAATTAACCACAAGATCGATTCTGTGGCATGTTCTGATCTAAACAACTAAGCTTACTAGCCTAACAATGGTATTTTCTAATTATCACTAAAATAATTATTTGGGTAAAATAATGAATCTGGTAAAATTTTTCATTATAAAATATTAAGCATCTATTTTACTTACATCTACATTATACTAAATTATTATTTTAGAGTAGAGTTAAAAAACAAGCCAAGTAACTTTTGCCTAATGGAGGTAAGATAAAGTTCTTCCATGTAATACCTAAAACATCGTAGGTTTCATCTGAATGTAGAGGTCTTAGTAAATTTTTTGGGTAGGTCAAATCAATGCACTTGGTAGTATTTTCAAACATCTGGGAATAAGACATAAAAATAGATTATCATTTAGACTCATACATATTTATGTGTCTTTGTGCATGCACATTTGTACAATAGTGCATATTAGTTTTAAGTAGACAAAAATAGATTGCAGCATTTTACTAATTATTGTCATTTAATTTTTTCTTCTAAATAACTTCTCTTGTAACTTAAAAACAACAAATGGAAGAAAAGTCATAATATCTCTAGTAGATATTTTCATTGGTCTCATAATTCCTGATAAGGATCTATTTGCTTGTGCTTGTGTGTATGTGTAAGATTTTCATTTCACTTTGTAATACACCCATACTTTGAAATTTGATTTGGTCAAACCTGAGCGTGATTCAAATTATTCTCAAATAATTCCATAAAACATTGGCTTTGACTAGAAATGAGAGATAATTTTAAAAATTGAACTTATGTTCAGTTTGGTAGGGGTTGTCTATGTACTTCTAGTTACTCCAACATTTTAAAGTACAGTTTTCATTTTTTAAAGAAAAATAGCCTTACTGATTAAATGAAATCAGATAAAATAAGAACCCAGTTTCCTTCTGATTTCAGTAGGACATTCTGGGCCCTGCTGTTTATAGAGCACTGGAATTCAGGTGGAATCAGACACATGAAATATGTCCGAATCGGATGCAATTACTATGAAATTTTCTATCCATTGGTCCTGTACACAGCTTAGACAGTGAAGCATCCTTCGGAACTGCTGTTTTGCTCTCTGACATCACTACATACTGGCAAGGTCTTAGCTATCTTGATTGAAAAGCATTACCTCTATCAAGTATCAAGTGAAGACTGAAGACATCAAAAGGAATTTATCTAATGAAAAGTTTCCCTGGAAAGTTACTAAGCAAATCAGCAGAAGGATGTTGAAGATGATACCTATTTCTTGAATATAGAGTTGAACTCCAAGACCCTTTTCTCTGGATAATTATTTTAGCATATTTTATATATTGTTCATCAATTATTTTAATTTTAAAAAGTAACCAGGGAGGTTCACTACTTCATATTCCAAAAGCTTCCAAAGAAACAGGTTGTTATAGGACACTTAGGTACTGAGGGCCTGAAGGACATGAGACTATTTATGCATCTTTAAAGTCTATACGGTTTTCCCACAAGCCACTTACCTACTTTCTTTGAGAAAGACAGAAGGGGGAAGAAAAGATAAATGCTCACAGGAACTGATGATATAACACCGTGCAGCTGCTAATGCATATGGATGTGTCATGCAAATGTCCCCAGCAGAAACACATTCTTTAGTTTAAACCTGCAACCATATTCAGCAATAAAAGAGTTTCCAAATCAAACTGCTGACTCCTTTTTTTTTTTTTTTTTTTCCTTATCAAAACATCCCAGCATACATCTTACCAGGCAGAGTAAATCAAAAGGAGAACCAGCTGGAGTTACCAACTCTTGTTTTCCCCTGGATATCAGGTGTGTGCTGCAATTTTGCAGATCAATTTGTGAGTGAAATAAGAACTGTGGTCCACTGAAACTCAAAGCTGTTTGGGTAATGCTTGTGCTAACTTTCCAAAGGCCCTTATCTTTGCAAAGGGACATTGTAATTTACCAACTGATTGGTTTTTCCCTGTCCAAAGATGTGCTTTGATTATACCTTTATCTGAATATAAAAAGATCTGAAGGAAGTGAGGGGAATACTGAGTAATGGCACTTAGTTCTCTTTATCTTTTCTATTCTTTTTTGTCTCCAATTTTGCAGATTCTGTGATAGGAGGGTAGGAAGGAAGAGTAGATTCAAGGGAAGGACAAAAAGAAGTGTAAGAATAAGTATTGAGGTGGAAGGAATTTGGAGATCAATCTTTTCTCAGTAAATTTTTCAGAGCATCGACAGAGAGCATATTGCTGTGAATTTATTGTTAATATATTATCCCTCATACTGGTTCTGCTTATATATTGAAAAGTTCTGTGTTGGGGAATGAAAAATGTCAAACAAGAAACTTCAGCTGTTACCTGGAGGGGACGTTAAGCGGTAACTGGGGAGTGATTCACTCCAACTTCTTTATGGCTGGGAGAAGGAATACCACTCTGACATTTTTTATAGGCTTGCAAGCGAAAGTTAAGCACTTAGAGGAGCGAGGCAGTTGAGATTAGACGCGGAAAGAGAAAATGAGTACGTATCTGGGGATTAACCCGCATTTGTGCTCTACAGGGAAGCAGGCTAGGCACTCACTTTGAAGACACCACTCCAGTGAAACGCCATCAATCCTGAATGAAATTACCTGGGGGAAATTGCATATCTGCAGGTGGCATCGTCTTAGCTGCTTTCAGTTTCTTTCTCCTTCTAACAGGTGTTCTACTGGCCTTAGCTAGAAAATGTGGGCTCCAACAGCCCACGTCTCTGGGAAAGGGCCTAGTGTCCTTAAAAATAGTCACCTATTTCCTTTGACCTAGCCTGGCAAAGGCGCGCTTCAACCAAGAAGGACGTCCATTCTTTTTTCTTGGATCTGGGGTCCTGGAGTTTGTGGCTTCCTCTCTGAGAGACTCAGGAGAAGGCCAGAGAACTTCGAAAGGCCCTTCTCTCTTTCCACCAGGATGCTTGGACATTCCTATATTCATTAACAGAACTTGGTCCATCTAAAGAGCCTGGGCTCCAGACCTCGCTCAGCTCAGGCCAAATATCAGGTTGGTCAGAAAATGGCTTTGGCGGGTCTTGCCTCCCAATTCCCCTAACTTCCCAGCCCAGGGTCAAATGCACTAAAGGATGTAAGAAGCCTGCTCCAGGAGCCGGCCATTTACTCTTTTTCTTTGTTGTTTTCCTAGAGGTGAGTCGAGAAAAAGCGTTCAACAGAAAGAGAGCGAGCGGTTGCAATTTGCACCCCCTCCCGCCCCTCGACGCAGGCAATTCCTTGCACGCATCTGGCAGCGCGGGCCGAGCGGCTTCCACGCGGCTAATATACATATTTCAAGGGGGAGGCTGGGCGGCTGCTTCTTCGCCAGGTCAATGTGTTAATTAAAAGTTGGTCGGAGTTGGTCAGCACGCAGTCCCAGATGTGCTTAACAGCATGCAATTAACACATAAGGCAAATCTTTTTGAAGATACCAGAATTGAAAACCCCCCAAAGAAACTCCACCCCACCCCCGCCCTTACGTGAAATAGCGATGGCAAATAAGGGAAAAAGTCATTAAAAGACGTAATTAAATGTGGGCCATGGTTCTTGAAGGGGGTCGGGCTGGGGGAAAAAAGTCCTAAATCTATATATTTCAAAAATAAATAGCAAATTGATTTTTTTTTTTTTTTTTTTCCTACAGAACTGGCAGGCACAGAGATCCGCTTCCCTTGGTTCCCACCCCATGTATATTAAACAGCGGGCGAGCGGCGGCCGCGCGGTGCGGTGACCTAGCGAGCGCCGGGAGTCCCCGGCCACAGGGAGGACCCGCGCGCCGCCGCCGCCGCCGGCGATTGCACAGGGGCCTCTCCCAGCCAGATTGGTTTCTATATCCAGGGATAATTACCGCACGTTCACTGCCTAGCGTCCTTTATATTTTCAAAAAGTGTAGGGGAAGTGAAGGGGCCGGGGACGGGAGCGAGGTGATAGTCATTTTAGATAAAATATATTTATAAGAAAAGTAAAAGTATTCATGGACCTAATATTATCATCGACACCATGGGTAGAACCAGTCCGGCTTCCATGTGCCAGAGGCTGAATGTGCCAGCTGCTGCCTGCCCGCAGTTTTCTACCTCAGCCCCCTGCACTCGGTTCTCAGGCCTCCACAAGTCACTTTGCTTCTATTTGCTTTCATTCAAATTGACTAATTTAATTTTTTCCCATATCTCGGAATCAAACACAGACCCTGAGTAAGGACTGCGGGGTCCATTTTCTCTCTCTAAAATAATCTAGACCCCCATTCTCTTATCTATACACTTTCACCAGGCATGCGTGCTCACACTCATTACCCAGCCCCCGCCCCACTGCCACTTCCCCATCTCGCTGAAGTCAGGTCGGGACTTGATGCCCATTTGGGCTCCTAAAACGCCATGCCAAACTTCTTGGTTACCATCCTAGACTTATGTTTTAAGATGGCTTGGTTTTCGTGGATGAAAAGTGATTCCATCACCAATACCACCTCAAACTGGGGCCGGGGATAGCAATTCTAACCAATTAATTATGTGTGTCGTATCTAAAGGGCGTGCCTTATTGATGACACCTAATGAAGCAAATAATGGATTTGCAGTATCTTGGCTATTCATCTGGTCTTCTAGTAACCTGGGTATTAGGGAGAAATGGATAGTGATGGATGGAGAGAGAGCCAGAAGGGGGTGGGGAGAAGAGAGAAGGGGTCGGCTACAGATCTTTGGAAACCGACCAGATTTGTTGAGTGTCAGCTTGAAGAAGGCAGTCTGAGCCATGATTTAAACCCCGGGCGGCATCATTGTTAACTAGTGTCCGACGACTGCCCCCCTCCCCTTACCCCTCCCGCTCCCGTCTTTTCTCTCTTTTGTAGGATACAGAAGGTGAATAATGAAACCATTTTGCTAATAGTTTATGAGCCATGAGATTGGAAATGTATATGGATAGACCGAAGCACCAGACTAAAATCATTTGAAAGAAGCGTGAGGCTTGGCAGAGAAAGAAACCCACCGTGTCCTTTCTCCCCAGCCCGGAGCGGAAAGGGACAGATGTAGTAGCCTCCTACCTCCTCCTCCCGGCTTCATTCTACGGCAGCGGCATGGCCCTGCCTCCCACCAGCTCCTCTCCCTCCTCATCTCCCCGAGGGGATGGAGCGAGAGGGAGATGAATTGGGGTGATGGCAAGATAACGCGAGCGGGAGATAATCGTTATCACCAGGATTTTTCTTCCAGTGATGGGATCTAAAAAGATCTATCACGCTGGGCAGTCTTCCCCTAGGCATAAAACAATATAGACATGATCCTTGAGTTTAAGACAGCCACCAGGGCGCTGCCTTTGAGTCATTTTTGTCCCATAGGGCCTATTTCTCTATAACGAACACCCAGAACCTGCGAGCACACACACCCGACCTCCGCACATGGTTCGAAAGATCTTTCCAGCCGCTTTCTTTGCAGAGTTTCTACAGTTTTGAAGCCTGAGCTCCGTTGGCGGGATGCAGGAGGATCTGGGGGGAGGGTGAAGGCTAGATCACATGAAAAGAGAGGCGCTGGACTGGACCCACCAAAGGGCCGTATAGCCTAGGGGAATCCTATAAACCTGTCTAGAACCCTGGCCCAAGCCAAAGGCCAGGGGAGAGACCGCCCGCAAAGGGAGAGAGGGGGAGGGCGAGGGCGGGTTCCGCTGGAGGCGGCGGGCTTCAGGTCGGCTACCCAACGCGGTTAAGCTATTGGAGCTGGAAGGTCAGGACAGGTACGTGGGTAGCACGCGCAAGACATGTGGGGTGCCCGGGGACCCCTGGGCTCTGTCCAACCCCTGTCTAGGAGAACCCGTAAGAGCACTCCTGGTGGGGGCCAAGGGGTCGCACCGCCCACTCCAGCCTTTGGGAGAAGTTGGGAAGTTCGGGCAGACACCGAAGCTCCCAGAGCGCCGGGTTCCCGGGGCTGGACAAGAAGGCTCTCGAGCACCCGTCTGCGTGGAGTCAGGGGCTACACGCCTGGCGCAGAGGGTTGCAGCCCTAACCTCCTTAGTTCCTCTGCCCTTTCCCTCTCCTTTCAAATCCGGCTGGGTTCTGGGGCAAACAAAATAACTTTTGCAATTTTGAGGAGGTAACTGGAGGGAAGCGGTGTTGAAAAAGCGCGATTAAGGCAGCAACGCCCTCACAGTAACTGAGTCGGAGATCTCTTTGGTTTCCTCTCTAGCGGGTACAAGTCGGGTTAGGTATTGACCTTTTCCTGTATGGAGCCGAGCCGGTGATGTTGGGCCGAAGTGGGCAATGGAAAGAACAAGCACCACCGTTCTCGTGCTCCCTTCTCCCCCTCCCAGCTAGAGGCCTCTTTCGGGGGGCTTACCCCCCATCACGCCTCCCCAGGCCTGGTGAAGAGAATCGAGTCTCCTTCTTAGGGGAGCGAGGCAAACTCCTTTCACCTGCAGCTTCTCCTCTCCCGCACCTGGCTACAGCTGCAGCGTCCTAAATTTGTCCAATCCCCACAGCCACCTGTGTTGATTCTTCTATCGACCCTGTTTATTTTTGTTAGCAACATTCAGGATAAATTTAGCGAAACAACCTCCTGAACTGGGTTGTTTGGAGTGGGGAGCGAGTATCTGTGGTCCTCAGGGATTTTATTTTGAGGACCTAGGATGAAAATGAAAAACTAACCCAACCACCACCCACAACTCGGCCCTGGCTAAAGGGAAGGGGGAGGGTGGACTGCGAGTTGCGCTCAGGACTCCAAGTCATTTAGACAATTCGCTTTCTTCTGGGAGGCAGGTGTGAGGGGGCGCGGAGAAGAGTCATTCCGCTCCCGGGGGTGGGGGAGGGTTGTGAGTTAAATCCTACGGCGCATCTCTCAGGGTGAGCTTCTCCCAGACCTTGCGGGCCCCACGCAAGCAAAGACACAATTCCGGTGTTTGCCTTGGCGCTTCGGGTCGGGACGGGAAGAGAGTTCTAGCAAAGTAATCGAGAAAGGGGTTTGCTAGCACTGGAGGGCTATTGTCTGTGGGAAAGAAACCTGCGGTCCAGGTACTCTTTTGCGCCAATGTGAACCCACCCTTTCGCATTTCCGTCCGAAATTCCGGAGTACCCAAATTCCTGTCGTGGCACTCCAACAAGACCCCAAAGCTTGTCACTGTTTTTCTGCCCTCTCTTCCCGCCCCAGCTTCCGTCCCTCCCGTAGTCCCGGGGAAAGCGGGCTCGGGATCCTCCTCTTCCTCCTCTCCGCGTCAACAGCCAACCCCTTAGGAACTCCGCTCCCTTGGGCCTTTGCCCTTCCTAGCTGGTGTGGAGCTGTGGGCTGGGGTTGGGGTTAAGAGTGACTAGCTGCAAAGGTAGGTGGGTGGGGAGGATCAGAAATAGTGTGGTGCCTCCCTTGCAAAAGTAACAAGAACTATTGTAAATTCTATTGTAAATTAAATTTCACCCCTCCTCTTCAAATCTGTCCCCTCCTCACTCTGGTAAAGAGAGCGAGGAGGGGCGTCGGGTCGTCCCCGGAAAGGGGGGATCCTGCGCAAATTTATGCCCGCTTCTCTCATTTGTTAGTTGATTCGGTCTAAAAGTTTGCTATTTATAGGCTACACGAGGCAGCCCGAATCCCCGCGCCCGCTTCCTTGTGCCAAGTGAGAGCGGTCCCGGAGGCGCCGAACGGCCTGTCCCAGTCGTGTCCCGTGATTTTTATTTTGTTTCTGTCCTCACGCAGCAGGCAACCAGGGAGAGGACCTCAGGGAGCTCCCGAAATCTCCCACTGGCTGTAACTGAGAGGCGGTCTGCACTCCGACCATGTGAGTTTTCGACTGACCCCGCGGCGCGCGCGGGCGGGAGGGCGCGCCAGAGGCGCAGCCGCTCTGCAGCCTCGGCGCCCGCACCCCTCGCTCTGTTCTCCCTCTCCGCCTGTGCCCTGTTCGACCTCCAGGTCCTCGCTCTCTCCCTTTTCTATTTCAGTGCATCTTGTACTCTCCCTTCACCTCTTTGGCTCTGCTCTCAACTTCCAGTTGAGTTTGCTTCTAGATACAAAAAGAGAGAAAACTGGCCTTTACGTGGGAGGCGGGGTGGGCGTGTGTGCTTCTTAAAGGAGAAAACTGCTGGGTTGGACGAGGAAGGGAGGGAGGGGAAGGCGCGTGCTGGAGCTGACCGGGAGCGCGGCCCCGCGCTCTGGGGGAGGGGACGAGGTGCGTCGGGACCAAAACCTTTCTCTGCAGAGGCTCTGACTACGGGATGAAAATGCAGTGCCCGCGTAGCCTGGCCATTTGGCGCCATCCCTGTGCGGCACGAGAACAGATTTGTCTTAATCAAAATCTCCGGACCGCTCTAGGTGGAAAGGAGAGAAAAGGGAGGAAGAACATGGGCACGGGCTGGGGCTGGCCGGAAATAGAGTTAGGGTCAGGTCCCTAAATTCCAGCTACTCTGGGCGCTGCGATCTCTTTTTGTGTTTTTCCAGTG
Organism: Tamias sibiricus; assembly: GCA_025594165.1. Lineage (NCBI taxonomy): Eukaryota > Metazoa > Chordata > Mammalia > Rodentia > Sciuridae > Tamias > Tamias sibiricus. The sequence continues at coordinate 49,419,550 of CM046669.1, read as the reverse complement.
GTTGCGGACGGGGGACTTGTTTGAGATGAGAGCAAAGGTGCAAGCGGATCGGGTGGTAGGTCCATCCCTAGGCCTTGACCTTGCCCCCCTTTCTAAATGCCAGAGCCTCAGCCCAAGCCTCTACGTTTTAGAAATCAAATGTCAAGGGGGAGGGAAGTACAGCAGGCTGGAAAGGTTCCTGGAGTCCCGGGTGAGAGGATCGTAAAGGCGCTGGGAACGGCCGCGCACCGCCAGGAGCTTTCTTGCAGGCGAACAGCGGCAGGCTTGAGACTCCCTCACGGTGGGTCAAAGTGCACTTTTCTATCACTGCCTAGGCATGAGTGAGGTGGGGAAGATTGAGATTGAAAATAATTCTGGGCTTGAATACTTTTGGCCAAAAATGAGAGCGTAGTTCGTGGGCGGGGGAGAGGTGAGAAACAGTTGGGAACCTGAGAGGGAAGGAGCTAACTTAGCCTCTCTAGTGGCCCTGGGCCCTGGCCAAGTGCGCTCATCTGGATTAACTTCTTCAGTGCCATCAGTTTTTCCCAACACAGTGAATGTCACAGTTAGAGACCTATTTTGGCTACATTCCCCCAAAATCCCAGGCTTACTTTGGGATAGACTAGCAGGGAGAGTGAAGACTGAGCACCAGTATGTGATGGTGCCACATCCAGAGGACATACTTCCCAGGGTGTGTGACCAGAGTTGCCCTTCACCAACACAGTGCAAGATAGGGTGTAGTGTAGTGTGTTCCCAGCCTGCATCCCCGCCTTCCTCTGGAGTTAATACTGCAGGAATACTCTGGTTCAGACTGGACTAGGGGTGCCCACACCTGGACCTGACCTATCTAGATTCTCATCCTGGCCCGCCCAATACATCTGGCAAATCTACTGCCAAGCAAAAGGCAAAAGCAGTTTACTGGTAGTTTTCCTGGGCTGCATTTGGGAAAATGGATAGATGTGAATCTTTGTACAATTTCTTCTCTAGAAACTGATGGCATTGAAGCTAATTGTCAAAATTTGGGAGCTGGAGGTGCTGTGCCTTAGAATCTCTCCCCAACCCTATTCCTGGACAGAAAATGCCATTAAGCTTTCTGTGAGTTGGTCTGGGTTGCTGTTCCTTTTTGTAAACCTTCAGAAAGGAAGGAAGAAAGAAAAGAAGGTCCTCAAAATAATATGGAATTGAAGAGGAAAAGAGGGGAATGGAAGGATAAAATGGAAGCCACAGTAAAAAAAAGAATGCCCTGTTCTAGCTCTTTTTCCTGCTTGTCCCCTTCAAAAGGAACAGGATCTTTCCAGAGGGAGGGAATTAACCCAAGAACAGATACACTTCACCCCCAGGTTCCCTGATGATAGCCAGTTAGTGAGCATGTGTCTATGTGTGCACTGATTTGCCCTCAGCCCTCCCATCTCCTCACCCTTGGACACACCTTGCTCAGGCAATGATCAAAGGGAAAGTCCAAATGTGCCCTCCTGGCAACCTCCTTGGGTTCTATTTTGGCATAAACTCAGAGCCCTAAAGGTGGAAACAGTGGTGCCAGGCTTCTGGGCTTCAGAGGGAGAAGTGTTCTCTCTGAAATCATTTTTCTTTTAGGACTTTTGTGAACCAAAAGGGCTTTCCCCAGCCTTTGACAGTTTTAGAACTCTGAAGCTTTCTTTGCCCAGTGAAGTGAAATTAACTTGCTGTAGCAATGAGCTCTGGCTCAGCTCTCTATGCCACTGTCCCTCCGGAATCCTAGTTCTCTGACAGCACAGATTCCTTTCTGGCCTGTCCTTTCTCACTCAGTCTCTGTTAGAGTGGCTTCAATCCCTAGGTCTTTATCCATAGGTTGGGGCTGTACATTAGAAGTTTTCATTCTCAGTGTGAATAAAGATGACATCTCACCTTTAAGACAAAGAACAAACTTTGTATGAGGATTTGGTGGCAGAGAACAGGGAGATCTCTTTGTTTCTACATCAATTAGCAAAAGGAAAAGAAAACAAGTTTTCTTTTCCAGGGACTCTGGAAAATGGCAGAAAGAATTATCCTTTTCTGATTTCTTCAGGTCTGCCTCCTGAAAACCCATAGAAGAGGCAATGAGGAGGAAACACAAAGGCAATTGAACTAAACCACCTGTGCCCAGCCATTGCTCCTCATATTATATGGCCTTAGATCATGGTTATAAACAATGGTCACCATTTTACCAATCATAGCAGAAACACCGAACTGTCCGTAAGTCGTGCTTTTTGTGACTGCTGAATGTCCTGGGGTGGGATGATTAACTACCTCAGACCAAGGGATTATTTTAGGAGCCCTAAATTTCCTGTTGGAGCAAAGTAGTCCTTCCCTTTCTCAGCCCCACCTCCAGTTCTTGAACCACTCTCCTGGCCTCTTTCCCAGTGTGACTGGGTCATCTGGGAATGAAAAGGACCTTGGAGACCCCACTTGTTCCTCTCCCTTCCCCAAGCTAGACCTTTGACAGAATAAAGAATTTATGTGCTGAGAATGCATGTTTGGATGAAGACAATGGCCAAAGGCTTTCCTCAAAGCCTCACAATTCCTTTGGTTTTCTCCTTCTTTCCTCCGACTCCTAACACCATCTTTCTTGGTCAGCAATCTCAGGGCTTCAGCAATGGGGTCTTCTTAATCTATGTGTCCTCACTTCTAGGGATGATTTTGTTTTGCTATTTATTTATTTTTGTGTAGAGGGACTGAGTGCAGTCTTCTTCCAGGATTTCATTTGATCATTAAATGTACACATTTCTAGGCCTGGGGCCCAGATAGTAAAATGGAGGGAGTCAGGGAAAACTCAGAGAAGACCTAAGGGACTCTGTTGAACAAGGAATTTCAGCTAACTTAATGTTTTCTTATTATGTCACATGAGTTTTAGTCTCATGTTTTGTCCTTGAAATGAAGGAAATGGAATTATTAGACTATGTGACTGTTTTAGCCACATATACAGGTCTATATTCTGGCTGAATGTGTTTAGAATTTGACTGTTAGATACATATGCAACTTGCAAAGTTTTCTGTGCCCTCTTCTACGTCACTTAATTTTGACATAAAGTAAAAGGGTTTAGTTTCATCAAGTTCTTGTTCACCTTCAACAGGTTGGTTTCAGTTTCTGTATTTCTCAAATTTCTTTAAAATAACAGCACATGAACCAGATATGTTTAGTTCTGTGGGACAGGATTACTTGCACCACAATTCTCCAGGTAGTTCTGGCTAAAACTGCCTTTTCTCTCACCTGAATTAGACATGTACTTAAGATGAAAGAGTTTTTTTTTTTTTTTTTTTAAATCTGAATTATTCAATGCTCTTTTTAAAAAATTCTACCTGTTTGGAATAAATCTAGTCACATTAACATTTAAATAGGCATGTCATAAAAGATAAGCATAATTTTTATGTGGAGAATTTCTTTGAGGTATTTTAAAATTGTAGCTTAGGTATTTAACATAACTTCAGGAAACCATACCTTTGAAATTAATTGACAGCTGCATTTATTTTCAGAACCTTCTATCTTACTTTACCCAACTTCTTTACAATTTCATTCTCTGATTCAAGCAAATCTGCAATCAACAGCTTTAGCAAGTATGTACCTTATATGAGATTATTTCCAACTTTTTAATTTGTCCAACTTTTCCTCATGTCTAACTTTACAGTTCAGAAAAATTAAATCTGGAACATATAGTTTATTTTGCTGGTCTGCTTAATTGAGCTGCATTTTATTACTAAATGTGTTTCTTTGTAGGAGAAAAATATATATCATCTTTTAAAGAAACTCTTGCTAAATAATTTGTCTCTAGTGTTCTTTATTTTCTCTATCAGATACAATGCTATTTCTGATTCATTTATCTCACATCAACTAAGGAAAGATTCAAATTACTGAGCTTTGAAAAATCATATCCCTCCCCTTATCAGAGTAATTAATGTCTAATTATTTTGATTATACATTTTAGGTAATTTAGAAGTGAAAAGGTTTTACAAATATTCCTTAATCATTGATGTCCAAATTTTCTAAACTATTGACAGGGAACACTTGGAAGTAGAGATGTAACATTAGAAAAGTTGAAATTTCTACTGGCAAATCAACAACCCAAAAATGCCCTTCAAGAGCAAGGGGATAATGACAGATGATACAATGAAATAAAAGGAATGAGGACAACTTGTCAGCTACTGATCTTCAGGATGCATTATTTCACTCTTTAAAAGCTTTTGGGACTGGGCTGGGGGTGCTCCTCAGTGGCAGAGTGTTTCCCTCGTATGCATGATGCCTATGATTGAACCCAGGCACCGGTGATACCCGTGTGTGTGCACACGCGCGCACACACACATACATTATTTGGGTGATATACTGTGTTAAATTATTTTGTATGGGAGGAATAGAGTCTTTGCATCTTTCACTAGGGGTTCAAGTGAGTACTGTATTTTTAAAATGCAGTAAAATGGACAGAACAAGCCAGACGCAATGGTGCATGCCTGTAATCCCAGTGGCTCCAGGGGCTGAGGCAGGAGGATGGTGAATTCAAAGTCAGCCTCAGTAAAAGCAAGGAACTAAGCAACTCAGTGAGACCCTGTTTCTAAAAAAATGCAAAATAGGGCTGAGGATGTGGCTCAGTGGTCAAGTGCCCCTGAGTTCAAGCCCCAGTACCAAAAATAGAGGACAGAACATAAAATTTACCATTTTAAAGTATATGACTTAATGGCTTTTATTACATTCATAGTAATGTGCTATTATTACCACTATTCAAATCCAGAATATTTATTACCCTCTAAAAAAAACCCCATACTCATTTAACTAGTCACCCTCATTCCTCCCTCTCCTCAGTGCCTGGCAACGACTCTCCTTTCTGTCTCCATGGATTTGCCCATTCTAGATATTTCATATAAAAGGAATTACATAATATGTGACCTTTTTTGTCTGATTTCTTTCTCTTGATAAAGTGTTGTCAAGGTTCATCCATGTTGTGACATGTATCAGTACTTCATTCTTCTTTTTATCTGAATAATATTTAATTGTATGGATTTACGTATTTTATTTACCCATTCGTCAGCTGATGGGTATTTGGGTTGTTTCTGTTTTTTTTTTTTTTTTTTTAAATTTTTTGGCTATTATGAATAATGAATGCCACTGTGAACATGTGTGTACAGACTTTTGTTTAAACTTAATTTTTTAGTTCTTGAGTATAACTTAAGAATCACCATACAGATTTTATAGCAGATGCCTAATTTTACATTCATACCAGAAACAGATGAGGATACAATTTTTCCACATTACATTAACATTTATTTACTTTTTAAAAGTGACAACCATAATAGTGGGCATAAACGGTATCACACTTTTATTTTAATTTATATTCCCCTAATGACTAATGATGTTGAACATCTTTTCATGTTCTTCTTAGCCATTTGTACATCCTCTTTGGAGAAATGTCTGTTCAGGACATCTGTCCATATAAAACAATGTTTTGCCTTCTTATTGTTGAATTGTACAAATTATTTATATATTCAAAATACTAGAGAATGTGCAAATATTTATACTTCTATTTTTGTGGGTAATTTTTTATTTTTTTAATAGTGTCCTATAATTCATAAGTTTTTAATTTCAATAAATTGCAGTTTACCCATAGGTATTTTAAAAAATATTTATCTTCTAGTTATAGGTCAACACAATATCTTTAATTTATTTTTATGTGGTGCTGAGGATCATACCCAGTACCTCACACATGTGAGATAAGTACTCTACCACTGAGCCACAACCCCAGCCCTACCCATAGTTATTTTTAAAAATTGGTGCATTCTACATCCACAAGAAGACTCAGATGAGATACAATACAATACACACACACACACACACACACACACACACACACACACAAATCAAAACTCCAAATCCTAAATAAAGAGAAGATTCTTTTTTACTGCCTAAACAACTTTATCAAATGCAGATCACCAGAGAGTACATGAAGTTACTGCTGTTGTTCAAGAAAAGGAAACAGGACTACATTGACCTTTTTATTCGAAGAAGTCCTGACTTATTCAGATAAGGTGTCTACCCTGGTGAATGAGATCTTTTATCTCAAGAGGACGGTCATTGTTTTTATAAAAAAAATTATCACTATCAAATTCATCTACCAAGAAATTTCAAATGGTCCTCTCTGTTTAAATAACATTAAGGATCTGCCTTAAACCAACAAGAACCAGGAAAATCAAAGTAAAGGTTGACAGGGTGTTCCCAACTTAGCAGTTTCTATCACACAGGCCTGGATAGTCAGGTGACCTGCTTTTAAAGTTCCTAGGAGAAAGGTCTTGGAGTCAGAGAGAAGAGAAAGTAAATTATTGCAAAACATTGTTAAATCAAAAGTTAATACAAGAGTAAGTTTATAAATGGACATTATTGAATGTCAAGGATTTTCCCATTATCTCAAACTGGTTACGTTTGAACAATTCGTTTATTGATTAAAATAACTCACAATGGTTTGAATCAGATCTTTATTTAGTTAATTAGTTATTGAGAAAGAAGGCCTGTGGTGAATGCTGGTTTGGAGACCTCTGATTTTGTCCATCTGAATTCTTGGCTCAGATTTATATATTTGTCATTCTGTGAAGTGTACTATTGGGCAAATCACTGGACATTTTGTAAATGCCTGTGCTCATTACTCCCTCATGGTTGGTGAGTACATGCAGCTGTCTCCCTAAAGAATTCCTGACAGGTCCCTAGGGAATCTGTTTCCTTATCTCTGGAGTAATATGGTCATCTCACAGTTAGGGTGGGGATAAAATGGAATATATATGTGAAAATGTTACCTGCACATGAGATATATTAATAAAGCACTTTGTGATTTTTGTGTATTTTGTTGTTCATTTAGCACTTGCTAAATATCAGGTATTATCCTAAGACTTAAAATAGTAAAAAAAAAAAAAAAAAAAATGGGATTGGTGGTGTAGCTCAGTGGTACAGCATTTACCTGACACCCTTAGGCCCTGGGATCGGTCTCTAGCACCACAAAAGGAAAAACATTAAAATGGAGTTCTTAAACAACCTTAGAAGGTAGGTACTATTATTTCTTCCTGTGTTACAGGTAAGAAAATGGAGATAGAGAGGTTTTATAAAATTTACCTAAGGGGAGAGCTGGTGATATAGCTCAGATGATTGAGTGCTTGCCTTGCATGCACAAGGCCCTCGGTTCAATCCCCAGCACTACACATACATACACACACACAAGGAAAAAAAAAAAAAAAAGAAAAACTTGCCTAAGGTCCTATAGCTGATAAGTGGCAGAGCTAGATATTGAATCTAGGAAGTCTGAGTCTAGAGTCCTTGTTTTCACTTATTACATTAGACTGCTTAAAATGAAAAAATCTACAAACTTCAGATGAAAATGAAAATCTCTATATTAGTTGACTTAAATATTTATCAAGTCCCATTAGGTACCAGCATGCTCTTGAAACATTGGAAGATATAGCAATATGAGGGTGGTTTTCCTGCATTCTCTCATGCCTGTAATTGGCTGGAGCTGAATTATCACTGTCATCTTTTGACCATTGTCCAACTTGGCTTGATTATTCACTTGTTTGCTACTACTAACATATAGGCAAGGAAAATAGGTCATAACCAAAACCATGGGTAGAAAGGCAGTAATTATCAGGAAATGAATACTGTGGTATGAATTTAGGTCTGCAAAGTTTTCTTGCTGCTAGCGCCAAGCACAGAGCAATGGGCCATCAAATTTGTTGATGTTTTCAAGCACTCAGTGCTTGAAAAGCTGTGATAATTTGTCTTCTAGGCAGAGGTCTTTTATTGTAGAATTTGTTTTCTTGTTTAATGCACAAGAGGTAAATACAAGAAATATCTGATCTGTTCCCAAAGCAGTTTTCAGAATATTCATGCTGTACAGTTGGACTGTGCTCCTCCTAGCAATTAACCTCAGTACTGCCCAGTCTAGAAGGGTCTCCTGAATGGAAAGAAAATCAAGTATGCAGAGTAATTATCATTATGTGTATTTCAATACATTCTAATTTTTGAACAATAGTTAATTATTATTAACGAGAAATACTTCATTAGCAAGAACCTTCCTTTTGTAAATATGTCAATGCCAACTGAAGAGTTTACTTTAGTTATTTGCCTACTTAAGATTGAAGAGTCTGTTTTTTGAAAGTCTGATATCAAGCAGAAGGCATATTTCAGTATTCTATGTGCTATGGCCAGTATCATATAGTGTGGCCCTTATCATGATTTGGCCAATGTCAGGTCCATAAGCATGAGCCTCAGTAGTTTCCTGGGCTGATTGACATGGATACGCACAGCAGATTGGTCCATACCTATTTTATCTGTTTGAAATATCCAACAGAAACCTTTTTTGTGCTGTCATACTTCTTTTGCTGTGAAATAGTTAGTTGAATATTATATGATGTTAAAATAACTGCAGATTTATTGATTTTATTAAACAATACATGTTTTGTAGGTTTCAAAGCAGAAATTTTTAAGTGCTTTCTCCTTATGCAGTGTTATGGGATTGATAGTATCATGAGAGAGGCTTAGAGATTACTGTCCGTGGCCACATGACTACTAAGATTGCTGATGTGCAACTCAAACCCAGGCCTCTGATACAAAGTCCAGGGCTTCTCTACCATGATCTCTCTTTATCAATAGGTTTTCTGAGAATGTGTTCTACCTGAATGCTGGTGTCAAAATGGCCTATGTTAATTGTGTAAAGTATAGATTCTTTGGTCCTAGCTCTAGAAATAGTACATCCTCAGGACTCAGAATTTTTAGTAATTCTGAATCTCTGAAAAGACTTTTGTATACAGTAGATAGAAAGCTTTGTTGGTCTAGATACTTGAAATATTTGATTAAGTTAATTTGGCACCAAGAAAAGATAGTTGGAGCAGAAAAGAGAAGTTTCTGATCACACATGGTAAATACCAATATGCTTGGTACTTACTTTACAAGTTAGAATTTATATTTTCACAGGGCTAGGGATAGAACCCAGGATCTCGCCTATGCTAGGCAAGTGCTCAGTCACTGAGCTATACTCCCAGCTCCATGGTGGAATTACAGAGATTCAAAGTGATTTTCCAGTTTGGGGAGGTTGTCCTTATTTGAAGTATTCCATAGAAGTGTGTATTTTTATTACATACTTTTACAAAGCTAGGTCTCTGGTCTTTCTGCTTTATTAACCACGTGGTCCTTTCCATATTGTTTCTCTGCCATCCCCTGATGTGTTCGGATTTGTGTAGTTAGAGCTAACCCAATTCTGGGTCATCTGAGAAAAAGTTCAGGACAAGCAATTTCCTTGAAAGCAAGTGGCACAGAGGTACACTCTTCTCTTAGACTGTCAAGAGCTCAGTTGTATGGCCACACCTAGCTGCAAGGGAGGCTGGGCAGTGTGCTTGTTTGTAGGTGGTTATGAGCTCAGCTAAATGAGTATTCAGTGAAAGAGGAGGGAAAAGGATGTTGGGGTCAGCCATCATTCTGGCACAAGACTTTGGCTCTTAAGTGTCAGATCTCATGGGATTTAAAACCACACTCAGCCATCTACCAAAATTGTTCTCATCTTTTACCCTCTAACTTGGTTTGTGGCTACACCACCCTTCCATGCACCCAGGGAACAGGGAGATAACCTTTGACTCTTCCCTTACTCTCATTTTCATCTCTTTTGAAACTGCCCATTCCACTTAATCCCCTACTCCTGCCTTGGTTCATGCCTCATCCATCTCTCATGTGGGTTTGTAGAATGGCCTCCTAACTGGTCCCCCTGACCCTAATATCAGCCTATCAAGGACATCCTTCACACTACCAGGAGAGTGATTTTTCTAAAATGCAAATCTGATCATCATTTTACTCCCTTTTTACAACCCTTCAGTGATTTCCCATGGCAAACGTCCAAATTGCTTTGCAGAGCACAAAAGGCCCTCTGTGGTTTAGTCCCTGGATCTCTCCAGCCTCATTTCTGACACTTCACTATTTCCCTCCCCAAAACAGATCACACCCACAGCTTCAGTTACACTGAATGATGACAAACCGTTTTGCTTCTCTATGGCTCTGCTCATGTGTCCCTTCTGCTTGATAAATGATGATATGTCTGTCCTCCAAGACCCAACACAGCTGACCCCTGTCCTGTAACATTATCCCAGCCTTCCCCAGGGAATCTTCATCACTCTTTCCTGATTATGTTTCATTTATTCCACAAACTTCATTGGGTTGAATGCCTGTCTCTTAGGCATGGTGCTGAGCATTGGTTGTGATGACAGAAGTCGATCTGATTCCTGCCCTTATGGAGCTTATAGTCTCCTGGCACCATTGGACGTCAATCAGATTCCCATAGTAAATGGGAAATTGCAACTGTGGTAAACACAGTGAAGAAGAAGAAGAAAAAAAAAGAGCACCATGATTAGCTCAAGAGGAGAATTTGACCTAGTAAAGAAGCACAGGGGAGGCTTTCACCAAGGAAAGGTGCTTGAGAAAAACAAACTGCAGCAGAAACAGCGCACACAAAAACCCTGTATTGATAGGGATTTTAGGATATATGAAAGAATTGAATAAAACCAGGTTTGATGGGGTTCTGTGTGGTGGTTGGAGGCACAGGAGGACACAGAAGCAGTAGGGGCCAGTCTCAGAACAATGTCATAGGCCAGGTTAAGGAGGTTTCTTTTTACTCTCTTATTTATTTGTTTATTTATATTTTTAAAAATATTTTTTAGTTGTCAATGGACCTTTAATTTATTTATTTATATGTGGTGCTGAGAATTGAACCTAGTGCCTCACACATGCTAGACAATCTCTCCACCACTGAGCCACAACTCCAGCCCCTTATTTATTTATTTTGTATAGGGTACTTAACTACTGAGCCACATCCCTGGCCCTCTTTCTTTAATAATAAAAAGAAGAAGCAAGAAAAGAAATTAGAGACAGGGTCTCGTGAAGTTGCTTAGGGCCTTGCTAATTTGCTGAAGCTGGCTTTGAACTTGAAATCCTCCTGCCTCCACCTCCCTAGCCACTGGGATTATAGGCATATACCACTGTACCTGGTAGTTTCTCTTAATCTAAGAGGAATGAGGAGTCATTTTAAATGTGAAGAGAGTTTTTCTTTCTTTCTTTTTTTGTATTTTGTTTTTAGTTTTTAGGACTGATTATGACTACAGTGTGAATAATAAATTTAAGGGTTGGCCTGGTACATGATACTGGACTTGTTACTTTAAGCAAGATATTCTGAGATACTAAGTTAGGGTTGTGATAGTGGAGATGAAGTAAAACATATTTAGAATTAGATGTGGTATATGGAGGAGAAGATAGTTCTTATATACCTGGATGGATATAAAGCTAGTCATGGGGTTAAGGAATATGAGAAGAAACCTAGTTTAGACAGAGTTTGAATGTGAGATACTGTGTTAGCTCTGTGTTACTGTGACAAAATACCTGAGATAATCAACTTACAAAGAGGACAGTTTATTTTGGTTCATAGTTTTGGAAGTTTCAGTCCATGGTTTGGCTTGTTGCCTCTAGGACCAGACATTGTACTAGGAGTGTTTGACAGAGGAAATCACTCACTTGTGGCAGCTAGGAAGCAAAGAGAAGAAGGGGCTGAGATCTGAATATCCCCTTCAAGGACTTAGCCCCACTGACCTAACTTTTTCCTACTAGGCCCTCCTGTTAAATGTCCTACCATCTCTCAACAGAGTCCTAGGCTGGTAACCAGGGCTTCAACACATGGGCCTTAGGGGCATGTTCAAGATCCAAACTATAACAGGTGTCTTGGACAAAGCCCGGAGCAGTCATTCATGTTATATTATGTATATATCTATTACTTTGTATTTACATATTTATCATATTATGATTGCCTCTGTGTGTGTGTTTGTTAGATTGTGAGCTCCTCGAAGGACTGGAGCAACATTTATTATTATTATTAATCTTTTTTCATTTTTGTATCCCCAGTACATTTTCTTGTAGCTGCACATAGTATTTGCCCAGTAAATGTTTGTGAATAAATGATGTAACTGACCCCAAGGCCCATATAATGTCTCCCACATCAGTGGTGGGAAGGAAGAAAAAAAAAAAAAAAAAAACTGGAAAGGCAAGTTGAAGCTCAGTTGTTGAGTGCTTTAAATCCCTGGCTAAGAAGTTACATTGTGACATAAAATGTAATTAAACCTCAAGTTTACATTTACTTTCCAATCCAACCTTTGTTTCAAATAATACTTCTGTTATTTTTAAAATCATATAATGTTTACTCTAGAGACATTCTCTCCTAAGTAAATCAAAGCCAGCCAAGCTCTAAGAAAAATACAGAGATCATGCTATAAAAACCAGCTATGCTTTTATGCTGCAGGACCAAATGAAATTAGAATAAATTCACAGGAAAAAGGTTCACAGATACAAAAGAAATGGAACCAGGACTGTTTATTTTTTTAGCTTTCCCCCTTTTCATTTTGTATTGGAGGTTAGGAATCAGTCATTAGGGCAGATCTAGCGAGACATTCAGACATTTACATGGTCTGTTGCTGGGTTATTTTCACAGCATGTATTTGAAGAGATTAATGTTGAAGGGCTACCACTGTTTCTTGGAGTCACAGTGATAGAACAATATTTTGAATGTGTTGAATTTAGTCATAACCACACAAACAGCCTCTATCTGTGGTGAAACAAAGCTAAGTCTATAAATGCCCTGTGAAGTGCTTGGAATTAAAACTGACTTGTGCAGAACCTTGTTTGAACCGGGTTTGTGCACAGTAATGAATGGGTCTGTTTTAGGTTTATTAATCCAGACTCGAATGAGAATCGCTTCTACCATAATCCTGAAATTTGATACATCATACTTTATTGTTTTATTAGAATTTTTATTTTTAAGGCCCCATACTTATCCCCTACATAAACTATGAAAATATATGAGAGGCCAAATGATATGTTTTTCCCTCTTTGTATGCATTTTTTTCACATACAACGCATTCTATTTCTTTGTAAGATTGTATTTTCCTTACCTCATGTGAACAGAGGGAACAGTGGTTGACTTGAATGAACCCTAGGTTTTTTTCTTGTTGATCTTAATGATGTGCATATGAATTGAGCATCATGCAAATGATAGCCCAATCATATTGACTTTTAATGACTCACTAGAAAGTATGACTAGATCAGCTACAGACTCTGTGGTTATGTCTACAAAGTACTAAGTGTAAATCTGATGGTTTTCCAGTAGCTTCAGTCCTCAAAGACAGCCAAGCTGAAAGTGGATCTTAGAAATGCTGATATTTGCATTAAGAAGTTTAGCAGAGTGATTACAAGCCCAGGATCCAGAATCAGAATGCTTGGGTTAATTTCTTCCTGTAGCCATTTATTAGCAGTATAACCTTGGGTTAATTATGTAATTCTTGTTTCTCAGTTTCCCCAAATGGACAATGAGATTATTAATATACTTATTGCATTGGGCTGTTGGGAAAATTAAAATTGTTCTCATCAGTAAAATGCTTAGAACCTGTCACATAGGAAGCACCAAATAATTTCTAGCTACTATTATTAGATTAGGAAGATGCTTAGGAGATGGGCTTTATAGAGACAAAGATAGATTGGTGAAGGCAAGGTCAGTGCACCTTTTGGTAAAATGGAAAAATTTTTGAACTTTCTGGTGAAGCATTAACTACACATCATCTGCTTGACCTTCTAAAATGAATTATTTTAGAGATTTCTTTCTATAAATACTCACTGAAACTATTGAGAGTATAAAAAAAATCTTACAGAGAAGCTGAAAATATAAGTGTCATCATTTAGTGACAGTTAAAGAGCTTTAGATGATTTAGTTTGGTGACAAGAAAGTAAAAGATAATAAATAAATAAATAAAACCACTAGGTTTTGGATTGAAAATGGATTTATGAACATATTTAATAATGTCAAGTACTTATTGAGTGCTTATTACATCACAATAACTTTAATTTCATTTAATTATTTGATTTCATTTGATTCTTTAGTAATTTAATTTCATTCGCTCTTATGAAACTCTGAAGTATTGTTATCTCCATTTTACATCTAACCACACTGAGACTTGGAGTAATGATATGGTTTTTCAAAGTTCCCAAAGTTGAGTATCAGGTCAGTGTTTCAACCTGGTTGTGACAAACTTGAAAAGCCAGTTTTGTTTTTGTGTATGTGTATGTTTTTGTTTTCAGTGCTGTGGGTAGAACTGAGGGCCTCACACATGCTAGGCCAGTGCTCTACCATTGAGCTATACCCCTAGCCCTAAAGCCAGTATTTTAACATCCACATTTTCCTCATGTATACTGTTATTTATGTTAATAACTACCACCAATATGGTATTTTTGGTTTAACAGAGCACTTTAAAAGCCTTATATGTTATGCATTCTTTAAGACTCTATTCTACAGGTAAGGACATTGAAGCTTAATAAGATGGACTGATTTGCCTAGGATTATTTAGTAACTATGGGTTTTAGTCTGCTTTTTTGCTGTTGTGACTAAAGGACCCCACCAGAACAACTGTGGAGGAGGAAGAGTTTATTTGGGGGCTCAGGGTTTCAGAGGTCTCAGTTCATAGCCAGCCAGCTCCATTCCTTGGGGCTTGAGATGAGGCTGAACATCATGATGGATGAGTATAGAGAGTGAAGCAGCTCACATGATGATCAGAAAGCAGAGAGAGAGAGAGGTCTTCACTTGCCAGATACAAATATATACCCCAAAGCCACACCCCAATTGCCACCTCCTCCAGCCATACCCTACCACTTTGGTTGCCACTCAGTTAATCACTATCAGGGGATTAAGTCACTGATTAGGTTAAGACTCTTAAAACCCAATCATTTATCTTCTGAACCTTCTTGCATTGTCTCACACATGATTTTTTTGGGGACACCTCACATCCAAACCATAATACTATGTATCCCATTGTTAAGGCTCCAAATTTTCTATTGTAGACACAATCCTCTAATTGTAGAGATTCTTACTAACTCCCTATCTACCATCAACCTAGTTGGCTGATGTAGTAGAGGAGGGGTAAGAGCCAGCAGAGATGCCAATAGGAAAGGGATTCATGAAGGAGGGAAGCAGCCAGGATTATAGGAAGAAAGCAGGGCTCTAACTGTACTCACACTGTCTTCACAAGTACACAGCATCTTAATTGCCACATTCTCAGTACATGATGACTGACTTATTTTTCCCCCTTCATTGATAATGTCAAAATTATAACTAAAAATATCTAAATTAGACTTAAATAAGACTATTTTGATAGTATGGATATTAAAATGCTAGGGAAGTTATGGGAATTTGCTTTTCCCATAAGTTATGATAGTTATTCTACCTATTATATTACCATGTTATATTTCAAGTAGGCATCATTATAGTCAAAACATTCAGCTTTTTGATAAAACACTGCTTATAAGTTTAGTAGATGCTACAGGAGCTCACATCAGGAAAACTCATGGGCTTAAGCATATCAGGAAAAGCAGGGATTATTAGTTTGGTTTGAATTAGTAGCAAATCATTATACCCTATCTGGGAATTTGCCAATGAGATGACAACCAGAGTTAGGACCTGCCGGCAATTGCTGTTATCCATGGTGATGGCTTTATACATTCCTCTCAAGATAATTAAGATATTTATATCCATAAAATGGAAAAGTGCCTATCTTAATCTATTTTATCTATAATGTCTACATAGAATCCAGACATTTTAACAGGCTGAATATGAGATCAGGATCTTTGTAAAAAAAAAAAAAAAACACACACACATTAATAAATCTTTCACTTGGTCTTTTTTCCCCTTCTGCATGCACTTATAATAAAAATTACCATTGAGAAATATCTGAAAAGCTGCTAGTCAGCGGATGGGCAGCCAATGCTATAAACTCATTCATTCATTTATTCATTCATCAATGAATGAATTTATATTGAGAAGGCCCAGCTTTGGGTGCTAGGTAGTGAATGAAAAATGCAAAAGTCCTGGGGCTCATGAAATTTATGTTTTGGGTGAGAGAGAGTGAACAGTATGAGTAGGTAAATATGTAGAATATAAGATAATTAATTTGCAGAGAAGAGAAAAAGGAAGGGAAGGGGATATGAAATGATCAGGTGGACAGAAAAGGCATCTATGAGAAAGTGACTTTTGAATGCAGATGTGAATGCAGGAAATGAAGGAACCTCACAGGATCTGGGGTTAGAGCATGTTTTAATCAGATTTTTACTGTTGTGACCATAAAGACCTGATGAGAACATTAGAGGAGGAAATTTCATGCTCACGGTTTCAGAAGTCTCAGTCCTCAGACGTCTGGCTCCCTTCTGTAGGGCCTGAGATGAGGAAGAGCATCATGATGGAAGGTGTGTGGCAGAGGAAAGCAGCTGGGAATATGGCACCAGGAAGCAGAAAGAGACTCTCCTCACCATGGACAAAATATATACCCCAAAGCCATGCCCCAATGATCCAGTTCCTCCAGCCACACACTACCTGTCTACTGTTACCATTCAGTTAATCTCTATCAGGGGATTAATGTACTGATTAGGTTAAGGTTCTCATAAATCAAATCACTTCACCTCTAAGCTTTCTTGCATTGTCTCGCGTTGGGCTTTTGAGGGACACCTCACATCTAAAACATAAGAGCATTTCATAAGAGGGGAACAGTAAGTACAGAGGGGTTCAGGGATGCTCAGGCAAGGATGGTGAATCTGGAGCTCAGGCACAAGAGGGTGAGCACAGGAGATGGAATGGGGGTTATGGGGGAAGGAGGGTAGGAGAATGTTTACAGATCATGCAGTGTCTTATAGTTCAAAGTGTGCAGAATTTGACTTCCTGTCATTCTAAAACCAGGAGGGTTGGGGCAGATAGGGAGGGGATGCTTTGGAACACATACAAATGAGGCTCTTCTTGTGTCAACTGAAATTTACTGAGCATCAGTCTCATGGCGTGTACTATGTTATGCTCTGGAGATCCAAACAAGAAAAGATATTTTCCCCTAAGTTATTCAGTTTGGTAGGGGAGAAACAGAATCTGGGAGAGAACACACAGTTAACTGTTAAGCCTTTTGGACATCCATGCACAAGTGACAGGTGTACCCCATTCTGTGAAAAAAAAAAATGTTCTTGAAAATTTGTAAATAGATTGAAATTGGACCTAGTGAATTATATTGAGAATGAACTCTGGGGTATTAATAATGCCAGTAAATCTATGATTTATCATCTTGTGAAACAAAAAAAAATACCTTTTATTTAGTCAGTCTAAGTGTTCCTACTCTTGTTTTGGCTTAAGGTTTAGGTATAGCTGAAATTAAACACCTTGATCTGGGAATACTAATATTTTTCAGCCTTGCCCAAGTTATATGGCCCAGGAATGTAAGCTGTCGCTGACAGACTGTTGCTGCCTCTTTCATCCAGATTGGGCATATGAAGGGCATGGCATAACTCAAAGTACACAAGGCTTCGTGACATTTCCAAGGCCCAATACAAAGTTTATTCTTCATTTGCTAGAATTTTTTTAGTCTTGGTTATTTTCTTCTACCTAGTTGTGTTAACTTTTTATCACTGTGACCAAAATACCTGACAAGAACAACTTAGGGGAGGAAAAGTTTATTTTGGGCTCATGGTTTTAGAGGTTAAGTCCATGGTCTGCTGTCTCCATTGCTCTAGGCCCAAGGTGAGGCAGAGCATCATGGAACAAGGATGTGGTAGAAGAAAGTTGCTCAACTCATGGCAGCCTAGAAGCAGAGAAAGAGAGAGAGAGAAGCAAGGAACAAAATATAATTCCCAAAGGCATGCCCCCAGTGATTTTGTTCCTCCATCATGCCTACCTGCTTACAGTCACCACCCAGTAATCCACTCAAATTATGAATCCATCAAATGGATGGATCTACTGATTCAGTTATAGCCCTCATAATCTACTCATTTCATTTTTGAACATTCCTGCATTAACTAACATGAGCTTTTGGGGAAACACCTCATATCCAACCATAACACTACTTCTCTCTCATTTATAGTTGCACATATCAAACTAGCAGGAAACTTCAAATCTTAACACTTTTTACTTTTTCTTATATAAGGCAAGAAAACACCCCAAATCTATGCAGTGAATGTAATCTATAAATATTATTAGAAGTATTCTATGGTTTTGATACGATTTGAGTGTTC
This sequence comes from Tamias sibiricus, assembly GCA_025594165.1. NCBI lineage: Eukaryota > Metazoa > Chordata > Mammalia > Rodentia > Sciuridae > Tamias > Tamias sibiricus. The sequence goes on along the minus strand of CM046669.1, from coordinate 49,401,481 downwards.
CCCCAAGGGTTCGTGTGTGAAGAGCTTATTACCCAGTGTGGCCCTATTGAGAGGTGGTAAGACCTTTAAGAGGCAGTGAGACAGCGCCTAGTAAGAGGTTTCCCAACTGGCCCATCCCCCTCACTCTAGCTTCCTGTATTGTCATGTGATTTCTCCTGCTCATCCTCCTGCCATTGTAATACCCTCTGTCATTAGGTTTCCACCAGAGCTGAGCTGATGCCAGTGTCATGCCTTTAGCCTCTAGAATGGTGAGTTAAATAAACATTTTTTTTTTTATATAAAGTTCCCAGGTATTTCATTATAGTAACAGAAAACTGACTAATATAGGGTCCTCCTCTTTCCAGTCAGAATTCTTCAAGGGAAAAGTAGTAAGGAGTTGGTAGACACCTTTAATCAACAACCACAGTTGATTTGTGAGCCTTCTGGTAATAACTATGTATATTTTTCCAAAATGAAAACTATTCTTTCCCAAGGCTCCCAAAGTTTCTTCTTATTGTAATTGCATTGGTTTTAAAGTTCAGGATTTTTTCATCTAAATCAGGTCCAGATATGGATAGGACTTCCTGGGGATAGTTCTTTGAAAATGGTTTCTCTTAATCTGAAGATATGTTATCTGCCACCCCATCCTTACACACATGCACTCCATATATGATGGGGGTAGAGAGAGAACTGCTATAAGCACTACCATTCAGAAAAGTGGGAGGTGGGATGGGAAGCTAAAGCAGTTACTGATCCACAGCAATTATGAAAATTGAGCTGGTCACATGTTGCCAGTTCCTTGATTAAAGTCCAGTCTTGCTTCCTTAGAATAATTTTCTGGAGCTCTTGTGTCTGTTCTCATACATATTGGTTCCACCTTTGAATCAACTTTCCTTAAGTTAAAAAAAAAAGTACATGTCTATAAATAAGTAGCTTTCTCAGCCTCTGTTAGAAGATGGGGAGTCTCAAGGCTTCATCCTGTACTGTCTGTCCTCTTTAGTCAAGACTGCTAACGCTTCTTTTAATATGATACTCTTAAACATTTTTATGGATTTCCCATGAGTTATTGGTCTCACCTTCACATCTCTTCAATACATCCTTCATTATCTTGAGCCCCATGTTAGGCTACTTGTAGGAAAACACACTTTGGATATTTAGAAGTTCTCTTAATTCTCAGTGTCTATGAAGCTTGCCTGTAGAACCTTAGAAAGCCCTTTTGTAGTGGAAAGGCTTCCTGGGGGTAGTTCTGCTGTCCATCCATCTATACTGGGAATTAATCCTAGGGCCTTGTGCATGCAAGGCAAGCACTCTACCACTGAACTATACTACCAGAACCCTTTCTGAGACCTTAACAGAGACTTGGGATTTGATCTATATTAACCCTTTGTTACTTTTTTTTTTTTTCTCCCAGTACCGGAGATTGAACTCAGGGGCACTCGATCACTGGGCCACATCCCCAGCCCCTTTTTGTATTTTATTAGGAACAGGGTTTCATTGAATTGCTAAGTGCCTCGCCATTGCTGAGGCTGGCTTTGAACTTGTGATCCTCCTGCCTCAGCCTCCCAAGTGCAGGGATTACAGGTGGGCGCCACCGGGCCTGGCTTTAACCATTTCTTACTTTGAGAATCCTTTTTGAGAGAGACTAGAAGTGAGAAACAGTTTATTTTGATATCCAGTAAATCCTGGATCCTTTTTAATTCCCCTGAATTCTCAAATTGTTTTGAATAGTCTTTTTTAAAAAAATTCATCCCTCTCTTCTTGAATTTTATTAAAACCAGCTACAAGAAACATTTTTCAATATTATACCTAGAGATCTTCTTAGTCATAGTCTCAAAACCATTAGGTCCTCAGTCTCTTCTGCTTTCAATATTACTCTAGGCGGGCTGGGGTTGTGGCTCAGCGGCAGAGCGCTCACCTTGCACGTGCGCGGCCCGGGTTCGAACCTCAGCACCACGTAAACATAAATGAATTGCATTGTGTACAACTAAAGTAAATAAATAAATATTAAAAAATATTACTCTAGGCAAGAATTTTGCTAACCGTTTTGCTCTTTTTTAATTTGGGTACCTTTTCAACAGCCTGCCCCCCCCCCATATTTTTCTATCCTTCATATTCTCATTTCCATGAAGCTCTTCCAGCTGTCATTAACCATACCCTCAAGGCCCTGAGAGCTGGTGGTACTGCTTGGTCCCCAAATCAGTGTCACCTATTTTAGATTTTCATGACAGAATACCCTTCTGATAACAAATTCTGCTCTACTTATGTACAGCCATGTGAAAACTACATGAAAACTTGGTGGCTTTAAACAACCATTTTATTTTGCTTATCATTTTGTGAATTTGGGGCAGTTCTTCCTTTGGGTCTCTTCTGTATTTGCAGGCAGATGTCGGCTAGATAGCACAGTGGTTAACGTTGGGTCTGAAGGCATGCATGGGCTGGGAGTCCAAATGGGTCACTCACATAGTGGGCAGTCGATGCTGGCCATTGTCTGGGGATTCCAGTGGGGATGTTGACCTCCATCCATGAGGCATGGGCTTCTCACATCATGGTAGCTGGATTCCAAGAGGGAATGTCTGGTGAGAGAATGTTTCAAAAGACCTCGATAGAAGCTGCAAAGTTTCTTATGAGTTCACCTTGGAAGTCCAATGCCACTTGTACTGAATTCTAATAACTCATTAAGTGGGCGGAGCTATTGTTTTCTTAATGAGATGGGGAACAAATAATTTTTTGCTATTTTTAGTTTTCTACAGTGACCATCAGAGACCTCAAAAGCTATCTCAACATCTTGAGAAGATATTGTTGACATGAGACCCAGCTGTTAAAAAAAATTGGGAGATGATTCAGCGTACTCTCTGGGTCTAGGGGAGGGATTTAAGGAATTTTCAATCCAGAGAACTCTTCTTGCAAAATGCTTTTATTCTGAAAAGTTCCTCAAGTTTTTGAAACTCTGTAAACTTTTTGAAGATGACTTTCTTCTTTGTCTCATTCATATCTTTCTTCCAGTTTTGAATGCCCTGGACTCATCTGTACATAAATTTTGAAATCGTGTGAATCCCTGTCAGAATGATCCATTTGTTAACTTCACCTGAACAGTCCACCCTATTTTACAGTCTGCAGCAGGATTCAGTGACCTTCAACAGTAGTGTATCAAAAGCCTGACCTTTGTTTTGGTGAGCTGGGTGCTTGGGATAGTCAGGTGGTGAAGCAGTTTGTCACATCCTGTGTGTGAGGGGATGTTGGAGGCTCCAGAAAATTTGCCAGCCATGGAGGTGTAATGTTCTCAAGGTGTCAGTGTTGAAGGGGTGCAAGACAAGGACCAGGAAATTTCAGTGAGTCTCCGAGGCAGTCAATCTCTTAGCGTCTTGAGCTCCAGGTCCCCAGTGACTGACCTCTGTTCTTAAATGGGGACCTGTTCTTAGGACACTTTTCTGTATGGTCCACACTTGGAGTAAACAATAAAAAATGAAGACTTTTCTAGAATTACTGGATATTTGCCTTCTAATTCTGGGTGGCATTCATAAAAGGATGGGGGTGGAAGCAGGGCTAACCCTAACAGGAAACTAAAGCCAGGAGTCACTTGGGTAAAATTTGAGATCACGTGCATGCAATGGCTTAGAACATGAGAAATCATAGCTAATATCAAAGTCAGTGAGTCCTTGTCATCAGCAAGATAGGTTTGGAGGATGAGAACAAGAAAGAGGCAGAGTGGGACTTCCCTATCACAGGGATGGTATCATGGTTTCAACTCATTGATAGAATGCGAGTGGGTTTTTAGAGTGCTATGTTGAGAAAAATCCTGAGGCCATGTTTGGTATGGGTACAAAAGGTACCATGATTGGTTAACGCTGTCTTCCATGGATCCAGAGGCTGGGTGGGGCTGGCAGCCTGTGCACCATGTTTGTGTCTGTGGTCCAGCTTTTGAGGAGGCTGACACGTGGACTTCAGCATGTGACCTTGGAAAGCTTTTTAGTGAGCAATGAAGTAAACTAGTGATGTGGCTTAGAATTAGAAACTAATTGAACAGGGATGATTTACCCCTTAGGAAAAGGTCAAGGCACACCTACCCCAACTAAAAGACCTTTAATGATATGGTGTATTCTGGAAGTCAGAAATTAAAACCACTCAGAATTCTCTTAACACAGGACCTCTTCAGGCACTGTGACCATTTTGCCACTAGCCTCTTTGATTTTTTTGGCCTCCTTTACACTCATTTTTTTTTTTTTTTTTAACTTTGCCTATTTCTCCTGTCTGCAATCCCCAGATTTTGTTTGGAATACTAGATGACTTCGTATTTTCTTCCATCTAGAGTATTTGGCTCCCTTAGCTATGACAACCATTGGAGTAGGTGGAGGCAATCTCCTCCACCAGGGCGGGGGTGTGTTTGAAGGTAGAGGAGATGTGTGTTTTAAAATAGTACTTAAATTGATTGAAGTGGATGATGGTACCTGGTGAGAAGTTCCCTCTCCAACCATGAAAAATGGAGAATGTTTGCTATTTCCTCCTCTCCTTGAATGGCATATCCAAAATTTGGGCTGCTTCATCTGGTTCAGTCCAGAACATAGCAGAAAAACACATCTAAATACATTTGATTATAAAGAAACAGAAAATAGCCTCATACCTCTTGCCTGAGTTTAAGGTGGTCTCTCGATCTATGTCTGTGGGTATCAAAAAATGTGTATGGAATAGAGTATAGAGTTTGTAGCCAACTTATGTTTTTCTCAGAGCCTATTGAAAGTGGCCTTGCATAACATCTAAAGGGAAGAAAACTTTTATTCCCATTCTATGTCATGAAGTCCTCTTGCAATATTCTCTTCACTGGTTTATACAAATTTAAACCTGAGCACTATGGTAGGAAAATCAGCTAATACTCTGCTCTTCTGCATTTGATGTTGTCCCAAATCTATCATATAGATAAAGCCCATCTATCATATAGATAAAGATAGTCTTTTAGGCTAACCTAGTTCATGGTTTTGCATTGGTTATCAGACATCACAGTTTTAACACGGACCCATGTAGTTTGTTGTAAAGCTATTATTGTAATTTTTTTTAAACAAAAGATTCATTTGCTTTAATTCAACAGTTTTATTTTTAATTTTTTGTGGCACTTAGGATTGAACCCAGAGATACTTTACCATTGATCCACATCCCTAGCCCTTTTTATTTTTTATTTTGAGACAGGGACTCACTAAATTGCTTAGGCTGGCTGGAACTGGCACTCCTACTGCCTTGGCCTCCTGAGTCATTGGGATTACAGGTGTGTACCACTGCACCTGGTAGTTTTATTTATTTATTTTCCTCCCTGGAATAACTGTTTTGTGTGAGGTTAGGTTAGATACTGTAGTCTGCGAAGACTTCAGACACACCTCTATCCTCAACTGTATCCTCAAGGATTATATGAATTTATAAGGAGAAGGTAGAGCATTCCCCCACCCCTCACTAAGGGATACCAGTAAGTACAAAGTAGAGTTATGGCAGATACCATGAGAGAACTGTAATAACCTATGAAAGTCCAAGTGGTGGAGGAATTGTAAGAGAAGGTTGAGACTGACTACAGGAAGGTAGCATTTAGGAAGAGCTTTGAAGGATGGATAGGATTTTGACATATGGAAATAGTGGATTTTGAAAGAAAATCAGAGGTTGGGATGTAGTGGCAACTCTATCTGGTCTCTTTTCACTAGGTTAAGAAGTTGTATGGCAAAGGATGAGGAGAAAAGGCAGAAAAGAGTTGAAAAAAACTGAAAAACTGCATAAATTTGAGTACCAGTTTAGGGTATTTGTTTATAATTTGGTAAGTTATGGAGAGAACTGATTTTTTTAAACATAGCAATAATATCATCAGAGTCAGTAACGACATGCTTTAAATAGAGTTCATCTCAAATGGGCCACTCTGTTTATGAAGATTTTTATCTATATATGCACATAAATATGTACATATAAATTTTCACAGCCAAAGGAAAAGGTTGTATATTATGGCATAAAATTATATTTTTTTGGCTCTGACTCAGCAGTCATAAAATCTAAGTATTTCCAAGCATAAGAAAGATGGAAAACACTCTTTATAACATCTTAAATAATTGTATGGAGGCCAATCCTACAGCCCTTGCGCATAAGTAGCTCAGATTGAATTTTAGGAGAGTTTTTTGAACATTTCAGCATTAACGTTGGGCATAGAAACAGACCATATATCTAGTGGCTAACTTCCTTGTGAACTTTTAGTCCCAACTACCTACAATGAAATGTTCATATATGCATTTAAATGCAACTATTAAGAAGAACTGGAACCTTTTCCTATGTCTGTTGCCTAATAAAACAAACTTTCCAAACTAACCCTGAGGGAGAAAAAGTGCAATATAAGTTTTCGATTCCAAGCAAAAGGACATAACTGGAAATCATACAGGACTCTGTTAGGGAAGCATTGACATTTGATTCATCCATGAATAAATTATGGTTGTAGTTTGAGTGCTGGGTAATGCCACTACCAATAAAAATTAATGTAAGCTAAACTGTTTACCCAGGACAGGAGAGTTGGAGTCATGCAAAATCCAGTGAACATTAGAAGGGAATATCTTATAAATGTTCTAAGGGAATAAATAAATACTATTATATGCTTATCTTTAGTTTTTCTGATTTATCATAACAGAATGGTAAATTTCACTGTTTCTTTCTTTCTTTCTTTTTTTTTTTTTTTTTCCTTCTGAGTTCTAAGACTAAGCCAGATAATAGCCAGAAAATACTAAGAGGAGTCAAAGTTTGAGTTCTGCTGTAATATTTCTGCTTACCTTGCAAAACAGATTAAAACATGGAAAATAATCAGTCTAATCAATATGTCTATATCTATTAAAGCTGTCTTCATTACTCCAGTTTAAAATTTTTACTTTTTCCAGGTAGGTGGTAAGAGAGGAGGAGAGATGGAGGGGCTGACTTTTAAATCATGGTAGGCTTGTAGGTGGTGGTAAGAACATAAAAATAGGCAAAAATCTATTGTGTACCATGAAATTTTTGCAGTATTGGGCACTTTAGGAGTTTAGGAGGGAGTTTGGAACCACCCATAGCCAGGCAAAGGAGGTTGTCAAGGTTATAGGCTGAAGGGTTGGAGGTCTTGGGGGTGGAGGCAAAATTCAAAACCTAGTGTCTCTTTGTTAGCAGAACTGCAGGTTTGCCAAACATCTAGTAACAAGAGAGTTGATGTTACCAAGAAGCCTGCTATGGGAATTTTGTTTCCAAAATCCCCTCTTGTTCAGTGACATTCTTTATCCTGGGCAACTCAAGAGTTTTTCTTCTTCCTTCCTATTCAGTTGTAATCTTAAAGGAAAAGTTCAAAGCCAGCCTCATGGCCATGTCTTTTAAATAAAATACAAAAAAGGGCTGGGGATCAGTGGTTGAGTGCTGAGTTCAATCCCCAGAGAAATATCACACAAAAAACTTTCAGGAATTAGTCGTATAAACCCTTAAAAAAATACTGATATCAGATCGAGTTTTTTTGTGTGTGGGTGTGAGTGTGTGTGTCTTTTTTGGCGAGGGGCTACCTGACAGGTCTTTGTGACCAGATGGGGACAACCTAGAGAGATATGACCTTCATGCTGCCATTCAATCAGAGATTCTCCCCTTTGATCTCTGTTCTATATTGAGATTTCAAATACCATTCCTTTCAAAAACAATGGTGCCCTTGTTTGAAAATTGTTTGAAATCTATAGATCAGAGACTATTGTATTTAAAGTCATCCACTATTTTCAGAGTTTTAGTATTTATTTTGTCTTTGGAAAAAACACTATTTTTTTTTAATTCATGGCAAATTAAATCTATCATTTTGGTTAACAATTTGGGAATGTTTCATTGACCTTTAACTTCCACACAGACAACTGAATTCGCCAGTCTGATTCAGTCACTCTGGTTTGTTTCTTAACATGATAATTATATAGTTTAAAGGTTTATTTTGTTTCTCTAAAAAGTGACATAGGGTGCAAGTGAGTATGTGTCTTGGTATCTATGTCATGACCTCTAGCATTGCCTCCTAGGAAACTCTTTAAGGTCACATAGCCAACAACTTCACGTGCTTGGAAATCACCAGCTGGCAAAAACTAAAACTTGAGGCTAGAGGTGGCTACTCTAGGATAGGGCAGGTGTTAGGCTGATTGTCCACATGCAGGTTGGAGGAGAAAAATCTAAGCAGGAGAATAGTGAGCAAAATTCGTTACCATGGAGACAGGCTGGGGTTCCTGCTGGAGTCAGCATCAGGAAGTCCAGCAAGTGGTAGGTGGTGCCTTCCCTGCTATCCAGGAAGTCCAGGTGAGACCAGTTGGCAGTGACCCAGAAAGATACAGACTGCAGGCTTTAGAGAGGACCCCCACACAGGGTCAGCATTCAGGAGCCAGGTTGGAGCCCTCAGAGCATTCTGACTAAGGCTGGGGAGATAAACAGCTCAATTTGAATGCTGGCCCCACCACTAACCAACCACTGGCTCTTGCCAACATATTTACTCTCCCTAAATTTCTATGAGGTCTGTAAAATGAGACAGTGCCTACCTTGGAGGATTATTGTGATGTTAAAGTGCTCAGCACATGACTGAACTACACTAATAGTATAACATTTAATAACTCATTTTTAAGAATTGGCTACTAGGGTTATTTTTAAAGCAACGTAGTGATGTGATTATAGAGATGAGGAGTTTAGTTACTAGAGTTAGGATATCTGGTTAGCACAATATTAGAAGAATGATAACCATGATTTAATATTCACCTTCTTGGTCTGGAGGCATATTGGAGTGGAACTGAATTTGCATGTGGGTCTGATGGGGTCATCTTTGGGAATGAGTAAGTCACAGGGAATAGGGACTAGACAGAACGTTGTGCTTTAATTATCCAACTGAATTCACATGAACATATGAACATGCTTTACCCATGATCATCCAAAAGCTTTTCCCTAGAAGTTCACTCATCATGGAAGCCTTTCCCAAGGTTTGTTATCTACTGTGGAAGCTTCATCCATAGGAAGAGTTTTATGAATGTGAAATCATACAGTTTATCACATATTTATTGTAAAATTCAAAATATTGGGTAGGAAATATACTATAACTGAGAAAACAGTGGCTTCTCTTCACAAAAAACTGTCAGTATTTTCTTCCAGATTTCAAGTTTTGAGTAATTAAGCCACATTCAAAAGCCAAGTTTTCTGGATCTAGGCTCTAAGATTTTTTTTTCCCTCTTCACTATGTTGACTGCAAATCCATGGTGTCTTTCTGTTTGCTCCTCTCCCATTTCATTTGTTTTTAACAAATAGCCTGTTGGGCTTTTTCCAAATGATTAAACACTTACTAGGTACCAAAATTCTATGGGACATTCCCAGCAACATGTGGTCTATTCAAGCACTGTTTTAAGGGCTACAGGAGACACACAATGTAGTTCCATCTTTGACCTTGGCCATATTTTATTTTGTTTGAGCCAAAATTAAGTAGATGAAAGAACAAATGTAAGAATTTTTGTGAGCTTCAGAAGGAATAGGTGCTGTGGAAAGAACAGGGCTCTAGAGAATAGTAGGAGTGTAGAGTCCTGTTCTGGAAACAGTTGTAGAGTATTTGTGTTTGATAACAGCCAGGATCAGAGCAAACAGTGATTCTTGTCAAAATGGTATCAGGATTTTCCTCTGATCAGGACCCTCTAATGGCTCTGCTCTCTGCTTTTGCAACCCTCCCACCCCCAGTATTTCCAGCACCCCACCCTGTCCCGCTTCTGATTCTTCCTGGGAACATCAGACTTCTGTGGCAAGTCTAACTACAGAAGGAAGATGCTTGGAGACTGCTTGCTAGTTCTTGAACAGAACAAATATGCTGGTTCCTCAGGCCTTTGCACCTGATGTTTCTTCCTGGAATGTTGGAAAGGTTAAATATCTTTCTTTGGACGTGAGGAAGGTGCTTTAGGATTGTGAGGCTGGGAGTAGCATTGGTCATCTGAGTATTCTTAGATGTAAATTCAACTATGTAATTACCTTTTTAAAAATCTTTTCACTGCTTCCCACTGTAGCATGAAGTCCAGACTCCACAAGCCAGCTGGGAAGCCCTCTCTCTCCCCTTTCTCTGCTTCATATTCATATTCTAGTAGCACTAGTAGGGGCGCCAAGTCTGACCACAGGAGGAAGATGCTTTAGTTCCTATACCCAGCCTGTTCTCCATTTCCTCCAACAAGCTCAAATAAACATAATAAATACAAAGACGATGTGCTTATGTGTAAACCAAGCATCCAGACGTATTTCTAAGCCAATCATTCCTGATCAAGTCTCTAAACTCCTTTGACATGGAATGGCATGGAATATTTTTACATGGAGTTTCTTATAGTCTCCTACTTACAACAGTCTCTGCGTTTGTTTATATTTCCCCTCCACCTTCAAGCAGTCTTTCTCTTTCTTCTTCTTCTTCATATCTCTCCACCCTCAGCTGCCTGGATGACTCTGTAGGTCTCTGATCTTGTCCTGAGTGGTCTTTGACCCCCATCATCTCACCCCACGATGCATTAGAGGTCGTTTCCTGGGTTCCTCAATAGGACTCATATAACAATAGAAATTATCTATTTATGTGCCTGTTTCCCCAAATGGTAAGGGCTTCTTATAGGCCAAGGACACATCAGATTTACCTTGAAGGTGTGAGTGATGGATTAGAAAAACATTGCTTGGAATAGCTGGTCATCAGTACCTATTTGTTAAAGAATAAATAAAAGACAAGTACTGAGTTTTGGGAAGGTTATTCTGAAATCTGAGGGTGAAGAAGTTGGGAACATTTTAACTGAAAGGTGTAGAGAAGACCTGGGAGGGAGTTTCATTAGGTCAGACAATTTGCAATGGAGACCTGAACTGGAGAAATGGCAGCTCATACTCTGTGGGTTGAGTTTCCTTGTCTGTAAAAGTTGTGTTTTTGTTTTGTTTTGTTTTTATACTAGGAATTGAACTCTCAGGGGAACTTTGTCACTGAGCTGCATCCCCAGCCCTTTTTATGTGTTTTTTTTTTTTTTTTTTTTTTTTTTTTTTTTTGATACAGGGTCTTGGTAAGTTGCTTGCGACCTTGCCAAATTTCCAAGGCTGGCCTCAAACTTGTAATCCTCCTGCCTTAGCCTCCCCAGTCACTGGGATTACAGGCATGAACCAAAGCACCCAGCAGAATTGGGGTTTTAACAGCATTTATGCAAGAGGATTTCTATGAGAATGTCAGATTGAGAACGTGACATGTTTTAATTATTATTTGAATAATTATTTGAAAAATCTTAGCAGCAGTGCTCTGTAGTGGTAAAGACCAATGCTCTGGGCCACACTGCAGATTGACTCCAGGTTTCCAGAATGATTTGCTGAACTCCCACACATTTCTTAATCTCTTTTCACCTAAGTTTTTAGATCTTTATAATGGAAGTAACAAATAGCACCTCATTTAGGTTGTTTTAAGATTTATATGATTTAATGCATCTAATGTGTTTTGCCCTGGCATGTAGTAATGGTTTAATAAATGTTGGTTCAACACACACACACACACACACACACACACACACACACACGGAAAGAAAAATTGTCAAGGTAGAATCAATAAGACTTTATAATTAAATTAATGTTTACATGGGTGTGTGGATTTGAGGTAGAGTAAGATAGGAGAAAGAATTGAGATAAATTTTGTTTCAGGACTGAATCACCCTACAGATGATACCTTGAACCAAGATTGGGAGCTGAGAAGCTAGAAGAATTTGGGAAGTTGGGCCAATAATTAATTCAATTTTGTACTTGGTCAGTTTGAAATGCTAATAGTGTAAATATTACTTTGGTCTTGTAAACCAAAAGTGAAGTCTCAAACTTCTTGAAGAAATATTGAGCATCTATGTATTAATGTTAAGAAAGAAGGGTGATTTCAGATCTAGAATTTGTGATTTAAGGATCATTAGCACATACATATAAAATATGATAATAGCTAATATTTATTGAAACCTTTGAGCACTGTGCTAAACATTGTGTATACATTATCTCAATTCTCTCAGCATCTTTAGGAGGTAGATACTATTAGTAGATACATTTCACAGAAAGGGAAAGAAAGACACAAAGTAGATGAGCAACTTGCCCCAGGTTACCTGATTGAGTAATGAGAAAGGGTTTGACTTCAGGCAATTTTATTCTGGAACGTTCACTCTCTATTCTGGGATGGTCTCTGAATGAAAGGTTGAATCTATAAGGTTGGCCAAGACAGCATGGCAAGAGAGGATGTGTCCAATGGGAGCATGATTTTGAGCTTAACCATCCACAGCCATTCACTTGACATTCTCAAGTGAAAGATTTGAGAAAAGGTTCCCCTTTATAAGACCAATGGCAAGAGTTCCATAGGTGATGTGCAATGAATGAGTGGGTATTAGAAGTTCAGACTTTGAGGTCTTTAACTATTCTAACTGGTTCAGGGTAGTGTTGAGACACCAAACCCTGTCTTAGCCGCCAGGCACTCTAGCCCATAGTTCACAACAAAAATTGGATGTATCAGGGATCATTCAAAACATATTCCCACTTCCCAGCCCTGACTCTACTACAAAGTGCATTGGGGTCAGCCTGGCATGCTGTGTCTCTAATACGTACCTGGGAGAATCCCCTGGGCAGCCTGTTTGAAACCCACAACACTGACCAACCCAGTTTTCTGGGAATTGAAATGTGGTGTTTTTGTTATATAAAGTACAGCCATAAAGAAATGATATTGCTTTTCTGTATGAGTCCTAAACCAGCTATGAAGGTGATTTTAAAAGAGAAATTCCCAAAATGTTTAGAGCAATCACAGGATCACTGAGGTAATTACTGGGCCTCCCCAAGTGACTATTTCAAAGGGAAATGCGAGTTTGGATGTGTAGTTTCTGGTGTATTTAATAAATACCGCTTTCATTACTGAAAGAACTTCCTTCATAAATGTGGTTTTTCTGGATAGAAAGGGAAACGTAGAGGAACGGAGCGTTCATCCAGCGTTATTACTATGTATTCTCCATTTTCATTGTTCCTCTCTGTGTTTGGAGTGGAATCGGTCAATTGGGTCATTTTCTGAGCTCGATGGACCATCATCATCCCTGCTTATATTTGAATTGTTCACAGCACTTTGACCTTTACAGAAAAGAGCTCTACACTGACGCAAAGAGTTGTTATTATATAGTGGAGCCCATTTGAAATGGTGGGGAGGCCCCAACTAACTCCTGTGTTGCAGGCTGACTTCCATTAGAATTCTGTGGAACACTTTTCCAGAATATGATTTGACCTATGGAGATCTGAATCCACTCAATGATTAACTTTTTTTTTTTTTTTTATTTAATGACAGCAATCTGCTAAATTTTTATATTTCAGCTTGGTCTGGTTTTGGTGTAAGACAGTAGTTCTCTAGGCTGATCTAGTAGGTCTCTGTACGATTCATGACTGACCACATTTCTGTGAGGTTTCACATCTGCTGTTGGAAACAGCCATTCTATATGCTTTATCTCATAATAATTACACAGGAAATTAAAAGGATCAATTCTAATTTAATAGTCTTTTTGCTTAACCAGTGTTTTGCTCTGCTTACCTTATTTTTTCTGTATGGTAGGGATCCTCTCCACTTAATCAGATTATTGTGAGGTGTAACTAGCATTGGGAAAAAAAGGTGCCTTTAAAGGGAATCTAACTATGGTGATATTGCTTCATTTGAATTTCTTCCGTGGTGCATTTCTCTTTGGCTAATTGTTCATTTACCACACACTTACTGAACACCTACTCTGTGATGGTTGCTTTTCTAGGTACAGGAGATAACACTGTGAGAAGAACAAGTCAGCTTTTTCATCACTGTGATCAAAAGACCTGACAAGAACGACATAGAGGAAAAGTTTATTTTAGCTTATGGTTTCACAGGTTCAGTTGATAGTCGGCCAACTCCCTAGCTGTGGGGCCAGGTGAGGCAGAACACTATGGTAGAAGGGTGTGGCAGGGGAAAACTGCTCAGGACTTGGCAATCAGGAAGCAGAGAGAGCATTCTGCTCACCAGGGACATAACATAAACCCCAAAGGCACATCCCCCTAGTTACCCACTTCCTGCAGCCATACACTACCTGCCTACAGTTACCTCCCAGTTAATCCACACAGGTGGATGAATCCACAGATTAGGTCACAACTCTCATAATCTAATCATTTCACTCTGAACGTTTTTGCATAGTCTCGGGAGCTTTTGAGGGGACACCTCATATCTAAACCGTAACAGCCAGAAAATGCTCTGCTCCTGTGGAGTTTGTAGACATAAAGGGTGAGGCAGACTGTAAACGGAGTAAATAAGTAAATTATCAAGTGTATTGGAAGGTGTTGAGGGCAATGGGGAAAAATAAAGCAGGAGAATAGGAGGGGAGCACTGGGCTAGGGACAGACGATGTTTCAGTTTTAAATAGGGTGTGGAGTGGGTGGGTCCTCCTAAAAGGGTGACACTGAACATGGTTTGGAAGGAACTGAGGAAAGCAATCATAACAGTTATCCAGTGGTGTTCTTTGAGATGCTGGCCCTGAGAAATGTGAGCTAGAAAAGTTTTCAACATTCAATCAGTTGGGGAATTTTAGGTTTTAGACATTTACAGTGCTTATTAGCATATTAAATGATCTGAAAAGGCCCGATAAAATTAAACCTGTTTAATTCAGAAACACTTAACAATATTTCCTTCCTTCTCTCTCCTCCCTTCCTTCCAGGTATGCTAGAGAAACTAGACCCTAGCTCTGAATCCACCCACAGCTGTGGATGTGATCTTGCTGAGTGGTAATTGGTAGGATTTTCCAGGCAGGGTGGTTCAGGTAAAGAACATTGATTCCAGAGTCCTGGGCCTCTCAGTAAAACCCTTGAATCTGCCACCTTGTCCCAGAGCAAGGTGAACTTCCTTTTAGTTATTATTATTTTTTTTAATCTATAAGTAGTAATAATGCCAACTATGCAATGTTATTGTGAAGATTAAATAATACTTAATAGCACTTTATAAACGAAAAAGTACTACAGCTATGGGTGTTTTGTGTGCTTTTTCATTTGCTGTTTCAGTACTTGGTATGAGTTGATCCACTATTCTTCTGTCTATGGTTCATTTACAAAGAGCTTTACCAGAGGATCATTGAAAAGGAGAAGGGATTGAATTAACATTCTGTATTTTTGCAAGAGCTAAGAACTGTCCTGTTCTGGACTAGAGTCTAAACTTGGGCCCTGCTAGCATCAGGCACCGATTGCTAAATCAGCCATCCATGGGCCATTTTACCACATTAGCTCAAACTTTTCTGTACATTGGAATCTTGTGGAAAATTTTCAAAAGTACTATGGCTTGGTTCCTACCCTCAGACATTTCTGAAATAATTGCTATGGGGTGTGACTCAAGCATCAGAATTTTAAAATCATCCTAAGTGATTTTATGTGTGTCAGTAGTTTGAGAACTACTGACCTAAGTTAGTCCTTGTGTTCCTCTTTTTTAGAAGTCTGGATATGTTAACGTTGTTACTGTCACAAAACACCTGGGATAATCAGCCTGAAAAGAGGAAAGCTTTATTTTGACTCACAGGTTTGGGCGTCTCAGACCATGGTTGGTTGGCCTGTCATTTGGGGGCCAGACATCACATCATGGAGGGAGCGGAGATGCAAGAGGCTGCTCACATCATGGCAGCCAGTAAGCAAAAGAGAGCACAAGTGAAGGGGCAGGGTACTGATACCTTATTCAATGGCGTGTCCCCAGTGACCTAACTTCCTTCCACTGGGCCTTCTCTTTTAAGGGTTCTACATTTTTACAGCACAACAGTCTAGCCTTCAACATATGGGCCTTTGGGGGATATTTAAGGTCCAAACTGTAGCAGTGGCCGAGAACAAAGCTCACAAGATTATTATGGTTACAATCGGATGAACTTGAGGAAGAAGGGAAGAGATTTTTTTTTTTAATCAGCTGTTTACTTTGACAAAGCATGGTTCCATCCTATGCCTTATCTCGTTTAAAAAACCTCCCCCAAACTCTGATACTTAAAGATTACATATTTCATTTTGAAGGTAAAATATATAATCCTAGAAGGCTAAAGAAAATTCCCTAGGAATTTGAAAACCGGACATTTGGAGTGCCTTCTGTATCCTCTCCTATATTGACAGTCATTGAATACTCCTATGGGTTTACAGTATTTTTTCCCAATTTTCTTCGTTTTTCTTTCCTCAGCTTTCTGGCAAAACCTGAAATAAAGCATGTCTGTATCAGTATCGAATGAAACCAGTGTTAACATTTTTTGGAGGAAGGGATAATAGGATTTTCATTTTAAGCTTGAATCTGAGAAAAGAAGGTCTTTATTCCCTTATAAGAAATTATAAGGGAACTTATAGGACAATACACAGTAATGTAGAAATTTTATGATAGAAATTTTATGAGCAAAGCACTCTGGTCTGTGGCCTATCAGTAAGGCTAGCCCAGCATTTCCCATTTTTTCAGCTTACCTAAAGCATTTTCACAAAATGGGAACATGTGCAGGCAAGTGTTCTCTGATAATTGTTTATTCATTTAGCACTTATGTTGCATCTACTGTGTGCTGGGCTCTACAAGTTAAAAGATAACTAAAACATCTGTTACAGTAAAGGCAGCCAAGACCTCTGAGCAGCAGACAGACAGAGTAATGATAATTCAAGTGTGAGTACAGTCTTGTAGGTCTAAATGTACTATAGGTATGTTGATGGCAGTGGAGACAAAGAGGGGTTCACCACATTGGGCTTTCACTGGGGAAACAGGGAGGTGTCACTGTGGAGGAGTTCAGAGAAGATATGACTTTTGAAGCTTGTGGTTGGGCCCACTTATGCCAGCCCTTTGGGGAATTTCCAAACCAGTGCTGTAGGAATCATGACCCAGTGATGGTAGGGTAGTGACTAAAGAGGAAATCCAGATGTGGAGAAGTTGAGTGAATGGCCACCATTGCAATAGCAGTGAGAGGCAGGAATAAGACTCACCCCTTGAGGGTTCTGACTCTAAGTTTAGTGTTCTTTCCATGACACTGAGTTTCCTCTGCTGCTTCAGCAACTGGCAGGTCCACAGAGATGAGAACATAGTCTGTAGCTTGTGGCATCAGGTGACATCTTGATTATTTTTTTCCAGTTGAACCTGGTTGCCAAGGAAAACTCTTTCTCCCTTCTGTACCCAGGCAGTGAAAGTGGTATCTCAAAAGGAAAAATGTGTCTTGAAAGAACTTCAGAAAACCTCATGTGGAAGTAGAATTCTGAGATGGATAGTTCTTTCCAGAAATTCATGGTACAGCACAGCTGTCTACAAATACTTAAAATTACTAATACTATTTTGCCTTGGGTGTTATATAATTTTTACATTTTGCAAATTAGATCTTATTCAAATAACTGCAACTTTATTTCAGACTCTAACTCATTTATGTTCATAATTTTTCGCCACCTTTATTAATACCAATTCATTGCTGATTCCCAAAATAAATTTCTTCAGCCATGAATCTGTTCTTAATCTTTCCCGGGGCTGGTGACATTGGGCTGTTCCAAAGGACTTTAAATCCAACATATCTCAAACCAAATTCATTATTTTCTTAATCTTTTTTTGTATCTCTTTTTTAATATTTTTTAAATTGTAGTTGGACACAATACCTTTATTTATTTATTTTTTTAATGTGGTACTGAGGATCAAACCCAGTGCCTCGCACATGCTAGGTGAGCATGCTACTGCTGAGCCACAACTCCAGTCCCTGTATCTCTTTAATAACATTTAACTCAGTTCTCTAAACCAGACAACTTTCGATTCCAGTCCCCTGCCAAATATCCCTCTAGTTCCTCCTCATTCTTTGCCACCTTACCACCTGCAGTGGACTCCTACCTACTCCTTGCAACAATGACTATTTTCCTACACTAATCCACCTTGCTTAGCACTCAGATAATTGTCCAACCAGCTTGAACTAAAAACAAAACTCATTTCAATTCAGTATTCAAATCTTTTGAATAGGCTACTATATTTTCCTGTTGTCAGTTAAGTGAATTTCTTTGATTGAGGCTTTCATTGTGTCTCAAGGCCATCATTCTGAATACTGATGATTATTATATACTATCCATGTTGTGGCCAGCGTGACATTTGGCTTAAATGAATGTGTATCTTTTTTTTTAAGTTCATTTAAAATAAGTTGTTTTTGTATCAGTTATTTATTTATTTATTTTTTGGTACTGGGGATTGAACTCAGGGGCACTCGACTACTGGGACACATCTCCAGCCCCTTTTTGTATTTTATTTAGAGACAGGGTCTCACTGAGTTACTAAGTGCCTCGCCATTGCTGAGGCTGGCTTTGGACTCGCGATCCTCCTGCCTCAGCTTCCCAAAGTGCTGGGAGTACAGTCGTGCGCCACCGCGCCCGGCTTGTGTAAGTTATTTTTAACCTTTCTGGAATCATAAAGGAATGTGATGAAAGTTATGGATTTCTCTTGAGGACAATATGCACACTCTCACTTGGCCTACAATTTCAAGATGAGTTTCCAGGTATCAGCTATCATGAAACCTGGTTGAGGATCCCTGCCTGATATGAAATTATTTTCATATTTTCATGTCAGAGATATGCTATGCATTCCTATTTTAAGCAAATGTTCTAATGAATTTGGTCTTTGCTGAGATGTGATTAGCAGTCTGTTTTCCCAGAGTCTGTACCACATCATCGAAAAATGTACTGCACATAAGGCAGTTGATTCTTCCAAGCTCTAGGACTTTGTGAGATCCTTTAACTAGTAAAGGGTGGTAGGAATCAACTTGGATTCTCAACCAGGGGACCTCAAATCTTGTCTCTACATGTTTTACTAACTTTGGGAAGCACTTTAGAAACATTAATTCAGGTGTACAACAAAGCATATCTGACATAATATTTTATTTGAATTAATGGCATCCTTTCATTTCTGCTATATCATCTTCCCCAACAAAAACCTGGATAGAAAGTGAATGAATCCAACTATTCAATACCTAAGGATAAATAAAGGAGGGCTGGGATTAGCTGAGTGGTACAGCACTTGCCTGGCATGTATGAGGCCCTGAGTTCAATCCCCAGCACCACAAATAAAATGAAATAAATGGGAAGAATAAATAAGGAAAGGAACACAAAGAAAAGCTTACTGAAATCAGTTCCAATAAGGAAATATGCAAAAAGTCCCCTTCAGGTTCTAGCTCCAAGTCTCTTCATTGGTAGATCTCAGCTCTTCAACTAGTGTCAGGATTCAATTCAAACTACCTGTGAACCGAAGACATCAGGCAACACAGACTGAATTTACTCCTATAAAATTAAGTCCATGCAACAATTTGGTCATGTAGGCAAGTATGTATGATGACTAACAACATTTTGGCTGAAATAATAGGATACCGCTATTCATGGTTATTAATAATTTTGTCTAATAGGGACTCTTTGGGAAAATATAAATTTGATTATGCTTTTGCATATGAACTTAGTTTTTCTGAGCTACCCTTTACTACACTGTGGATTAGAAGATGAACTTGCTAATTGTACCTGAGTTCTATAGAATCTTTCTAGTATTCTCAAAAAAAAAAAAAAAAAAAAACAATCCTACCATGGGCCAAATATTCTTGCCTGCTCTTTTTTTCTCTCATATTCTAATTGAGCCATTGCAAGGAACTTGGGAGATCTGTTCCACTTTGTGTAGGCAGGGAACTGAGGCCCAGCATGGTTAAATAATTTGCAGAGGTCACACATTGCTGACCAGTAGCAGATCTAAGGTAAGCTCACACATCTTCTGGTCACCAGTTCCCACTTGTTTTCTTATCTTTCAAATCAGAAAGCATTAGTTAACTCAGAAAATGCAAAACATATCAGACAAAGGCTCATAACAGCTAAAAAACTCATAATGATTAATTTTATAATAGTTTTCCAAATACTACAATTATATACTTGCTCACCGTCTTCACCCCCCCATCAGGTTCTACTTCATCATAATATGCTTCTTCAGTTAAATAGTTTTGTCATTGATCTGACTTGATTGTTTTCCAAGGACTGTCTGAAATAGGCAGAAACAGGTTTATGATTTTTTTCAGTTAAAAAGGATAAAGCCTTTGTTATATAAAACTTTCAAATTTTATAAAATTGAAAAGTACATCCTAGCTCTCCAAAGGGCAGTTTTGTGTCAATTAATGTATCAGAAGCTAGTTAATGAGAGTCAGTGTTGTACTTGGCACGATGGTAGACAGACCGGGAAAGACAGAGAAAAAAAAAAAAGAAAAAGGCATATTTCTGTCAGAAAGGAATTGAGAGGTGAAGAAGAGATTGAAAAAGAAACCTCAGAAACAATTAGAGAACAGTGATGTTCTACGTAATAGTGAACATTGTGGAACAATGAGAGAGAATGATCGATAAACCCAAGAATAATAAATAACAGCTTTGTGGGCAAAGTAGGATTTGAACTTGGCCTTGACCAGTGGATGGAAATTGACTGGCAAATAGAATTTAAAGAGGCAGAAGGAGGGCATTGAATGATTGGGCAATGGCATTGGAGTAGGAGTTAACAGGGTGTGTGAGATGAACAATGGGTGGCCAGCCTGTCTGAACCAAGTGTCCATGATACCAGAGGTTGGAAATAAGTTTGAATAGGAAGGTAGGTAGGTAAACAGAAGACTGAAAGAACTCAGAGCTCTTGAATTTGAATCCCAGCTGTGTACCTTTGAGCATATAACTTCTCCATGCTTCAGTACCCTAGGTAACAGGAGATAATAACAGTCTTCCTGTCTTATTGTTCAGGAGATTCAATTCGATTCACAAGTTCTGAGCACCAGTAAGGTTTACTACATTGCTTTCTATGTGTTCTATCTACCTTAGTAAGCATTTTCATGCCCTCTGGTTTGGTTGGGAAGTTAAATTGAACATGCTACAACAATATTAAATG
Source organism: Tamias sibiricus (assembly GCA_025594165.1). NCBI lineage: Eukaryota > Metazoa > Chordata > Mammalia > Rodentia > Sciuridae > Tamias > Tamias sibiricus. The sequence goes on along the minus strand of CM046669.1, from coordinate 49,380,627 downwards.
ATTATATTTTAGGTGAAGCCAGACAATAAAGACTTGAAAGTAGTCTGAGAGTCTGAACTTGAATAAACAACACAGAGCTGTTCTTAAGCAGAGTTGAATTTAGAGAATCTCAGTTTAGAAAGTGTCTATTCAGACCTTTGGAGCACTTGAATACTGTGCTGTGCTCTCTGCTAGTTGCTCAGACATCTCACCCTGGGGAAGGAAACCACTTGGCCGCCTACACTGGTATGTGGATTGGTGACAAACAGCAGGGACGGCATTGGTCTGAAAAGAAAAATGAAATTGGATTTCAGGGGATTAAAGTTAGTCACATTTTTGTGGTTCTTTGCCTTTGCAGTGAGTCTTTAAGGGTCCAGTTCTGAGGTTAATAAAAAAGCTGGAGAACAAGATTGAATATTAACAAGTACTTCTTGGATAGTTACTGGAAAGTTACTATAGATGGTCTCTGCTGGCATTCTGAATAGGCCTTTGCCCTCTTAGAAACACTGACTCTTGTAACTTCTAGGCACGGGCTTGACTGCACCAGTTCATCCTTGTGGCGTTCCAAGGAGACCGATTAGCAGAGGCAGAGGAGCCATGTCCAATTGTCAAGGGTGGAGAGGCACCGCTCAAGTCTTGGGATCTGGCCATTAGTCAATAGTCCTCTGACCCTCTTAGTCTACTTCAGCCAGGCTCTTCTCCAATTCTGATTGTCTAGCCTTTGCATAATTACAGTGTCTTCCCTGTGGGATTTGCTAGTGATTCTTGGACTGTGACGCTAAAGCAAAGAGGCCCAACAAGTTACTTGCTATTTTCATTAAACTTAGCCAGTTTCTCCAATAGTTTACCTATTTAAGGTTAACTATGTTGAAACATACAGCAGTTGCAGATTATCTTGGATGAGTTAAAAAGTTTTTCAAGCTGTTCTGCTTTTCAGACTCAACATTCTCTTTGGCACTTTATATTTTGTAACCTCGGCTTCTGCTGTCATCTTTTAGGAATTTGGAATCAGAGTGAGACTGTGACATTACCCATACGTGATGGTGACCAAGGTCAAGCAGGAGTTTGAGGGGAAAAGTCCTTAGCCCATTCTGCTGCTCTAAAAGGGTAATAATCAGTGATAAAGAAGGGCAAAGTATTTGCCAAACCTGGTGCTAGATATTTGTTTATCAGGAACATACACATGGTGAATAAAATACACAATATTATGATTAAGAGAAGTTACATAAAACACACCAGACAATGTACAAATAACACAAAGTAAATATTATAAGAAGTTATCTGTGCTTTACCTGTCATGTGGCTACACCATTTAAAATACATTATTTTTGCAGAAATAAATATTAAGGACTGTTCTTGAGACCTTTCCTACTGATTTTGGAGAACATAATTATAAAAGTGACAAATATAGTCCATAGTCCATAGTAACATCTTTGTATTTTAACAAAAGTTTTCCTGCCACTGTAGGAAAGTCAAAAGCTGGTTATCCTTTCTGCCCTTCCAAACTCCCCTGGTGGGTCTGATGCCAGGAGCCCCCCTTCCTAAATTTTATGGTGTGTCCACAGAGCCCCTCAAATAGGAGCTTGGACTTTGCTCTGTTTCTTCTCCCCTCCCTTCCCCATTTTTAAAAGGCTTTAAAGAACATCTCTGGGAGACAAAAATAGCCCCAGTTGTGAGAGGCCTGCACACTGGGAATGCAACTGAGACATGCAAGTCAGCAAGTGCACGCCGCGAACATGAGTGTCTGGCCCTGGGTGGATGCTCCTGGCTGTCTTGGTGCCGATTCTGTGCCTGGGCCCGGTGGGTAGAAGGGAGAAAGGTTTTTCAGGGTGGGAGGTGGGTCGGGTTGATTTGAGATCTGATCGCCTAAGAATGGAAACCCCAGCATTCAGGCTCAGGGGGCTCTTCCTTCCCCTCCCCCCACGTTTTTCAAATTTATTTTGCCCAGGCGGGGATTGGCGACGGTCAGAAGGGAGCAGTTGGTACTGAGTGTCACCCTGAAGGTAAAATGAAAGACAAAAGATGAACGCATGCTTGCTTTCCTTTTGCAGCGGCTGCGGCGGCGGCAGGAGCAGCAGGATTTAAAGGGGAAAAAAAATCACACGCACATACACACATATATACACACCCAGAGGCGTCAATTATGCAAACGCAATAATGGGATCAGATCATGACAGTGCCGGGAATTTTTTTAAAAAAAATATAGATATTTATTTTTAAAAAGAGAGAGAAACGCATGCAAACAGAAACGTGCACATACCACGTAACCACCCGAGGAGAACCTGGCAGCCTCTCTCTTCTTCTGCCAAGTTATCATTGAGAAAACAGACAGGCATCATGACGTCCTGGGTCACAGGGAGTGCGGACCGACGCTACCAAGAGAAAAGGGAGGCGCCTCAGCGCTCCGGCTAGCCGCGGGCGCCCCTCTGCCCCTCGCAGCCTGGCTCGGTGAGTGCACAGCCGCTCGGGACGCGGACCCCGGGTGCCAGGCCGGCCCCGTGCCCGCAGGGGCAGAGCGGGGGGCTGTGCCCTTGCCACCGGCGGGCCGGCCAGCACCCCCTCTCCTGCTGAGGTCGTGGGAGCCCAGTTAAAGGAGGCGTGTGTAAGATGTGCAATGTTCCTGCATGGGGGTTTTGTAGACTTTCATAGCCAAAGAAACCGGCTTCGGCTTCTTTAAAATCCCCGACGACTCACCTGATTAACCTGCTGCAGTTCTGACCCTGCCAAGGTAACTGCTCCAAATCCTTATCATCAACATCTGGAGACAGACATTTGCATCTGGGGCATTCTTTATTTGCAGTCCTGGTTGAAATCTGTATTGCTACCCCCTTCCCCCTTCACTTGCTTAGAGTCTCTTGGAGGAAAAAAAAAAGCAACCCCTCCCTCAATAACACAACCCTAAGTACTGCCCACCTCTTGTAGACTTGCCTGACCATGACTGCAAAACTGTCAGCGTGTGTGCTAGAGACACAGATAAATCCTAATTGCAATTAGATTTGTTCTTTCAACACCCCTCCCCTCCCCCTTCCTGGATAGAGACTTCAGTGCTTGGTAAAGTGGCAAAGAGTGAGGGCAGAGTTCAGCACTGGCACTGGGAGGGGTTAGGGGAGAGGGGATATGGGGCAGGGTCTTGTGGGAGAGGGTGGTGCCAGGAGTTGAGGACTGCTGTCATGGGCTGGAAAATCCTTCTGGTGACTGCAGCTGCTGTAGGTGTCTTCCTCCTGTCCTCTACGCCTCTTTCCCTCCTGTCTCCCCAACCCTTTCACCTTCCCGAGGGAGTCCCTGAAGTTGCACAGAGGTCACCGGACCCTCAATTAAGTATTTCAAACAACCCACTCCCTTCTGCCCCTCAAGTGTGTGAGAGAGTCTTCAGGATAGAGTGCCCCCCTCCCCACCCCTGTTTGGTGCTGGGAGATTCTCAGGGAGAGAAAGACACAGAGGGCAAAGCTCCCCTCTGCCCCTCCTCCCCTCCTCTTCCGGCAACCTTTCCCTAGCTGCACCCCCTCCCCCTTTCAGAATCTTAATGAGCAATTCTGGAAGAGTCCGGAAAGGCCTGCAGAACACCCCCCACCCCCCACCCCTGAGCCTCAGTGCTGTGGAATGATTATGTATGTGTTTATTCATTGTGCCTGCTTGGGTTATGTTGTGAATTGCCACATGGGTCTGCTTTTGCTAGGGAAGCACGTTTGCTATGTTTGTGTTGTAGAATCAGAACCAGTGGCCTTGGGAGAAGAGGGACACACAGAGAAACCAAATGATTTGGCTAACATAAACCAGAAGGCAGTGTTGAAAGGGCACCGTCTTACCCTGGACCCTCCAAAAAGAACTAGAGAAAGAAAAAAGAGGAAGAAAGTCTTTCAACCAGGGTATGGGTTCAGAGAAGCCCTTAGGTCCACACATGACCACCCACTACTTTCAAAACACTCCTGCTTAATACTTTAAGTCAAGATCTAGAGACCTGCGGATGTGGTGAAGTGTTTCAGAGCAGCTGAGTGACTTGGTCTAGTTTGAAGAGAAACTTGTTTCTCATGCTGCCCAAAGACCAAATAGGGGAGTGTGTTTGGAAAATGCCCAAATTCAGAAGCAGCAGGCAAGAGCAAAAGAATCAGAAATGTCTTAGAAGGCAGCAGGGGATGAGACTTGGGAGTGGTTTCAGGATCTTTTTTTTCCCCCTCCTGTCCAGTAGCTTTGATGTTATCAAAATGAGTTAACCAACCTGAGAAACAGTTCTGTCATTGTGAGAAAGAGAGGGAAATTTGAACAGTTCTCAAATCTGAGCTGAGGAATGGCTGACAGAAGGTATACAGACATGCAGATGGAGATGAAGTGACACTGATGGGGTTTCTTTTCCTTCATATTTGAAAAGCATCAACTATGTAATGAAACAGGCTAGCTGATCTTTGAAACAGATTTGTCAGTTATGCATAGCTTTGTTATTTTTCCTAAAGCAATTCTCATAACTGTTTAAACTTGCATAGAATTAAATGTGTGTATATTGGGAATGGTATCATATTGCACATCAAACTCTCCATTGACTGGGGTGATAAATGTAGATAAAAGATGGTTCTTCTTCTTTAATAAATCAAAATAGCATTTAAGTCCTCATGCATGATATGTCCTAAAATGTGCTGGTGCTGGTCTTTAACGGGAATTGCCTGGGGAGCTGAGGGAGTTTCTAATGGGTGGTGTTTTAACAAAATAGAGCAGATCAATCGATTAGGTTTCCATGTGTGTGCGGCTCAATTTATTCTGTACAATTTTTCCAGAAATTAAAAGGTTACCAAGAGAGTACCATGTTCCCATCTCCAACTGAGCACCACTTATTACTGCAACAGTATTTCAATATTAAGTGATCTTCAAGATATTTCATCTTTCATTTGAGGTCTGAATTTGAATCAGCAGGAGAAGGGCAGAGCAGCAAGATAAGGTATAACTCACCACACAGACCTCGGAGGGGCTCCTAGGAAAGTGTTGCTGAGAAAAATATCAAGGCCTGTTCTTGGTAACCTTATTTACAGGCACATTTCAGTTGCAGCTAGAATTCTAGTGAGAGTCTGCCAGTGGTAATGGACTTATGTTTGAAATTGATCTTAAGTGTCTCTTTTTACTTCCTTAGCAGACATGCTATGCACCTTAGCAGAACACTCTAGGCAAAACTTTTCTGCTGCCCCATGACATTTTCTAATACAGAGAAATCCCTGTATTAGTGTGCCACAGGAAAAGGGATTATTTATGAGGCTGTCCTTTTGTTTACAGATGTGTTAGTATCAGTAGCTTTAGTCTTTTTTTTTTTTTTTTTTTTTTTTTTTTTAATGTCTGCTTGATTCTGTTCAATGCAAAACAAATTGTATTTGGGGAGGTTTAAGTATGCCTTACAGATTGACCTATGAAATTGGTTTCAGCTAGACACTGAAGATATTATTATACCAGCGAAGGGTTTTTATAATATAAAACCGAAATTTTGTATTTGTTTCAGAATTGTTGGAAAACTGTTGAAATAGAAAGATTTTGAGGAAGATGCCAAAAGCCACATTAATGAAGAAAAACACTGTTGAGATACTTTTGAATAATAGATAGGATATGTAATGGTCAACCACAAGATAAAATTTTTACACAGTATTTTTATGGCTTCAAATTGGCTGCATTGTAAACTAAGCTTACTACTCTATTAAGTCATTATACTTTTCAATTATTTAACATTTCTGGCGGAGCTATCTTCTGTGGTCTTTTTCATACACATCAGAAATGATATGTATAGTAGTAATTGCTTGTTGTTAGTGTGAGGACTTTGCTATGGAGCAAGGTTTAATTTTAACTTCTAGGGACAAACATGAAGAATGCACAGAGAAAAATGAATGTTATAGAAATAACTCTCACCCTATGAAATGGGGATAGCTTTAGCATTGAAATTCACCTAATATAATCTGAGTTATGCTCACTAAGAAACCTTGACAGTATCTGCCTTCTAGGTACTGTGCATTTGGAAATAGTATATCTCCATTTAAATGCAGATCTTCAGTTTTCTCCAGGGAGCAGTTGGTGAATCTTTCAATTGAACCACTGGTATGAGAAAACCTACTGAAATTTCTCCATGAACAATAGAATCTGCCGTTTTGAAATAACGATTACCAAGTATCATAATATTGTGATTTTTTTAAATTCATTGAAAATCTCTTTATAAAGTCAAAATAATGTACTGGGGCCTCTTGTGCAAACAAAGAAGTTTTGTCCTGTCACTTTGTTGTCAGTTGGTTAAAGCTGTGAAATACCATGGCTCCGAAGTTCAGGGTTTAGGTTAGTGTTGCTATCCCAGTGGAGTAAGTGGACCTTCAGGTTCAGAGCAAGGAATTATGGGTAACTTCAGCCAGCTCTCACCCTCTCATGTTGGCAGGTGGTGGGGAGGTGCTGTAGGAGAATTTAAGAATCTTTCTCTGGAGCAAATTCTTTATGTTATTTTGAATCTAACTTATCATGGTACTTTGTCCTGGAATGGGTGGTGGTGGTGGCTAAGGCAAGCCAGAGCCTGAGTGGCCTTCTTTTAAAAAAGTCATAGATTTTGAAATACAACACTCCCAGCGTTCTGGTCCCTTAGAGTAAAGGGAATTGGACAAATCCTTGCAAACCTTTAAATAAAAAATTCCTGACAATGTGGCTGTGATAAGATCCCTGTGATAATGCTACAAGTCTCTGTGTCTTTATCACATAGATAGAGAACTCTTCTTTTTCTGGGAGATTAGCTACCATTCATTTACTCAACCCTGATTATTTCCAATTGGGGAAGGCCACCTCCTTTTTAGCTTATCTCCTGCACAGTACTGGCATAAACTCCTCTTCCTATTCTGGCATTCATATAGACATTTAATAGTGCATTTAGAACATTCTCAATAACACCAATAGTTGTGGAGAAGTGTCTTTTCTAGTTTTAAATCAGGCCTTTATTTATAGTCTGATGGTGAAGGATGTGTTTATGGTTACCACCAAAGACAGTTGTTTTTGGCAAAACTGATAAAATGCTGGACACTGGTAATTCAAAGATATTTTATTTGCTTATAGATACTTATGGCTGGTTCAGATGGCAATCTGCTACAATAAATAACCTTGGGATGTGGCTCAGGGGTACTTTGCTTGTCTAGTACACATGAGGCTCTGGGTTTGATCCCCAAAACTGGAATGTCCTTCCTCCCCAAAGTCCCTCCAAACCCTGGACTCTGAAAAGGATACTACTAACACATTAATTTACTTCCCTTAAATTATTTAACTTGGAAAATCTGCACATCTGACAATGTTTTTTACTGTTTTAAAGACTGAAATGCAGACTGCCAACAGGATATGAGGCATAGCAAACCTTGTATTCCTGTTCTGAGAGACACTTACATGGTAAGATAAACAGTGTTTTCAGATATCTATGTTGCCAAAGTGGCCCATTTAAATTTGGTCTCGCTCTAAGATATATTAGATTAATAAGGCTGATTTTATGGCCAGTACAATTTATATTCACAAATACCTTTTTTATTAGCACAATTATAGATTGTGAAGCACATTTTCATATATGTTAAATACTAACAAGAATAACTAACATTTGTATAGTGAGTTACAGTTTATAACCGTATATCATCCATAAGCTGGATTTATAGTACTTTCTCAAGAAGGCAGTTTTTACAGTGTAAATATTATATGAAAATGGATTCTTTTATTAGAGTTTCTTCCATTTCTTTCACTTTTCCTTCTTTATTCTTCCTTCTTGTCCAATTTTTTTTTCTTCCTCCTTTAAGGGGAAAAGTAATCTAATGATATTTCTTTTGGTAGAGTATATGTAATTGGTCATCACATATTTCTATTGAAAAAGGAGATGTAACAAGCAAGCCCACATGATTTTTGGACTACATTTTCTGCTCACCAGTGTTCTTGAGGAAAATGTAAGGTTGCAGAAATCATTTCATGCCCTGTATGTTTTCAAACATAAATCAGGAAAATTGTTAGCGAGTTATAGCTCTTCTTAGAGACTAGCTATCATGCTATAGTAAACACAGGCTATATATTTTTCCAAGTTATTATGTGTAGAGAGAAATCCAAAGTTGACTATCTAGATGAACACTTTAATTCAGTTATTAGAAATTCATTTTCTATTTAGTATGAACATTTATTTTCTGAGGGTTGTAGAATTGGGGTATAATACCCGATGATCCTGTGGATCAATCACCATCAGAGTTAGAGATTTGCTCTTTTTGGCTGATGTGTATACTAGTGAATGTTGGTCTTCAGCAGAAGGTCAGTCACAGTGATGGTAAGCAGGGTTAACCATATGACCAGATTGTCCACTTCATCTGAGAATAATAGCGATCCTTGTTTTTTCATTTCTGATATGAAGGGTTTTGACTAGTCAGTCTTCAACTTACTTTGCCCCTGTGATTCTGAGTTAAGTGATTGATTAATAATGAATCAACCAATTAATCATACTCCTATTTGTTTCTATTCTATAAACTAATTATTTACTTAAGTATGACCTTATGCCATGACTACAAATATTAGTGTATACAGCAGTAAATGAGCTCAGGTTCAGTGGTTTGAAATGAAAACATCATGAAATTTAAATATTTATTTATTTGTTTTAGTTGTACACAATACCTTTATTCTCATGCGGTGCTGAGGATCAAACCCGGGCCGTGCATGTGCTAGGCGAGCACTCTGCCACTGAGCCACAACCCCAGCCCATCATGAAATTTAGATAGTGGTTTGCATTAAAATGTTTCCTTTGTAGATCAATTATCAGATATTCAAACACACCCCCCTCTCAAATAATCTTAAATGCTGATTACTTTCCTTTGCTGGACTATAAAAGAGTATTGTTATTCATTGGAGTGAAATCTTGTATTATCAGTGATGAATAAAATGTAAAGAACAAGTTCTATTATGATACAAGTGATAAACATAACAGAAAGGCAGTAAAACTGAATGCTAGTTCATCATTTATCTAGACTCAGGAGGGTTGATGTTTAAGAGAATGCACATAACTGGAAATCGAAAAGATAGATGGGAAGTATTGCAGAGTAGCTGAAAGGGAATTTTAGAAACTTTCAGGATTTTTAGTGACTGGTTGCAAAGTATATGACTTTTCTTTCCCTTGGAAGAGTGAAACATTAGCACTGCTGCTAAGTTTATAACCTGTGTTAAGTTTTGCTTTTTGACACCCAAATTCACTGAAAGGCAGGAGGAAGGATGTATGGAGACAGAGAAAATCATTCTCTGAAGCCACTGGCCAACATGTGAGAAAAGAAAAGGTTTAAAGTAGAAAGGTGTGTGCGCGTGCATGTACTTGTGTAAAGTAGCCTGGTATGTATGTAACTGAGCTGTGGCATGTGAAGCCAAAGGTAAAAAGAGGGAAACCAATGTGTGTAGGTTCTCTATAAAGGGAGAGGGCAGTGTATCATGTGGAAAAGCTTTGGAATTAGGTTTTGAGCTCTTGTCTCAAGTTTTCTGTTGGGCCACTGAATGCCACTATATGATTTTGAGAAATTATTGAATTCTCTGAATTGTCAAAATGTGAATGATCAAAACATCCATCTGCTTCTCAATATGATTTTGAGAGTCAAGTGAGAATCTGTAAACTGTATTTAGTTCCAGGTGGTGAGGAAGAGTCATTAGGTCAAACAGTTCTCTTTAGTGCTCAGGTCTGACCATTTCAAGGGGAATTTGTTTAGCCCTGGAGTGGTATTTAGTTGGCACATTTCTTGCCCACGAAGGAACACCCACTGAGGGTAGGTACTTTACATGGTGTTCTATTTAGGGAGGAAGCGGGAAATAGTATGCAGCTGGGCAGTTGAATGTGGAAGATGTTCCCAAGCATGATAATTCTAATGTATGCAATGCCAGTACTTGAGCATATTTACTTTCCTTTACAGATGGCCAAGCTTGTCTAAATAAACAATTGAATGACTTTGGAAACAAAAACAATGTATTTGGTAATTGTTTTCTTTGTCTCAAACATTGCCTATCATTTGCACTTTGGCCATGACATTTGATAGTAATCTAAATTTCTTGCATTTTTGTGAAGGCTAAAGGAATCATTGTTTGGCAGTAAATACTTATAAATAATGATATAAATCCCATTTAAAATAAGATTTCCAAGGTGTAACATTAGCAATGAATGTAATACACCAGTTGAACTCCAAGTTCTAGGTACCATACAGATTTTTCTAAGGGTATTTTTTTTGTATGAGTTGCTGATAAATGTCTAACCAATTTTTCCATTGGAAATGGACTGTATTTCAAAATGTAGAATAAAGTAGTAGGTCAAACGTTATTCAAGAAATTTGGGCTATCTGTACAGACAATATATTTTTAAAAGCAGATTAAAAAAATCACCTTGAATTATATCTGAAATTGGTATGTGTTCTGCTCTGATTCACAAGATAATGATCAACAGAACTCTCCACTTTGTGATCTGTAGAACTTAGAAACTGGGTGAACCTAGAAATCAAGAGATGTTATAGTATCAAGTTTGAATATAAAAGTCAACATTTAATCACTCTTACCCCAAATCATTAGGTCCTGGTAGAGAATGCATGCTACAAACGAAGAAAACAAAATTCAGGAATTTTTATTATGAATCAATGTTAAACACTGTGAGATGCATATGACTATTTGGAGGTCATTGAGAACATTTTCCAAAAATTTATTTGTGGAAGGCCACAAATAACCTCTGAACCATTGTTTACTAAGGCTCTAGTTTCCTTTGAGGTTGAGCATAGGTAGTAAAATTGACTTGGCTTGAGTTTCTTTTCAATTTAGGAAAATTTATTAAACATTTAATATGTTTGATATCATGCTAGGTGTTAGTGAATTAAAAGTAATTTCAAGATATAGTGTGTCTAAGAGACTCATTCTACCTTTGGGGAAGTACAATATACTCACATAAAACTGTCCAGGGGATGTAACTTGGTGGTAACTGTTTCCTATACATGTGAAGGCTCTGGGTTCTGTCCTCAGCACTGCAAAAACAAAGGAATGAAAACAGTACTTTGCAGAATTATGCAAAATATGAATGCTACACGACCAATTCATATAGTTACTTTAAACAGTACTTGGAAGAATCCAAGAGCTTGGACTGACACGCAGGCTGTGATTTACTAGCTGGACAACCTTTACTTCTTTTAGATGTGGTTTTCCCATTTGTAAATTGGACATAGCTTCATCTATCTCATAAAATTGTTGGCAGAATCAAATGAGACAGCATTTTGTTTTGTAGTACAGTATTTAGGGATTGAACCGAGGAACTTGCCTATAATAGCTAAATGTTCTACTACTGAACTATATCCCCTACCCCAAGATATTTGACTTTTTTTTTTTTTTTTTTTTTTTTTTTTCATGTAATAGAGACTACATGGATTATGGGAGGGCAGGAGAGAAGACCTAACACTATGGACCTGTACTTGAAGCAATGTACTGTTTCTTAATTGACTCTCTGCCCCCACTGTCTGGCACTGTGCCTGGTTCTGCCAGGAGACTCAGTAAATGTTTTTGAATGAATACGTGCCAGGCTCTGTGGCTCAACATGTGCTATCCTTTAAATCTTAACCAAAAACTTGTAGGGTAGATAACTTGTCTCTACTTCAAAGATGAGGAAATAGAAAGTTTGGAATTTTTAAGCCACTCCCATCCTTGTGCAGGTAGAGTAGTTGAACCAGGAAAGGAAGTTAAATCTGGCACCAGAACCCAGACTCTATTCATAATGCAGTGGGGGTTCTCAAATGTAGGGAAACCATCATGATTCCTGAACAACAGGAAGATGCAAAGTGAAGACCTCGGGTGGTTCACCAGTTGCCCAGGCAGCTCCTGGACCCCTTGCAGAGGAGGAGGAAAGCAGTGCTCTGAGCTGCCTGACACATTTCACCTGGCCTTTGTTAAACTGCCAGTTGTGATTTTTGCCCTTTGAAGTAAAATGCACGACTGTGAGAAAATGCCAGGTTAGTACTGCAATCTGGCCTCATCCTAAGGGCAGGAGAGAGAAGTGGTAAGGGCAGAGAAGAACTCGAAGATAACGAAGTGGTCAACCAACAACTTGAATACTTGGATTAAGTTTGTTACATGCATTAGCTGACCCCATGTATCTCTATTTCTCTTTCCTTTACTCTCCTTTAACTTTCACTTCTGGAGATGGCGAGGTGTTGGATTTTCCTTCTCTTTCATATTAAGGGTGATAATAAAGCTAATTCTACTGCTGATCAGCACATCCATGTTTTCCATAACTTGTCTGCTCTTGATATCCCTAGTCTCATTATGATAGTTTTGCTGGAGTGAAGTTTTGTAATCACTCTAATTTATAATGAGCAGTAATAAAATGGTCCCAATAACACAGTCATCTTAGAACTCCAGCCTCTGATTTGGGAGGCATAGTGCAGAATGTGGCACATATTACCCAATCCTATATTTTTTTTCCCTCTGGGTTTATTTCTGAGGAACCAGAGGAACCTTAAATACAAAGGTTTATATGAGAAGCAGAAGGACATACATTTTGAGAATTTGAATTTATTTTAAAAGTTCTGTTAAAATAATAGTGCACGGTAGATCAGGATAGCAGACAGAAAGTGCATTTCAGACAAGTCCAGGGAATACCTTACACCGTTGTTCAGGTCCAGCAGGTAACTGTGTGGTTTCCCAGGTACTGCGCTAACATGCCCAGGGTGAAAGCTGGCGGGGAGGCACCTTACACTCTCCTCCCGACCTGTGGTAAGTCTGCTGGGTTGAATTGTGTGAAGTTGTCAAAGGTTGCTCTGCTCTCCAGCACTTGGCACAGGCTCCACTGAAATGTGATGCCATTGGTTTTCAGTAAAGGTTCCTTTCTGCAGGGCTGCAAACACAGATCACGCTGCTACTGTGTATACACAACCAGGGAGCAAATCAACCAGCACATTTAAAGCAGCCTTTTTAACCCTGAGACTTTCCAAGATCTCCTCTTCACGCAGGAAGTTTCCTTCTCTGTTGTCAGATTTAGCACTGTGCTCCTGTCTTCAGATCCGAGCTAGGCTCCCTGCTGCACAGTAGAGAGGCTTCCTTAAGACATTTGTCCTTGAAACTGCACCAAACTCTTGGAAGAACCCAGAACGTGTAAGTATGTATGATTTAGGCAGCACTAGTACAGGGCAAAGCTGCAGTCAACCATTATACCATATCCGATTAGTAGTGCAGAAGGGGTTTTTCCAACGTTCTGTTACATTCATTTTCAATTCGTTCTGAGGAAACAAATCAATTCTAGCTTCTGATACAGTGACTTTGCAGTAGATGGGGTTGTAATATGTTAGCTTTAACTATTTGCTGTTCTCATTTAGCATTTAGATGTGACTTGTGGGACAATTACTGTGGGCATTAAACTATAAAACTTCTAAATTTTTATTAGGAATTATAATTGTTGGTCATGTCCGTCTTGAGAAACAAGTTAGCTTTGGGGAATGTTTAAAGAATGAACTACATAAATTCATGGACAATAGAATGAATTTGTACTGTTTCTTGCTCTCAATAAAACATATTAGTTTGCAGTTTTAATTTACTCATAAAGAGCATTCCACTGAGGTTTTGTCTTAATTGAATTCTATTCAATGCTGTCGGTTTGGTGTTTTACTGTCTTGTGTGTGTCTGTTTAAGTTACTTTGCTGGGATTGCAGTCTGGTTAAACCTGTATTTAGGCACTATTTAGATTCTAAGAACATTAGGTGAAATAAATGCCCAAGGAATTTGGGAGGGTGGTGGATTTGTTTTCGAGGGTGGTCCTATTACCCTTGAAAGCATTTTAGATGCACAACGTGAATGGCTGTCAGATGGAGACCACAGACTGAACACTCTGAGGCTCTAAGTCAAATCTCAGCTTGTCCACTTTTGTAACTCCAACCAATAAAAGTCCATGGCCCCTTTCTATCAATTTTTAATATGCAACAATACTTAGGTTTATAAGATTAATTTCTCTCAGATTAGTCTGATTGATAGCTGGATTGTGGTTTCTTAAGAGCTCGCTCCCTGAAACCCACAGCAGAGCTGCATTCCATTTAACTAGTGAATGTAAAAACGGGTAACCATGGATTCAGCCTCCACTAACTGCCAGAGCAGTGACTTGTTGTAAACAATACAAATGAGCCAGGAGAGCAGAGGCAACCAGACATGAAATGATTTTAATAGAAATTACGGTAAAAGGTCATGTGATTTGGTATCCGCTTCTGTTCAGTTTTAAAGGGGAAGTCTTTCTTTTCTCCCCCCTTCCTGCCCTCCTACCTATTCCCAACCGACCCAAGTAGGTATCTCCTTAAACTTGGCAGGTCCCACTCTGTGCTTCCATGGAGAAGGGTGGCCCATGTAATTCTGGGCAAAACGTGGTGACTTGTGGATTTTCACTGGTAAGTACCTTTATTTTAGACACAGAAAGGAAGTCTGTGAATTTCAGGGCTTCCTTTATAGAAGGTCATGCTAATTTCATCATAGAAGTTCTTAGGCCTAGGTGCAGGAGGGTCATAGGTCATTTTGTTCCTCCTCTTTTAAATGGTACGACTGTCTTTCTTTTCCCTTCCTGAGTCTGTGGATTAATTTGTAACCTTTTTCTTTCTGAAAACTGTTATTTGCTTTAGAAACAACTTCTGCAATGTGGTAATAAGCACGTGTAGATGCTATGAGAAGGACCGTGCTTAATCTTAGGGTTTTCAACCACCCAGACCATTTCCGAGTTCTACAAGGACCAGGTCTTACAATAATCTTTGCATTTCTCTGGTAGAGATACTTTTATGTGTGAAAATGATTATATTCATAAATATGTCTTCAACCAAGAAAAATGAACAAACTGAATCTGTTAGGTGCAACAAACGTCATGGTTTGTTGTACCATTATTAGCCATTTTTAATCAAAGGAAATGCAAGAAGAAAGTCTAGTAGTCAAAGTTGGGGGGCTGGGGAGCACTTAGAAGCACAGCTGTATCTTTGTCCACCTTTTTGGCACACAGTGAGAAATGAGGATGCTTAGAGTCATGGCCTCACACAAACAGGCATTTTAAGCAAAGGACTTTGTCTAGACATGTTGTGTTTTTTTAAGGTAAAACAGACCTGACCTGGTGTTTTGGGCTACATTTCCTTTCACATGCAGATAGAACAAAAAACAAAAATGATGTATTTATATTTTACCTCCTTTGATATATAGATTCTTCTGAATGAATACCTAATTGTACACATACAGATGTCACAGTGAGTGATAGGATTTGGAGTGTGTATTTTTCTTTTAGTATCTTCACTAGGATAGACTCAATAAACACATGAACAAACCTGAGGACTCTAAAACAACTCAATAAGATGAGCATCAACCCCCTCCAAACACTCAAAATTTTATCTAGCAAACTCTTTGTTTAGACCTGTTAAGTGTCAAGTGTTAACATAGTACTTATGTTTGTAAGTTTGATGTGCCTTAGTTGTATAGGTATAGTGCTCGCTTAGCATGTGTGAAGCCCTGGGTTTGATTCCCAGCTCACACAGACATACACACACACACACACACACACACACACACACACACACACATTTTTAAGATGCTGGAGAACTTTTCTGCACGCTTAGACTGAAACATTCTTCAGAATGTCATGGTTGAGGGTGTAGTCTCATGGCTTCTTTTCTATTCTAATACCAGCTATGCTTCTCAAAAAGAGATGAAACTCGAGTAATTAATGCTGGGAGGGAAAAAAGAAAGCAATTTCAAACAGATGTGTGAACACCAAGCCCAAGTGAGGTTCTGAGTAAATTATAATAAAAATACAGTTCTTTCCTTTGTCTTGATTCTCCAAATAGAGGAGCAGGACTGAAAGTGTCAGCTCCAGGGTGGTTAGGAGCACATTTTTTTTTATGTTTCTGACATGTGTTGGAGTCTTTGCTCTTGACCTAACTTTGTTTAAAGGATTTTTGGCAAAGTAATGTCCCCTCTCTGACCTTGCATATCCTCATTTGTAGATTGAGAATAATTGTGTGTGTCAGTGGGTGGTTGAAATGGTTACATGAGATACTATGTAGACAGTATTTAACACCATGTCTTGCATAGTAAGTGCTCAGTAAACTGCTATTAGTTTCATTAAGTTTTTTGATGGAAGAAAAATCTAGTTAGGTGGAATCTTTGTGTGTGGGGGTGGGTGGGCAGAAAAGGACAATATTCACATCATATTTTGGTCCTTTCCTAGTGACATTTGTACACTGCTGTAATGTGTCATCACTTTGGAGATGACGATTCAGTTTAAAGCAAATTATAGTGCCTTATATAACATTTTTTTGGTAGATGGACACACAATATCTTTATTTATTTTTAGGTGGTGCTGAGGATCGAATCCAGTGCCTCACACATGCGAGGCAAGCACTTTACCACTGAGCTACAGCCCCAACCCTTATATAACATTTTATTAAAATTTGAAAGTAACACATATATTTTCATGCAAATTACTGTTTTTTTTTTAAATTTATGATTTTTGGTACTGTGATTATTGGGGCTATATGCACTTTTCTGTTTGATCTTTATAGTTGTGGGCAGAAGGATACTTAAAGGTGTAAGTTATTCAAATTACACCAATCCTAGAAGCTTAAGACCTAGTGGTTTCAAAGATAATCATATGTAATAAAGAGCTGTAATAACAGGTTAGTAAGCATGAGGTTATGTGCTACCAAATAAAAATTTCTCTGGAATATTGTGTACAAGTTCACTTTGTCTTTTGACCTTTGCCCTTGACCTAAGGTCTCATTTAGGCCAAAGGTCTCATTTCCTCAATCCCCCCTCCCTGGCTCCTCCCTTCCATTCTTGTCTTCCCTTCCCTTCTTGCCTCTTCCTTTCTTTCTGCCTTGTTCCATGTCTCTCAGCTGCATTGCATTTTCTTTTTCTTTGTGAATCAGAGGGCTCAGGAAAGGGAAAAGAGGGACAGGAGACCCACAGTCTTTTGATGCCAGCTCTGGTTTTATAAATGGAAACTTTAAGAGGAGTCAGAAAAATCCGTTTTTCTTTTTCCTGGTATTGAACTGAGAGCCACATCTGAAGTGACCTGCAGACCCCAGGGAAGCCTTGCTCAGTAACTATTTGTTGATTCATTGATTAAACGGCATGGAGAGAAGGGGCATCAAGCACGGAGATTCCCTTAGTAGTGAAGGCTTTGAAACCCCGAGCTGCAGTGTGCAGTAGGATGGCTTCTCTGTGACCTTCCAACAACTAATCTCCTTTAAGAACTGAATCAAAGCAGTTAAGGGATTTTTGTCAGATGGATTTTGTCTACAGTTGGGTTTTTGGCAGTTGCATGTAGAAGGCAATACATTCTTCACAAGGATGTGATTTTTTTTCTTTCTTTCTTTCTCTTTCTCTCTCTTTTTTTTCCAGAAAGGAATGAGGACAAGGTGCCAGCAGAGTTCTCTAGAGAGGAACTCTTGTTTATCCATGGTTCTGTGCAGGCAGGGACAGCTGCAAGGTAGATGCCTTTCTCACACTTCCAGCCAACCCCCTCTTTAGCCACCCTTGTCCCATAGTCCTGGCAACAAGTGCACCAGCCCAGTAGGTGAGCTCTAGATTCTGCTCTTCCCAGGGTGGAGAAAAAAGCCTGTGATCAGAAGCAGTATCATGAATGGGGATGGGTCGCCAGAATCTGTATTTATGCGAATCATAGCATGTAGGTTAGAGCTGGAAACATTTCATTTTAATAGATAAGTTGTCCGAAGTCACACAACTTGTGACTTGTAAAGCTGGGGCTACAATTTGGGATTTCTGTTTTTTAAGTTGGTACTTTTTTTTTGAAAGCTCCTGCCTTCTAGGGCAATAGAATATGAAAGAAAGAGGTTATATCATGGGAGTTTAGGAAATGGTGAGACTATTCTAAAAGGATTGCTGAAAACACTTGAGTAGATCTGGTTCAAATTCTGAAGCTATAATATAGAAATTCTGTATTCCTTGGGAAAGATACTTAACCATTCTGGACTGTGTGTTTTTGTTTTGTAAAATTGAGATTAAGGTTTCTAATACCTTCATGTTAGGTTTGTTGCATGGATTAAATAAAATTACACATATACAGTGCCTAGTCCAATGCTTGGCCCAAGATAGTAAATATTATTGTCAATCCTTTTGCCTTCTTGGGATTAGTGGTCGAGTCATGCATGAGAGAATGATAAGATAAAGGTTTTAGGTATGCATCTGGAATGGTGTAGCTCAGTGGTTTTCAACATTTTCTTCTGGTTTAGCATATACAGAAGATGTTTGTGGAGAATCATCCTACACCTGGCACGGAGTGAGGGATAAGTGATGGTGATGATGATAGTGGTGGTGGTGATGGCAGAATGCTAATGCTGGTGGGTGATGTGAACATAGCACAGATGAGCCCAGGACTCTAAGCAATTCCTGAACCTTACTTTGGATTGCACTGCTTACTTGTGACATGAGAGTGGAAATCAGAATGTTGGTGAGCAAGGGCAATACTATTATAGGTGCAACTGCACTCATTTAAATTAAAAGGAAATAATCAGTAGACTACCAGCACTTTATTAATGGAAACAAATACTGACAATGTACTGCCTTGTCTGAGGCGATATCTCTTCTGGAGGAATATGCTTTTGGAAGATCTTTCTTACCATTATAACTCTGGAACTAGATTCCACGTCAGCTATCTTTGGTGACCCTGGGAAGTACCTGACCCACTTTGTTTCTATTTCCTTATTTTGAATTGGAATAATCATTACTATGCCACTGAAATGGTAGGATTGGATGAGTGAATGCATGTCAAGTCTTAAGAAAAATGTCTGGCCCACTGTAAGTGCTCAGTGTATATTAGTAATTGTTAGAGGCTTCTGTCCTGAAACTGTTTGGTGGGAAAGCATCCTATCTTGAGATTCCCCTACCCCCAAATTTGCCGCTATTAACGTTAGCCATAATGACACTAATACATAACACTGATTTTTAGTTTTAACATAATAATAGCTATTCTTTATTGTGCATGTACCATTTAACTAGGAATTATGCCATGTGTTTCATATGGTATCCTAAGTGATATAATTCTCTCATTATTCCTATGAAATGGATATTTTTACCCCATCTTATAAATGAGAAAATTGAGCCTTCAAGAGGTGACAACTTGCCCAAGTCCACATAGCTAATAAACAATGGAGCCAAACCTCAGATTTAAAAATCTTCTCTGCATAAGTACATATTGCTCCATTCAGTTGTAGACAATTTGTAGGATTTATAGGAAGGATATATTTTCTGAAATGAAACAGAAAAGTGAAGAGGGGGAAGAGAAAAGGAAGAAAGAAACAGAAAGGCACAGGTAGATATCTTCCATTTAACACTCAAGCCATCCTGACAATAGATGGTTTAGGAGCATCATCCCCATTTTAGACTTTAGTTAGTCCAAAGCATCATAACTAGAAATGATGGATTTTGGATTTACACTATGGTATTTTTTACCTTTAAACCCAGTACAGTCTTCTATATTATGTTACTTTCTTTATTTTTTTATTTTATTTATTTTTAAATTTTTAATAAAGTTTTATGCTACATTTTGAGACATAAAAGATCCATACAGAGCCAGGTGCGGTGGCGCACGCCTGTAATCCCAGCACTTGGGAGGCTGAGGCAGGAGGATTTCGACTTCAAAGCCAGCCTCAGCAAGGGCGAGGCACTTAGCAACTCAGTGAGACCCTGTCTCTAATAAAATACAAAAAAGGGCTGGGGATGGGGATGTGGCCCAGTGGTTGAGTGGCCCTGAGTTCGATCCCCGGTACAAAAAAAAAAAAAAAAAAAAAAAAAAAATCCATGCAGAGATACAGACACAGAGAAAGAAACATGCAGAGAAACAAGTACAGGTACATTGACCTGAGCAGACACATAATAAAAACCATCTTTGCCCCTTCTTCAGATATTAACACTGGAGATTTTCCAAAGCCCAGTTGTACTTTTGCAACTATAGGCATAAATTAATATATATGCAGGAGACTAGATGTTTGATATTGTTTAATCCTTTTACTTTCAAAACAGCTTTTACTTTTCTTATTTAATGGATTTTTTTTTTAAAGCATATAGTGGGCAGGGGTTACAAATGGTAGAAGGCTCAGTGGTAGAGTGCTTGCCTTGCATGTGGGAGGCACTAGGTTTGATCCTCAGCACCACATAAAAATAAATAAATTAATAAAAATAAAGATATTGTGTCCATCAGCAGTTAAAAAATTTTAAAAAAGCATATAGCTTACCAAGTTACATTTTCATCCCAATTTTACAAATGAAGAAATGAGTTATATAGTTTCCCTAAATTATTTCCCTGAGAAACAAGGTGACATGTGGCAGATGAAGGAGGTTTTCTGGATTTTGACATCCCCAGAGAAGGCTGCTTCTCTTTACTGTGGTGACCTTTTCTAATTGGTGTGATTGCCACCTAATCAACTTCTAAGAACTGAGGGACACATGGATGGAAAAGAGTCACACCTGTGTATATAGTGAGGCCCGCTGGCCCAGGCTTGCTATTGCCTTCAAGTCTACAGTGCCATCATTTGGTCTTTAAGGATGATGTAAGGGCTACGGTTGGCACCATTCTGATTTTCATAGAATCCAGGCTGGGCAGAAGAGAGGATATAGTGCCTTCTTGTGCTTCAGCTTCCTGGGGCCCACCAGACGCCATGGCGTCTTCCCCAGACAGTTGCCTACTGTTCCCAAGATGTGGCCGACTGGCACTGTGTTTGTGGAGCAGATGGAGTTCCCTTCCAAGAGGTACTTCCTGCTCTGCATGCTTGTTTTGAAGATGTGGGTTTGGTAAGTACAGGGGACCAGGGAAAGAGAGGAGATACCAAACCATTTTATGAGAACTGAGATGCAATGCAAGGCAGAGGGGGAAAGGGGACTGGGAAATCCTCATAATTTCCAAGGTTAATGCCAAGGTCAGACTGCCTTCTTAAGTCAGTTTAAACATTATACCGGAAATTAGACCCCTAGTCTCATTTTTTCCTTGGGGAAAGAATAGGGAGTTTCCCAGTCACCATTTTTTAGGGTTTAAATATTGGAGGTGATGAGGAGGGATTATAAAAAGGAAAAAGTCATGGATTTTCACCTTTACCTTTGGAAGGTCATAGAATCATAAGACCAGATTTGAGGAAAGCTGCCTGAGCATAACTGTGTTTTGTTGCTGAAACAATTGTTTTCTTATTGCTTTCACTGAACTAACATGCAAAATGAATTCCCTTCTGTTTCTCTAAATGTGTGTCTTCTAATAACACATGATATTTGTGTTGCGAAAGTTTACGAAGACATAAATTATCATTTTCCTTTTACAGTTGAGTTAACTTAGCAAGATTAAGTGGCTTGTTCAGAGTAAGACAGCTTGTTGAAAAAAAAAAAAAAAGCAGAATACTAGAAATTAGGTCTTCTGACATTTAGATCCACCTCTTAGAAATCCTAGTTTTAGGTTGATGCAGAGAGGATTGAAGATTGTGAAGAAAGTTGGGAAGGGGGAAGACAGTCTCAGCATGTTAGAAGAAAGAAGTGGTAAGGCCATTTTTTGTGTGTTGATATGGTATCCATGGCTACAAGATGATGCAAAAGTTCTGACTTCCTCTTTAATTGAAAAATAATGACAAAAGGGGGAGGGAATGGAGCAGTGTCCCCTGAAGGCTTACATAGGAAGCCAATCACCTCTCCCCACTGAGGTCTCAGGCTTCCCCTTCATTACAAGTTCTCACAGTTGAGTAGAAGATGGAGTTGAGGGACCTCTGAGCAAAAGAGAAATGACCTTGTACTTGCAAGTCTAAGTCCTGTGTTTATCTGTAGTCCCACCCATTTTCCTATGTAATAAGAAAGTAATCCCTGTCAGTAACATCATCTTAGAGAGATGGGAACAACTTAATGAGATCCAGTGTGTGTGTAGAAGGTGCAACATTCTTTCATCAAAGCAACTAATACCCTTAAGGAAAAAATGCATTGGACTAATGCTTAGCTAAAATATGGGTGCTTTTTTTTTTCTTCCTTTGGAATGAAACTTTTTTAGTCATGTGGATATCAGAAGGTGAAATGAAAGTGTATTCTCTTTGATATACTTTATTTTTTTAATATCAGATAAATAATATCAGATAAATAAGATCCTAATACAGCTCAGTGTATTAAGGTGAATTTCTTTCTTTCTTTCTTTTTTTTAAGAATTTAACCTTTATTTTATTTGTTGTTGTTTGTTTTTATGTGGTGCTGAGGATGGAACCCAGGGCCCCACCCATCCTGGGTAAGCACTCTACCACCGACCTACAACCCCAGCCCTAAGGTGAATTTCTTAACCTGGCTTAATTCTAAGACTATGACAAAGAAATTATCTTTTTTGATAATGGCTCTGAAATCTTCAAGTTGATCTGGCGTAGTCAGCATTTGACTATAGATTCCCGGTAGAAAGTCCATTCTAGCTATCGTTAATGCCTCAAAAGTACAGTATGTTACTGGCAGACAGAACAAACTGATGTCAAGAGATGTCAACTCTTTACCCTCAAACCATAATTAACCAGGAGGAGATACCACCTAATATTTCAGTATTATTTTTAGAATGTCAAACTATAATCATGTATACAACAAATATATTCCGTGAAAGAATACATGCTTTAAGCAAAGTGGAGATTCCTTTGGCTTACTTCAATGTTGTTTGTACGCTAGAGGTTTGCTCTGTATTTCCCTCCATTGGATTATTTAATAATCAATTTAATTTTAGTAAAGTTTCACTTTAATACTCCTAGAAATTAGAGGAAAATATTGCCTACATTCATTTGGTATGTTACGCAGACACAGTACACAGCAAAGGTAAAAGATAAAGGATCAATTCTTATGGATCTCATAGTTCCAAGCTTTTAAGGCTGTATTATAGAAACTTTGTAATTATTGTGGGTAATCTTGCAGAAAATTAAATGTTGAGTTTGCATATATGAAGAAGTTTGGACTGTTTTGCTCACCATAGCTTGTTAGTACTGAGCACCTCACTGTCCCTGTCAGACTTTGGGTTTCGCTTTAGTGCTAGTAAAATGCTATTTGTAGCATAAATGAAATCCTCAGCGGGGGTGTATCATCTTATGCTTGAGATGTATTTTAGAGAACTTATGTCTATAGTTCACTTGCTTGTTTCAAAATGATTCTAGACAAGTAGTTCTCAGCTAGGGGTAATTTTTGCCTTCTAAGGCACATTTGGCAGTATCTCAATATATTTTGGATTATTATGCCTAGCAAGAGGGGTTTGTCGGCATGTAGTGAGTGGGGCTCAGGGTTGTTGCTAAATCATACTGTGCACAGGGTACACCCCCCCGCCCCCCCCCCATGTACAAGGAGTTGTCTAGTCTGAAATATTCAGTGTCAAAACTGAAAAGTCCCACTCTAGACACTTGCAAAATCTAAACGGTACGAGAAAATAGGTAACTTAGTTTCAGATGTTTAAAAGGGATGGAAAGAATTTTTCCTTGGGACAGAGAATAGAGGTGAAAATTACATGTAACCTAGCCACATTTTCACTTTAAAAAAAAATTAAATTGTATTAGTGTATTGTGGCTAATTGAGTCTTATAACAACTACCATCACTACTGTATCAAAAGACATGACTTAGAGCTCACTACATGTACCAGGCACCATTCAGTGTCTGTCCATTTATCAATTCAGTTGATCCTGAAAACAGCTTCACTGGGGAGGTGCAATGACTGTGTTCTTCAATCCTGGAGCCTGTAGGAATATAGTGATCTGGTAGGAAGTGTAAGGGATAGAGCAGTGAAAACAGAATATCTGGAAATAGGGGGCCATTTTTTTCTAAGTGACCCTGGATGCCAAAGCTTTTATTCCATTGGTGCTAGCACTAAAAAAGTGCTTCTCTAGGAAACTAAGATCACCCTCATAAAGCAGATTTATATTTGCTTCTAGAAAGAGAAAGAAGGGTTGGGGGGGAGATTGTGTGACTTTCTGCTTGCCAGTTCTGTACCTGGTCCTGTGCCTGTCTTTTCCTCTGTAGTGACCATTCCTGACTGAAGTGGTCTTTGGGATGTGTGTAAATGAAAAAGAGTAGTGCTCATTGCAGCCCAGCCAAATCATAAAGTGGCTGTTCCTATTTGTGGCTGTCACCTTCTAGTCAGCTGTCCTCTGAGTCTCATTCTAAGTTTGCAGAGGGGAGATGAGGATCTCCCTTTATTTACTTACTTAGTGGTGCTGGGAATCAAACCAGGCCTCCTGCATGGCATGTAAGCATTTACCACTGAGCTACATCCCTGGGAAGGGTCTTCCTTTAAAATGTCATCATTCAGGTAGGTTCAACCCACTTGAATCTTATGTTTGAAAAAAAAAATAGGTAAAATTTCTCTCAGCAAGCCTCATGGGAGATTCTCTAAAAATGCATTTAACAATGAAATTTTCCCGGTAAATGCCACATCAGAAGTCGTATTCCCAGTGGGCATTTCTGTGGGAATTGGGAAGCTAGCTGTATTTGCTGCTTTCACACCTCCTGAGGGTTTTGGGTCTGGGAATTCGGTTTGCCATAGCCAGACATTTTACCTTTTCCCAACTGTTCTTTTGTATTAAACCTAAGTTGCCATCAAAAACCGGAAAGGAAAACATCACAAATCACTAGAAATATATCAGCATTCTGAGCAGCAGAATTTATGGGGCACTAATGGATATCCTTGGCTATTTATCTTTCTGGTGGCTATTGAAACCACCTCTGCCTTTTTCTTAATGTAACAGGGCTTCCTGTCTAAGAACTATAGAGTCCCCATGCCCTGTGCTGCAGTTGGGGGGCATGGCATTCCTGTGCTTGTTTTCTTTGCTGGGATGGTGGTGGAGAATTAATTTCTTGCCTTCTACTTTTTTTTTTTTTTTTTTGTCTCTCTTCCTTCTTAATTAAAATCCCCAAGTAAAAAGCAGTCTGGATATATTCAGGTTTGGGGTATCTAGAATGGCATGACTGGGATAGAGCAGAGAGTGCCTCAGTCCACATGGGCCCCATTCTCATCTGATTAAAGAATAGTCATCATTTATTTATTCATAGCAGGCTTCTCTGTGTCTAACGGATGATCTCTGTGTGCAATTTATGTAGTCTATTTTATTCATCAAGTTTATTTATGAGGAATGTCCATGCTTTAGGGAGGACTTCTAATATTTTTGTACATATAAGTTTGGTCCTTCCTCAATCTCCTGGCTTCATTTGCTCTTGTCTGCTGTGGAAGACAGGCCTGGAATACAGGAGAATTACACCTATCCAGTAGGGACTGCAGCTTCTCTGAGACTTCTCCCCATGCAGGTTTGAGGTTCCATTTGGGAGGGAGGGAGGGAGAGATCTGGGTTCTAGGCCTGGCCATGCTACTTCTTTTTATTTTTTCCATAAAATTTTTAATATGTTTATTTTATTTATTTATTTTTAGTGCTGACGATCGAACCCAGCTCCTCGAACTTGCTAGGCGAGTGCTCTACCGCTGAGAGCCATGACCCCAGCCCCTTGCTAATTCTTAGCTTGTGACCTTGAATCAAATTATTTGACACTGCTCATCCTCAATTTGCACAGCTATAAAATGCATTAAATTACTTATCTAGAATAAGGTATGAGGTGAAGAGTAAATGATAGAAAATATAAGAAGCAAATAAAGGATTTAGTGGTGGTTCTGGGTTCACAGGTACTTACTGCTGGAGTCCTGAGAAACTTGATTTCACCCTTTCTCCTTCTAAAACACATGTTCTGGGAACAACAAGTTTGAATTACCTCTGTACTTGTTCAAGTACAGATTCCAGGCCTGCACTCCAATGCTTTGAATATGCCTCTGGAGGGTGGGATCTGCTCCCTTGTATTTTCAGAAATGCCTCCAGTAACTCGTATTGTTAAGCACTCCAGAATTAAGCTGGTCATGGGAACCAACCAACAGTCTCCTTTCCCTATGATATTCTTGATCTCCTGAGCTGTAGACTGGAATCTAGAGAATTCTAGCTCCTCTACTTGAAGAATCTTCTTACCCTGGTGGAGTCGGTCCATATGCCTATTAACTCACTACCCCACTTTATAAGCAGTGCTTTTTATGGTAGGCCCCACGTGGTTGTGTAACCTAAATGATGTGATAATGAGGATGGACTAAAGGTCACAAGATTGTTAACATGTGTGAGGAGATTGTAGGCTTAGCCTATCAGGTGAGGGAGAGGTTAGTGCACCAACTGTATCCACACTTCAAAGTGTGTAGCTGGTTTGCTGCGCTAACTTAATTATCTGTGCTATTGATATCTTTGAGGGACATATCTATATCCTGGATACAGTTACTTCACAGTAGGAGATAGCAGGAGGTGGCTTGTTCAGTTGCCAACTTCCTAAAATGCTTTTTAGAGTCAGCTGGGTTGCTTAGTCCTCTCTTGCCTTTGGATTAAATATAAAAATAACTATGTAAAGCATATCAACCCTCTTTTCCCTGTCTGCTGAAACTGCAATCTCCTATGCTTTTTCTAGAACCCATTAAAAAGGGAGGAGGAGAGGAGGGGTAACAATATCCAAAAACCCCAAAGCCCCAGATCAGATATTCTCCCAGAACCAATCCTGCAGTTAGATCGCAACTGAGGTAGAGAATAGCTGGTCACACTGGTACCTACCAGAGTTCCTTTTTGATTATTTGAGGGTTGAGGAAGTAGCACGAACCTTATCCTTATTCTCAGTATTCTTCCTTCTCTCTATAGCCATATTAGTTTTATTGACATCTCCTCCGGAAGCCTAGAAGGGAAAGAAATACAACCCAAACCAGGTGATGTTTTCATTTCTAAGCCATAAAAGTGTTTGATGTTAAGAAACATTTGAAACTATAGACTGAAGGGAGGTATTTGTCTCTACCCAGTTTTCACTGATCCTAACCAGCCTTATTCCTGTTTCCACAAAAACAGTAACTCTGGTTGCAGAGCCTTCCATAGAAAAGGGCTTCCATCTCTGACGCTTGCCTTTGGCTTTTAGCTCAGAGCAGGTTTTCTCTGCCAGGCATTCATTTCTTCACCTCCTTGCAGGCAGTACTTTGTGTCTGCGTACCTGAGCAGTGGGCATTATTTTGGAGCAGTTGATTCTGTGGACTTTTCTGTTAGTGGGGATGATGTGGAATATAAAGAGATAGGATTATCCAAACCCCTCACTGCATTGAAATTGAATACAGTGCCCTGTTCTTTGACACCAAAATGTGGCCTGTTGTCAAAAAGCTAGGACATTTAATAGACATAGACCAGGGGAGAAATTTCAGCTTTTCATCCTTTCTACTCTTATAAAGCTTCTCTCACAGTTTGCCATAGCTTTCAAAACATGGTCATTTTAATGATGAAAATGCTACGGAGAGAGTGCTGGGGCGTCAAGCAAAACCAGCTGCGGCATCCTGCGTGACATTCCAAATATTAATACAAATAGAATTAATTCCCACGCCAGGGGTGTCTCGGGAATCCATTTTAAGTTGGCACTTAACTTCGGTTCGAGATTTCCCCGTGACTGCCCATGTTGAAAAATGTTTGCTAAACAAGACAGTGCTGGGCCGCCCTCAATCTATAAATTCACTCAAACTAATTCATTAACTAACACTTGATTTTAACTAGAAACAAGCCAAGTTAAAGAGTAGAGGACTGCTTCATGTCCTTGGTTAGCGGTGAGGTTGCTACAGATGTTTTATCTGCCTATCACTCCCAATTTAACTCATTTGTTTTACTTGGGGGAAAAGAACAAAGCTGATATGTTTATCATTAGTGGATTGTTTAATTGCATAATTTCCTAGTTCATTTCTAAGTTCATTAAAAACTCTGTTTTAAATATATCTAGTTTGTAGACACACTGTAGAGGTACAGATGGCTTGTATCTTGCATTAAATTCAGGTCGTGGCAATGCATAGGCTTGACAAAAGTAAGACTTTTGGTGTCTAGTTCTCCCCTGGCCTTGTCTTTCTATTTCTTCACAGTGAATTTAATAAAGAAACTATCTTGGAGTAATAATTCCTACAAGCCCTGGACATTCCTTTGGGGGAAGAGGACTGACCTTTCCCTGTTTTTAATAAAACCTCTGTGAATTTGGGCTTGCCTCTTCAATTGTCCAGTGCAACTGTCTTTTTACTCCACATTTAAGGGTGGGGTGAGCCTTTATTCCTCTGATTTGGAAGCTCAAAAGTGGTCCTGGGAGAGATGGCTCCTTTGAGGTTTGTATTATTCATGCCTGCTCATTTAGTACTTATTTACATGCATTTAGCTATCTGGGTTTATATTATCTCCTTCTGAGGGTGACTGGTTAGATTTGGATATTTGTGATTCAGTACCCCACTTATTTCTAAAAAAAAAAAAAAAAAGTGGGCAATAGTGCTTTTAGAATATGGGGTTGAACTATACTCTGGTGATTGGCAGGCTTTTTTATCCTAACTGTGACACTAGCAATTTTAAAAGCTTCATTTTTGTCTTTGTCTTGAACAAGGAACATTTTACACATTATTAAGTCCTGAAAATCCCATTGGATAGATAAGTTGGAATGAAAGGACTGAAGACCTTTTGGGGGAAAAAAGGAACAAATCCATAAGATCCCTAATGAATATTCTTTATGGTCACTAAAAATATTTAGCATACTAAATAAGAAGATAATCTGTGAAGGTTTGATATATTTTGAAATAGAATAATGGATATAAAGTTATCTTTTGTAAGGGATATCTTCTCTACAGTCACAAGAAAACTCCTATAAATTTGTTTTGATTGCTCAGACACCAGGCATACTCAGAGGCATTTATTCCCTGGTGTCTGTCTGTCTCTGTATCTAATGTTCAATGTCATTTTTATTTTATAACTCAAAGTTCACTCTTTTCTCTTGGGTTCTAGCATATTCCCCAAGAAATGGAGTAATTCAGATGCTTGAAAAGAAAAAAAAAATCTCTGGATAAACTTAATCTAATGTATATAGCAGAGAGAGCAATTTTCTATTAAATCCTAATAAACAGGGTTAGGGTAGTTTTACCCAAGAACATGGTCCCAACCCATTGCTCTTCACCTACCTAATGCTACAGTTTATGACCTGGGTTTATTCTGCATCATTTTTCCTTAGCTCTCTTCATTTAATTATACAAATATGAAAATCAAGTAAATGATGGAGACATTAACAAGTTCAGAGGAAAGGAGGAATCACTGGACTCATAAAATCTTTAAGTGAATCTACATTATCTTCCAAATTAAATATAACTTTGCAAAGACATTTGCTGCCCTTCACAATATGACCTCAATCATCATTTGCTAGTATTCTTTTCCACTTTAGGCATGCACTTCACATTGCCTTCTCAGGGATTGGATGGCTGTGAGAAACACGTAGTCTTTTCTTGTTCGTTTGTTTTAATGTTTATTTTTTAGTTATTGGTGGACACAATATATTTATTTTATTTTTATGTGGTATTGAGGACTGAACCCAGTCCCTCACTCGTGCTAGGTAAGCAGGCTAGGTGAGTGCTCTACCTCTGAGCCACAACTCCAGCCAATACGTAGTCTTTTTTAAAAAAAAATATTTTTTACTATAAAAAACACAGAGAAAGCCACATGAACCCAATGTATAAACTGACATTTTGTATGTACACCTATTATACTGCAAAACTATTGCATATTACATCCATATATATGTGTGTACTATATGCATTGTATACCAGCCAGGGGAAGAAATAGAATTTTGGCAGCCCCAAATCTCTTTCTGTGCCTCACCCAACCACAGCTCAGTGTACCCACTTATAAGTCACCATTAGTCTATTGTAGGAATCAATTCCTTACATTTTAAAATATATTTTTCATCTACTATGCATCCCCAAACACCAGAATCTAGTCTTACCCACTTAAGAAAGTTGACGTTTTCAAACTCTCTTCAATCTGTAAAGTCCTCCTTAATCTCATGCATGTCCTTGTAATTTATTTATTGAGGAGACTGGCCATTCCATAGGTGGCTTTTCCTTGAGCCTGTGTTGTGTGGACAACACACGGTGCAGTTCACGATGTTCCTCTGCTCCCTGCATTTCCTGAGAATTGGCAGCTGGATCACACTTGGGCTTGTTTGATTCTTTTGGCAAGACTGTAGTTGGTAACTGGCAAGGCTACAATCATTATTGAAGCTCAGATTGTCCCACTTTAGCCAGTGGGAACCTCTGCAGGTTGGTTCTTGAGTCCTTTTATCATCACCTTAAAAGCCTTTGATAGCTTTCCTCCTACGTGTTCAGGCTTGTCTTGTGTATCTCCTGTCCTAGACCTAGAATTTGCTTTTACTTTTTTTGACAAGTCCTGGCTTTTGGAGGTGAGAAATGTGATTTAAAGGCCACAGTCTGGGTACTGGGGATGTTCATTGGTACGGGATCAGTCCTTGTTTCTTACCTTTTTGCAAATGACGGGATTGAAGGTTTTATATATAAAGATATGCATGTGCATATATACACACATATAAACACATTTATTTTGTCACGTTTTATGAATTTTGATTTTGTATCATTACCCCAGTTCAAATTTGTGATTGTGCTTTTATTTAACTTTTCCTGCATTACATTTATCTATTTTTCCTTCCCCAAGCATCTTGACTTTCAAGGACACAAGGGTTAACAGAATTAGGATATCCCAATATTACTTACTGGTTTTATCACATAGTCTATGCACCATAGTCTCAGGAGAACTATGCTCATGCTGGTACTAATGCCATTATTGAAAACATTAAAGCTTTTTTTAAATATATGGTTCTCCTCTCCTGCCCTCATTTTAATATAGTACTGTATCTACACAGCCATTAGATATACTCTCTACCTCTTAGCCTCCTTTTAGTCTTACATCTTCAGGTAGCTATATAATTAATATTTACCACCCATCCTTGAGGTGATAGTCTTTGTAATCATTTTGATTGTGTGAAATATGGTCCACACAAAGGACTCTTAGGAACAATAGAAGATTTTGCCCATATCTATACCAGTTTTTTTGAGCTCTTCCTACTTGCAAGTCAGTTTTGCTGGATATAAAATCACGTTCTCTCCTCCAGAAAGAGCAAGCTACTCCATTTTCTTCTAAAGCAAATGCTTTAGAAAATCCAATCTAGGGCTGGGGCTGTGGCTCAGAGGTAGAGTGCTTGCCTAGCAGGCACTGGGTTTGATCCTCAGCACCACATAAAAATAAAATAAAGATATTGTGTCCACCTATAACTAAAAAATAAATATTAAAAAAAATCCAATCTATATTTTCTTTATGCCATTAGCCATGTATTTTTTATTTTTATTGTACTGCAAATTGAACCCAGGTGTGCTGTACCACTGAGCTACATTCTCAGCCCATTATTTTTTTTATTATTTTTTTGAGACGGGGTCTTGCTAAGTTGCCCAGGCTGGCCTTGAACTGTCAATCCTCCTGCCTCAGCTTCCTGAGTAGCTGGGATTATAGATGTATGCCACTGAACCTGCCAAGTCATGCATTCTTTTGGCTTAGGGAAAGAATTTTACTAGAATGTGTCTTGCTATTGGTCTTTTTGGGTCAATATTCTCAGGTGCATGGTGTAATTTTTCAATGTGTCATTTCAATTTTTTTCCACATATCAGTGAATTTCCTTGAATTATAGTTATTAGTATTTGTTCTGTTCCCTTGCTTGTTTCTTCTTTAAAAGCTCTTGTTATCCATGTGTTCAATTTTTTAACCTGTCTTCATAATTTGTCTCTTCCTCTTAAATCTGCCTTCTCTCTTCATTTCTTTTTGATTTTGAGCTTTCTTCCTTTTTGCCTTTTCAATGTTTATGAAGAGAATATCTGTTCTGCTTATTTGTTTCTAGGTTAGTTGCCATTTCTGAAATTATTATTTTTTCTTTTTATTTCTGATTCTTTTTTCAGTGCTGTCACTATATTTATGAGCTTTTCTGATCTGATGCTAGTGTGCTTTTATATTTGTATCATTTCTTAATGTCTTGAAACTTCTTTTGAAATGATAGTGTATAGTTTTGATCTGTTTTGTGGGAATGTCTTTCTGTTGTGCTTTTATTGTCTCTAGGGATGCTATTCTGCTCCTTTTTCCAGTTTGTAATTGTAATAACTTTGTGGGATTTGACCTTGACCTTGATACTTTTCTGTTATTTTCATGTGAAACTAATTTTTTTGGCCTTTTGAAATGAGGTATGGTTCAGGAAATCTTACTTACTTTACAGGCCTTTCTCTCTCTCTCTCTCTCTCTCTGTGTGTGTGTGTTGTGTTAAAAATTTCATAGATTGCCCTCTGGAATTCATTGGGTATTTCCCCTTCCCCAATTTGGTCAAGAACTTCTCTTTGTTTCAACTCTCATATTCCATGTGACTCAGGATTGATGCCACTTTTGCAATTTTTTAGTGCTGGCTTACACTGTAGGGGAGCCCTGGTGACTTGACAGTTCATGAGGGCTAACCTGCTCCATCTCTCTCAGTCCCCTTACCAAGTACCTTCTGTACTTAAGTGTTAACGAAGATAGGAACCCCTCCCAATTAGAGCTGTTGTTTCCCATTGATTCATGACACTTTCCATTTGAATGCTGTTGGCTATTTTCTGGTTCTCTTATTCTCAGGTCCATAGATGCCATGCCATTGTTTTCTTCTTCCCATGCAGGATTTCTAGGTGTTGGTCATTTGTCCCATTAACTTGTATTTGGGGTTCAAGAATATATTTTGTCTTCTAGTTTTGTAGTAAATGTTGTCCTTGGTTTTGGGGATTTGTTATCTAATTGCTTTGTTCATATAGTAGCTAAAAGTTTGCAAAACTATGCTTCCATTGCTACCAACATCTATCCAGAATTTTCTACCTCCGGAGTGTCTTAAGCAGTGTCCTTTATCATGAGTGGAACACATCAGAAAAACAGCAGCCCAGGAAAAGCATGCAGCCTGGGCCAGCAGAAGGCTTTCTACTGGGCTCATGAACACGATCTCAGTGCCACCATGTTCTAGACAATTAGTCACTCCAAAAAATGAAAAGCCTTGAATGATTTGGTTTGTTTGGGTATAAATTCAACTTCTTCCCTTTAATAAATGTGAGTTTCTATTTGTATCTAGTCTTCTGCCCCCCCAAAATATATTGGTGACCTATAAAAATAACCATAACAATAAAATATGAAATATAATTAATTATATCTGATTAAATATATTAATCAAAGTGACTAACTGCTGAAGCAAACAACCTAAACATTCTGGCATCTTAAAGTATTTCTCATGCCATAGTCTAATATGTGTTGACAGGGTTTGGTAAAGTAGGGTGCTGTACTCCACATAGTTATTCAGGGATCCAGGGCCATCCTCAGGGGTCTCAGCATTGGAAGCACTGAGAGAGAGAAGGGGAGAGAGAAAAAAGAGGGAGGGAGGGGGAGAGAGAAAAGAGATGGAGGGAGGGAGGGAGAGAGAGAGAAAAGAGATGGAGGGGGGAGAGAGAGAGAGAGAGAGAGAGAGAGAGAGAGAGAGAGAGATCATAGAGATTCTTAAGGAGAGAATTTGTCTTATACTGTTTCCATGCACATTCCAATGGCCAGTGTTAAGTCATACAAACCAATTGGACAGCAAGGAAGTTTGGGAGGGTAGTGTGATTGTGTGCCTATGAGAAAAAAGGAGATAGGATTTGGTGAGTCCATGATCTGCTATGGTGAGGAAATGGGACAAAAGAAGGATAAGGAATACTTTACTAGAGGGGTGGGGGGGTGGGAGAGAGAGAGAGAGGGGAGAGGGAGAGGGAGAGAGAGAGGGGGAGAGGGAGAGGGAGAGAGAGAGAGAAAGAGAAAGAGAAAGAGAAATGAATTGTGTGAAGACCAGAAATATGGGAAACCAATGTTGGATTTGGAAAACTGAAAGAAATTTTGGTATGATTAGAACTCAGATGAGGTCTAAAAAGGAGGCTGAGGTGGTCTCAGGAGAAGGGCCTTGCATATTAATTAAGGATTCTAAGCCTTATTCTGCATGAAACAAAGGGGATCTTGGTTGTTTATAGGAAATGGACTGGCATAATCAGACTTGTGGCTTTGGAAGATAATTTTGGCCCCTAGCTATTATGAGCAATGTTTCTGAAACTGAAGAAAAATCCCATTCTAAAGACTTTCTGACTATACACCTAGTCACCTGAACCCAGGAAGAACTGGGTTTACCTCTGCTGGTCCCTTCTTAGTCACACTTACGTGGTAGGTTTCCACTAATGTGCTACAATCGCAACCAGAGTCAGTATTGCGTTCTATAAATTCCAACTGGAAATGTAATTTCAGATCTCACAGGCTCTGTGTTGTTTC
This sequence comes from Tamias sibiricus, assembly GCA_025594165.1. Classification (NCBI taxonomy): domain Eukaryota; kingdom Metazoa; phylum Chordata; class Mammalia; order Rodentia; family Sciuridae; genus Tamias; species Tamias sibiricus. The sequence continues at coordinate 49,346,436 of CM046669.1, read as the reverse complement.
AGTGATATTATAATCAATGATTGTAGGTCTCGTCGAAGCTCATAAAGTGACCTCTTTTGACATTGATTTCTCATCTATTTTTTTCCCTGACCTTTCTTCACCTCCTATGTCTCTTTATTTGCTAAGGCATGGTATTTTATTGCCATGCACTCTTATAATAACTACAGTAGCCATACATTTAGCTTTGTTCAGGTCATTACTACCTAAATAGACACTGTTGTGGCAAGAACTAGTCCAAGGAGCTGGTATTGTAACCTTCTCAGGGAGAGACTGTTTGTTTTGTTCCATTAGAAGGTACCCAAGTGTGCTGTCAGGTTTTTTTTTTTTTTTTTTTTTTTTTTTTTTTTTTGCTTAGACTAGCATCTAAGAAGATTGTCATATATATTTTGTTCTTTATTTGGAGTAGATCCCCCAAATGATATAAGTTCTGAAAATGATAACAAATATTATACCACCTTCATATGGGTATTTCTAAGACATTTCTGCATCTTGGTAAAAGCCTGTGTGAGGTTAAATAGGAAGGTAAATGAAATGTGCATCTTCCTTAGAGAATGTGTGGTTTGTCTGGCCTTTATGCTCCTCCCAATATGACCTTTAAAAGAGAATATGATCAATAGTCTATTGGATGGTCTCTAGTCTAGCTGTCAAGGTCCAGAAGGAGGAAGTTGAGAGATTTTGATGAAAAGGATCTGAAATAGCTAAGTGCAAACTTAGTAGGAAAATACTTACATTTTTCCCAATAGTTTCCAGAAAGTTCTGAAGCACCTGATATATGATGGGCTTTTGCATTTTGGGCATCTGCTATCTTTGCCTAGCTCAACATTCCAGGGAGGGCTTTTTTTTTTTTTTTCTTTTTCCCAGAGCTCAAAACTGAACATGTCAGCAGTGAGCAGCCACCCAGCTTTGTAAAGAATGCCACGGCTGACAACTTCACAGCTGCTGAGGAACCGGCTGAACCTTTCTTGTAAAGCAGTACCATACACAAGAGCCTTTGTGCCTTGGGACCCACCATGGAGTTTCCAAATGCCCTGATTCCTGGAAAAATGTGCCAACTCCTCCCTACCAGGTTGCCCAATGTCTGGTGATAACAACCATGACTAGAGTCAGCTCTTTGGTGGCTCTGGAAAGGACACAAAGGGGCTATTCTCTACTTTTTTTTTTTAATGCACACATGCACAGTCACCATATTTTAGGGATAAGATCAGTAATTTATTTGTCATATCACTCAAATTGTTTGGCAAAAAGAAGACAAAACTTTGGACACACATAAAAATGTGGAATTAATATTTATTCTTGAATAATCTAATCTATAAGTGTCTCATGACTAGAACAATAGTCACATGTTTTTCTAGAGAATTTTGAATTTGTTTTTAGAGACCACATTAAGTTGTGTAATTTTGATATGAAGAAGGAATGAATGGAGGAAGATGAGAGAAAGGTACCTCTTCATTTCTGTGGTCATCTTTAGGTGGTATATTTTAATGAGAGCTCTCCTTATACACAGAAGTTCTCTTAGTGATTAAGGGTGTCTTCTTGATGAACTATGGCTGGAAGACACAAGATTCCTTAGACAAATGCCCCAGATTACCTCTGAGAAACTACTTAAACAGTGTCCTTTATTGTTAATTACCATCAGATGGAATTATAATCAGAAAATCCTCATTATCCTTTACCCTAGTAAGAGGGTAGAGACTGTACTCTTCTAAAAATGCTGATTTACTCCTCAGTAAGTCTAGAAGTGTCAGTCAAGCCAAGGGGAGCTTATGGCTTATTCAGAGGACTCTTGGTTATTTTGAATAAAATGCCATTAATACCTGGTTTTGAATACGCATGTCTCTTTTATATTATTTTGGAAAGAGAGGAAGCCAGACAGTGTATCTTTGGATATGTGGAGATCATTTTCTGAACCAAATCTTAAAGCTGATCCATGTGGAATATCCCTATTTGTTCTGTAGCATTTCTTCCAAAGTTGCATAAATACTTCCTTCATAGTTTCAAAATTCAGTCTCAAAATCCAAGATCTGTATCCATTCTATACATTGAAATACTTCTGAGCAAATACTTTATTCAAAGAGTTTTCTTGGTCTTGCTATTATTATTTTTGTGCCTTTTATGAGTGGGAAATTGGGCTCTTGATGGGTTAAGTTGTTTTTTGCATAAGGCCACTCAGCTGTGCAAAAGCATGGTCAAGACATAAGCTAGGTATTTTGTCTCTCAGGCCAACTCCTGTTCCATATGGCTCATTTTTCTCTCACTACTTGGTACAGAATGTGGTACCGTGATTGTTTCAGGAACATAAGTAAATGATGGCCCATGCCAGTGGGCATGCATTGACTCATGATCATTGCCCTTTTAATTTGAGGCTCTAACAGATGGAAAATTATTTGGATGTTGCAGAAACAGCAAAAATAATGTTGGCGTCCTCTCAGCTTTTGCCTGGAGAAGCCCAAGAAGCCTGTTTCTTATAATTAGAAGGTGCGTGTGAATTTGAACAGTAGCACAGAGTCAGCCATTGTAAGCATTAACCGATTCACCTTTTAGATGTGACAAGTGAAGAAATCAGCCTAAGGTTGCCTGGAGCTTTCTTCAGGAAAATACCCGAAGGGAAACCCTTGAAAGTTCAAGCCAAGAATTATCAAATGACCCAGTCTTACTCCTTCCCCAGCTTACATTATCCACTCCTTTCTCTCTTGTCTCAGAACCACCTGAGGACATGGAACTGCTGACTTCAGCTTCCTGAACAGTGCATAAGTCTCAGATCCTGAAATAAGATGGAAAAAAAAAAAAAACACAACTCTTTCATAAAACCTTTCTTCCATGATTTCATTTTTCCCTTGGTCAGCTTATATACACATACCTTAAAAAATTCTTCTTTCCACCTTGGATTCTATTCTGTTCACTGACTTTTTCAACCTGAATGGCCAAAGAACTGTTCCTTGGCCAGAGCAGTCACCTCAAGGGGCACAAGGACACAACTTTATTTTTTAAAATCATTTGGAGCTCTCAAATGTCTTCTGATAGTGGCTGTAAATATTCAGAGCCAAAGGACACATGGAGTTAGGCCATGAGTGTCCTCAGACTTCCTGATTGTTAGTGATTTATTTTGGTGGAGGTCTGTGTGCTATGACCATTTATAAGTAAACCCATTGAGGAAAAGGCAGGGACTGATAGAACAAAGGAAGAGATTTGATGAAAACAGTCCACATCACCCCTCAAGATCTTGTTCTTCCAACCATATGGCCATTCTGAGAGTGCTGGTTATGGGAGGTTGGCATTTCCTAGATTGACACCCAGTTGTCTGCCCCTCTATGGAGCTTCTTTTGAACAGCAGGAGATGCTTGGCATCCTTGCCAGCAGCCTCCGGGTAAGGGATCATTCACATGCAGTCTGTCTGGCTCCTCGACTGTTCAAACTGAGTCGTCCCCAAATAACCCAAGATCTCAGATGATGAAGCTGCACAGGTTATGTGGTCTGTCCCATCTACTAGAAAATAATGTCGTTTTTCCAGGGAAGGGCTATATTTTATCAAGATCTTTCTCATGTGTAACCTAATTTTTGTTGGACTGCATCTTGTTTTACTACTTCAGCAACTTCGCTGGGCCAAAGAATCCATTTATTAAGCTGTGTTGCCAGAAGTTCTTTTTCACCCCTCTGGCTCAGATATCTTGGCACATCACTGGACGATCCTTGAGGTCCAGGTCAGAGGATCACATAGGTAAGATTGCCTTCTAATAAGGTTCTTTGACATCTCAGTTATTAAATTCCCTTGAATGAAGTTCAGACATATCAGACTTACAGTGATGTTTGCACCATGTGGATAATACCATCTGTCTTCTGTTGTGAAGTGTTCTTGTGTTTTTGCTCTTCTTTATATATTTACTTACTTATCCTGAAAGATGCCACCTATAGATCCCAGAGCGACACCCTCTCCATCCCATCCTCCCAAATGGGAGCAGAGAAGACAAGCTTTCACTCCATTTCTGCTCCATTCTGGCTCACCTTCTTTTCTTACAGCACCTTTCTTTTGGCTGCCAAGAAAGCTACTCTTGATTTCTCATGGGTGGCACTGGCTTGTCTTCCTGGACTGGAGCCAATTCTGTTGAACAAGAAGAGAGTCCTTGGAGTTTAGGCTGCAGCCATAGACCTGGGGACTTGGGTTGAGAACACTGGCTAGCAAGGAGACCACAAATACATAATACAGGGTGAGCTTCTTGCACCTCAGTATTTCTTGACTGAAGGACAAAAGAGTTTATTCTTTCTTTTTCTCTCCTCTGCTTTATCACCTTCTCCAAAGCAATTCAGAAGTTTATGTTCACCATAGAAATGGTATTTTTCCCCCTCTTCTTCAAGAAGTCTTACTATTTATAGTTGATTTTACTTCTTCAAAGATATATGATTCTTGGTTCTATGATTTTCATGTCAGGATTGACCAAATGATTTCTTGAAGATTCTAATTCTGTAAAATGGAGAAAAGCTGTGCAATACTTTGGATAGCTGTCCCTGAAGGCCTGTGTATTCAAAGATTGGCTGTCAGCCTGTGTCCCTCTTGGGAGGTAGTGGAACCTTTAGGAGGTGGGGCCTAGTGGAAGGAAGTTAGGTCTTTGGGCCTTGAATTTGAAGGGGAGAGTGGGAATTCAGTTCTTCCCTTCTCTCTTTTTGTTTCTTGGGTATCATGTAGGGAACAGCTTCCTCCACTGTGTGCTCCAGCTATGAAGTACTATCTTGCCAACAGGCCTATAAGCAATGGAGATGCCAGGCACAGTGATGTATGCCTGTAATACCAGCTATTCAGGAGGCTGAGGCACGAGGACTGAGTTTGAAGCCAGGATAAACAACTATTTCAAAATAAACCTTAAAAAAATGGGTTATAGCTAAGTGGTAGTTTGATTGCCTATTATGATCAAGGCTCTGTGTTCAGTCTCCAGTACCACCAAAAAAAAAGTAAAACAAGCAATGGGGCCAGTAAACCATGGACTGAAACCTTTGAAACTGTGAGTCAAAATAAATATTTTCTTCTTGTAAATTGATTATCTCAGGTATTTTGTTACAGTAACTGAAAACTGATACACCAGGCAAATCAGCTTAGGAAACTGTGCCACTCTATTCTTATTGGAAATTCAAAGTAGTATAGTAGAGGCTCAGAATTCCTGCAGTAAGGAAATTAGTCTGTGTAACTTTAAAATTTCCCAGGGACAAAAATCCTGGTCAGGGAAGGATTGCCTAAGGAAGAAGTAGCTAAATTCTGACTTAAATAACGAATGGGATTTGAAGTGAGGGAGGAATTTTTGAGGTAGCATTCTGGGTGGAGGGAATGCAGGTTCTACTATCCTCTGGAGAATAGTACACTGAAATGGCAGAGGAACTAGATGCGTAGGAGGCCTGATTAGGAAGGGCTTACTTGCTACATTAAGGATTTTGGTCACTAGTCAATGACCAAAAGAAAACCTGGGAATGGTTTTCAAAATCTGCAAAGTATAATTTCGAATGTGCATTTTTAGCAAAAACACTCTGGCTCCAAATTGAGAGCAGAGAAGGGGTGGTGGAGGTCAAAGTTTACTCACATCATGTTCAGATGTGTAAAGAAAATGTAAGCTTCATTTTCTATGACTGCTCTGATTTTTCTTGTAAGTTCCTATTTCAAGGAAATGCATTAATCCTAGACTCTTCCAGTTACACTCAGTCATCTTTCACGTAAAATGGCCTTCTTCAGGTAGCTTCTGTTGCAGAGTTACACATCCAGTTGGCTGGGAGCACTTCTTGTGTCTGAGGTGTGGGTGAAAGGGCCTGGTGGGTGTTCTGGTGGCTCGCTGGGTCCTCACTACTTCCCTCTGCAGGAATGGTAACTTCATCATCAGCGTGGACACTACTGCCTTGCCTCCATTGACTAAGAATTCTGTGCCTGAGGAACAAATGTCTGTTCTAATGCAACTTGGGTAGGGCCTGTGGATCCTCTTTGCTTTCTCATTTGCACCTGAACTCTTTGAGACATTTTTCTTTGTGACTTTGAGCCATTATTGCAATGACTCTTTTCTAGCTGGGAATCAACTTAACGAAAGAGGTGAAAGACCTCTACAAAGAAAACTATAGAACACTAAAGAAAGAAATTATAGAAGAACTCAGAAGATGAAAAGACCTACCTTGCTCTTGGATAGGTAGATTATTAATATTGTCAAAATGTCCATACTACCAAAAGCATTATACAGATTTAATGCAATTTTAATCAAAATCCCAATGACATTCTTCAAAGAAATAGAAAAAGCAGTCATGAAATTCATCTGGAAAAATAAGAGACCCAGAATAGCCAAAGCAATTCTGAGCAAGAAAAGTGAAGCAGGGGGCATCACCATACTAGACTTTAAATTATACTACAGAGCAATAGTAACAAAAACAACATGGTATTGGCAGCAAAACAGACTGGTGGACCAATGGTACAGAATTGAGGACACAGAGTCTAGCTGGAATATAATGAAACTCTCCACCTTCTAGCCTCAGCCCCTGGTAGGTTCCTCAACCAAGAACCATCAACTTCCTCTGCCACAGTGCACACAGGCCCCTCTGGATCCTTCTGTAGTACACTGAAGCTGAGGGAGTAACAAAGGCTAGCTTCTCTGATTACTTCTGTTTCCCCCAAGTTTACTTTGCTGGGCTCCACGCTGGGAGATAGGGTCAGGGAAAATGATTCCAAACAGAGAGTAAAGAAAAACTCCCTATTAAGGCTACTTGATCCAGAGAAGTGAGTCTATATTTCATGGCCTGTTGCTGCTACCTCTGCCCATCTTCTTCTTCCTTAGTCACCCTGGACATGTGGGCTAGTTCTTTTAGAGAGTCTGTAGTCAAACACTATAATCTGGCATAAAAACTGAAGAACTTAACTATGGGATGTAGATTTCCTTTTCTCTCTCTTTCAAAGTCAGGATTTTGAGACTTCTGTCTAGATATAAAGGTCAAGCAAATCAGTTTTGAGACTCAAAGCTGAACAGGGTCTTCCTTCTTCTTGACCATTTGCATCTACTTTGTACACTGGGACCATCATCCTCATGGCTCTGCTCTACAGATGGATAGGTGCAAGGGTATATAATTTAATACATCTAGTTATTATTTCCAGAATATTCTATTAAAATTAGGAGCAGGGTTTGCTGAGAGAGATTGTTGGTTGGACTTGGGGTAATGAAAGTGAAGGTAGGGAGGAACTAATAGGAACACGTTGGTAGCATTGATATTATTTGCTGCTTGATTATATGAGATGAATTGATCAAATGTGAGAGCCTTGGTTTCTGGTTGGTGTGGATGAATGGTGGTGCCATTTCATGAGATGCAGAACACTGGAAAAAGAATTGGTTGGGGGACTAGTTCATTTTGGGACATGCTGAATTTGAAGTTCCTATAAGACATCCAAGTGAAGATATCTAACAATCAGACACACAAGTTCATAGCTAAAAAGAAAAAAGGAGATTTCTGTAATAAAATACATCATAACTATAAGGATGGTTGATAAAGAGTGAATTGGAGAAGCAATTCAGAGAGTGAAATATAAATAATTTGATGCAACCATTTCACTGCTGCCACAGGCTTACCATGGAGTCCAGATTATTAAGTATATTGGTTAATATTCCTTCTGCCATGGCAAATATCATGGTGGACCATGCTGCCTTTCCTTTTCATGGATATGTCCTTCTTTTACATATATTACTATGTTCAACTAGGCTCCAACAAGTTTTGCCAACCAGGGAATACCTGTGTCTCTTTCTGGTGTTGCCTATCTCTATTCTTTTTTTTTTTTTTTTTAAACTGTGGCACAACTTTACATTTCTATGATTGTACACAATGTAGTGTCACACCATATGTGCAGTCATACATGTACCTAGGGTAATTATGTCCATCATCTTTCCTGCCCCCATGCACTCTCCCTCCCTCCCTCCCCTTTGCCCAATCAATGTTCCTCCATTTTCCCCATGGCTCCCCCCTCCCTATTATGGATCAGCATCCACTTATCAGAGAGAACATTTGGCCTTTGATTTTTTGGGATTGGCTTACTTCACTTAGCGTGATATTCTCCAACTCCATCCATTTACCTGCAAATGCCATAATTTTATTCTTTTAATGATTTTAATGCTATATATTCCATTGTGTATATATACACCATAGTTTCTTTATCCATTCATCCATTGAAGGGCATCTAGGTTGCTTCTACAGTTTAGCTATTGTGAATTGAGCTGCTATGAACATTGAGCATATCCCTATTCTTATCCCATGATGCATTACTCTTAAGATTTTACTCTTAATCAACTTTATTTCTTTTATTACTATATTCCCCAAATATTTGCACAATGGTTGTTGAGAGGTTAAGCTAGGAAGTTAGGTAGGAGGTAAATTAACTCAGATATTTGGATTTTACCCTAAGATTGGTAATGAAAAGCCATCAAAGGGTTTAAGTCAGGGGAGTGAGTAACCTAATTTGGATGTGCTTGACTAACAATGGCTCTCCTGGTCTCATGCCAGAAGGCTGATTCAACACCTGTTTATTGATCATCCCTTTTGTGTCAGATACCATAATGGATGCTTCAGGGATACAAAGTTAAAAAAATTTTTAAATGTGTCTCCTGTTATGCTAGTACCATTTGGGGTATAAATAGAAGAAACACTAATTTTATGTTTTTTTTTTTTCCAAAGGAATGAACAGCGTAGGATCTTGTGGTTCTGATATAATTCCTTTTATTGTAGATATGGCATAACTCTTTCAGCACTGGAAATGCCATCCTTCTTCTTGCTATGTTTGTCTTGTCATTTAGCAGAATTATTTTATTTTTCTTCCTATCCCTAATGGAAAGGCATCTCAATATATACTATTTTAAATTTTTTATTATTAAATAGAAAAAAAAAAAAAAAACTAAACAAGAAAATAGGCCAAAGACTTTTGTATGAAAATGGCATATTTCAAAAGAAACACAACAGCATAGGGCAATGTACCTCAGAGAGAAGGTGGCAAAGGGATTTTTTTAGGGTTGGACTTTAACATCTCTGACCAGTTGGGCAAAAATTGTTTTGAAGATGTATTACATTCCCTGATCAAATGGAAAAAATGACACCTGCCATGGTATCTAGGAAACACCCGGCTAACATGGCCAAGAGCCACACACTCTTTCCCACATGGCCTTGTTGTGAAAACCTTCCAATATCCCATCCTTGGCAACTGGGGCAACCTTGTGCCTCCTCTCAGAGGCTGGCCCTCTCAGATCAGGGAAAGCTCTAGACTTATTATTTTCCTTTGGAAATTCCCAAATGGAGTTAATGGGTGAGTTTTTTCTTTCTAATATCAAACCTAGCAGCCCCAGCCCTCGATATACACACCTTTTTTGCCACTTTTAATACCACTGAACTTTGTAGATACTTGCACATGCAATATGAATCAGGATGTTTTGTGAAAACAGGGTTATATTAGAAATTCCTGCCAGACCCACTTCAGTGTTGTGTTAATGGTTTCCTGGATTTTGAACTTCCTCTGACCTGGCTCATGTTCCTCCCCACCCACAATTCTGCAAGGGTTAATTTTCTTTGCAGCTTTTAGGGCTTGATGTGAATCCTCCTATATTAATGTGGTTTTTGAAATGAAAAATCTCTACATGCACAAAGAGTGCCTTGGATAGTTTTGCATTTGCAAATAAAGCCCTAACAAATGCTCATTTAAAAAAATATATTTCCCCAGCTGAGCACATTAAGGCTATATGCTGCATCTTTGTATTCACTTCAATAAACCAGGTGTGCTTCTGGAGATTAGCTATTTTTTATAAAGAATGATTTTGAAATAAATGACAATGGGCTCATTTCTCTTTATGCTGAGGATAACATTAAAGGAAAACTGCCGTGATTAGTTTTAATATCTCAGATAGCTTAATGAGTACTTACTAAAAATGTGAGTGTGTGTGTGTGTGTGTGTGTGTGTGTGTGTGTGTGTGTGTGAGTGTACAAGCACAGAGGGTAGATATATGTGTACACATGTGCCTGAATAATTTTCTAACATCTTAAGTAATACCTGTCAGGGATTTTAATAACCCAGTGCCAGTGAATTATTCCGGTGGCTGTTTTTGCTGAGGCTTTCAGTAGAAAGTCCATTTTCCTGTGGAGCATTTTTTTCTTTTTTAAACATGCCAGTCAGAAAAATATGAACATGGCCTGGGACTTTATGTGTCACTTACAGTCAATGATTGTGTGCCTCTTTATAAGTTATCTGCAGGGTTTTTTTTTTTTTTTTTTTTTGGTGTGTTTTCTTTGCATTTTATGTTTCATTTGAAACATGAGTTGGAGGTCAGCATAAGGATTTGGGGTGTTTGGGTTAGGTTTAGAATACTTAGTGTGGGTTACAGTAGGAACCAATGAAAGATGAGTCACAAATTTCCAGGAAGGAGCCACATGAATTGCATTTAATATAGAATGACCTTGGGGTGGGATGGAATTGTGTCTTTCTGTGGGTCTTTCTAGTACAGTCCTGTGGTGAGTGAATAGAAAGAGTATATACAGATGGTAGGAGGGGCACTGTGATTGAGGGAGCAAGGTAGGCAAGATTGCCAAGGTATTAGTGAGGCTCATGTTCAAGTGGTTTGTCACAGAAGCCAATCTGGGCAGGATTTCCATGTAGCCAAAAAGGAGGATGGTCAGTGACAGCAATTTCACAGGAATGTGTTCCCAGCTTATGGAAGGGAAAGGAGGGCCTTGGACTTCTGCACTCCAGGGTCTGCTGCCTATTTGAGCAAATTTGAGAAATGATTACTTCTTTATTTATTTTTATTTATTTTTATTTTTTTATTTTTTTTGTGGTACCGGGGATTGAACTCAGGGGCACTCGTCCACTGGGTCACATCCCCAGCCCTTTTTTGTATTTTATTAGAGACAGGGTCTCACTGAGTTGCTAAGTGCCTTGCCATTGCTGAGGCTGGCTTTGAACTTGCGATCCTCCTGCCTCAGCCTCCCAAAGTGCTGGGATTACAGGCATGCGCCACCGCGCCCGGCACTTCTTTATTAAATAATCAACAAAGTCTTAATTACATAAAGACAGACTATCCTCGGTACATTAGTCAAAGGATCCATTGTTTGTTTGTTTGTTTTAATTTTTCTTTTCTCTTGTCATTGGCTATTTTATTGCTCTTGGTATCTTTTCTAGAACTTGAAGAGAGAAAGGTAACATGAAAATATTGGCAATTTTACTTTATTTTATTCTGAGTTCTAGATAGTCCTATAAATGAAGCGATGAGGTTGCTTAACCTGTCCAAGTTGTTCCCTTCATGGGTGAATATTCAGAAGAGACAGTACCTCTGTGTTCTGTAATCACAGATACTTGGCTGTTAGCTCTGTTTTTGCGTTTTTGCTTTTTGTGTTGTTTCTGTATGGGCACAACCTGTATAAAGAACACTAGCACTTTGCCTTTAGAAATATGACTTAAATTGTCAGTATGTCTTTTTAAGATCCAAGATGTGGGTGCAAAAACAAAAACAAGAAAACACAACCCAACATTATTCTTTTGCTTCCTTTCCTGAGATGCTGGCTTAATACAAGAGTAATAAGGACAAAAACAGCCAGATTTAAAACTCTAGGTGAAGATAATGGTTCTTTACTAAAAGTTCTCAGGAATGCTATTGTCACAATATTCTTTTGGGGCTATTATCAGCTTAAACAGCGTCAACAATATTGTGTTTCATTTTAGGAAGCATGACTGAGAATTTTGGTTCATTAAAGATAAGTTTGCAATGTTCATTTATTATTGATGGACTTTGAAAATGACACAAACTTTTCAGGTTGACTCTGGTGATTTTATATTGCTTCTGTAAATGGGAGAGAAAAGCTTCCTCTTTGTAACTGAACCCAGCTTCCTTCTTTCCATTTATGGAAAGCGCCTTTGAGCCCAATTTAGCTGCGATCGGTAAGGGCAGCTCACTTTGCTGGGTGTAGGATTGGAATGGGGTGTGATGGTGCTATGAATGTATAAAGTTTGTCTTCTTTGTTGAGTTTCCTGATGGAGCTTGTGCATCTTTTTGTGGGTTAGTATGGAATCGTGTGTATGTCTGTGTGCATAGGAGCGTCAAAACATGCTTAATGTTTGCCATTGCATTTGAGCTGGGAGTGAAAAGAGAAATAGCAACTTGTAAGAGTGCATTTTAACATATTTTTGAGAATAAATTGGGAGATGCCAGGCCACACCAGAATGGGGGCATCACTAACATCCTGTTCCAGGGAAGACAGGCACCAGATCATGACAATGAGCACAAATGGTGGCTTTCTTCACTAGGAAGTAGGAAGCATACCTCATGGTGCAGCAGAGAAACTGACATAGCAATTCCCTGGCTCTGTCACCTGAGTTCATCGTTCTTTGCCAAATCCTGACTGCTTTCATTTAAATAGCGTCTTTTGGAGAGTTTTGTTTTGTTTTTTTTTTTTTTTTTCAATCAGACCAGGAGTCTAATTTTAGCTCTGGCAGTTTATAATTAGAATAGAAACATCTCCAAACTTACTTGTTTACAAACACCTGCACCAATACTGTTTGCTGGTTTAGATTGGACCTGTGGGGGCAAGGGAAAAGGGAGGGAGCCTGAGGAGCTGGTATTGGAGTCGTCCTGTGTGTTCACTTCTGCTGGATGCCGGAGCACATGTGGTGTGCTTCCATCTGTGCACATATGCATGTGTGTCTGTGCATGAGCGTTTTTTTCCCCCTTCCCTCCTAGATGAGGGCTTCCAGCCCATATAGCGAATGCTCTGCACCTGAGTCACACTGCAGAACTCTTCCTGCTTGGGCATCAAAACAATTGGTGGTCAGTTGTTATTTGGGACAAGGTTAGATTTTAAATGACACCCTGGAGAGAAATTTTAGCGACTTCTTTTAGCAACTTAGGATCTGCATTGGATAAAATGCTTTCTCTATTTCCATAATTTCTATATTTATATGTCATTCAGCATACTGTATAGCTGAGTGATTCAAGAAAAACAAATAGAGCTATCCATAATATAAATAATTCTACATTTTATCAAAGCAGAAATACATAATCTGTGGTGAGCGTGAGCCCACCTAGTGAAGTGATGGGTTCTTTCAACCTGAGATGGAATGCTGTCAGAGAGCATGAAAAGAAGACTGCAGCACAGTGGGATGATAGATCATAAAATGTCAGTTGAGAACCTACTGGGTGCATTGCTTTGAATATAACCTTGATGATTTCTGAGGACGAGCATGTTCTTCCCTTCAAAGGATGTAAGAAGATATTGCATGCCAAAGCAAAATTTAAAATAAAAAGTAAAATTAGAACCCATACAGACCAATATCTAATTCTAATTAAATTGAGGATTCTGTAGGAAATGGAGCAGGTGTGGGCTTTAGCTGTGACACTTGAATCTGCCAGCTGGTAGGGTGACTGTCAGATGCCTGTTTTCTCTCTGATATCCAAGACCACTTAATGTTCCAGGGAAGAAACAAAGTAGAAGCAATAAACAAATACTCTATATACAGGGCTTGTCTTGGAGACTGATTTTTTTTCCAGAGATGGCAAGGAGGGAACATTTACTTCTCAAATCTAATCTGGGTATAGCTTCTTCAGTGTCACACATGGAATCAGATAGATTAAATGATTATTTAAGTCTCTACTGAGCCTTTTTTTTTTTAAACTGTGGGCTGTACTGTATATGGATGGATGTGTACGTATGTGAGTGTGTGTTTACTGACATTCTTTCACCTCTTAAAATGCACTACCTTTATACCAACCTGCAATGAATGTTTAAAGGATTTAATGCATTTGCTGTCTTGTATCAGAAGAATGATGGGGGATTAGATGAGGAAAAAGGGCTTTTGGCACAGCTTGCAGGCTGTTATTTTCACCAACTGTGATGTCAGCTATGATCTTTTTACAGTGCTTCAGACTAGGGGGCCTCTTAGCTAGAGATCCCTGGGTCTCCGTGATTTCATTTTTTTTTAAATAAAAAGGCTGAGAATTTTTTTTTTTTTCATGCTTCCACTGAGCACCCTGTAGACACTAAACTAAAATCTAATGGGAGGATGTAAGGCTAGAACGTAAACTACATGCAAAAGACTTTCTTAGCTGTTGAGATTGTCCAATGCAGAAGAGAATAGCTGACTATACTATAGTACAATGGGATGTATTGTGAGTAACTGCAAAGAAAATGAAAATGCCCTATGGTGAAGTAATTGATCTGGGATGTATTTCCTTTAAGCCCAGGACATTTCTGAGCCTGCCTTTTGTTTGTATGGGATAGGGCCAACATCATTAATTGAGTACCGCAGTATACCTAGCATACATGGAGGGAGAAGGATTTTGAATCAAGTTGGGTTGTTTTGAATCTCAAACCAAATCCTGCTGACATTGTGTGACCTTGGGCAGATTACCTCGCCTACCTAATTCATAGTTTTCTCATAATCAAAATAAGCCATCTCACAGCAGTGTTTTCAAAGGATAAATGTTTACTTGCCATCGTGATGATATTTCACAGAGAGGGAAAAAATTGAATTGTTATTAGAAAAATCCTGAAATAATCCCAAACTAAAACTCTCATCAGGAAAAAAAAAAAAGTTTGTGATTGCTAAATCACTGCCATAAAAGTTTAAGGCAACAGCTTTATTTATTATATCTCAGAGTAACAAAATGAATACTTTGAAAATAAATATAAAATGGCAGTCTGTGTTTGGCTGCAGCATCCTCTGTTTCCTTCCTTCATCCAGACTGTTGCCAGAGAGACATGGTAGTGACTTCTGATTGTCTTAGCCATGGAAGAAGAGACAGAACTTGAAATTGGTGCTGAGTGGCATTTTTCCTTCTATGACCAGTCCAAACATCTGTTCTTTAGCCACTTACACAACCCATTTGGAAAGCACTGTCCAGAAGATGAAGGCTATAGGTCAATAATGTATGCTGTGGGAGGTATCATGACATTAAAGTCAAGATTTGCAGTTCTGGCCATCCCTCATCTTTCTCTCTCACTCTCTCTCTGTTCTTGTGTATAAGTGTGTATGGGGGGTGTGTGTTTATCTTTATTTCTTCATGTTTCCATGGTGCCTGCCTACACAGCTTAAGATAGAATCGATGAGGTTATGTTGATCACCCTGTGACTATGTACAGAATACTACTATTCACAGGTGTTGGATAGGGTGTAGAAACAGACTGCCGTCAAATTGTAGGTCTTTCCATTCAAGGTGGAGGAACAGAACATATCAAGATACAAACACTTTGAGAACATGAAAGCAGTTTTGTGAAAACATGTACACATTGATAGGGTGAAGTATATGTGCCTAAGTGCTTTAAAAGAGAACTTGCAATGGATTTAGTTAAATAAAAAAAAAAAAAAAAGTAATAAAAAGCCTTCTTTTAAAAAGGAGATGTGAATAAATTATATTGCTCTATTGTGTGTGTATATGAATATGTAACAAGGAATCCTACTATTATGTATATTAATGCACCAATAGAAAAAAAGTGTGTGTGTGTGTGTGTGTGTGTGTGTGTGTGTGTGTACCTGGTAAATATCTATACTATCTCGGTCATAGAGAGAAATCTTAGAAAACTAAGAATCCCAAAAGGGAAAGTGAAGTGTTTGTATGTGTGTGTGTGTGTGTGTGTGTGTGAGAGAGAGAGAGAGAGAGAGAGAGAGAGAGAGAGAGATTGATTGATTGATTTTTTGGCTCCTCAAGACTTTTGTCACAAAGCCTTACCCAATTTTTGCAGAACACATGTGCTTAGACTTGTGGTCCAGAGGCAAGCAGCTTGCTGTGATTCTTTTGGCCATAGAGGGGCAATTCTTCTCTGGTGATCTGAATTTTTAAGGGGGATTCAAAGAAAGGGTGCTCCTTAGCCCACAGCCCTGGCCTGACTGAGAAGAGAGTTCAGAAGGAATGAGGTAGATACCAACTAGGGAGAGGTGTCCTAAGGCTGACTGAAGGACTGGTTTCCCCTGAGGGTGATATTTATTACTGGACACAATCTTTGGCCAGAGGCACAGATGTGACTCAGACTAACATGGGAATCTTAGATCTTGTTAAAACTCTGACAAGTCATTTAGTGTCCCTTGAAATAGCTCAGCTCCTACTTCTGATTTTTTTTTTTAACAGAATCCCTAGAGTTGTTATTTCATTTAAGTTTTGATTTTTGGATTAACTATAAACATTCTGTTAAATACTACAGGGCCTGGTGGTGTCTTTTTTATTTTCCCCCCATTTTGTTTATCTGCATTTATCTTCTGTGGCCAGAGACACTAGGAAGGGACTAGTCTTGTGAAGAAGACTAATTGGGGTGGGAAGGAGACCATGAGTGAGGACACAGGCACACAGGTCTGCTAGGAGACTGGCCGTACGGAGAAACCTTGGCCTCATTCATCACCTTCTGATTTCTTATGTAACCACTAGGACTAGAGGTAACAACAATAGCCATTCTTTATTGACACTCTATGTACTTGCTAAGCACAGCTTGTATGTCATCCATGTAACCCGCACAGCAATCCCAGTGAGGCGGATGGTATGAATCCCACTTTAACAATGATCAAACTATAGACAAGTAATGTAAGGAAACTTGGCTGAGGTCCCACCACTAATCTAGGATTTGAGCTCATGACCTGCATGCTTCTTGGTCTCCAACTGTCTTGGTCTCCATCAACAAAGGATTTGACACTTAAGTAGAAGAGCTTTTGAAATGATCTGAACGTGTTAAAAATAATATATGGATAAGTAGAAGGTGTTATTCTCTATATTTTCTGTATGACACGGGAAATTCTACTTCTCGACCCTCTAAGGTGCAGCATTCCATTGTGGATTACTTGTCAATGATTCCCCCATGCTATTGAAAGTACCATTGGTGTTACACATGTGTGCAGTGAGGCTGGTTCCTACCTGTCCAACAGCAGGAGAGTGGGGCTGAGGTAGCTGCACCTCAATCCAGTGGCTTCTGCAGGCTCCCATCTTTATCTGTGTAAAAAAATATTTTGTGGGAGAACATTGGAAGCAGCGCTTGTCCTGGTGATTCAGAGCCCTGTACCACAAAAAACTGTGTTCAGTTCTTTTGTGCCAGAGTGAAGCGTCCTATAGGGTGTCAGGTTCTCCAGTGGCTCATGAGACTATGCCGAATTGGGTAGAAAAGTCCCTCTTGGTATATTTGAACTTAACTCAAAAATGAAAGGGTTTGTGATCAAGGGAGACAAAAGAATATTCAAAAGATGCATGATTATAAAACAAAAAATAAACAAAAACCCTCCCAGGTGTGATTTTTGACAAAAGGAATTCAGAAGGTAGAAGAGAGAAGTTGAGGAAGGTGGGAGAAAGTGGAATATTTTCAGCATCCTGAGTCTGTGTCAGCTGTAACCTGGCTCAGCTCACAGAAGTGGAGAGTCCATGCTGGTTGATTCTTAAGGTAAAAAGTGGACTCTGAGACTTGGAGGTCTAGAATGGGAGCCAGAAAACTAGAGGACTAGGGCACAGAAAGTAAGAGGACAGGTGCTTCTGTGGGAAGAAGATACAGAACACAGTAGGATTATTATTATTATTTCTTCTGTTTACTGTTTTCCCTCTGTCCTGGGCATGGGCTGCTTCACCTCCCTTGATAGGGTCCACTCTGGGCAAAGCCTGGGTGGGGACTTGACACAGTGCTCAGCCATTGCTGATGAAGCTCCAGGGGTGCTTTTCTAATATAAATAAAGGATTGTATTCCTTAATCTCTCCTCCCTTGCATAAACCTTAGTCATGGGTTGCTGCAGGCATGTGGCCACAGGGGACCGTCTACGCCTGAGGCTATCAGTGGAGATAGCGATTTAAGAGGTTTTACTTTTACATCTGAGCAGCCAAATTGTGCATATAACAATGGGGACCAATTATTGCACAATAGAGCATCCCAGATGAAATAGAGAGAGTGTGTGTTTAATATGCAATGAATGACACCACCAACTCCTAAACAATGAGAACCTTTCAGTACCCTTGGGGAGAGGGGAATTCCATTCTTCAAGTTTCAATTGTTTGTGGAAGTGATATGTACTATCATGGCATCCATGGTTTTCAAAACAACCCTTTCCCAGTTAATGAATGAATAATAAAATAGCATCTATGTAGGTTCATATGTGTGGGAAACATGACTCTTTGGGTTTGCAGTTTTATTTATATACCCTTTTCCTTGGAAGCTACATCACACTGGTTTGTTTTATCTCCAATTTAAGCAATTACAGTGTTGTACAGTTTAAAACACTTTTGAATAATCCATCCTAGGGCTGGGGTAGAGCATTTGCCCACCATGGCATAAAGCTGGGTTTCTGTCCTCAGAAGTGCCCATGTGTGTACACACACGTGTCCATCCTGTTGACTCTGTTGTCCAATCATCTTGAATTGAATGTTACTTCGTGAATTGAGAATCTTCATTGCCCTCAAAGTTCTTAAAATGTACCATATCATTTTCCATCAGAAGTGACTAAGGAAAATGCATTATCTATTCAGCATATTTTATAGAGGAAGGGGTGAGTCCCTGAAAGATTGAGGGATCTGATCCAAGGTCGTAAAATGACAGAACAGAATGGTCAGTGAGAACTCACTGAAAATTTAATTTTCAGTAATTAAAAGGCAATGAAAGTAGAAACAGGCAAAAATTCAACATGTGGTTTTGTTAAGCAAGGTTTTTCTATCAGAAAAATGTGACTAGCTTTGTATTCCTTAGATAATATAATAGCATATTTTTTGTTGATCAGATTTAAAGTGACCAACAGCTCATCCTGTTTGGCCCAGAACTGTCCTGATTTTAGCTCTTTAGCAAGCAGAAAGTCCCACATTCCAGGAAACCCCTTGGTCTTAGAGAACTAGGACAGTTGGTCACAAATATTTGGCCAAAAATTTATGCTATGGTACTTGGTTAAGATTGTTATGTTTGCCCTCGTAGGGTCCCTTTCTTTATGTTAGGCTATTTTCTTGTAAGAGGAAACCTGAAATCTGTGAGGTAGAGTATTTGTAAGCTTTGCTGCTACTGGGCTTAGGGAGGGGGAATACAAGCATTGAGTCTGGACTCTTTGTTTCCCCTTCTGGATTCTCTTAGACTCTCCCACCAGACTTTAGGACAATGGAGGAATTATGGAGGTTTGTGGGGAAATTCTCTCCCAGTATATTCTCTGGTACTGTGTTGGAAAGACTTGGTATTACCAAAACCCTCAAAGGAGAAGAGTGAAGTGAGGTTGACAGACTTTTTAGTAAGGACAAGACAGTAAACATTTTAGCTTGTGCTGGCTGTGCATGGTTTCTGTAATACTGTTTTAAAACATTTTGAGAATGTAAAGCTGTTTCAGCTTTCAGGGTATATAAAAACAGTCGTGGACCAGATTTGGTCTACAGGCCATTGTTTTCCATACTCTCCCATGGAGAATCACTGTGCAGCAAAATATAAATTTTCTAGTAGCCACATTAAAAATCTTTAAAAGACACAAATAACTTTAATTTTTAATAATTTATTTATCCTAAATATTACTGTTTTAACATGCAATGAATGTAAGAATCATTGAGATCTTTTGCTTTCTTTTATTATTATTATTATTAGTATTATTATTGGGTGCCAGGGATTAAACTCAGGGCCACTCAACCACTGAGCCACATTCCCAACCTTATTTTGTATTTTATTTAGAGACAGGGTCTCACTAAATTGCTTTGCACCTCATTATTGCTGAGGCTTGCTTTGAACTCATGAGCCTCCTGTCTCAGCCTCCCAGCCACTGAGATTATAGGCATGCACTACCATGCCCAGATCTTTTTAGTATTAGTTTTTGAAATCAAAATTAGCCACACACACACACACACACACACACACACACACACACACATGTTATTATTATTATTTTTTGGTACGGGGGATTGAACTAAGGGGCAGTTGACCACTGGGCCACATCCCCAGCCCTTTTTTGTATTTTATTAGAGACAGGGTCTCACTGAGTTGCTAAGTGCCTCACCATTGCTGAGGCTGGCTTTGAACTGGCAATCCTTCTGCCTCAGCCTCCCAATGCTGGGATTACAGGTGTGCGCCACCACTCCTGGCAAGACTAGTCATATTTAAAGAGCTCAGTAGTTCTGCACATGGCCAGTGGCCCTGATATTAGACAATAGAGCATCTTTGGAGGGTGTAATTTGACAAATGCTTGATGCCCTCTTCTAATCCATTAACATATGGATGAGTATAGAAAAAAATGACTATTTTAGAATTGAGGGCATTTAGAGGTCTACTAGTCTAACTATTTTGTAAATATTGGAAGCTGAGCATCAGAAAAGCTGAGCAGTTTGCTCAAGATCACACAGCTGAATTAGCAGCAGACCTGATATTACGACACATTTCTCAACCTGTCAGTGACTTTCCCAGCATGAAGTCTCTGAATTTTATAAAGCTCAGCATGGGCTCCTACTTATGATGTGTAGCAAGTTTGTGAGAGCTCTGGTTGGGCAAGAGTCTGTTGTCTATGACTGGATAAGAGTGAAGGGCAAGGAAGGCCAGTGCTTTGGTTCCCTGGATTTGGAACAGGTGGATAACAGGTGGATAAAAGCGTGTGTACGTGCGCATGCATGCACTTGTGGGTCATAGCTTCTGCACTACCTTACTTGGTCTGACCTTGGCTGCAACCTTGATGGAGGTTGGCATTGGGGCTGGAGTCTGGTGTGCTGGTAAGGACACTGAGCTTCAGTTGTTCTCTTTTCTTGGCCTGGGAAACACCTAACCCCTGTGCTAAGGGGTGGACCAAGCTGAGTAAATATTAGTTGTGTAATTGTAATTAAATGGAGTCAAGAGCTGTTTGGTTGCTTGATGAGTAGCTACTCCAACCTGGGCCTTTCCTAGGCATTCCTTTCTTTTTGGTCAGGGTGCATTTTTCTCCTTTGGACCTGACTCCTTTTCTCTCCACTTAAGGGAGTTGCAGACCAGCTCAAGAATTTTATGAATAAGAAAGCCCTGTAGTGCATTTAGCTTGGGAAAATGTCCCCTAGAATAGATTGTTTCTGAGTCAAGTGTATAAATATTCTGGCTCAAGACTATACCCTTTTTTCTTAATGAATTGGTCTGGCAGTTGTTAAAGCCAAGTGTGGTCTAGCAGAGTGCTCCAGAGAGAAAATTGAATGGACACAAAACCCCAGCCATAGTTTTCCATTTTATATAACGCATTTCGCAACATATTAGAAAATTAACTTTATGACAACTGGCAGGACCTGTTGTGTCGGTCCGTCAGTTTGGAAGCGGTTTGGTGTCTTTTCTTTCTTCACCTGAACCTCTTCACCTAGTGAATTTTGAAAAGACAAACAGCTGCTGTGGGACCCGCCTGGTTTCCTGGTAAGCCATTCAAGTTATCTGTCCTTATCGTCAGTTTCTGAGCTAGTGAGTATAAAAAAGGAATTTTTCATGGACTACTTTAAAAAAAGGGCTGCTAATCAATTTTTCTTATTATTTTATGGTCTCTGCTTTTACACTACCCCCACCAGCTGGTTAATCATGCAAAAGCTGAACACTTCATTAGCCAGTACATGTTCGCCCATGGGCATTTCTGTAGTAAATTAGTTCTTTCTATTTATACAGGTAAGTCATGGCCAAAAGTCTTATAAGGTGCCAAAGGTAAGGGTTAGAATTAATTTCTTCTCTTTTTTTTTCTTCCAGTTTTTTAGAAAACTCGTTTTAAGCTTTGAGCTCTAGTGGCACACAACTACTTTTGAATTAAAGATGAAATGAAGGGGAGGGGTTTATTTTGCAGAGTTCAGTGTTGTACAGGCATGGCTAATGCCATTTTTGGCACAAGTCTTGCTATTCAGAAAGAAAGGACATAATATTTAGTATTTTTTTTTTCAAGACAGGGCCTAGAAAACTTGTGAAGAGTCTCATTCAGTGCAAGCACAAGATGGACTAGAGACAGGAGTCACCAATACATTCTGCTTAAGGGTTGGAACTCTTAAGTCCATGGAATTGGGTATGTGGCCCATGCACAAACCCATTAACTACATTTTTTTTTTCTTTTTAACATTAATTTAGTGCACATTTTCAGGAATAGGAAAAATATTCTTTGCCAAGTTGAGTTTGTCAATAAAACTTGTATATTTAGTGATGGTGGACTCCTGAAATTTGCTACTCTTAATGACACAAAGTTGAACCTAGAAGTTTCTCTCACCTTCTGGGAAGATTTGCTTTTGCTAGGGGTTCTGGAATTTTGTAAACCCAGCTACCAGGCAAAACTCATGCTTCTCTGAACTTGGCATCAAATCTCACTAAGTCTGTCCTACACAGGAGTTTTGGTCTTGTATGTTGACAGCCCCAATTCTGGGCTAGTTTGAGTAAAGCTGTGGTCTCCAGTGTGGGTTCTCTCAGACTTTTCTATTTTCTACAGAGCCTTCCCAGCGGAAGAGTCTTACGACAACATCTATGCTAGTTGCTTCCTGCTTGGATCTTTTAGTCCTTCCTGGTCTGAGTGGGGTGGTAATGGTAATAGAGGCTGAATTAATTCCTTCCGTAAAGCTAAAATAAGATGCTATTCTTTAAGGCCTCTATCCCTTAATAGATTATATTAAGAAGCTATATAAACTGATGGAGGTGATGAGGAAGGAGGTGCATGCAAATCCAAGGAATGGGATCCAAGGGTAAATACAAGGTCAAATCTGCTCATCATTTAGGTTTTTGTGATTCTTGTTTCAGTTTCTAGAAAATGGAGATAAATATCAGTTGATTGTTCTCTTTCCTAATTGTGAAAATATGGCATTAGTTCAGGAAGCCTTGATTGGCTGAATTGTCACAATGATTATGCCCAAGTGACAACAGAGAAAACTTTTCATTCATTCGATCATTAAAGGGTGAGTGCTATCCTTTATTGGAGTTTGTCTGCTTTGCTCTGTCGTATGTTTATGCCAGGGTTGCCCAAGCCCCAGCATGAGCTGGGAACCCAGCTTTGTCTTCCATTTTCCATCTCCCTTCTGCTTCGTGGGGAGCTTCTTTTTACATTGTGGGCCAGTGATTGCTGGGAGCAAAACTTTTTTGCTTTTCACATGTAGCTTTAATTTTCATTTAATGGTGTGGTTTGTGGCTCTCTGCTTGCAGTTTCGGTTCCTGTTTAAATACTAAAATCTATTGTTTGTCTCCATTTCTAGACAACATAATTGCATTGCTAACTGGCAGGAGCAATTAAGTGTACAGCATTATGAAGAAATAAAGGTTCCCGGCCCTAAGATTTAACTCGATTTCTAATTACATGGAGTCCGCTCTGTGAGGATGGCTTGTAAGGACTGAAGAATGCTGTAACAAAGAAACTGGGTGTGAGAAGAGAGGAGGATCGTTCAGCGGGGTTTGTGTGAGCCGGTCTTCTCTAGGGGCCCTTGTTGTGGGTAGATTAGTGACCATTTCTTCTACTTATAATGTGCTCAAGCTATAGTCATTCTCTTTTGGGTACTGGAAACTGTAACACAATCACTGTGGTTTAACCAGAAGTATTGTAGTAATTAGGAGGTTCTTGGGGACAGCCTGTTTGTGGATGAGGATGAACATGTGACCTTTGTGGTAGGAAATTAAAAAAAAAATTCACTTTCAGTATTGGGGATCAAACCCAGGACCTTGGGCATACTAGGGCAACCACTCTATCCCTGAGCTAAGCTCCTATCCTCTCTTAGATTTTATGTTAAGATGGGGTCTTCCTAAGTTGCCCAGGCTGGTTTCAAACTTGGAATCATTTTGCCTCAGCTTTCCTAGTAGCTGGGATTGTAGGTGCATGCCACCAGGTTGGCCTAGAATTTAAACTTACCTGAATATTAGAATTCTTACCTTTAGAGAAAAACATCTTTTCAACTGTTCTTGGGGGACTCAGCCCACAATAAAATCTAGAAGAAAAAAGGGTAGTGCATGGTTAGAGAAAATCTTGTAATTAAAGAAGACCATTAATACCCTAAAGTGGGCTTGATTTGGGTGGGGGGCTCTCAGTCATGATTGGCAGGGAGGGCATCCCTTTTGTGGGAACAATTTTTCCCTAGCAGCAGGGCTCTGTGTGGGATATTTTTTGTTAAGTCATCCATAAGGCACTGTAGGCTGTGTGTGACAGTATGTTGCAGGCTCTGAAGTTAATGCAGTTAATATTCAACACAACTTTTGGGGAGTTACTAATCCCTTAGGCAACTTTGCCAGAAAAAGCTACACATTAATAGCACTCCAAATAGGCACCCCAAGTGGATAGCCACATGTGTAACCAAATGTAAAACACCCCACCATTCTGGCCACACTCAGGCCGGAGGTGCTATTTAATAACCCGGAATCTGGAGCCCTGGCCTTTCCTGAACCCATAACTCTTTGAAAAGAAGTGAATTATCTCAAGTATGTGTATGGTTTGCATGCTGTTTAAGTAACAATGAGTAGTGTCTTTAAAACCCTTTGCCATTTGCAGTTTCTTCCCATAACTGTGGCCGATTTGGTTTTGAATCTCTGCTGAGTTTAATTGAAGTGAAGCACTTCTTGGCACATCTTCCTTTGCCTTAAAGGGAAAGATGTTCTGTCACCCCATTTGGCCAACTGGCTGGATTAGGGAGGGAGTCTAGTCCCAGGTAGAGCAGCTGCTGTCACAGGCTACAGGTCAGGTTCTTTCCATGCCTCCAACTCAGATAGGAATTAAATCACGAGTTGCAGAAAGTTCCGTGGTGCTCAGCAGGCAAGATGAGAGGTCAGCAAACTAAAGGCAAGGTGTAAAATCACCATGCTCCACCGAACTTCATGGAGAATAGTAGGACAAAGGTTGTTCTCTGCTGGGGGTCATGGGCTTTTCTTATCGTTTTACAAGAATTTGCCTTTTTCAGCTATTTCCTCTTTCATTTCAAGCCATATATTTTTCTAGATAGAAATAATATATAAAAGGGAGAACAGAGAAACACAATGAAAATGACCTTTTATGACTATGGAAATTAAACGGTGGTGAACTCTAACCACACATTAGATGTTTCCCAAGTTAGGGCTTTCCTAGGAGGTTGGCATTTCTTCACAGTGATTCGTTAGCATAAGTATTCATCCAGTATTTTTCGGAATACTGTGGCTGTATTCTGATCCTGAGTTTTACTGTAGAGGTGGACTGCATTTAGACCCATCTATGACCAAGGATTAGAGGTCGATCTTGGAGAGATTGCTGTTTTCCTGGTGCGTAGACTTGGCAGGTGGTTATTAGGAAAGCATGAACATTTGAAAATGACTAAAAGAGAGTTTTAAACTATCTGTGGACATTCTTGACTTCTCACTGTCCTTGACTAAAAGCTGTTATTTTTTTTGTGCGTATACTTTTTTTTCTCTAGTACATACTGTATTGGTTTACCCTGGAAGTTAGAACCAGAAGCTCTGGACTGATTTTACTTAGTTTTTTTTTTTTTTTTTTTTTTTTTTTTAAAGGTTTTATTTTTGGCTGCAATGATTTGAAATAGACTCACCCTACTAAGCTTTTATTTTTAATGACTGAAAACTGGCAAAATCATTTTCTAAGAACATATGCTAAATAAGTCTTGCCTTGTTTTCACAAAACAAAAACACTGTGTAGATGCCATGTTTCCTAGATTTTTAAATAATTTTTTGTTCCCAATGAATCCACAGACCTCAGGCTTGACCAGGCACTGCTGTTTTCCTAGAGCATTGCTCCTGGTCCATCAAGCCTTTAGGTCTCAAGTAGGATAGTCAAGGTGGGGGGGGGGGCTTATGAGCATGGGCTCTATGGTGGGGTGGTCTGACTCATGTCTGGGTGCTTCTTCTTACTAGTTGAGTGGCCTGGGGCCTGTCACTAAAACGCTCATGCCTCAGTTTTCTCAGATGCAAAGTGGGAAGGATGTTTTCAATTGACGTCTCTGTTGCTAATTGGCTGGGTAATTTGAAACAAGTCATCTCATCTTCCTGCACCTCTGTTTGCTCATTTGCAATAACATGGGGATAATTATAGTACCTACCTCACAGAGCTGTTGTGAAGATGAAATAAGGAGATGAATATCAAAGCACTCAGAATAATTCTTGGCATAATAAATGCTGTAGGAATGTATGGCATTATTATTTCTACAACTACTAGGAAGGAAGCCCTAGGTTTAGTGAAAGAGAAGTAAAAGATGATGAAGTAGCCGGTGAGAAGAAAAAGAGAGGAAAAGAAAAAGATATGGCAGAAAGAAAAAAAAAATAAAGGTTAAAATATTTTTAAAATCATATTTGATGGTATGTGATTGATTGGCACTCACCTCTCCAGGCCTCAGTGTCTTTATCTCTTTTACATGGGTATTGGAGTAGAAATGGGTAGGTGGTGTGGGGTAGGTGATCTCCAAGGTCCCTCCTGACTTGAACCTCTGGTGGTGTCATTGGAAACAGCCAAGAGAAAAACTGTACACCTCTCCTAGCCTGAAGTATGTATAGCTCCAAAATTTCTTTGAAAACAACAACATAGTTCTTCTGCACCATTGATTACAAAACAATTTTGTTTCTAATTGCAACTTTCAGGCTTATGACACTTTTGCATTTCTTGCTGCACCATGACTGTATCTTCTAGCTATCTATTGAGAAGTTGCCTCATCCACTCACCCATGGTACTGGGGATTGAACCCAGATTCTTGTGTATGCCAGGCAAGCACTCTACCAACTGAGCTATATTCCCAGCCTGACATGGAAACTTTTGATAGACCTAATCTGTAACTAGTTCAGTCCTGAATGGTGGTCAGGGAGAGATGAGGTTTGATTACTGTTGACAAAATGATGTTTTTCACCAGATTCTAGATTGCTTGGAGGGCAAATATTTCCCTTTCCTGTCCCCAGTCTTTAGCTTGGGACTGGCAGATAGGGAGGTGACTGTGTGGGGAGTAAATCCCATCACTCTTGTCAGGAGAGTGGCACACCAAAGTTTGCACCCCTGTGTTTGTTCCAGGAAAGCATTTGAAAGAAGGGGGTTTCCAGAGTCTCTGGGTATGGGTGGGAGCCACCTTTTAAGTTTGTAATTGATGTTTCATAAATGGAGTTCTTAAGTGGCTTACTTGGCCTTCCTTCCAAGTAGTTCCAGAAACAGTAAAAATCCACTCCAGGCTCTGTCTCTGCGTTGAGAACCTGGCTTCAGGCACATCAATGTGCCCTGCCACAAGTGGGAATAACAAGGTTCCAGAAAACTCCCTCTGGATGCCACAGGGGTGCAGGCAACAAGGATGTTTCCAGAATTTCTCTGTGAACCTTCCTTCAGTGCCCTTCAGATCAGCCTCATGGGTCTCCGTGGCATTGATGTAAAAGTGCAGCTGATCCCATTTCTTAATGAAGCAAATTGCAGGAAAGTTTTAAGGAATCTTTGTCTGGCACGCTGGGTCTAATGCATGTTTTAATAGAACAATGTACTAAATTAAAATATTGTTTACTTCTTTTCTCCATTGCGAGTGGATATTGGCCAATGTGGAAAAAAGTAATAGTTTGATAAAAGATAACTGTTTGGTGAATTTCTGTGCCTCCATAGTAGGTTTGGTTTTAGAACTGTGTATATCCTAGCATACAAAAGGCATACTTAGTTAGAAGACAGGACAGGCTTACCACCTTAGATTGGTAGCCTAGTCTGCTGCTAGTCTGCCCACTTTTTCTCCTTTCTTCCTTCTGACATATTGGTTGAGCTCCTACAACAGGCAGATATTGCTCTGGATGCTAGAGATGCCACATCAAACAAACAGAGCTTACATTGCTTCCTAAAGCCCTGGCAGAGCCCTTTTATTTGATCACGAAATCCTACAGTCACTAGACATACCTGTTGAGATGCCACACAAGCACAGGGTCAGTGGCCCCATTCAGCTGGCTGTTGCTGTAGCCTCCCAGCCATGAGGACCCTAGGGAAGAGCTCATTTGCTATAAAGTACAATCAGTGTAAAAAGAAATGACTGCCAGTAAATTTAGGAAGTCTTCGTTTTAATTTCTTCCCCTCACTGTGTACATATGAGCAGCCTGCCATTTGCATATGGGAATCCTGTCATAACAGTTTCAGGAAGTGATTTGTTAATAATCAAGTTCTCCGAATGGCCCTAAATCGGTAATTGATGTGGGCCTGGATAAAGCAACACTTCCACCCTCCTATTTTGGGGACCAATTTTTTTTTTTTGGCAGAATCTGAGCCAGAATGAAAACTGGCCATCAGAACAAAATTTAGGACAGCTGGGATGCTTTGCAGCAAAGACTTTTGGCTCCACAGTTCAAATAATCACAATAGCAGCTCAATTTAGCCTTTGGCTGAATGGCTTTGGCAGGGCACAATGAAAAATAATTATTTCATGGCCTGCTTATTTTTCCCTTAACCAATAAACTCTCAGACCTCTTCAGGCTTATGTAAATATTCTGCCGTGGATGAGGCTGAACACACCATAATATCCCAATTTAGGAAATGGTTGTATTTCACCCTTGTGGGGTGAAAAGCAAAACTCAACAACTTTTTGCGATCTCTGTTTAGAATGGGGACAGGAAAAAAAGATGGGAGGAAATTTAAGGGCTGGAAAGTGAGCTCATAGTCACAGCTGCAGAGATAAAGAGGTTGAGTCCCAGACCCTCACTTAGAAGGAGGGCATTGGGATGAGAGCTTGTATCTGCTGCAAAGGGCACAATACTGAGGAGTATGCAGAGTGTGCTATAGCACTGAGAAACAACAGTCTATTCCTTCGTAGATGCCCTCTTTTAGACTCTCTATGATGGGTCTCAAAACTTTCCGGGAAGTGCTTTCCTGATTTGTTCTCTTTACATTCGGTGTGCTGTAATTCTCTGTCCCTGTTTCCAAAGTCCTTGCTTTCGCCCTGGGTGATTTGAATGGAGTCAGGGAGAGGTGCATGGGATAAATTAAGCATGGCAACAAGCCTAACAGCCACCCTAGACCCAAAGCCCTTCAAGGTTTTTGCTCGAATCCCATCAATCTCCTGTATTTTATATGTGCCTTTTCAGGTCAGCTGCATCTTAGGGCAGTCGCTGCCACATGATGACCAATTCCTATTCAATGAGAGTCCATGGCTTCTCAGCTCAGTTGGTCAAAGCAGAATGGTAATGAGATCGGTCATGGGTTTGATTCCTGCAGGAGCCAGTTAACTCCATTCTGTCCCATTAACCCCTGCCAGCTGCCTCAGGTCATGGGTGGAATGGGGTGAGAGAGTGTGAATGTCTCACCGCAGAGCATCCCCACTACTGGGCGAGGAGCTCATCTCGCCAATGGTGGCTCTGGAGTGTTCTCCGTGAATGCGAGGAACAGCAGATGGATCATTAGAAATGGAGTAACAACTATGAGCTTAATGCTGCCTCCTCCCCCTTTGTGTGAGTGTGAGGGAGTGGGTGTGCTGCTGGGGATGGGAGAGTTTGTGTTTCTCCAATCAAAGCCTGCACCAAATCAGACTCATACGATGATCTTCATGATCCGGGTTTAATGAGTGGCATTTCTTCTGAAAGTATCTTTAAAAAAATCGGTAGTCATGTCATGCATCAGGATGAATTTCTAAATGTAAATGAGATTCTCCCAGTAATTTATTTACATTTGTTTTCAGCACAACAAATGAGACATCACGTAGCTTCATAATTTTCCATGACCGAGTCACCAGCATGCAGTGTGTAATTTACCGTGATTTAAGATGCTTATCTGTAGATTTTTCAACAGTACCTTATAAGGCTTAAACAAGAGAAAGAGGTCCTCTGTCCCATTTCATTTCTTGCTTTCTGTCCTTACCATCCTCTACCCCGCACCACCCCCCGAGTTGATTTGGGGCCTGTTAAAATCTTTAGTCTTACTTGCATCATTGAAAGGTCTTATGTGGTATGTAGGGGTAGAAGATATCCATCATTTTTCCATTTCAAAGTGGGCTGTTATCTCTGATAGAGCCCTGATAGAAAGGAGAGGAGGGAATGTTTCTCTTTGACTATTAGAATATGTGAATTTTCATGAGTTACTATCCATGACTCAGTTTCCTCCTGTACAATATTATAGTAGATAATCTACAGTTTACTATTCTTGGCCAAGGTGGAAGGCCAAGACTGTGTCTGGTGGATAAATGAGTACAAACTCCACCCAGAATTTTTGCAAATTTGATATGTTTTTCATAATTTGTTATGTTTACTATGATACCAGCTTTCCTTAATGGGTTAGTACCCTGTTTTAAAGGTAAGAGAAGAAGATTCCTGAAAATACAGTGTAGGACATTTATATGTCCTGTTTCCCAGGGATTTATTTATTGGGGGTAGGGATAGTACTGAGGATTGAACCCAGGGGTACTCTACCATTGAGCTATGTCTCCAGCCATTTTTATTTTTTATTTTGAGACAGAGTCTTACTAAGTTGCCTAGGCTGGCCCCAAACTTTCCATCCTCCTGCCTCAGCCTTCTGACCGTATTTTTCACTCTTCCTTGTCGATTTGAACAAGATAATGTGAGACCATACCAGGACACTTGGGATTTAAGGGGAAGAAGGGAAAGGAGATGCTACATATTTGGTCACACAGAGTAAACCTCTGCCTGAACATCTGTGGAATGTGGTATCAGGGACACTACAGTTCTGTTCACTTTATCTGGTCCTTGACCATGAATTATCACAGTAAAAAAGTATGACCTTGCCCTACTCTAGTCACCAAAATCAGTAATTTAGAAATACTTTCTAAGTAGAATGAAGGTACAGAAAGAGAGTTTTCAAAGTTTATTTTCTTAGTGAAAATTTCTAGTTTTGTTTAATAAATGAATATTTCTAGTTTTCTGCAGGATAGCCACTGTACGAGGTACCTAGGCTGAACAAGACACCAGCATTCACTTCTGGAACTTACTCTGTTCCTTCTCATAAAAAATAAAGCCTTGATTCTAGGGGGAAAAATAAAAGAAGAAGGAAGATAAGAAAAAGACCAACAGGCTCAAGGTTTCTTAATACATAATGTGTCTTATTTAATTGTCCCAAATTTACTTGGACTGTACTTGTTAGTAGCGTCTCTGAATAATATTTTGGTGCCTCACACACATTTTGGTCCTGGCAGACTATTCTACTAAATCTCCTTGCACACTCTAACTATCACTCTGCTTGCAATATATATATATATATATATATATTTAACTTTATATATATATATATATATATATATATATTTAAACTTTACCATGCTTGTAAATAGGTGTCAGGGAACTCCAGTCATTGACACAATGTAGTTAGTCAGCTTTCCATTACTGTAACAAAATATCTGAGTTAATCAAGTTGAAAAGAAGAAAGGTTTATTTTTGGATCACAGTTTTAGATGTTTCAGTCAATAGTTATCCTGTTGCTTTTAGGCCTGTGGTGAAGCAGTTAGTGTATCATGGTGGGTACTGTATGGTGGCTTACTTCACAGGGGCTGGGGGGAAAAAGAGGAAGAGGAGGGGTTAGAGTCCCCATATCTCCTTCAAGGGTATGTCCACAATGACCTAGCTTCCCCTTATTAGGTCTTACCCCTTAAATCTTCTACCACTTCCTAATATCACCACACTGGAGACCAAGCCTTTAACACCTGAGCCTTTAGGGAGACATTTCAGATCCAAACTATAACAAGCACAAAGAGCAAATTTTATCCACACATAAAATCACTGCTTTGAAAATCATGCATTTGTGGAAAATTCTATGGACCTAAGTTCTCCCTCTGCATCTTTACTAGCCTAAAAGCTTTCCAACTTGAAAGGAATATCTCACTGGACAAATTCTATCTTTGTCTAATACAGATGATATCCCTTTAAATGCTTTGTATTTCTAGTTTGGTTAATAGATTAAGGTAAAAAGCAGAGAATTCTGTTCAATCTGAGCACCATTTAGAGTTATTCCATGGGAACTACCATTAGAGAACAAATCTAATATTTATCTTAGAAATAAAAGACATCTGAATTTCCCCTTACATAAAAGTTAGTTGCTAGTGACTTTCATATACCTTTAACAATTATAAATGTTTAAGTAAAAAGTACATGAAGTTAAGGAAAAAGTATAGGAAGCACTTTTCATAGTGAAGCTGAGGCTTCTTATAAGCATATGTTTTTGTAAGGCTCTGCTGAAGATGCTTACTTGAAGATCATGGAAGAACAGTAGGCACAAAATAATGGCAAGCCATTGTGTTATAGTGTGGCCCATGTGGAAATGCAATAAACACGTGATCGTAGCAGGCTTAAGATGTGGGTCATCAGAGGCAATGTGAAGGGGTCAGGGTGGACTTCAGACATTAAATTTTGTTTAAGAGACTGAACAAAGGCAGATCTAGCTGGGAAAAAAGAGTCTAGCAAAAGGGTAGTGTGAACAAAATTACAGGGGTAAGAAATTGTATATTCAAACATCCACAAGTATGTAGTTGGACTGGAATGTGGGCTTTGTGGATCAGGAGAGTCTTGCAGGAAGATGAAGCTGGAAAGAGAGGCAGGAACCAGCTCACAAAAGGCTTTGTGCACAATATTAAAAAGTTGGATCTTTGTTGAGTAGAATTATAAAAGGGCATTGAAAGGTTTTAGCAGGTGGGTGACATGTAAATTTTCATTTTAAAAAAGCACTTACTACTGAGTAGAGGGTGGATTGGTTGGAAACAGGAAGACCAGGGAAGGAAGCTGTCAGGAGAGAATCCCCCTTCAGATCCTATCTAGGAATGTTTGTCTTCCTATTACAGAGAGCAAGCCTGGCCTAACAATATGGAGACATTGGTGTGTTTTAAAAGCAGGGCAGTGAGGTGGTGAAAGAATTGGGATATCAGATTAAGAAGGAAAATGAAATGAGAATAATTTAGACAGGATGCTGAAAGTCTAGGGAGAAATTTAATAACCATGATTTCTATAGATAAAATATGGATGTTATGCTGGTTTATTAGTTCAAATGCAAAATCTATTTTCCACAATTTTGTAATCCAAAACAATTTGTTACCAGTTTTTATTTTTTAATTTATTTTGTGAATTTGGCCACAAAACTTATGTGGCAGCAAAATCTGACTTTAGCTGATGTCAGGCTACTTATATTCTTTTGTTGATCCCATTAAGTGTCAATATTTGTATCTTTGGCTGCAGAAGTATTAGCGTATTTGATGATGGCCTACTGAAGGGTTATGTCAGCAGTGGTGTGTGCCTTCTGGTACTGCTGATGTGGTCACTACTGCCACTTTGAGCTATTAATGTTGACTAAAAATTATATTGTATAATGCAGTTTTCAGGATATCTAAAATATTTTAATTTTAATTGAGTTCAAACAGTTTTTTGTTCAGAAACCCTCTGATGGAAATACCATTTATTATCTCATTCTAAACCCATGGGAAAAAAATCAAGGCAGAAAAGTTAGGCAACTTGTTTAAAATAATCTATTTAGAATGAAATCGATCTGGAAATGAAACCCCAATTTCTTTTCTTTCTATAACTTTAAAGAAAAGAAGCTAAATATCCTGACAACAAACACTGCAAACAGTAGAATGCCCCTCCCCCCCCCATTTCTTTCTTTCTTTCTTTCTTTTTTTTGAGTTCTGTAGACTGTTTTCTCCAGGGATCTTGTAAATAAAAAATCAAGATAGATTCCGTTGTGTCTGATGTGACTCAGATGTGATCCTGTCTGACAGCAGCATGAATAATAACACTTTCATTTATTCTCAGTGTGAATGAGGCTGAGAAGAGTTGTTTTTATTATATTAGCTGCTTCTGCATTTGTATGTTGGTAATTTCTGCTATAATGTATTGAATTTTGCCCCTCCTTGGGTAGAACCAGTAGTGAAGACTATATATTCTACTTCATGAGAGAGTACAACTATATAGCTAGTCATTGCATAAGATAACTGATGTCTACAATTCTAAAATAAGAAGCTTTTTACTTGTGTATCATAGAAGAACATTTTGTCCTAACTTCTGATCTATAGCATGCTTATTGCTGAAGTCAACATCCTAATGTTACCAAAAAGTAAAACCCTACATCACTTATTGATTTGCACTCTGTTAAAGTGACAACAAGCTTTTTGGTTATGTCCCTCAGTAAAAGAGGTCACTTATTGGATTTTCAGTTTTTCTGTATTGTGTGAGGATAAGCTATATGAACATAGGCTTGTATACATAGGTAACAGGAGCAAAATTGATAGCTACAGTTTGCAAATAAATTCTGTGAATATGGATAGCTTACCCAGATTATTAATTTAATGACAGTGGCTGAACTGGATCCATTTATAGCAGAATTTAACAGAACACTTAGTTTTGGAGATGATTAGTAGAGTTGAAGAGAAAGAATATAAGGAAAATCTCTTGAGGGTTCTTTTCCTGAATGTGTAGATTAATCACTTAGAAGTATGTGAGTATTGGAAACAAAGCTAAAACTGGATTTCCACCCTAAATATTTTCCCCAAGTAACCAGATGATGACAATGAGGATGATTATGATTGGAGTAAAAGTTGGAAAATAAAGAAAAGAGGGAGAGAAAGAGGAAGAAGAAAAACAACTATGGTAGATTAGATCTGAAACTCAGTTTACTTGCCTGAGGTCACATACCAAATGATGTGAGAAGTTGGATTTCATCTCATCTGTCTCAAAGTTCAATACAGACTGTCCCTCAAACTAGGATGGTTTGACACAGAATGACTTTTCAACTTAACGGTGGTGAAGAAGTGTTCCTGTCTGACCATTCTGGTGTTAGCTTTCTGAATGACATGAGGCATTCAACACTTTGTTATAGAATAGGCTTTGTGTCCATCTATTAGATACATTTGTCCAGGTTAATGTGAGTGTTCTGGTAGGCTAGGTGTATTAAATGCATTTTGATATATGATATATTCAATTTACAATGGGTTTATCTGGATATCAGCCCAACATAAGTTAAGGAGCATCATAATTATTCCACTATAATATTTGTAACAACAAAAAGACGCCTATTTTTATAAAAATACATGATATTGTACTTGTGACCAGTAAGTTACTTAGCGTCTTAGTCTGCGTTATGATAGTTCTTTTTTTTTTATTTATTTTTTATTGTAGGTTGTTATAAATGACAGCAGAATGCATTACATTTCATATTACACATGTAGAGCACATTTTTACATATCTCTGGTTGTATGCAAAGTATATGCCTTGCTTAGCATTTTCTTGATTGAAGATGCTGAGATAGCATTTCTTCCATAGTATATCTTACACTATCATTTGTTCCCTTTCCTAACCTTTTTCGTTTCCCACCATTTTTTATCTAAGATTTGTACTACCTAAACTTATTTAGACTTTTTATAGTAAAGTCAGAGAAACAGATCTCTCCTCCAGTCTATCCCTCAGAGCAGCCGTTGCCTCTATGAGGAGAAGGTAAGGCCCACCTGTTCTGCTCACTAGTATGATATTTTCAACTAACAATAGATTTATCTGGATATCAGCCCACCATAAGTTAAGGAGCATTGTAATTATTCCACTATACTATTTGTAACAACAAATTCTCACTCTAAATCTAGCTGAAAAAATTCAAGGTCCCTGAAATGTCAAACCATGCTTGGCCACACATAATTGACATCCTCTTTAATCTCTTGGATCTTATATAGGTATTTGCAGTTGTTGAGAGAATGTGACAAACATTTTTAGTTGATTAAGTGAATTTTCTTACCTCAAGATGTTAACACTTAGAGCTTTTGTGTACTAGGAAAATAAAATCCTTCCATAAACACCCTCCAATGAAATGAAAGAAGAAATTCTATGCATTGGAGCCAGGTTTCAATAAAATAGATGTGTATTTCTATAGATTATTCTTCCTCCAAACTATGAATTTAATTTTTATTTAGGTAGTGTAAATCTAAAGCATTACCAAGGGGGAACTTTGCTTTTCCAGCAGGGGTCTGGATGATGGCCCTTAACAAATGCAAAATTTGACATTCATATAAAAGAGAGCTAACAAGAACAATAAAAAGATGGCAGAAATTGACTGCAGCCAGAAAAATACAAAGAAATGCAAAAACTCAGCCCCTGAACTCTATTCAGAAATTGAGCTGCTGACCTATCTAGAGTCCTGTGCTGTTTTGGTGTGTGGGGTAGTATAGAGAGATACTTGTTTTAAAGAAAATAGATGATTGGATTCAGGTTCATAGGAAGCTGAGTTTAGAAGAGGGTCACTCTTTATTATTTGCAGAGCAGATGATTCCATGGGGTTTCTACATTTTGTGTTGTGTGTTTTTTTTTTTTTTGTTTGTTTGTTTGTGTGTGTGTGTGTGTGTGTGTGTGTGTGTTTAGTGAAACTTGGGAAGTATTCAGAATTCAGTTGCTTTTGGGGCTACAATGAATGTCTAGAGACTCATATTCCTGAGAACTCAGGGATTTGGGTTTGATTAGGATTTTGTTTGGAAGGTTTGCATCTTATTGATTCATATACCCCACTTTCCAAGACACTATTAAAGGTGGAGAAGAAATAAATGAATAGAAACAAGAATAATTGAACCCAACTTAAATCTTAGGTAACTCATCTGCTCCTCTTATAACACACATGCATTTTCTCATCTCCTGAATTTTGTCTTTAAAACCCTAAAATAGCCAGGCATGGTGCACATGCCTATAGTCCCAGTGGCTCAGGATGCTGAGGCAGGAGGATTGCAAGTTCAAAGCCAACCTCAGCAACTTAGCTAGGATCTAAGCAACTTACCAAGACCCTGGCTCAAAAGTTTAAAAAAGGGCTGGGGATGTGGCCTAATAGCTAAGTGCTTTTGGGTTCAATCCCTGGCACCAATAAACAAACAAACAAATAAACAAATAAATAAATACACACCCTAAAATGAAGATGTTGTCCAGTAGATACTGCACCAGGATAGAGCTGGTAGGCTGCTTATGCCCATGGTTCTATGAGTTGGGAATTTCTTTAGAAAGTACTTTTTCTTACTTTCCTTTCCTTACCTGTGTGATTTCACAGGGGGTAAGTGTCATAGGGGGAAGGTAATGAACAAACAACCAGTGAACGAAAACAATGTTGGAAAATAGTAGTTTTAAAGCAAAAAGTTATGAATACATATGCAGAACAGAACAGTACAGAATGAACACAGTTGCAGGTTCTGATAGGTATGTTAGAAAAGAATCACTGAACAGTTTCCTATTAATTCTGGAGCACTTATACTATTTTTAAAATATCCCACAAACCTTTGCCTGACAAAAGAAGTGTATGAAATAAAGCCTTGGTCTCTGCAGTGACAGCTATTTCCATAGCAACCTGCCTGTCAATCAACACCCACTTCATCGAGCTTCAGAAAACACCCCCAGAAATAAATGTCAAAAGTCTTATGTAGGTTCCAAATTTAAATCAAACTTTAAGATAAATTAAAATAAGAACCCAAACACCCACAGCAGTCACAAAAAGTAAATTTTATTTTGGAAGGAGGGACAAGGAGGTAAAAAAACAAAGGCCAAAAGAATTCTGCAAGCAGATGCAAGGAGGAAAAGAAGGGAGGGTAGTCACCCTTGACTCTCTCCTGCCATTACCTGATCAAGCATTATTCACCTGGAGGAGCACCCTCAGTTATCGGTGTGTACCTTTCTTCCTTGCTTTGATGGTTGGCTTTCATTTTCATGATCATCACATTATATTTACTCTCTGGTATGCAAAGGGTTCAGATCCTCATTTGGTAGTAGGAGATGAGACAAGATGCTAATTGCCATTCAGGTGGATCAACATGTTTGGTTACTCGGGAGATGGCATTCAACTAACAGAGAAGGGCTCTCCTGGCATTTAAAATGATCTCAAATGTCATGTTAAGTCCTTGCGTCGCTGATGCATGCCCCACGAATTTAGCACTAAACAATTCTCACCTCTCTCATCTAGAGATAAAATACATCTAAAGCTTTATCCTTCACTTCAGGGGTAAGTGATCTGACTTCCCTTCTATGATCCTTCTCTTCTATGATCCTTAAATTACCTAGCAGAGGGACATTCTATAGCTTATCTCAGAAGTTATAGAATGCTTGTTCTTAAAAAAGTTAGCAACTTAGCAGGTCCTGAGTTAACATATTAAAACATTTATGGATGTAGAAGCAAAACAACAAGAGTTATACCGTTTCACAACATTCAATGACAAATTTAGTATCATTATCACTCAACATCATGTCAGTTTTTCATCCTCAATTTTTTGCTGTTAATGAAATGTATTCTTTAAACACTCCTTTGCCATCCTAAGGTTATATCGGGTTACTCAGTGAACTTATTGATGATCACCTCAACTGCACATATTTTTTCTTGGTGTCCAGTAAGGAAAACTGATGATAATCTAGTTATAGATTGAATTGTCTATCCCCGCAAAAAATTTTGGAATCATAATCTGAACCTCAGAATGTAACCTTATTTAAAGATAGTTTTTACAGTGATAACCAAGTTCAAATGAGGTCATTTGGGTAGATCGTAATCCCATAGGGTTAATGTCCTTATACAAAGGATGAATTTGGACGTAGACAAACATGCACAGAGGGAAGACAATGTCAAGAGATTTGAAGAAGAGTCACCTGCAAGTGACAAGGAAGGATTGGAATAGACCGTTTCTTCAACCTCTGGAAGGAACCAGCCCTGTCAACACCTTGAGTTTGGACTTTAAGCACCAGAACTGAGAGAATAAATCTCTGCTGTTTAAACCATCTGATTTGTTAGAGCAGCCTTAGCAAGCTAATAGAAATCCTTAGAGTATACAATGCAGTGGCATTCAAAGAACTGAGGAAGGGGAGCCCTGGTCCTTTTTCATTGGTCAGTGTATGAAATTGGTTTGAGGACTCCCTGCTAAGTGTAGTTACTAAGGGAGAATGTGGAGAGCTGGGGATGGAATTGGGGGAGGTGGCCTAAGGATCCTGTGGGAAGAAGAAATGGGAGAATGTTCCCACACTCTCCAGTCTCTTTAGCCTAAACTTAGCCTTGGAGTCTGCCTTCTCTAAATTGCCAGTGTCAGTGTCAATTTCTTGCTATCAGTAACTCAAATAAGAGCTCTCTAATGCTATCAGGTTAGGAGCTGTTTCAAATGCTGTCAAGGTACATGTGTATCTGTAGGTGATTTTAAGAGAATAATCAGGTTCATGAGCTATTTTTTTCCCCTCAAGTTTTATGCATTGGAGGTTTGGGGCCCCTCTGATTCCAGCTCAGCCTCACTTGTATTATTTACATCAGTGGATATTGATTACATGCCTCTTATGGGCATAAACACATTCAAGTTTTATTAAATTCTCAGGAAAACAGAGTCTTAAGTACTATAGAAATAGATAGGCTTCTCAGAAGATTGGCCAAAACCTTTAATGGCAGTCTACTAGAATAATGGAGTTCCAATAAGAGGTATATGTTTTTTTTTAATATTTATTTATTTACTTTAGTTGTATACAATGTTTTGTTTTGTTTTGTTTTGTTTTTTTGTGGTACAGGAGATTGAACTCAGGGGCACTTAACCACTGGGCCACATCCCCAGCCCTTTTTTGTATTTTATTTAGAGACAGGGTCTCACTGAGTTGCTAAGTGCCTTGCCATTGCTGAGGCTGGCTTTGAACTCGCGATCCTCCTGTCTCAGCCTCCCAAAGTGCTGGGATTACAGGCGTGCGCCACCACGCCCGGCAATAAGAGAGGTATATGTATTGAGGAACTGATGAAATTCAAGAAACAGATCACCTCATTTGCACTGGCCCCTGAAAAGCTTTGTTTATAATTTTACATTTATATTTTTGTTCTTAAAGCAAATCCTTTTCCAATTGCTTGAGTTTCCAATGCCTCAAAACTGGAATATATGTTATGGTTTCAGTGACGCTGGGGCTTCTAAGAATCAGGAAATCCTGGGCTGGGGTTGTGGCTCAGCAGTAGAGCACTCGCCTAGCACGTGCGTGGCCCAGGTTTGATCCTCAGCACCATGTAAAAATAAACACATTGTGTACAACTAAAGCAAATAAATAAATAGTAAAAAAAAAAAAAAAAAAAAAAAAAAGAAAATTCTGCATTGGGGGAAAAAAGACATAAGGGTGAAAGATAGCAATAGTTTAAATGTGCCAAGTACTCAGAAACTAGTGATCAGGGTGGAGCTGGGAGAGGGTGGGGTGTGTGGGGGCCAGGCTTGGGAGGAGGAGGAGGGCAATGGCTGTCTAAAGTGGGTCATGGATCTCAGAGGAATCCCTGAAAGATTTATAGTGAGGGGTGAGTGGGTAGAAGGTGTACGTGCATAGTGATCTTACATATTCTTTCCCCAAAGCAAGGAGGGGAGACAGTAGTAGGCTCTCAACAAGTATTTTTGATCACTTTGGGAGAATGTGTAGCAAAGGTTTTGTATATAGGCACTTAATGAATTAGCTAATGTGTAGGAAAAGCAGGATAGTAAGCAACAATTTAAGCCACTTGCAACTTCTGTTCCCTCTAGAGCTAGTGCAATGATTTGACCTTTTGCCATAGTTTACCAAGTGACCACTCAGATGGGCCCAGAGGAAGTTCAGCCTTGCTTCTGGGAACTGTAGTATCTACTGTAAACCCGTGCATTGCATACACAAGACCTCTTTTTTCAGTTGGCCTTCCTTTTACATTCCCCAAACAACCTAAAATCAGGAGAAAACAACTCTGGAAGCCTGATTTTATACATCCCTTTCACTTGGCTTCTTTCAGTGATAGGCAAGCAATGTGTCATTTTCTCTGTAGAGGATGTACGCAGCTGGGAAATGTGTTATTTATAATAAGACTTTGCACGTATGTAGAAATTTGCATAGTAAGCAGATCATATGGTTACTGTGAGTTGACAGCGTCTGGTGGGTAACCTTGGAATTCTCAGAATATCTAATTATTTAGCATGGCTTGTTGGAATTTGCAGGCCATTGCTGGTGTATACATTAGCCTATTGGTGCTGACATCTGTCTACCAAAGATCAAAGGCCCTTTCAGATCTGGTCTGTCTCCAGGGATGGGTAAGGAGGCAAGGGGCTGATATTTCAGAGAAGAGAATCAGATTTCCCTATCTTCCTTCTTTCTGCCTGGGCTTCCTAGTCTCTAAGCATCTATTCTAATCATTATTTCCCATAATTTTCCATTCAAGATCATCATTTCCCTGCTCTTTGGACATTTTATTTAAAATCTCTTAGCCTCTTTCATTAGTTATTCTGTGACTTCTTTTTTCACAGGGTAAAATTTGGTGTGAAGTTCTATCTCAACCTTTCATTTGGGACCCTTGAATGAAAAGATAACCTTCAACATTGCTCAGTTCTTTATGAAGAGCGCTATTAGCATGTTGCCTGGTGGGTGGCATGTTTGTGGGAGAATTTTCATTTGAACAGATTTTCTAACAAAGGGTAAATACACCCCCAAATCACAATGGTAATCAGAGCCAGCCGCCTGGTTTCTGATGATTTTACAAATCAGCTGGGCTTCAGAGATGTGTCAACACGACACTGTCCCCACTCTGAGCTGTCTTGGCTGCAGGGGTGGCCAATCTTCTCTCTCCTCTCTCTCTCTCTCTTCTCTCTTTCATTCCAGCTGCATTTGTGAGTGTTTCTCATCCTTTACTAAAATATGTTTTTCCAAAATGTGATTAACAGTCATTTTCAGATACAGATACTGACTCTCCTTTGCCAAAGAGACACAGCATGTGAGAATAGGCAAACATCAAAATGATGCAAAAGGGTATGTTTACTCATTGGAAACTGTGCTGATGACTACATCTGCCCTCTCATTTTGGACTGGCTGCGATCATCTCTGCTCTTCTGATTTGTTGATGTGTCCCCCTACAGTGAATTCTCTTCAGTTTTTGTTTTTGATTTTAACCCCATAAATAAAAATGTTCCCATGGTTGGTCGGATATGTATTGCTCTGAGTGTAAGTTAGAGCAACTTAAAATTTGAAAACCATACTTCATGGGACTTGCTCAGGGGAAACATGGATAGAGAGGTTTGGCACTCTGAGCATTCCTTAAGCAACTTTTGGACCCATAATGTTCTTGCCAACACCATTAGCAACAGATGATGACCTGATGGAGCAGAGCATAACAAAACACTAGGAAGTTTTATGTTTATTTTATGGCCTGTCATTTTTATTGTTTATCTTTTAAAACAGATAAAATAGTGATCTTTTTGGAATTCCTTGAGATATTGTGTCTCTGGATCTTTTACATTTGAGTTGTAAGTCCCAAAGCTGATCACTTGATTCCTCAAAGGGGTTGCATGTACCTAGGCCTATCTCAACAGATGTGCACATTAACTACCATCCTGTGGAATAAGTTTTGAAGAACAGTCTTTAAGATCATATTTTAAAGAAATAAACCAACCAATATATAACATTCAGTTGTGAGTCTTGTGTTGTACTAGGTTCTCTGAGAGAGGAAAGTGGGGAACTCCTAGTCTTAAACTTGTAGAACATGGTTCAGATTGACTTGAACAGGAAGCATTTTAGTAACAAGGAAGCAAGAGGAAATTGCAGAGGAAGAAATGAATGTGACATGTTGAGACATAAAATATTTCTTTCCATGAGAAAGGGTGTTTTAACTGTTTCTAAATAAACAACTGGCCATATGTAAGAATAATCCTCCCAGATGAGTGTGCATCAGGTGAGAGACCACTAAAGTCTCTGGTGAAGATCTAGAAAGCAGTTATTGGAGACACTGGTCTATCTTAAGTAGGTGTCCCCACCACAGAAGGGAGTAGAATTTGTTTGAACTCGGCCACAGTGCAGAACCTTGGAGGTGCAGACTTAATTGGTAAATCAAGTGCCACTGTCCCCGATTAATAAAGGAAAACTTTAAAGATTTCTGGAGGTAGATTTTGTGATGCTGTTCCACGCAGCAACTTGTCACAGGCATCTGTGATGCTTTGGGGTTCCATCATCATCTGTACTTGTCTTTCCTACTCCCCAACTCCCTACTCCAAATGTTCTCGCAGTCACAGGCATTACCAGCCTTGAGGTGCAAACAATCTAAGTACGAACAATATGTTTCCTATGCAGCTTCAAGAAATCTTCTTTCCCTGTTAGTTGCCGTCAGCCTCCCATCATGCAGATGTTCTAGAGCAGTCATTGGAGGCAAGGGCTTGGATTCAGTTGTCAGACTGCAATTTACTGAGCACATACTCTAACTATGGAGAAATAATTGCATGGAAAAAGCTCAGCATTTGGAATCTGAAGTCCTTGTTCAAGACCTTAGCTGTGCTATTCAGCTCTGTAACCTTAAACAATCCCTTTGCTTTGCTGAGATTGAAATTATCCATCTACACAGTGGAGGGGATGCTCCTTCCCTTGCCCACATCAAAACAGTGGCTAGGAGGCACATGGCTATGAGGAGTTAAAAGGTATGAGTGGATGGGCTGGGGTTGTGGCTCGGTGGTAGAGCACTTGCTTAGCACGTGTGAGGCACTAGGTTCAATCCTCAGTACCACATAAAAATAAAAAAAAAAAAAAGTATTTTGTCCACCTATAACTAAAAATAGATATATTTTTTTAAAAATTTAACAAAAATCATGAGTAGCTTGCAGAGGTGAAGATTTTAATGTCTTCTGCACTGGGCTTGGGGTTGCTGATGCTGTACCTGTTTATTTTAAGTGCCCAGTTCTACTTTAGGATATGTTTGGGCACAGTGGGCTAAGGTAAGACCATGTCATGGGACTATACCTCTGTGCAGAAGGTCTGAGGTCTTTGACATCCTTGGAACCTCATTCTTGTTTACATCAGAACTCTGCTTTTGTTTATACTATGTGTCACTTAATACCCCTCTCTTCCCTCATACCTCTCCTGCCCTAATCCGTG
Source organism: Tamias sibiricus (assembly GCA_025594165.1). Classification (NCBI taxonomy): domain Eukaryota; kingdom Metazoa; phylum Chordata; class Mammalia; order Rodentia; family Sciuridae; genus Tamias; species Tamias sibiricus. Next base: position 49,302,823 of record CM046669.1, on the reverse strand, counting down.
GTTGGCCTGGACGTTTTTTGTCTTATCTATCCATGACTCTGGTACCTGGAGGAATGTTTGGCGCAGTGTAAATGCTTAGTGGTTATATATTACATGAACACTGAAAGGAGGAAGAGAGGGAGAAAGGAAGAAAGAATGAAAAGAAAGAAGTCAGTCCAAGTAAAAATTTCTTGAATAGATTTAAAAAGCTTGGTTTCATTGAAGAAAGTAGCCTAAGAATAAAAGAAGGGGAAGAATTTTATGGAGAAGGCTCTAATAAAGATATTTACAAGACTGAAGCTTTTCACTCTCTCATCCTCCAAAAGGAAGTCATAAATGGTTTTTTGACAATAATCCTTACAAGTATTTTCAGGCATTGAGCTGAAGATAAAAATGTTCTCGAATTATCCAGCAACAGCACACTAGCAGCATTCTAAAGTTTGTTATGGAAATGTCATTGGCTTAATGTTTCTCTCCTTCCCCCTCTTCCCTCTTGGAAGGAGAAACTGATGTTGTTAAGTTAGCAATTGCATGATCATATAGGAAAGTACCTTAAAACTTTTAGACTGAAAATATATAGTGATGGGACTTTCTCTCTCCCCTACCCCAACATTCCCCTCATAATTTCCAGGGAAATTGAGAAATATCTTTAGAATCTTAATGTTTGGGGATGGTGGGATATCCTACTTCTTTAGAATACCATGTATACATGTGTATTAGGTGAGGAAATACCCCTTTTGCTCTTCTTGTTAGTATCCCATAAATTTTAATCTCTATTATTCTTCAACTCATACAGTTCTTTTTAAAGATCTAAGGAAAAAAACAAAACAAAACAAACAAACAAAAGACAAACCCTGATCAGTCATTCAAAGGATTAAAACTCATAATTAAAATAGTTATTATGAGCCTTAAATTGGCAATAAGATTTTTCAAGTACATCAGCCTTTATCACTAAAGACAACAAATAAAGTATTACTGCAGTTCAAAAAAAAAAAAAAAAAAAATTACCCTGCAACTGTTCAGTTTACTAATTACTTAAAATCAATCATTGTTACTGAGCCAGTACCAAAGTATCTAGAGTGCAATATCATCTCCACAAAGTCTTTGAGGCTTATTGAAATTATATGTATGCTATATTGTTGAGATGAATAAATTGAGTCAGGAGCGTAGCTTAAGAGGTAGAGTGGGGGGGGTTGGGGTTGTGGCTCAGTGGTAGAGCACTTGCCTACCACATGCCTCAGCACCATGTAAGAATAAAGGCATTGCGTACAACTAAAAGATGTATAAATAAATGATTTAAAAAAAATAGAGGTAGAGTCTGTACTTATCATGAGAGACTGCTCAGTCCACAGCACAAAAACAAACCCAGAACAATGAAATCATCAAATCAGAATGAGTGTGTGTGTGTGTGTATCAATCACTTGGATGAATGTATCACCGATAATTATGAAAGACTGGATTTTTATACTAATTCATTATTATATTAAGGTAGTCATGTTTACTTTTAACATTTTCAAAGGATTTATAAATTTGTTTTTAGCATAAATTATGTTGAATGTTAAGCATGGGTTTATTTTTCTAAACTTTATTGTTACGTGTAACAACGAGTCTGATAAGCAAGAAATACTTAATTCTATGGCTTTAAAGCCATTTCATTTCAAACTGGACTTGGCCATGGAGTTAGAAAATAGTTTCTGGGTTTAACACTGAATCAGTTCTGTTTCTAATTATCGGTTATTTTTCTACTGAAAAATAAGTTGTGACACAGGATAAAATATCCATCAGTAGAGACCACCATGATTTGCAGTAGCAAGGATGGTTAGCTCTGAACTTGATAAGTTAGAAGTATGTAAAGGAGTAATATTTCTATGAACTTGTATAGGCTCCTTGACTTAGTTATGCATAGGAAAAAGAATTTTGATATATGAAAGTTGTGGATTTAAGTTTACTGTTTTTTTTCTGAAGAACTGTTTAAGAACCTACTCCAATGTTACTGTAGAAGGTACATAGGGAGGATTGATGGTATTGCAGATGTCAGTTTTCTTTGGAGTCAAGTATGATAAACAGCAGCACTTCGTTTTTGGTTGACACTAACATTTGCAGAAGGAGAACTTCATGGAACAAATTCTTCTACAAGTTGCCCTATCTATTTAGCATTATCCCAAGTGTCCTGAGTTTCCTGTCCCTTGGAGGGCTTATCCTTGAATACCAGATGTCAGTTGTGATTGAAATTTCTATGGATTTGACTGACTGAGTTGGTTGTTGTCATGGAAACCCACAATCATTTTAGCATCAGGGAGGGAGGGCATCAGTCTGGGGTGTAATATTAATTTCACATCCTACTCATTTCATTCTTAAATTGTGTTCTTGGCCTAATCCCAGATACTTTCTGATCTTGATCTACTTTAAAAGGAGGTGATAGTATCTGAGCAGTTCTCCATTTAGAGTTCTTTGAGGAAGCAATTTGATAATGACCCATTTTTAGGATTTAAATAGCATAATGAAAATAACATGTAAAATTATAATGCATACAAAGCTAACTGAACATATCATTGGGTTAGCTTTGGTTTAGGATTATATAAACTCCTCTCCTCTTTTTGATGGCACTGAGTTATCTTGTGATGTCTCTCTAATTCCGCTCTCTTCCTTGTCCTTGCTCTAAGTCCCTGGCCTCCTTGCTATTTCCTAAACTTACCAGACTTGTTTCTGCCTGAGGGTCTTTTCTTTGGCTGTTTCCTCTACTTGAAATATTCTTTTACATATCCTAATGATTAAACTTCCTCTGTAATTCAAGTCTTTCCTCAAATGTTGCCTTTTCAATGAAGTCTACACCTGCCACCCTATTTAAAACCTCTGCTTAGAACAGTAAGCCTGAGCCATGATAGGTGCTGCAAAAAAATTATGTTATTGAATGAAGGAATTATTAACAAAAGGTATAGGGAGCTTCTCTTGCTGCCTTCTGCTGTCCAGGGTGGTTTGGAATCATCCACTGACTCCTTTGCAGACACTGGGTTTTCAAAGGGCCTCTAAGGACTGCCATCAAGTGTGAATGTGTGTTATTTCTGTAAGAGATTTCCTGTCATTCAAAAGCTTGCACTCCTTCCATCCCTGTATCTTCAGTGTTCCAACATCACAAAAGGGATAGAAGAAAAGAAAAGCACTTCTACTAAGGTGTGTTATAGGGGACAGGTTGGTATTACTTAAAGGAGGAAATTAATTGAACCATTTCTGTACACATTAGGCAAATTATTTCACTCAGAGTTAAAAAGCAGCTTGGGAGTATTAAAGTATAGGGTGCCTGCATGCACTTTAAGATGGGCTTAGCTTATGACCTTATATTGCTTTTATTTCTCTATTAAATCAAGATAGATTTCATTGAGGCTGCCATCTCACATGACATTTGTTCATTTTGGTACATGTGACCAGAATTGTCCCTGACTGAATAGAAAAGTGTTATCTGGCTTTACCATGTACACAGCTGGGGTTTTGACTGCTGTGAACCTCCATGGAATAAGAATAGATGCATGGGTCCTGTCTTGTGGGTCCTGTGCTTTGCTGAGCTCCTGTCTTCTCTAATCCTGATAGTGTGTCTCATCTTCTCTGTGGATTTCCTGTGACAGATCCCTTCACTTGGAATGAATGCAACAGAAGAAAATAGAACCTTTAAAACTTACAAAACACCCAAAGAAAGTTTTTTTTTTTTTGGGGGGGGGGTACTGGAGATTGAACTCGGGGGCACTCGACCACTGGGCCACATCCCCAGCCCTTTTTTGTATTTTATTTAGAGACAGGGTCTCACTGAGTTGCTAAGTGCCTTGCCATTGCTGAGGCTGGCTTTGAACTCGCGATCCTCCTGCCTCAGCCTCCTAAGTGCTGGGATTACAGGCGTGCGCCACTGCGCCTGGCTTTTTTTTTTTTTTTATATGTATTTATTTGCTTTAGTTGTACACAATGCATTTTTATTTTTATGTGGTGCTGAGGATTGAACCCGGGTGAGTACTCTACCGCTGAGCCACAACCCCAGCCCTAAATAAAGCTTTATATAAGATAAATTATGGTTGAATTGTGTTTTCCCCAAGAGATTTCAAAGTCCTACCACCTAGTACCTCAGAATTATGACTTAATTGGAAAGAGATATTTATAGGTGATCAAGTTAAGATGAGGTCATTAGAATGGGCCCTAATCCAACATAAATGGTGTTCTTATTTGGATACAGAGACACAGGAAGAACGTCACATGAAGATTGGTGTTATGGTGCCATAAACCAATAAACTTCAAAGATTGTTGGCAAGCCATCAGAACCTAGGAGAAAGGTATGGGATAGATTCCCACTCACAGGCTTAAAAAGGAGCCATCCCTGGTGATGCCTTCATTCTGGACTTTTCGTGAGACACATTTCTATTTAAGCCACCCAGTGTATGATACTTTATTATAGCAACCCTAGCAGACTAATACAATAACTGTCTACTTAGGTATAACAGAGTCAGCATTAAGCAGCAATCTACTTAGCATATTTTATGTGGGGAAAAAAATAGGGGCACAAGCAAAGATGTATAGAAGAGATCGTGAGCATGTAATGAAGCAATTGTCTGTCCACTTTTCCATGGAATGCTGTTCAGTAATTACAATAGCTTGGTATTAGTAGAACTACTGCAACATCACTGTAGATATTATTTGGGAAACAGAGCAAATGTATTGGTAAGTTTCTGTCTTTAGAAGTGAACATGGAAATAATCTGTCTAATCTCTTCTCATTTCAGAAGAAGGAACTGGGGTACTTAGTCTGCCATAGTAGGAACATGGAAACTGGGAAAGAAGCTTATCATGCTTAGAATCAATCTAAAATTCCCAACCTTTTTTTTTTTTTTTTTTTTAAACCACATTTCTTCTCACAAACTCTGAATCATCAGAATATTCCACCCATATTTGCTGAATGAATGAGCAGATTTAGAGATTGTTTAAGCCAGAGTTTGGGTAAAATACCAAATCGTATTTCACTAGTTTTTTTTTTTTTTTAGAAAATATTACCTCTTGCACAAGAAGAAAAATGAGGGCTTTGCAGTCTGATGGACTCAGGCTAGGCTTGAATCTCAGGGAACCCACACCTCACTGTGTGAAATTGGACTAATTTTTTTCTAGCCTTAGTCACACCATCTTATAAACTGAGGTAAGAATATTTTACCAATTTATTGTTTAATGTATATAAAGTGCTGAACACAGTTCCTAGCATCTATGTGCTTAATACATAGTAGCTCATTCTATTTAAGTATCATTAAAAGTATTATACATAAGAACCATATCTTTACATTCACCTAAACTCTGCTGCCAATATGGAAGGTGCATTAGAGTTGGCTTCTCTTAATGGTGAGGTAACAACCTGATTCTTCCTCCAGTCCTCATTTTTATCCAAGATCTGGCCATACTAATGCTCATAGTTGGAGGTGGGCTTACTACTTTTTGTCCAGAAAGGAGAAAGCAAAAATATTTCACATAAGATTCTAACCCACGGCCTTCTCTATTCTGATTCATTGTACTCAACACAGGAGAATCTTTAAAAAAATCATAAGAAATAGGCCTGTGCCATATTCCAATAGTATGCAAGAGAGGAATTGGCAGACTAGCTCCAGCTTTAGGTTATGGATTTCATAAACCATGCAAATGTGTCTGTGTTTGGTTACCTTTTCTGAAATCTCCTTCAAAGGCTGAGTATCACCCAGGTTGATTTATGAGTTTTGTCATAATTTTCCAAAATGGCATAAACTTATTGAAATGCATTAGAAATCCATTTATATTTTTCTACTTGTCTAACACCTTGGGGTCTATGAGACCTAGAAGTTTATTTCATAGTATATGAAGGAATATTCTTAAATCTCTCTCATATAGTGATTAGGACCAGGTGCAGTGGTGCACACCTGTAATCCTAGGGGCTCCTGAGGCTGAGACAGGAGAATCGGGAGTTCAAAGCCAGTCTCAGCAAAAGTGAGGTGCTAAGCAACTCAGACCCTGTCTCTAAATAAAATACAAAATAGGGCTAGGGATGTGGCTCTGTGGTTGAATGCCCTTGAGTTCCATCCCTGGTACCTCGCCCCCCCCACAAATAACTAACTAACTAAATAAATGAATAGAGTGATTAGGAGTATACTCAAATATGCATACCGCTGAAACTAAAATCACCAAAAATTGATTCCTAATTATGATCATTGAAATACCAGAATATCAGCAAAATGCTAAATTATGTGGGGATAATGAAACAATAGATAATATTAGCTCTATATTTGCAGAAAAGTAATATCTGGGTAAAATATTCCACTTTCAAAACCTATTTTTAGACTGGTAATACTCAATGAAATGAGGCTGGTATGATAAAAATGATAAAAGTATGGTTGTCCCATGCTGGCTGGCAAACTACACTGCAAAGGTATAAACAAAACATGTTGTCAACATTTGAAAATTCATTTCTAATTTTTTTTTGTCATTTTCTTTGTCCTAACTTTTTTCTGAAGCTTTAAGAAGTGGAGGATCATAGACAATGTTAGTGTCTATTCTTTAGATAAAACATCTATTTTACATTTTAGGTATTTAGCTTTTCTTGCATTTTATTATCAGAAACAATTGCTTGAAAACAAAGTCTTTGTTTTATAAGAGGTGAGCTGCTTCCACTTGAAATCACAAGCCTTTGTGATATTAAAATCAGCTCCTTTGCAGGGACCATGATGTCACCAAGGTAGAGAAGCAGCAGCAGTAAAAAGAACTGTTTTCATGCAAATACCTTTAGTGATTTAATAAAAAGGGGGGAGGGAGTGATGGGGGGGGGGGGGGGGGTGACCTGAGCAGGTGAAACAGCTATTGGTGCTACATTTTTAGAGAAAAGTTATTTAGCCACACAAACTGATGACCTTTACAGTTCTCTCAAGGTTAACATGGTCCAGGAAAGTGGAATATAATAATTTGGGTTTCTTGGAAGTTCCACTAACATGTATGTCCCTTAAATTTGTTAACATTTTATGATGGATGGGGATAGTCTTGATTATAAAATGTACATAGACTCCCTCTGTCCTTATTCTAAGCTCCTTACCATGTGAAATCATGCAAAATATGGAGGAAAGATAACCTCAGGGTAAATTGTATATGTTCTCCCTCTATTCAAATTAAATGGGAAGTTACCATTGGTAGCCCAAATATGAAATAGTACAGGGTATTCATTACAGGAAACTTATAATGTAACAAACAACTCAAAGTCTAAGACATTTGTAACTAGGACACCTCAAAACATGGCAATTCAGTAGGACTGTGTTGCTGAACCATGTACCCGAGAAGGTCTCTTCTGATGGGCAGAAGGAAGCTGTTAGTCCTCTCCTGTACATCTAGGCGGGAAAAACTGTACCTGGGTCTGTATGTATGCAGGACCGCCAAAGGAAGTGGCTGCTGGATCTGCACAAGAGCAGCATGCTGGCGTATGCTCCAGGGCCGCCTTTAAGGAGCTCTTCAGAGGCCAAGTGTTTTGGTGTTATCTAGAAGGGCTCATTACACCAAGGGAATCAATTTAGAATGACTTTAATGGGATTGGGAGTCAAACTGCAGTATAGCCCTATGACAAAGGGAATTTAAAGTACCCTGTATTTATTATGCCTTTCTCTCTTTAATTATGTCTGTCTTTAATATTCTACTGTTAGCTCCTTTAATGTTTTTCTTCTCCACATTTTTGGCATTTTTATGATTTGCAGTTCCATTCTAAATGGGCACATGTCATAATGTCATCTAATTCTATTGAGAAAAAAACGCCCTTGTTTCCTGTGGCTTTTGGCCAAGTCATACTATTACTTTTGATTCTGATTTTTTTTTTCCCCACAAATTATGTAGCCTGGACAATAGAAAGTAAAGGATTGTTTCCAATTTGAAAAAGAGATTTAATGCTTTCTTTTGCAATCTCCTTGGGGGCATGACTGATGGATCTTAAAGTTGGATTGTTAACACCTAATATAGTGTCAGACCCACTGAGGGTTTTTAGTAAATATTGGTTGAATGAATAATACTAAAATTCAGTTTTTTTTGTAATATAATACTGTTTTATTCTTCATTGACTGGGTTAAGAATTAGCTCAGCACTTTTGGGGTATAATGAAAACATAGCATGATAGAATGAAATCAGTGTCTAAATATTTTCACTTTTGATTATTCTTAGACATTTTCCTACCTTTCATTCATTCATTTACCTATTTAACCATCAGAATAAAGCCCTACTCTGTGTAAACTACTATGTGTACATAATACATGCCTTTTCCCGACTCATCTTCTTGCCTGTTCTCTCTTCTTTCCCTCTGATTTTTCTATACTCCTCTATGTGTTCTTCTCATTGACCTTTTCTCTCATCTCCTACTTTGTCCCTTCTACCCTTTGCCATTCTTTGTTCTCCTTTAGTTTTTAGTGTCTCTACTTACAATCCTCTGCACATGAATTTCATGTCTTTTAGAAGAATTTATTCTATCCTCTTGGCATCTACCTCTTCCTTTCTTTTCCTTTCTTTCCCTTCTCTATAAATTCCAAAGAAACAGAGACAGAAACAGTCATGTAAGAAGTCATTCCAGGCTCTTTCCCCTCATTTTAAAGCCATGATCAGATTTGCTTATTACAACCACTGATCCTGTCTATTCCATGGGTACGGGGTTAAGATCATGCCTAAAACTCTTCAAGCAGGGAATCAACTGTTCTTTTATTTAGTAATTGTTATTGTTTTTAAGGAAAGCCATCCTGAAAAGGCCATGGTTTAGTTTTACTTAGTAACCAGCTTTTGAATCCTGACTTTGAGTAGAGATTCCAGTCCCTTTTTTGTTTCTATTTGTTGTGTTTTGGATATGAACCATCCCCTAAAGGCACATGGGTTCAAGGCTTGGTCCCCAATACAGCCCATGTTCAGAGGTGGAGCTTTTAGGAAATGCTTGAATTATGAGGGTGTTTATCTTATCAATGGATTCGTCCATTGAGAGATTCATAGCTGAGTGGATTATTGAATGGTGGTAGAAGTTGCAGGAGGTAGGACCTCGCTGAAGGGGTGCTTGGGGCCATGCCTTTTGGGGCAAAATATTGTCTCTGGTGTCTTTCTCTATTTACTTCCTGGCTTTCTCAAGTTGAGCAGCTCTGCTCTACCAAACCCTGTCTGCCATGATGCTTTCCTTCACCACAGACTCAGAAACATGCAGCCAAGTGACCATGGACTAAAACCTCTGAAACTCTGGGCCAAAAATCTTTCCTCCTTTAAGTTGTTTTTCTGAGGTATTTTGTCACAGTCATAGAAGGCTAACACTGTTTTTCTCTGCTTTGTGTGCAAAGGGAGCCTGTTGTGAAAAAGATAATAACAGAATGGGATTAGTATACACGGTTTGTTTACAATAGAAGCAAAAGGATGCTCATGAAAGAAAGGAAGTGCTGTAAGCCATTCTTAAAATTCTGACCTTACTTACTTATTTATTCATGTTACTAGAATCTAGATACCATATTAGTGACTAGGGATTTGATAGTGAGCGAAACTAATATCCTGCCTGAAGAAGATATTCTTCTATCACAGTGTGGTGAGTGACATGACAGGGCTATGACAATAACACCCAATCTAGAACTTGGAAGGATCAGATTCAGTCCTTGAAAGAGATGGAAGTTCAGCTGAGTCAAGAAGGATAATTTTAAAAATATATATATTTATTTATTTTAGTTGTACACAATGCCTTTATTCTTATGTGGTGCTGAGGATTGAACCCAGGCCACGCATGTGCTAGGCGAACGTTCTACAGCTGAGCCACAACCCTAGCCCTCAAGAAGGATAATTTAATAGTAACTAGAGAACATAGTGGAAGGTAACACTCTATGCCTAGAAGTAGAAGCATGTTCATTGTAGGAATGACAGAAAAGGAGGCTAGAAGGGTGAAACCATAAAGGTCTTATTGCCTGGGCTGAGAAGCATGGACCTCATCCACTGGGGAGCCACTGAAGGGTTTTAAGCATTTTGGGGAGATGCTCTGGTAGTACCCTTGAGAATAGATGGCGTAAAATCACAGAGAATGAGGAGGTTGTTGCAGGAATCAAGGTGAGAGATTGTGGTGCTGATGGTAGAAATAAAATGAATTCAGGGTGTCTGAAGAGGACAAATGGACAGACCATGCTGATGAAGGAAGAGTCAGGATCAAGAATGGCATTAGGTCTCCTGGGTTCTAAGGAAAGGTACTATTTCTGAGGAGTCATCTGAGTTTTCTTTGATCTCTAAGTGCAGGGTAGTGCTCCTAAAAGCTTCCAGATTGACATCCCTGAGGACTAATGCCATCTTCTGTTTCATCACATTGAACAGCAAGGCAGGCTCATGAAGGTATGCTCATCTATTTGCAGAAATGCTGCATAGCAAGAACAGGGCCACAGAGGGTTGTAGGCAAATCCATGGGTTGTGGAAGAGTTTGAGCTGAATTGAGTGTTGTCAAATAAAAGGTGTAAATATATTTCCTGTGTACCTTATGAACAAGGTCAGTTAGAACATTTGTGCCAGAACATGTGCATGTGTATTCATATGTGTGAGCATTCATGTGTGTATGTATGCAGGTAACATCTCTTCCAGGTTCCCCATCCCTGGGAAGGTCTCCTTTAATGTCTCTGAGATGATGGTGGCACTTGTGAAGTGGAGAGTGAGGAAGTAGGAACCTGAACTAGGAACCAGAGAAGTGCCACTAACCCTTCTTCCACAAGAGTAAGCCAAATAGTAGTCAGGATAATGATTGTGTTCACTGCTTAAGCTCTGGACTAAATTTGAACTGGTGACTTCAAAATGAGTGACTCTATAGCCCATTACCAGTCCCTTGAGATATGTAATCTACTTTAAACATTCATTTAAAATAACCTACTATGGGAAATATAGTTAGCAAGCTCAAAGATATTCTTACATTTAAGAACTCTCAGAAATGCACTTACACATTAAAAAAAAAAAAAAACCTGCAAGGAGTAAAATGCGAATGAAAGAGATGATTCATTTTATTAGAGCAATTAAAACATTGGCTCCTGTTTTCATCCATCACGCTCATGAAATAAAAATATATTGGAGAAAAAGTGATATTTACCTGGAGATAAAATTTAAAATATTAGGAAGATAAAAGTCCATTTTTCTAAAAGAAGTAACAGAAAATCTGCTGTAGGTTATAATTCAGGCAGAATCTCATCATTATGGACCAGGAGCTGGAGTGAGATCATTGTGGAACCGGAGCCAGAGTGAGCGCAATCTCTACCCAATATTTTTTGAGGCATGAATGTAGCCAGGAGTGAGTCATTCAACAGGGTACCTCAGAGGTGGAGGGTCTTGGATACAAATGGGCAAGACTGCGGTACAGGAAAACACCCGTCACCTTAACCTTGGATCTGCCCTTATCATCTCCCGGTGAGTTCAAAGAAATCAACTTCTCTGTTTCTGGTCTGTGCCTTAGGCCACTTCCATACTGCAGGGATGCTTCAGGTGACTCAGAAATGGCTCTTAAATCCGACTTTCTCTGCTTCCAAACTCCAGTTGATATAATCTTTCCTTCTTGGGTTGCAAATAAGTTATATAAAAGTAGCATGGGATGTGATTAATACGCATGGACTTTTGCACATTGTGATCCCCTGAGAATGGGCAAGTGAAGCAAAAACTGGAGATTTTGGTTCTACCAGATAGAGGTGGGAGAAGGTAAGGGGAAGGATGGCTTTCCCTCTTTTTTTGTTTATTTTGTATGTGTGGGTCAGCATGGGGTACCAGGAAGAGCATAGGACTTAGAGAAATATGGGTCTAGTTCCTGGTGCTAAAGGTACTACTTTTCAGAATTGTTTTAAAGGATGGATAAATTCATTCATTCATTCATTCATTCATTCATTCATCCTTTCATTCATCAATGATTGATTGAGCTTTTAATGATTGCTAAAGATCCAAGAGTGAACAATGAAGATAAAGTTTCTACTTTCATGGAACTTACATTTTGGTTGGTAGAGCTAGATGGAAAAAAAAAAAAAACCAATTGAACAAATTAATATATAAAATATTGATGATGATAAAGCAAGGGAGGAAGTGGAATGAACCAACTGGAGGTGATATTTGGTTATGGTAACTAGGGGAACCTCTTTGATGGAGGGGGTGGCCTTTTGTGAATGAAGAAGAAAGAGCATAAGGAAGCATCTAGCACAGTGCTGAGTGCATGGTTAGCATTTAATCAGTGGTGATTATTATTGTAATTACTGTCCTCGTTATCCTTAGACATGAAGCCTGTATGCCTTCATAAATTTTGGGACTCTATGAAGTATTGTACGGAGTTTGAGTCAGAGCACACTTACAATGGAATTCTGTATCTGTAGATATAAAGAATTCTTGTTTTCATTTACAGTTTAATTTTGGAGATAGCTAATAATGTTAAAGGGAAAATCAACAAAAGCTGAGTGTTTAATGTAATTAAATATCTTGCAGTTTTTTTCCCCATCAGTGCAATTAAACATCTCTGGGTCCCTTACTTGGGTCAGGCACTATGCTGGCCACTAGGGAACAAGAAGATAAAATAGAGTCTTTGCCCTCGGGGAGCTTATAATCTTAGTTTTCTCCTAATAATCCACTGCTTCTCCACTGTTGGTTTTAAAAGACTTGCAAGAGGGATTTATATGCTGACAAGGCTCTGAGAGTTTAGAAAAAACAAGTTGCACTTGAGTGTTAACTTTGATGTTTGTTTAGTTTTATAAAATATGTAAGAGGCTTTTCCATTAGTGAATAAGACTTTCAAAAAGCTTTCAGAATCTCATGTCACAAGTAGTTAAATATTGCCAAAGGGGAGTCACAAAGACTGACAGCTTGGAATCTTAAGCACTGTATGTGGTTTAGGATGTGTGGCCAAAGTGAAGCCCCCATTCCCATCTAAACTGAGGTCATGCAGGTCCAACTGATTCATTGGCTCTGAAAAATCCAGACTATGTGGGAATCCAAAATCCACTTGGCAGTCCTCTATAATTCTTTGGCTTTTGTAAGAAGCATATCATATCCTGTCTGGGAAAGAAAGGTTAGGCACAAAAGTCAGTCCAGGCATATGCTACTGATGGGATGAAGTGGAACTTGGGAAGAAATTATTTATACTTGAGGAGCAGATATGGGTAAGTGGCACAAGCCAAACATATTCAGAAATTACTTTCTAGAGGCAATTCCTATTCTTTGCAGGGTCTGTACAATGGGACCAGACAAGACACCTCTTCAGTGGCCTACCTTTTCTCTTACATTGCCGTAGTTTATTACATTCTATCTTCCTTTTCTGGTTCCTCATCTTCAGAGGAAGATTCCCTTCCCTTTCATTTGACTCACTTCTGTGGTATTCTATTAGGCATGCATTTACTTATTCTTTACCTGTCTCCCCCATTAGATGGGTAAACCTTGTGAGGGCAGGATCTTTGTCAACTTCATCTTTGCCTGGTGCTTGACCCAGAGTAGCTACCCTATGAATATTTGCTGAATTAATGAGTTTTAGTAATGACAGATGATAGCAATGGCAGTAACTCATCAGGGGAGCTTAACTGAGGAATCAAGCAAGATTTCTATGTTTTTTCAGAGGGAGGACTACTTGGTCCAAGTGAAATGGTGAGACCTGAAATGAACTACTTTTACTGACCTTTCTGATACAAAAGTGGCACTATATAAAATACAAAAGAGTAGTAAAAGAACAATGCTGGTAGGGCTAACACACTTTTTGAACTGATTGTTTAATGTATTCTTACCTTTATATTTTGCAATTTGGGTAGAGAGTACTATTATTCAACTTTAATGATAGGATCCATTGGTCCAGATTATAAAAACATCCATGTTTCGGGATGGGGGTGCGCACTGACTGACACCCCCAGGTCTAGAAACATTATCTTTATCATTTCATGAAATACTTTCCTCAGAAAGTAAGTTTCAGAAAACTGTTCAAACAACCAGCAATTAGTGATACAGAAAAACTTCCCAACAAACACTTTCCAGTGGAGAATGATTTGTACATCTAGGGCAGGGGTACAGGTGGAAGTCCATGGAAGCCAAGTCATGTGACCTAGAAACAACCATTTGTAGGAACACACTTTTTCTGTGAACATGAAGGGAAGTTTGAGCCATTACTGAGTGGTTGGGCATAGGTGTGTAATAAATATTAAGTACATCAGAAGGGGAAATTGTATGAAGGAAATTGGGAGCTATATTTTGATGCACACTTGTATATGCATGCTATCAGATCTTTGGTTGGGTCTTTTGATTAATGGCATCCTAGAAAGCATATTTTCTCTTAATGGTCGATAATTTTAACCAGCAAAAGAGTGATACATTAGATAACTTTCTCCTTTTGAATGATAAGGGACTCATATCTGATGTTCAGTTTGGTCTTATCATTAATTAATCTCTCGCCAATTTTCAGACAAGTAAGTGAATGCAAACAACAGACACTTATGTGGACAAGAAGGATTGTGTTCCTAGCATCTGCCTTTCATATCTCATTGTGGAACTCTGATTGTTGCAATTCCAACAAAAGACCTGAAACTGTAGTTAACACTTAATCAACCACTCCAGTGGAGTTGAAAACTTGAGGCACTCCATAAATGCATGGGAGGCTCTTTGTTTTTCTTTATGGACTTATTTTCCTCATTGAGTTTTGTCTGAATAATTGTTCCTAACAGACATTCTCCTTGAGGATGTGGTAAATTAATGGGATTAAAGCAGAAGTGTCCCCCAAAGTGTCCACTGCTGCTTTTGGAAATGCAAAAATCATCTAGGAAGATACCCCACGTAGAAGTTGAAGGGACTAGAATTAAAGCCAACCAAAGTTACAAGTGTGGGGTTGCCAAGCCCAAAGAATTAACAGAAAAAGAAGGCAATGTGACGTGATTGGTCAAGTCACTATATCAAAACTCACTGGATCTGAGGGTTCTTAAACAGGAGCAGAAACTGAGAATGAGTCCACAGAACAGTGTTAACTATAAGGACAAGGAAGCCAAGGAAGAAGCCCCAAAAAAGTAGGCAGACAGACAGTGCAGTAAATTTGCCACCCAGTTCCCACGTCCAGCAGCAATCATACCCTGAGTTTTGAGAGTTACAATAAGGAAAACTGGCATGTAAAGAATTAAATCCTGGTGGTAAGTAATACCCCACCCTCCAAGCCTCTTATGGAAGCTGACTGGAAGGAAAGATAGTGATGACTTCTGGACCTGATAAGCAGAGTAATAGTAACTGTGCTACTCTGGGAACCTCTTTACTTTGTCCTAGTTGTTTTCTCTGATGAGGCTTAAATATTCCAGCTCTTGTTTCTGTTTCCCATAGAAACAGACCCCAAGAGAAAGCGGTAAGGTCAAGTAGTTTGTTTGGGAGGTCATATCAGTGGAAAAGTAAAGATGTCAGAGAAGGAAGGCAGCTAGTAAAACATTCACTTATCAGCAAGGTGAGCATAGTGGATAGCTGGAGCTCAGTAAGACAGGATTCTCTGAGGGCCTCAGAATGATCCCATCAAAGGATGAAGGAGACGGAGCCTTTGTAGCTAACTGTTCTGTGGCTCAGTGGTTAGCACTTCAGTGGGGGTTGATACCTGGGCACTTTTCCACTGCTATGCAAACAAGCGGGCAGACAAACCATTATGATGGATGGAGACTTCCTCTGACCAACAATTCCAGATGATGGCACCTGAGCCATCCTGAGCTGAATTCATGAGGGAGAAGGCAAATGGGTGAGATACCAGCCACTACTGCTGTACCTAGGGAGTAGCCTTGCCTACTCTACTGGACTTAAGTTTCTAGAACAGAAGAGGTAGATAGGAAATGAGTACCCTTATCAAACCCTTGACCCAGACTCCTCAACAGGGTCTAGATAGGTAACCCTCAGCATCCCTTCACATGCCTTCTCCCTCTGAAATTAGAGTTCCCCTGAGCATATTTAGTAGGATTACAGTGGGATCACATTCCTTTACTAAAGTGCATGTACTCAGATATTTCTAACCTTGAGCACCAGAAGGTATTTTCTAACAGGAAAGAGAAGCAGAACCAGGCAGCAGCAATGATTATTCTCTGCTTGCAGATTATGAGCATAACCACTACAGTCTGCTTTTCTGTGGGTTGATGGGTTTCTTTCTGTTTTAGTCAGCTGTTTTGCTGCTGTGACTACAAGACCCAAGTGAAACAACTGTATAGGGGGAAAGGTTTATTTAGGGACTCATGGTTTCAGAAGTCTCAATCCATTAACAGCAGGCTCCATTCCTTGGAACCAGAAGTGAGGCAGAACATCATGGTGGAAGAATGTGGCAGAGGGAACCCGCTAATGTGATGATCAGGAAGCAGAGAAAGAGACTCCACTCTCCAGATAAAATATATATACCCCATAGCCACGCCCCCAATGAACCACTTCCTCCAGCTACACCCCACCTGCCTCCAGTTACCACTGAGTTAATCCCATCAAGGATTAAATCGCTTGTTATATTACACTTATAACCCAATCATTTCTCCTCTAAACCTTCTTGCATTATCTCGTGAGCTTTTGGGGGACACCACATCTAAACCATAATTCTTTCATTTTTCCTTTCTTTTTTCCTTGTAGTACTGGGAATTGAACCCAGAGCCTTGTGCATGCTAGGCAAGTGCTCTACCTATATGCTGTCCTGAGGTTTCTTTTTGAACAATGCCACACATGGATGCCCACTCCTTCTCCTTAGCTACATTAGAGAAAGGATATAAAATTAAAACTACAAAATTAGGTACAAATGTGAATATACTTGTTCAGGATAAGAGAGGAAATCATAAAAGTGGTTTTAAATTTAGGAAAGCTTATAAATATCACAACATTTAAAAATTTAGAAAAATATAATTTTAGTTAGCTCTGACACTCCTCGATAAAACATCTCTTTCTCCCTCTTTCTCTCTTCTGCAGAATGTTCATTGATTGCCTCTTCATGTGACAACAAAGATTTTGTAATCTCATTTTCTACAGAGAGAATAGAAAGATAATTCAGTCTCTCCTCTAGCATGTTGATTGAAATTTTTTTTTTTGTTATTATTGATGGTTTTAAAAGGCTTCTTTCAGTTACACTACTCATTATTGCAATGTGATGTAAATTTTTAGGAAGTTTTGTAAAAACTCTATCAAGCTTCCATCATATGTGAGCATTGAGATTAGAATAATTTTCCAGACTAATATCCAACTTCATACATTTCAAACCTTTCTATTCCATGATGAAATATGTTCAGCTCTTGGCCCCCAAAGTATTTATTTGCATTTCTGTTTGATCTCTGGCCCTGCATTCTCCACACTCATTAGTAATTAATAGAATGTGAGGAGCATTCCTGCAAGTTATTCCTACGTTGGGATGACTGACAATAATTTAACTATATGTGGAAGTGATTATGAGCCACATACATATAAACACAAATTAACCATATTGATAACTTTCCCTTAGCCAAATTGTAAAAATGCCTGTGGCCACTGCTGGGTCACCCAATGAAGGAGAGATGTGGAGGAAAAGCCAGAAATCAGTTGTGATTAAAATATCTTGCTTTAAGAAATTTCACCAAAATACACAACCAGGTGTGCACAGGTCCATGGGAAAGGACCTCCATAGTGAGGGAATCTGAAGTTTGGACTCTTTAGATTTAGGTCAACCTACCTCTGTCTGCAGCTTGGTTTCTAGAAACCAGCATAGTCTTTATTTATTAAACATCCTACCTAAAGATCATCTTTTACCTCCCAAGAACTGTATACATTTAAATGGACCATGTTTAGCTTTGTTTTCAGTTCCTTGCGTGTCCCTACGTGACAGATGCTGTCTACCCTGGCAGCCTATCCATAGCCAACCTGATTTTTCTGGATCAAGTAGGAGGAAAACATTTGACTACTCTTAGCCTCTGAGAGCTTGGTTATCAGCTGTTCTTAATCTCATAATAAATGATAAGATCATGGTAGTTTATGAATGACATCAGGCAAGTGACTTTTAAGCAAGAATTGACCACCATTGCCTTCTACAGTATATTGAACAGGTAAATATCATACCATTTAACCCTATGGTAAAGCTATTTCTTAGCTGAAGATGAAAATAGTATCACTTATATGAAAAATATAGAGGTGGAGAGGATTAGCCATTATAGGGAGTTATAAAGTCACTTGTTGGAGCCTAGTCATCAGAGGAATAGCTTTGCCTTAAAATGCTTGGAGAAAACTTTTGCCACCTATTTCTTCTCCAGCCTGGTCAGAGGGTGACCTTTCTAGCATGTTCCTCTGAGTTTTGTTGGCTAGGCATGTGGAGGTTCTTTGGGGAAGCACATCTGTTGGTTAAACATCTTTTTGCCAGGAATCCTTACAAATGGGGCTGGGGAAATTTGGAAGGTGGTTTAGGAAACTGTTCAAAAGAACTTCCATAACTTCAAAAGATATTGATAAATATTGAAGACTGTCCCACCCTGCCAGCTTCTGATATTTATCAGTATCTTTTGAAGTTCAGCATTACTACAGACTCTCTCCAGATGATCTTTTACAAGTTAGGTTTTGTAAAAGTTGCCTTGGGATTCAGACTTGCCATAAAGGGGTTCCACACCGGCAAACTCTACTGTGACTCTGAAACGGCAGGCTCACTTTTGCCTGTGAGGAAGCCATGGTAATAATAAGGAATAATAGTTACATACACTGGTGATTTGTATGAAATTATTCTTGAGTTTATTGTTTAATAAAGAATATTCAGAAATAGGCAAGTAAAACATGTCATTGATGTCACAGATGAAAAAGCTACATATATGTATTAATGGGATTCATTCACTGGTTTATGGACCCCAACTTCTCCTGGGACTCTACAAATCCATATGCATATAGACCCCTCTCAATTTGACAGGAATGCAGATTAGTCACCAGATCTCTTTGAATAGCCCAGGATTTTGCAAAGAATTCTCCAGTGGACTCAATATGGGGTTCTCTTCTGTAGCACATATCCTAGAACATTTTGAGTGGAGACAGCCCCAAGACTTTCAGCAATGTTGATTGGTTGTATTTTTGCTGAGCAGACATTTTTATAGACACCTGGGCCATCCTCCCCGACTCACAAAGAATCTTTGTAAACATTTCCTCCAGTCAGCACTTTCCCATTATAGAAATGGCGAAAATTATCAGGTGTTGGCCCCCAAACAGATGTTTGTTTCTGCCAAAACATTGTAAAAAGCATCCATACTGGAAATGTTAGAGAAACAAATATTTAACTGAAATATGTACTCTGCTTGTTAAGACTTTGCCAAATAAAACTTTTATGTTTAGGGAGCTATTTGCATGAAGTTAGTATCAGCTAGTGTGGGCAGGTCATTTCCTAAGTATAGTATGGTGCAGCTTGGGGATTAGGTCTCAAAGTGATCATAAGGATTTATTTTGAGCTCTCAGTTCTTCAAAAGAAAAAAAATATATAGAAGAGTGTACTCCTGCCAGGAGCTCTGAGAAACCTGGATGTAGCCCTTGTTTCTTTTGTTTCAGGAAACAAAGCATGAGATTTGCTTGAATCCTCCACATGGGAAGCTCTAAATGTAGTCATGTTCTTTGGTTATTTATAGCACATCAACCTCCACCTACTCTCCCTTCCTATTATCTTCCTGCCCCTCCCCCAGCACCATGACCCTATATTTAGATCTGAAATGTCATCTTCTGTGGCCACAGCAAGGTTGAGCCTGGGAGAAGGATGGCAGGATATGGGGTTATTTCACCAAATGGAGGAAATATCTGTTTGGGACATTTTTAACTTCTGGGAGATAAGACTTAGCTCTATGTAAGAAACCCAATTAGCAGGCAGGGCCTTTTTTGATATAATTTTATGGAAGGTAGCATTTTTAGCATCTGGGGATGAAGCTCAGTGGCAGAGAAGTTGCTTATCCCTAGTACTACAAAAAAAAAAAAAAAAAAAAAAAGGTAGCATTTTTATAATAACCTGATACACATTGCAAAAAATTTCTGCTGTGATTGTATATTACCCATTGTCTGGAGAAGATTCCTATTATTTTTATGTATGCATTTATATATCAACAGCTGGGATCACTGTGTTCATATTTTGGTAAGATAAGAACTTTTAGTTTATTAACAACAACAGAACTTTTAACTGAGGAAGTATTTTGAAAAAGGAAATAAGTATTTGAGGTGGTCTCAGAAAATTAATCAAAAATGAAAACAAAATTGTCAGTGCCACCACATTTGATACTAATTCTAATAACAGCTAAATTTATACTAAATGTATTTCATGAATTATTTTCTTTAATCACCATGTTATATTTCAGGTGTATAATAGCAGTCCCACTTTACAGATAAGAAAGCTGAGGCTTGGAGGATTAAATAACCAGTTCAGTTTTTTTTTTTTTTTTTTTTTTTTTTTTTGGTACTGGGGATTGAACTCAGGGGCACCACTCGACCACTGGGCCACATCCACAGCCCTTTTTGTATTTTATTAGAGACAGGGTCTCACTGAGTTGCTAAGTGCCTCAACATTGCTGAGGCTGGCTTTGCACTCATGATCCTCCTGCCTCAGCCTCCCAAGTGCTGGGATTACAGGTGTGCGCCACCAACCAGTTCAGGTTTTAAGCTCAAATGATCTAACTCCTGGGCCAGAGCTTTTAACCGTTATCCTAATTGCTCATAGATGTAACTTTCTGATGCTTCATGTCTCATGTGTATGAAGATAGAATTATTGGTGATTGTGACCAAAGCATCTAGAGGTGGCAGAAAGACTAGTACGACCTTTTTTACTGGCACAGTCCTCACTGCTGGTTAACTCTAGATCTTGATTCAGATTCAGTCGAGAAAGTCTATCTATTGCTTATTGCAGACTTCTCCCCTCCAGTTCTCTTGCTACTGGAAACCAAACAATCTCTTGGCTAAAAGTGTTGTTTAGAAGCCCAAGACTGGTTTTTAGTAAGGTGTTTGTTCTACTATCCACTAATCCATGTTAGTGTAACAATTTCCCCCTTTTCTCCTGGAAATGCCTCATGAGAGCACAGACTATGCAAAAATTACCCATGTTGTCCTGCAGTGCATCCCTATGCATGAGTGCAGGGTCTGGATGGGCACATGCCCTCTGTGTGGGCTGCCCTCTGGAAATGACAGAGCTTTACTTACAAGGAGGAAAAAGGCAGAGAGAGAGGTAAGCCCTGAGATCTGTCAGGTAGACCAGCTTATCATTATCCATCCAAAACAAACAAGACTTTTGGCCTGTTTTTTTTTTTTTTTTTTTTTCAGATATATTTAAAAATACTATGTTTCTATGCAGTGAAAGGCAATACTGGGATATTTCGAGTACAGAATTTACAAATTTATTGTTCTCTTCTTTTTCTTAAAGTGGCATTGGGTAACAGCTAAGCTCTTAGAGGTGTGATGTCAAGATTTTGCATTTTAAAATCACCCATTTTTTAAAAGGGGGGAAAATGTCCTGGCATTTGGGGGAAAGATTTTTCTCTGAAGGAGGGAGGAAAAAATGTGGAGAATAATGAATTCATCAAGCTGAAAATGCACGAAGCAGCGAAGCGCTCAGGCTTCAATACATGGCAAATGGAAAGAGAGCTCCCATTACTGTCGAGATGCACAGACACACAGCCCCGCTAATCGCTTGGTCATGCTTGGGAGACACTAAGTCATCTCAGGCCATGACATGGTGAGAACAGGGTGCCAGGGGTTTGTTGTAAGAAAAAAT
Organism: Tamias sibiricus; assembly: GCA_025594165.1. Lineage (NCBI taxonomy): Eukaryota > Metazoa > Chordata > Mammalia > Rodentia > Sciuridae > Tamias > Tamias sibiricus. Next base: position 49,281,172 of record CM046669.1, on the reverse strand, counting down.
TGTTTATTTAACATCCATAACCAGCAGCACTCCCTTCTTCAACCCTCATCCTCAGATGACAAGCCTTGGTTGGAAAAATGCTTGCAGGTGTTTGTGTATGTGTGTGTGTGTGTGTGTGTGTGTGTGTGTGTGTGTGTTTAACTCTTTAGGCTCAACACAATTGAAAAACTTTGGGGAAGTAAAGATTGTAAAGTAAGTGACTACTTGAACCAAGGGTTTGATATGTTCATTGAGAAAGCCAATAAAAACCAAAGGACAAATTAGGTGAAGTGACAATGAATAGGTTTTCATTCTTTCAGCATACATTTTATTGAGTATTATACGTGTCATTGAGTAGAATGACAGGTATAGACATGACTCCCACTTAATCTCATTCTTTCTGTCATGGAAAGATGCATTGGAGCCAAGACTTGTATGGTAGAAAGACACCCCTGTCTTTGGAGATGACTTTAATTTGCTTTGCTATATTAACAGTAGTTAACATGGGATTTGCCTTAGTAGATTCTCACTAATTAGCATATTCAGAAAAGGATACAGATGGAAATATCTATCTGAGACTTTGAGGACAAATAATAGTTTCTCTGTGTATAAGGTAGGCAAAGGTATTCCTAGGTGAGAGAAGAGCATATATAAATGCAGAAGACACATAACATATTCTATAAACTACTTTCTATGAACTATTGATTGTATATTGCTGGATATAGGATGGAAGGTGAGCTAGTGGAAGAGAGGAAGCCAAGATTATTCAGTTAATAGGCAGAGTGTGATGCATTATATGCCATGCCATGAGTTATGTTTTTATCTAAAGGAGTGGGATATATGGTGCAAGGTAATCACTGTGGAGGTGTGGTCCAACTTGAGATTAGAGAAACAGCACTGTAGATGACAGAGTGAAGAGGGTAGGAAGGAGTCGGGACTAAAGACAACTGTAGTGTTTCTGGATGAGATTGTGCAGTGTGAACTGGCAGAGTGCTCATGAAGTTGGAGAGGTCCAATAGACTTAACCAGTATCCAGAAGACAGAATAGACAAGGCTGATAACTCATTAGATATGAGGAAAGAGGAGATGGGAGAAATTATGGATCAATTTCTCATTTGAAAAAAAAAATAATAGCAACATTAATTTAGATAGGGAATATAAAAAGCAGAATGGCCTTGGAGTTAAAAATTATGTTTTGTCAATTTTGCCAGGATTGAGGTTATTTGGGACAATAGGTAGAGATGTCTCGAAGGCAGTTGGATACACCTGACTCAAATGGAGGCTATAGGGCTGTATTTGATGAAGTATCAACAGCAGATATGAGATCATAGCTAATAAATTTTACTAATCAGGATTGTCATTCTATGTCTAGTTTAACACAGAAGCCACATGCATTCATAGTAAGGCAAGAAATGTAGGACTTAGTAGTCATAGATAGGGTTATTAAATGAATTCATGAAGGAGAAGATTTGGGACTAGAAAGTGATGATTTAAATCGAGTAGCAAGAAATGAAAGGGAAGAAAGAACAATTTTGTAAGGAAGAGTCCTTGGATTTTGCAAAATGATGTTTTCAAAATCTCCCTGGAGAGGTATCCATTTAAAATATTGCATTGTTTGGTTCTGGAAGTTATGGTGCTTTAGGAATTACTTTAAAAAAGCTAGCAGCTCAGTGAAACATGCACATTTTAATTAAATCATTAGTAATCTCCTTTTTTGAAGTTGGCCAGATGACTACATGTGTGATATGTTGATGACAGTTTTTCTTGAAAATAAAATTTTAATTTTTACCCCAATTATTGAGCACCTATTATGGTCATTACTTATGGTACCAGTCACAGTTCTATATGCTGTACATCAATGAACCCATATAATCTTCAGAACACTCCTATTGAGGTAAGGATTATTACTGTCTCCATTTTATAATTGAGGACATAGAGGCATAGTGTTTGATTTACCAAGCAACTAGTAAATTGACAATTCAGATGTTCTTGCTCCACTGTCCTAAATTATTTTAGATACCATGGCCCGAAGACCCATGAATCTAAAAATTCGGGCCATGACCATGCTTTCCACTGCCTGGAAACCTGAAGGTACATTTATAAACAAGACAGGGACTAAAAAATGGCAGATCAAGGTAGTGGGTAGAGGTGAGATTGTGGCTGATTGATGCCAAATTCCAAACAAGAACTCTGGTAAGTCAGGTGAGAGTTGGGAGGAGAGCCTTATTGTCCCTTAAGGCCGATCCTGCATTACATGTTAATACCCTTAAAGGAAAGACCTGTCCAGCACATTTGTACCATGGTCTGAGGAGCTGGGCAGAAGAACAGATAGCCAGTGAGAGAAAGTGCTAGAGGGGTTCTCAGTTTCTGAAATCAATCCAGTCTATGCTATATATGTGAGTATTGCAGGCTAGCTTCCAGGAGAAAAAGGGAAGAGGGAGAGGGAGCGTGGAGTGAACTTCTAACTGAGGCTGGACGACTCTTTAGATGGAGTGAGTGAATGAGGAGAGCCCTAGCCTGTGTCCATGTGGTCACTGCAGCTTTCACCTCTTGAATTGTGCACCCTGATTAGCTTTAGGAATTTGAACTAAGAAAAGAGAGTATAGAGAAGAGCACAAGGAAGGCCAAGGAAGACCTTGGCCTCTTGAAGAAGAAGTCAGCATGTCCCACCATACTTATTTTTAAAATAACTTTATTTCATTTCGTTAGTTTTATGTGATGCTGAGGATTGAACTCATTGCCTCACAGTGCTAGGCAAGTGCTCTACCACTGAGCACAGCCCTAGCCCATACGCTTCTTATTTCATCACCAGATAGTTGGATACATGACAGGTACACAAAGTACCTGCACTTGAGTGGAACATGATTTGGTGTTTGCATAGAGATGGCTCTTTCTGCTTGGTTACTGAAGAGACTGGCATTCAGAAGCACTGGTCACAGAATTGGGGTACTGAGATGCTGGGTGGGCCATGGGACTAGCAATATGGATAGAGGTTGAAAGGTGGATAGTGGACGCTCCTTGACAGAGTTGAGCCCACAATGTCTAGGAGAGCCTTCTGGATTCTGGTAGGGCTAGGATTAGTATATTCGACTGGTTTACATTTTACTTCCTGCTTTAAAAGAGATTGTCTGCATCTTAATACCAATTTTGACACTGTCTATAGACCTTAGGCTAGCACCAGCAAATTTGTTCTGTAGGGTCAGGTGGTAAATATTTTCTGCTTCACTGGTCCTGTGATCTGTGTGTCAGAACTACTCTGCCATCACAGTGCAAAAGCAACCTTAGGCGATATGGCGATGAATGGGTGGTTGCATTCCAATAAGACTTTATTTAAAAAAAGCACATGGAGGTGGCAGGGTGGGAGTTGGGGGCAGTAGATTTGGTTCACCATCTTTGCTTATCAACCTTTGTTTTTAGCAAATGGCTTTTCTGTTTCAGTTTTCCCTGTCTTCCAGTTGGTAGATCCTCCTACCAACTCAGGAGCTATTGCAGACACCCAATAATAAATTATGCATAGAAGAAAAACACTGGGAGAAGAGTCAGGACATTTGGGTTCTGAGAGGCCCAGGAACCTGCCAGGTATCAAATGTTTTCCCTGAATTTATTTTCTGTGCTTCAGTTTCCTATAGGTAGGGAGGGGTCATCTTTAAGGATCTTTTCAGCTCTCACATTCTATATAGAAGGATTTGAAAAAGTGTTCTACAAAGGTAGAGGAAAATAAAGACCGTAAGTGTAGCTGAAATATACTTCTAAAATTTAGCCCACCTCCTATCTGACATTTTAAAAAATGTGCAAGTCCGCAATGGAAAAATTGTGTAGGTCTGTTTTGTAAGACTTTTCCTTCTCATATCATTAGGTTGTATTAGAACCTGACTCCTAAGGGCCTGACAGGTAGGATCAGTGCCCCTAGAGAAAATGTACTAGTCCAAAGAAAAGGAATTTCCACTAAAAAAATGTTTTAAGTCAATAGTGTTGTAAGTATGTAATTTTTTGCTCAATAAGATTCCCATGGTTTCTTTAAACAATGAAAGGGGTGGGTGGGGGGAAGGGGAAGGGAAGGCATAGAGATTTCACATTATTTTGTTCCAATATAAGTATAAATATAAATGGCACTGAGCCAAAGTATAAGAAAAAAAAGTGACCCCATCTCTGCTCTAGATCCTCCGTACTCTTGAGATCCACCATAATGAAACTAACTCAAAGAGGGAGGAAGTTCCGGATTTACCCGTATCCTCCAGTGTGGTGGACATAGGCCATATATGTGCCTAAACTCACTCTCTTTCTCCTTCCTTCTGAAAGTCATAAGAGTAATAAGGAAGAAAAACAGACTCATTTGAGTACAATCCATTGTTTAAGCTCAAAACAAAACACAAACCTCATTATTGAAGGGTAATAAAAATGAGTCTCACTAGCAGTTAGGTTCCTACAAAAAAAAAAAAAAAAAAAGTCACTAATATGGCTTCCTTGGCCTGTCTTTGTAAAAAGAAATGAATGCTATCTTTGTTCAATGAGCCTATAATTAAGAGGTGTTTAACATTGAAGGCTATTGCTTTAAAAAGATATTGTCAGGTAAATGTCAAACCTATGGAGACACTGGGTTATGAAGGTTACCCCTGCTAAAGGAAAACTTAATAAAACAGCCAGTGGCACTGACATGGTTTGGAAACTCACCCGGGGAACTTAAATGTTTGCATCTGCTTGGAATAGCATCATAGTTCAGTTCTCTCCTGTTTGTTTATTTTTTATTGATGTATTTTTATTATTGATAAATATAATGTTATACTTACATAACTTAAAGTGAGTTATTAGAGTTATTAAGGTGATTTATATTTTTCAGATTTACACATCTTCAGCAATAACAGTGTTTTCAGACTTTTTGTACTGACAAAGCGCTTTACTGGAAGTTTTGTTAGATACACCTTTCCAAGAAATTTGGTAGTAGAAATTTGTATTAGGTGTTGGATACATCAGGAAACCTGCTCTGAAGTAGACTTTGGTTCTGGAAGAACTGGGAAGTGAATCCATGTCTAGAAGATGGTTGACTCTGTCATGGAAAACAACCATGAAATATTTGTCATGGACTAATGTAATTTGATGCCCCAAGGTGATTTGTCCTAGGTATCTGATTCTTAAAATGGTATATGTAAAGAATTCCACAGGGGATAGGCTAGTAAGTGCTCAACAAATGTGGTCCTTTCCCATTGGCTTAAGGGATGGCCTGAATATTCAGTCAGTTGCCTGTTTCTTAACCTCCTTAATTAGGCTGATTTTTATTTTTTATGTTTTTTGGAATTGAAAAGATAAGATCCCAGAGCTGTTTTTTTTTCCCCCCCCCCCCCCCAGCATCTGACCTCATGGCTTAAAAGTTAAGCAGCAAAGTTTGAGGATGGAAGTAGATATTTTCAGATTCTGTATTTATTTATTTATTTATTTATTTATTTATTTATTTATTTATTGTACTGGGAATTGAACCCAGGGGCACTTAACCACTGAGCCACACCCCCATCCCTTTTTAACATTTTATTTTGAGACAGGATCTCACTAAGTTGCTTAGGTCCTTGCTAAGTTGCTGATGCTGGCTTTGAACTCAAAATCTCCCTGCCTCAGTCTCCAGAGTTGCTCTGTAAGTGCTTTTATAATGAGCATGGTATATGTCCAGAAGGCCTGAGAATCATTTATCTCTGACTTAATGGAGATCAGAGCCAGAATAAGGAAGAGTCCTTCAAGATCATCCATGGAGTTGGCAAGGCAACTCTATCACCATACAAGAATTTGTGGCTCCCATTGCCTTAGCTCAACCCTCGTACCAGGCTCCCTGGACTTTCTGGATTTCCTTTTCGGATGCTCGCGCTTTACCAACAATTAAACAGAAGTTGCTTCTTTTTGTCCATATTGCTTCTTTTTGCTTCCATATTTGTCCTTGATCTGCCCAGCCTGTTGTATTAAAAAGGCTGGTAAGTGGCAGGACATTGAAGGAAGAATGCGAAATAGAACAAGGACTGTCCCTTGGTTGGTAAAACAATCTGATCTCATTTCTGAGTTCCCAGTTGATGTTTGCTTTTATTAAAAATGTCTGTAAGGATAACTGTTCTGAGTACACTATCCAAGATAATAACATTAACTGGCTTTGCTGTGGAATCAATAGGAGTAACAAAAATATATGTCTGTTGATTAAGAATGACATAAAGCAAATTTGTGAACTAAAATAGATAGCGTCAACAGTTTAAGCAGACATCATCTGATGTTTAAATCCTATGCGCAGTTCTTTATTTCGGAAAGAAAATTATAAATTATTTTAAAAAATATGTTTGTAGCCTTCTGAGGGAAGATTCTGGGGGAAGAAAAAAGGAAGGGTAACTCAGAAACTGCCCTCACTATCCTCTGAGGGGACAGAGAATGAGAGAAAGAAAGAGCAGGGTGGGAGGATGGGAGGAAGGAGACCTGTATACTTCATCCAGGGAAAGTAATTGAAAATGCTAATTCTGTGCCCACAGACGAAAACTTTGAAGGACAGGTCCTTGTCATTGGACTCCTCGAGAAACAGCAGAGCAGAAATAAAAATAGATCATTGACCAAAAATATCCCTTTCCAACTGAGAAGTTTTAAAGTGCTGCAGCCCATTTTTCTGTTTAAAAAATTATAAACCAGCCTTTTTATTTTTCACCCTGAGAACTTTGGAGACTAATGTATATGTGGTTTAGAAATAAAAAAATATTGTGAATCTCAATTTAAGGAATGTTGAGATCTTTCTATTGATATATTTCCCCCCTCCCTTTAGAAAATGATATCCACAATAGTCAGGTCCAGATGGTGGTGAGATTAGGAATTTCAGAGGTTCAAATCAATTAGCAAGATTTTGGGGAAAATGAACATAGGTGAAAGTTGCCTACTTTTGTTCTTCTAATAAACACTAGTGTTGGTGATAATGGTTCCAGTTATGGTAATCATCTCTTTTTACTTTAATTTAAAGCTCAAGAGTTATTCCAGAGTTGCAACTGATTTGCAAGGTTGTAATTTGTGATTGTGAATGACTGATTATTGGAAACACAGTTTCAGAGTAGGGGTATAGTTTCTCGTTGATAAGAATCAAGAATAATGTTAGAGCCAGGAATGGTGGCGCAGGCCTGTAGTCCTAGTGGCTCGGGAGGCTGAGACAGGAGGATCGCAATTTCAAAGCCAGCCTCAGCAAAAGTGAGGCGCTAAACAACTCAGTAAGCCCCTGTCTCTAAATAAAATACAAAATTGGGCTGGGGATGTGGCTCAGTAGTCACATGCCCCTGAGTTCAATCCCCAGTATCAAAAAAAAAAAAAAAAAAAAAAAAAAAGGAATAATGTTAGAAAGCAGGCTATATTTGGAATTCATTCATTCACTTGTCCTTTTCTTCTTTAACAAACATTTATAATCCAGCACTGCTCTGGGCACTGGGATGCAGCAGTGAAAGCCTCTGTCAGCATAGAGTTCATATTCTAGTAAGAAAATAAGCAATAATAAACAGCATGTCCCATGGTGCAAAAAGTAGAACAAAAGGAGGCAGTCAGGGTTGTAACTGTGTATAGAGTGGGCAGGAGAGCTCCATTCAGAAAATGATATTTGCAAAAAAGACCTCAAGAAGTTGAGGGAGTGGTTTTGTGTGTGTTTGGGAGTTGCATATTTGAGATTGTGGGAATGGCAGATACGAATGTTCTGTGGCATGTTCAAGGATATTGAAGGCAGTAATGGGATGGGAGTGATGTATAATGAAGGGAGAACAGTAAGAGATATTGTCAGGAGAAGAGGGCAGGGCAGGGTTATGTAGAGTCATTAGGTCAGTGTCAGGGCTATAGTTTTTACCCTGAATGAGATAAAACCATTATAAATATTGAGGAGAGGAGTAACAGTATGCCACTCACATTTTAATTTTTGGTGCTAGGAATGGAACTCGGGGCCTCTACATGCTAAGCATGTGTTTTACCACTCAGTCACACCCCCAGCCCTCGCTTAAATTTTTAAAGGATTATTCCAGCAATGTTAGAGAATAGAGAAGGCCTACAGCAGAAGGAGGGAAACCCCTGAGGGGGCTGATGTCACCATGCAGGGGACAGGAAGCTTGGACTCTAGGGTAGACATGGAGGTGGGGAAAAGTGGTTGGAGTTTATGGCTGCACTTTGAAGGCAGTGCCAACAGGATTTGGTGCTGGGTTAGATGTGGAGTAAGAGAGAAAGAAAATCTTGGACTCATGGATTCTTACTCTACCACTTTAAAAACCTTAGACAATGTCTCACTTTAATATCAACTAGAACAACACCAACGTATAGATGCACCTGTACTGTATTCTAAAAATTAAAAAAGCTTTTATTTGCATTATTCTGGTTGAGCTTATACAGTAATATTGACTCATATTTTATACTAAATGCAGAAGCCTGGTGACGTTCAATATTCTGACCATGCTGATGTTGCCAGTCGGAGGTGGAGCAGAGGCTGGCATTCAGGCTTCCTGCAGATTGGCACCACAAAGATAATCCTCCTTGTTAAGTGTTGGGGTCACAGTTTATGGGGTTCCAGCATCTCTGTCTTCAGAGCAGCTGAGCTGATGTAAAACAACTCTGATAATATTACCAGGCACTCATACAGGATGTGAATGTGGATGGACTTTTGTGTATGAAGGTGGACATTCTGACTTGCAGTGAAGTTTGCTTGACTATACACTTGGCATTCTTTTGTCCTAGTAACTAGTGATTAATTTACCCAATTTTGGTGACTGCATACTCCTCCAGTGACTCTTGCATGGCTCATTGACAGTTGTTTGTAGTTTGGTGATGCCTACTGAATTGCAGGAATAGAATAAGAGCAATTAGCCTAACCAACAGTTACAACTATGACTTTGACCCCTGATTAGATGGTTAGGTTGCTAACCATCTGACCAGGCCATTACATTGCCATCTTTTTATAAATGTGGGCGACAACTGGCATTGTTTTAGCATATCAAGTGCTTTGCCAGGGTGAGAAAAATTGGCTATCTATTGGTCTGAGAGGTGGATTCAAGGCTGAGGAGCAAGTGGAACTATCTATTAATGGAAAGCAATATAAATAGCAAAAAAACAAAATGAAACTCTACCAATTTAGTTCTTCAGATGTAATAATATCTAAACACCTTAACCTCAAAATCATTAGTCTTAAATATCTCAATCAATATGGATTCTCTCAGAAATCAATTTGCTGCTACAAATATGATTGTTTAATAATTCACAAGTTATGGGCCTTCAGGCTAGAAAAGATTAGTGTAGCAGAAGGAAAAGAGGTAATCTTTACTTCAGATAAGATTTCAATTAAAAGAAGAGAATGTCTATGAGATAGAGTCTAACCTTATGCGTGTCAGTCTTTTATGCGTGTGTATTTTGAGCTGTAGGTCCTACTGGGGAGACATCAGTTTACTTCAGTTTCATTGTTCATTTTTAGATCTGAGTTATTTAGCTATTTTCCTGAAGTATCATAAATATTTCATTAAAATAAACCATTGCAAATTTCGGTTTTACTTACTAGATTAAAAACAATAATTTAAAATAGCTAATGACTTGTGCCAAGTCACATGAACCTCCTTTCCTGCAGCATCAGGGAGGAAGAAGAGATGAATCTTATAATGCATCCTGGTAACCGTTTCTTGACTTTTCTACTTTATATCAGTGAAAGTGAATGCTGTTTTGTAAATTTTGCCTTCAGAGTGGCCCTTACCCAGAGTCATCAGTTTGGATGACATGAATTTTCAATACTTGTAATTTGTTCTAACATGTTACTTTCATGATATATTGTTCACTGTAAAGATATTTTATTTAAGCCTGGCTTCATGAGTGCTCTCCCTCTAGCCTACAGTTATACAATGCACACATTCCAATTATTAATGATTCTTCTAGGTTGCACCTTGACTCTTTTCTTCAGTATCTATTCTCCATCAAGAGTCTCTGGTCTAAGAATCTCTTTAAACAGTTGAGAGAGAACTTTTTTTTTTTTTTTCCTCAAGCAGCAGTTTCTGCAGCCACTGACTGAAATGTTCCTCTACATTATTTTATAATGGAATAGATAACTGTTGGAATGAGGGCTGCAAGGGTCACTGCTGTACACCCAGGAGAATGTCCTGTCACCTGAATGACTTGGTTCTGCCCCCACCCTGGGCCACACCCCCATGTAGGGCTGGGTGACCTTTCTGTCTATTTGCATAATCTTCCTTCCTTGGATTTATTCTCTGTGCCTGGGTCAAAAAATGGGGCTCATTAATAAACATTTATTGAGCACCAACAGGGTATTATGTTCCAGATATATTCCCCTCCCTGTAGGCCTGGAATCCACAATTTTGGCTCCCAGCAGTCACCTCTGCCCTGATTTTGAGACGAGTAAGTTATCTAAGCAATTGAAAGGACATTCAAATATTTGTGTACTTCAAAGAGAGACAGTCCTTCATCTAAAATGTCCTTTTAGATGGTCAAAACTTTTAAATATTCTACTTGTCTCAGAAAGTATAGTGAACTGTGAGTTTCTGAGATACAGATAAGCCATGATAAGGTTAAAAATATTAACACTCTTAGATAATAATTAGGTTCTCAAGTTAAAAGCATCTGTGCAGTTAGGTGTGAGGACTGTAGAGAGAGAAAAAAGAACCTCATAAAAATGGAAGAACGTTGTCAAGGTCGTTGGCATATAATTTTTAAAGTCATTTGGGCTAGGTAGCCATTGTGCTAAAAATTCCATCAGTAGGCAAAGTTGAAAGAGACACTGTTGTTAGGATGTGTGAAGCTTTTTACTGAAGCATGATGAATAATTGAAAATGCCTTTAGCAAATTCCTGCTTTAATGGGAAAATACTTTGTCATGCAGTTTTTCAATTAGTATTCTCTAATTCAAATTGGTTTATCATTTAGCCAACTGAACATTAGATTTTTAGTGATGCATTTTCTCATCTTCATTTTTATTTGTGGATTTTCTAGTTGATAGTAAAACTTTGGTGGCTTTAATAATGTTTCTATGGTTGTTCTCAGCATTTTCCTGCCTCATAGAAATAAACAAACACTAAACAGTGGCTCAATTGAACCCGACTCTGGTGAAGGGCTAGGGGTTTATAACTGCTTAAATTACAATATAGGATGGGGAGAGGGAGAAGTTTTAATGTATAATCAAGGAGCAGGTGGTTCTTTTATGTTCCCTTGTTTCTTCCTCTCATATTCAAGGCCATCCACACACGTGAGTTTTGAAAGGCATCTCTCATCTCAGATTTAACATTTTTGTTTGCAGATTTCCTTAGAAGGGTTTCAAACGTAGTCCAAAATGTGGCTTGTAAAACATCAGCCAATCATTTAAGTATTTATTAAGTGCTGAAGGTGAACTCATCATTGAATTTGATAAGGAGTTACAGTTGGTAGAAAATATATCTTCATCTATATTTTTAAAACAAATTGGTGAAGGAGAGAGCTAACTAAAACTGAAGTTTTTTGGGCACTAAAAGAGAACTTCAACATTTATTTGTTTACTCATTTAGTGCTTGATGAGTATCTCTTCATGTGGTTGACTGGTACAGAGAGTTTCTCATGTTTATATTTATTGGTTCCCCATCATTTAAATATGAACTCTAGGAAGGTAGAAAGTTTATGTCTCTGTCATCCCCTCATAGTTTAGGATAACAACTAGAACATAGTAGACATTGAATAATTGCATGAGTGAACAAGTCAAAGATTAAATGTGTACTTTCTAAATATTTCCTGAACAAAATGATGGGGAATGTTAGTTCAAGAGGAAGGGGAAATGGAAGTAGAAGGAAAAAAATCCTTGGCAGAGAAAATATGGAAGGCAGTCCCATTTATTTTAGCATCCAAGAAAGTGAAATATTTAGGTATAGATCTAACAAAAGATATAGAAGTTCTATGTGAATAAAACAATGAAACTCTGTTGAAAGAACAGAGAAGAACTAAATAAATGGAGAGCTTTTCCGTGGTCATCAATAGGAAAATTCAATATTGTCAAGATGTCAGTTCTTTCCAATGTGATCCATAGATTCAATGTAGCCCCAGTCAAAATCCCAGCAAGTTACTCTGTGAATATTGACAAACTAATTCTGAAGTTTATGTAGAGAGGCAGAAGACCTAGAATAGTCAACACAATATTGAAAGAGAAGAACAAAGTTAGAGGATTGACACTACCTGACATGGAGCCTTAATGAAAAAGTGGCAGTAGTCAAGACAGTGTGTAATTGCTAGTGGCAAAAGAGTGGACTAATAGATGAATGAAATAGAACAGGGAGCCTAGAAATAGACTCATGGAAATATAGTCAACTGATGTCCCACAAACATGCAAAGGTGATACAATAAAGATAGTCTTCAACAAGCAGAGCAGCGCAACAGGACATTCACATGCCCACTGTAAATCTACACTCAGATCTGATACCCTTTACAAATATTAGCACAGAATGTATGATAGACCTAAATGTAGAATGCAAAACTATAAAACTCCTAGAAGATAACAGGAGAAAGTATAAATGACTTCTGATATGGCAGTGACTTTTGAATAAAACATTGAAAACGCAATTTATTAAGGAAACAATTGAAAAAACTAGCTTCATAAAACTAAAAAAAAAAGGTTTTATTTGCAAAAACCACACTCTTGTAAAAGAGTATGAGAACACGACCCATACATTGGAAGAAAAATAGTTGCAAGAGGCATATGTGATAAAGGATTATTATCCAAAAATGTGCAAGGAAGTCTTAAAACTCAACAATAAGGACATGAATAACTATACTAAAAAATGCACAAAAGACCTGAACAGACACCTCACCAAAGAAACTATACAGATGGCAAATAAAAATATGCAAAGATAGTCAACATTATGTGTGATTAGAGAAGTTAAAATTAAAACAACAATGATTAAATTAAAGCACAATGTCTTGTTCAGGAAAATTCTAATAGTCCAGTGAAATGGGAATGTATACAAGGCTGGAGTGCTGAGAGGTGTGGCCTGGGACACAAACAGAGCCGGCCAGGGAAAAATCTATGAGCCTCAAAGTTTAAGATTTCACCTTTTTCACTTTTAAGTGCATGCATTTTTTTTGCTATTATAAAAAGCAGCTACCCTCTGTGGGGTGGATGGATCTTGACAGCTGCAATATGCAATTATTATTTTATTGTTTTTAGAGACAAAGGCTGAAACCTGGTTTGCTTTTTCTCAGAAGTAGATTGATAAATAAGCTTCTGGGACCTCAGAAAGATGCTGGAATGAGGAAATTAGAATCAGAAGTTTGAAGTCCACGAGAAAGAAAGGGCATGTAAGGAGAATCTCCCAGAATGACTAGGGGCAAGGCTGCACCTGCTGAAGACACATACCTTTCCTGAAGGAGTGGCAAGGTTCTACTCTGACCTGGTTTCCCTGGTTTCTATTCAGAAGATGCCTTTAAGAATTAAAGGTGGAGCCTGAAAGCCTGCAGTAGTGACGACAGGTAAGGCAGGGTTGCTGCAGAAGTCTTCATTGTGCTCACACCAACAGAAATAGTATCTCTAAATAGGTGCAGGGTGTGCACACCTATAATCCCAGTGACATAGGAAGAGGCTGAGGCAGGAGGATTGCAAGTTCAGGGCCAGCCTCAGAAACTTTAGGAGACTCTGTCTCAAAAAATAGGAGGGAAAATGTAGCTTAGTGGTAGAGCACACCTGGGTTTAAAAAAAGAGAGAGAGAGAGAGAATTAGTATCTGTGGGTAAACTGGGCAACTACCTGGAGCATTGTGCAGGCAAAGTTAATGAATACAAATAATCCTTTGTCAAAACTTTGTACTCCAACCAAAAGTTGAGCGTTCTATGGAAAGGGACAGATCATTCTGAAGAAAGAAAAGTTTGCATGTTCCTGGAGGATAAGAATACAAAAAAAGACCCATACACCATAGTTATTTAAAAGTTATGAACCAAGCTAAAAATTGTTAGTTAAATAAAATGTGTATTTTCTCCCTCCTTCATGCTACTTTTTACTCAATGTGTGGCCCACGTGGGGGCAGTGTCAGCATCATCTTGGAGCTCACGGGCAGGGTAGACTTTCAGCCACTACCGTAGACTTGCGGAGCCTGGATTTACATTTTAACAAGATCCTACGTAGTAGTTTTTAGCACATTAAACTTTGAGAAGCACTGTTCAGAATGACCCAGACAGCTGAGTTCTCATTTAGAATTCTCAGACTTCTTGGGAGTACCACACCAGCTGTGGCAGCAGAGTAAGAACTCGTTCTCAGCCCCAGGCCCTAGCTTGACCTGCTTCTCTTCCCACTCCCAGCACCCCCCAGCATCTTCCAGCATCTTGGGGTGCTTCATGCACACCTGTATGGATTCCCTAGTCTACACATTCATATCCTTTTGAAATAGCTACCTATTGACTTCCCCTCAGGCCTGGGGTGCAGCTGACTAAACAATCAGCCACTAGAAGGATAAATTCAGGTCTGGAGTAGGTTTAGGACAATTTGAGTAGGGAATTCCAGGGTTCCAGGTACTTCAAAGATCTAGAAGGGGGCATTGACTCTAGGTAAAGATAGACTTCTTAAATCATGGAACACAGCCATTGGTGTGTCTGCTGAAGTGTGGGACCTATGTAAGAACTCCTCTTGCCCTGATCTAAGGGTTATGCTGGACAAACAGATCTCTTTCTCTGGAATGAGATTATTATAGTAGTGACATTCATACTGAGATGTCTACAACAAAATCAGTAATGAACAGAAGGAAACTTTTATCAGAAAATTCATCTATGTGTTGAAAAACATGGAGCTACTGAAAGGCGTCCAGGATCCTAGAACACCTTAGGGATTGACAACTCAAATTGAGGTCTGGATTTCCTGACATTCAGGATGGTTTAGAGGAAAGATGCATCATGTTGAAGGGACTTAGGAAATTGACCCTTGACAGACCAAAGCTGAGGAGCAGAAGAAAGGCAGGTGTGGAACTTTTAAGTAGCATTGTACTTGTCTATCATACATTTAACTAGTGTGTTCATGGTTAGGCAAAAAGTGCTCCCCCAAAGATATTTTGTACCTTCTTTCAAAATCTGACTCTCCATCAAATGGAATTTCTTTGAAAACAAAATGTAATGAAATGTGATTAGTGCAAATGTCTGTGAAATTTATTGTACTATTAAAATCCTATTGGGCCTTTGTTTATGAAATGTATTTTTCTGTATTTGAGGGTTAGGAAGGCTTGATAATGAGGCTGTGAAGATTCATGGCTTCTTTTCTATGGCTTAATTTAGGCTCTATATCAAATATGTAAAATAACATTATATCTTCCCACCACCTCTGTGGATCATACATTTTGTTATTATTTCCCTGCCAGAGTCGGTCTTTTTTCTTCTTCTCTTTTCCTGTTATAAATACAGAACTACTAATGGTAGGAACATTTTTAATATAAAGAGCCATTATCTAAACCAGAGAGAAGAGTAAGTTTGGATGATAATTTCTCTTTGCAGGTCGACCTTTAGGGTTAGGTAGACACATACAGATTCACATTCAGGGTCTGCCACCACCCTCACTCGTCTGTACACACATTCCTTTTTAGGAAATGCATATTCCCATCATGCACTGCCATTATCAAATTCTGCAGCCCATCATCAACTTCTGTGGGGGCAAATGACTTTTTCAGCACAATTGCCCGTAGGGTATAGAAATGGACATGGGGCTACACAGTACACTCTGATGGGGAGAGATGAGGGTGCTGCCAGCACACTTGTGATTCAAAGAAACTTCCAGAAAATTTTCGTCCATCTTCCTTTTCATGGCAAACCAGTTAAAGCTATCCTTTATCCCCTCCACATGAAGTTCTTACGTTTGTTCCATGATGAACTTTTCACCTGCATCGCCCCAGTAATTTCACATTACCATGAGGGTCAAGACTGAAATCCGAAACATGACTCAAAGTCCCTGTCTCATGTGCTCCACCCAGCTCTCACACCTTATCTCTACCCCATGGAGCTGTACTTCTGGCTTCTGTTAGATCCGAGAATTCACCATGTTCCTTTTGGCCACAGGTTTCTTGCACTTGCTGTTCTCTCTGCTTAGAAATCTCCAAGTTCTCTGTCTAGTTAATACCTACTCTTCCCTCAGATATCTACCCTGTCTTCACATCCTCAGATAATCCTTGTCTGACTTCTTTGGGTTGCTCAGGTTCCTTTATTGTTTCCTTTCAGATCGTTTATTTTCATAATGTGGCTTAAAATAATGCCCAGCTTTCCCACCAGACTGAGACTTGTTGAGGTAGGGACTGTCTGCTTGTTTCCTCATCTTCTCAGGACTTACCATAGAACCCTGCACCAAACAGGTCCTCCTTGTCCCTTGTGGAAGTGATCAGAGTGCACCATGTGATTTTCCTTTCCCTTGGGTTTCTCCAAGGACAGCCCTGCATGGTTTAATATTTGGTAAAATACCATCAATTTTTTTTTAATGTTTTGGAGTCTTATTTAAAAAGCTTCCTTTGGGGATATTGGTGGGGGTTAAGCACGTTTTCATTCAACTTTGACAAGAGGGAGCCAACAGATGCTTTGGAATGACATAGTTGATGCCATTAGATTCCCCAGAGACCCGAGAAACATGGGATAAGTGTGTCTTTAGAAGACTGAGCTGGCTAATGAATTTCATTAACTTTGAGCCCAATTCTGGGCAGCAGAAGAAAGTGTCACATGCTCTATCCCTCGACTCCCAGGCAAGATTGTTTTAATTCTTTTAAGCAATGGTGGTTTATAACCTCAGAAAGCAACTCTGTCGCTTCCTTTATAATAAGTGTCACAGTCAGGATGCTTCTCCTGCTGCCTAATATAAATTCCTTTCACTATAATTTAATAAACCCATTTCCTTTTGTTCTTTCCTCAGGGAGAATCTGTTTTGATAATTATTCTTTAAATAGATGAATCACATTTATATAGTGCCTTACAGTTTACAAAGTGTTTTAAGTGCGTCAGCTCATTAAATTTTCGAACAACTCAGTGAGTTGAATATTATTTTCTCTCACAAAACAGCCAAGAGAGATTATAGAATTTGTTCAGGGGACATGGCTTGTATGGAACACAGATGGGTCTCACACCCAGGTGTTTGGGTTTCGAAGCCCCAAGTTGTTTTCATAGTACTGGGAGCCACCATCCGTATGCAAGAAAAGTGTGATATTGTACTCAGTTCTTGCCTGGGCTTATCACTATCTCATTTTATTCATGTGTTTATTTTCTCAGTTACTGTTTTCCACACTTGTGTTCACATTCACAGTTCTTTTCAGAGGTCTGTCTTCTGTGTGTAACGTTGGTTATATTTTGTAGCCCGCAAATGCAATATCTTTTTAGAAAGCTTTAAAATGATTAGGTTTCAGTGATCCCTTAAATAATGCACTTCTCTTCATTATTCATTCTGGTATTTTGCTGGCACTGTGTTTTAGCAACAGGGCTTGTTAACCTAACAGTGACTTTGCAATTTAACACACACACACACACACACACACACACACACACAGTCCCTACTTGTGTGGACCCACTATCTAATGGTTGAGACAACAGATGCAGGACTTTACAGATGAAATTTCTAGCCTGAGGTGTTCATTCACACCCCTCTCTCTGCCATGCTTCAAGTGGGAACACGTGTTTAAACTTTCACAGATAAAGGAATTTTAGGCACTTAGCTATACTAAGCCTTGTCTTCTTGGAATGAAGACAGATAGGAAGTAAGAAAAACTTAAGAGACCTTGCCGGAGGTCTCCAGTTGGGAGGAAAGGACATTCAAAGGTGCTCAGCCAATGTCAGGGCTCCCACTGAGGTCACCCACTTGCTACCACATTGCCCACCTGTGCAAAGGGAGCAGCTCAAAATCTCCCAGACTGCTTCCTTCATCTTTTCATTCTTCTGGGTTTATTCCATAATTACGAACTATAACAAACTTACAAATTAGACTTTCCCTTTGGGGTTGCAAAAATGAAGGAAAGGAAAGCACAGCATTGTTTCTTAATATGGGTTATATATAAATTATGTCATGTTTGAGTATTGCTTTAGAATCCTTAAGAAAAATTCTTAAGGAAAATAATTGCAGTAATGATCTTATAACAAGGACCATACCAGGCAATTCTTTCAAAATGAGTTATCCAAAGTAAAGATTAAGTCACAATTTATTTTGTGTGTGTATATATGTGTGTGTTTTTCTCCTTTAGCCAAATGGTCTTCAATAGCAATTACCGAAGTGTCAATGACCTTCTCGTTCAATTGAATTAAAAAACTTAAATGAAGTTTTACTAGTATCAGTCTTTGCTGTCATACAGGTAATTGAGAACATGATATATGCTACAACAATGCCACCTATGGTTAGTAGCCTTTGTTTAAAGCAAGGTAGAATTTTAGACATGCTAAAACAGAAAATAGCCTAAAATAAAAGTCTGTTAACAGTGTATGGGGTTCCCACTCTTTCAAGCATAGGAAGAAATAGAGACAAGGTACTCAGATGGCCACTATTTTAGCAAAGACAGGACTGTGCTTCAAAAAGAAATCCTTAATAAGAAATAGGTAATGTGTATGTGCTCTAAATATCTTTTAAGAGTTTGTGACTTCTGCCTTTATTTTCTTTATGGTATCCTTTGATGAAAAGACTTTCTTAATTAGAATTCATCCATCTTTTTCATCATGGTTGGCATTTTTTTGTGTTAAAAATAATTTTTATTTTTGCTGAGTGGGAGTTCATAAAAATATTCATTGGTATTATCTTCTTAAAGTTTTGGAGGTTTGTTTTTCAGTGTTTAATGCAGCTGGAATTTGTGGACATGTGTAGTGTAAGGTAGGTCCCATTGAAAATGAATCAAGTATCTTAGAATCATTTACTGAGGAGTTCTTTCTTCCCCACTGATCGGCTTTTGTTAGGTACCAAGTATACCATCTTGTGTGGTCCTGTGGCTAAGCTCTCTGTTTGGTTCTCTTGATCAATTTGTTTCTCCTTGTATAAATATCATATTTTCTTATAGTAGCTTTATAATACATTTTTATTTCTGATGGTGGAAATAGTCAGCAGAAGGATAACAAATAAATTTGTTATGTTCCTACAATGGAATACAGGATAGCAGTGAAATCAGTGATCCACAGCAATGGGCATTGACATAGATAAATCATAGAGGCATAATAGTTAATGAGAAAACAAAAATAATCAGAGAAGACTATATATAGTATGATGCCAACTCTTTTGTTTTTTGGTACTGAGAATTTAACCCAGGGGTGCTCTACCACTGAGCTATATTCCCAGCCCTTTTCATTTTGAGACAGGGTCTCATTAAGTTGCTGAAGTGTTTGTTCTGCACAGATCTATGATTTGCTTTTGTTAGATACTAAGTTACCATCTGGCATGGTCTTATTGCTAACCTCTGTATTTTTCTGGCCTTGAACTTACCATCCTCTTGCCTCAGCCTCCTGAGTCACTGGGATTATAGACATGTGCCACCATGCTTGGCTGTATGATGCCATCTTGAAAAATCACAAGGAAATAAACTATATATTATTTATGGGCACATTCGTGTGGTAAAATTTTCAAAGAAAACCAAGAATAATACAAATACAATTCAAGATGTGTTTACTTGTGTTGAGAAGTGGGGTTATGTGTGCTTGAGGATGGTCCATTGCAGCGTGAACAGTCTGAGTAGTGCTCCTTACTTAGACTGGACAGTAGGTTCATGAGAGTTCATTTTATTATTTTGTTTCATAGCTTACATTTAGGATACATAGTTATTTTTTTATTTTAACTACTGCAAAAGAAAATTTAAACACTACAAACATATGTACATTATAATTTTATAAAAGCATAACCAAAGAACTATAATTGTTATCCTTTCTTTTTTCTACTTTACAGGCTTCATTCTTATATGCTCTATTTCTAATTCAAATTAAATTTGCGTACACAAATTTACATACACACGTGTATATATTTAATATTTAGGCAGATTCATACAACAAAGTTCAAATTCTGACTATGGAATTGACTAGGTATATGGATTTAACAGGTTACTTAAACACTCTACAACCTCAATTTCCTAATCTGTAATGTGACAGCACTCCTTCCTCAGATTCTTGTGAAGATTACCAGTACCTAGCACTTAGTAGTCGGTATAGGTTTGTTTATTTATCTATGTTACTATTATTTTACTTGACAGAATCTCTCTAACATATATGATATGTACACACACATATATGTGTATATGATTTTTTACTTTGCTCTCAAAAGTCTGTTTTTCACATTAGGGACAAAATAAAATTGAAAAGGGGAGTAGACAATGCTGGGGATGTGTTTTCCATTTTATGTAGAATATTCCAGAAGGCAGTAAAAGAAGTGAGAGAAGACGCAGATGGGTCTTTGATACCAGAAAATTCCTGCAGAGGTGCCGTGAGTGGTCCTTCAGGGACTGAAGGATGTTGAGGTGTCCGAAGTCAGCTGAT
Organism: Tamias sibiricus; assembly: GCA_025594165.1. NCBI lineage: Eukaryota > Metazoa > Chordata > Mammalia > Rodentia > Sciuridae > Tamias > Tamias sibiricus. The sequence goes on along the minus strand of CM046669.1, from coordinate 49,260,771 downwards.
TACTACTAGGAGTTGAGATCACAAAGTGACCCCGCAGCAGATCACATTGTCCCTTTGTGAATGTTGTAAAGATTTTAGCTTTTACTAGGTGACCTCAATTCTAGTGGATGTCTCTGAATAGAGGAATGACAATATAACATATTTAAAAAATTAACTATTTAAAAATGGACAAAAAACTTGAATAAACACCTTACAAAATAAGATGTACAAATGGTCAATAAGCACATGAAAACATGTCAAAATCATGAGTTATCAGGGAAAGGTGAGATAAAATCACAAGATACCATTTTATACCCCATGGCTAAAATTAAAAGAAATAACAACAAAAAACCCACTGACAGTAACCAAATGCATGTTAGAATGTAATGTAGTCTGAACTTTTTTTCCATCCCTGTTGAGTGTTTGAAATAATATGAGATTTGGGAAAATAGGCAGTTTGTCTGAAATTAATAATTTCTTGCCTATGACCCAGCAATCCCACACTCAGGTATTTACCAAAAACAACGCATATGTCTACAAAAAGTCTAGTACGTGGCACTCATGGAATTTTATTCATAAATATCTAAAAACTGTGAAACAATCCTAAATGTCCACTAATGAATAATGAGCAAATCTGCGTATATTTGTGCAATGGAACACTACTATTCGATAAACTATGAACTACAAATACACTCAGCAACAATGATTGACCTCATAAGTGTTAGGCTGTATAAAAGAAAACTGGGCACACATACAACAAAGGAGCCCTTATTCTCACTCATGTGGAATTTCTCAAACAGGCAAAAGTAAGAATTGATAATAGAAATCAGAACAAAATCAGAACGTGGTCTTCTGTGGCAGGCGATTGACTGGATAGGGTCATAAGGGAAACTTTCTGGGGTGATAAAAGTACCCTATAATGATTGGGATGGTTTTAAGGATGTATATACATTTGTAAAAATTGAACAGATTTTATTTTTTAAATCAGCGCCTTAGGTTGTAGGCAATGATTAATAATTAATAACTGAATATTTGCATTTTAGAAAGAATATACTGTCACTCTGGCTTCTCCGTGGACTGAAGAGGGCAGAGGTGGACTCAGCTGATGCCACCACAGCTGTCCAGGATAGAGATGCTGGCGATGGGGACTGGGGTGGTAAAGATGAAGAGAACTGGTTGGTCCTGCATACATATTTTTTTAAGTTGTATTTGGACACAATACCTTTATTTTATTTATTTATTTTTTATGTGGTGCTGAGGATTGAACCCAGTGCCTCTCGTGTGCTAGGCGAGCTCTCTACCACTGAGCCACAACCCCAGCCCCCATGCATATATTTTGAAGGAAAAGCCAAATGGGTTCCCTGAAAGATGTTAAGGAAAATCTAAAGTTTTTGGTCTCAGCAACCAGAAGATGGAACATACTGGGGAAAGAATAGCTTTGGTTAAAGGGTAGGAGTAATCAGGAGTGGCTTTTGTAGATGTTGAGTTTGAGATGCAAATTAGACATCCAAATAAATGTGCTGAGTAGGAAGAGGGATAAATGAGACTGGAGCTCAGAGGAGTCATTTTGGCGAAAGTCAAACTTTTGGGGTTTTGTGTGTGTGTGTGTGTGGGGGGGGGTATTCAAAACTATAGAACATAGCTGTGACCACCTGAAGAATGAACACAGAAAGATGAAATAAGATATTTAAGTACTTAGCTTCTTCCATTTTCTTGGTATTAGAAGTTACCAGTTAGGAAGAAGGCAAAAGGAAACTGGTACCCCCAGAGTTCAGCAAAGCATCATGAGACTCTGAGCATATCTTTTCCATACTTCATTCTTTGGAATTGCTTCTATGCATTAACAGTACAAGGACACTATATCACTGAGCTAGATCTCCAGCCTTTTAAATTTTATTACTATTTTGAACTTTTGAGACGGGATCTCCCTAAGTTGCTTGGGCTTGTGATCCTCCTGCCTCAGCCTTTCAGGTAGCTGGGATTATAGTTGTACACCACCATGCCTGGCTTTTGATGAGTACTTCTGATTTTATGTGATATGGTGCTTTCCATAACCTGTCTTTATGATTTTAACCTCTTCATCATTTGGAGGACAATTTCAAGACTATTATAGAATTCTAGGGTTTCAACTATTGTTTTTGTTTTATTTTGTTGCTTTTTCTACTCGGCTAAACTTTGGGTTTTGTTTATTCCTTGATTGAAAGCCTTTGACTGATAAATGATTGGCACCTGAGTGACACAGTAATTGTTCACACCAACCTTTGTTAGCTTTGAAAATTCTATAATTTCTTGTGAAAGGCTTGGCCATTTCTTTTGTCTGTAACTGCATTGCCAGGCATGTGACAGGCTAGTTCCTGTGCACACAATGACTTTATTTCCAGTGTAGCACCACAGGGCAATCTTTTCTGAAGGCACTTTAAGAGATTCAAATTTAAGTTAAAACCAACTCTATGTGCTGTTGCCAATGCAAATAATATCAGTGAGGTGACAATCAGATGAACAGCTAAGTTCACACATGCTCAGGGAGGATCGCTGCTGAGATGTCACAACTTACTCCTCTGCCTGTCAGTTGGCAAGTATCTTAATTGAGGAAATATAGCATATATGTTAACAGGAACCATATCCATTTATATGTGATAGCCTTGATATTCTGAGGCATACATTTTACATACATTTAGAACAAAATTAGGATATCAGAATACTTTTCAACTGAAGGAATGCTCAAACTATGATCTTTGATCATTTTATATAAGATTCCCTTATTTACACATGCTTAGATCATGTAATTATGAGCTCTTGAGGGCACTATATCGATGAATGTATAATACATTCTGCTTCTGTTTCCCTAGAAGAGGCCAAGATTCCTCATGTTAAATTAAGCATCAGGAAGTGGGAATAAATATGGTACTTCTAGGGTGTGGAATGAAGGAAACTGAATGTGATTTTGATGGTTCCAATGCAGGGGTAGAGAGTTCTTATAGATTGTCTTTTCAGAACTCTCTGGAAAGTGGTTTCCAAAAATGTGTGAATATTTCTTCAGAGGAGAGGGACTGTATTGAAGTTTAATTTTTTTATTATATAGTTATTACTTAAGGCATTTAACAAAAAGCCAGGCAGTCATGCAACTAAATACAAAATACGAACGGGACTTGTATTAACAAGTCTGTCATCTCTTAATTTTAAAACATGTTCAGAGGTAAGATATTATGATACAACCTGACTTATAAGCTAAAGACCCAAGATGACAATTAGTTGATATTTTAGGGACAATTTCTCTTAAACAATTGAAGAATGAGTATGGAGTTCATAGAAAATCTAATAATAGTAAAATATAGTGTCTGGCTCATTTTTATTTTACATAGACTATTTTGTGTTTTCCTTCTTAACATCCTATGATTTTCCTCCAAATTGACAAATCATTGATGATGAACTGCATTGTTACATTTAATATTTGCAATTATGAATGTTTAAAGGGGCATCAATTTATTTGTTTATTTAGACATTTTTTAGGCATGAAAGAATACTTGAGCTATATCATATATAATTTTAAAATAATTTTAGCATCCTTCCCACTCTGCTAGAAGAGCTTTTACTGGTACAGCTCTGTGATTTATGATGACATCACGTCCTTTCAGAGACAACATTATTATGTCACTGAACCTGAAGTGGTGAGGTCAAAAGTACATGTGAAGTAATTATGGGCTTAGAGGACCATGCTTCAGTTCAAAGGAAAGCAAGCAGGGATGAGAGGGAGGGTGGAATCTGCGCAGGGGGACAGAAAAGAAGAAGAGGAAAGCAAATCTCTGAAATATGGTCATTGGCACCAGCAGAAATTTTGCCCTCAGCATTTTCAAAACTATGCTTTGGGAAATGAAAAAAAAAAAAATAATGAAGAGGGGGGAAAAGCCAGCAGGCCTTTTAGACTTTACTCTATTGCATTACTGAAAAAAGCTTTGGAAAACAGAGGGGTTACGTAAATGAGAGCAGGTGCGGTGGTGCAGAGGTAACTATTCAGCATATGTAAGTGCAGTTGGAAAATCATTGTCTTGCAGAGAATACTTGAAATTGGTCCCTAATGGCCTCAGTTTTTGTCATATGGTCTTGATTATAAGGCTAAAATTGCATTGCCATGCCTTTAGTGTGAACGAGATGGATGGATAATTATTACGTGCGCTGAATACCTTTCTGCATGGAGGAACTAGGACATCCTCTGGTCACTGTAGCTACCATTTCGACTGGCTGTCAGAAAAGCTCTAAGCGGCCAATTCATCACCATATTTATGTGGGAGAGAAATGGAAATGTGCCTCCATGGTTGGGTGTACACACTCCCACACATATATACATATGCAGATTGTAGACAAGCCCAAGTGACCCAGTGCGAGTGACCGTGAGGCAATGTTCAAAGAGGCAGTTGCATTAGTGGAAATGAAGGGGACAAAGAGGAAAACTGATGGCTCCTGGTGCTGTCCAAGTAGCTGGCAGTGAGGCAATTTCAGGAAAGATTTGGGGGCTCAGGTTGAAATATTGCAGGAAGATTAAAGATCTTGACAATAGGAGATAGCAAGTAAACAAGGAATGTTTGTGAAAGACCAATGGTATTTAATACACAGAGAAAGAAGCAAATCTTCCTTTGGAAACATTTTTATTAATTATTTTATTTTACAATACTGAGGATTGAATCTAAGGCCTCACACATGGTAGGCAAGTATTTTACCACTGAGCTGCATGCCCAACCCTGTCAATATGTATTTTTTTTTTTAACATATTCTGCTTGCATAGCTTTCAGGGTTCACTTAGAAGGTGGGCTTAATGATAGCAACAAAAGTTCCAGTTGCAGTTGCTGTTGAGAATAAATTTCATGCCTGTTTAGTAGTTGCTACCAGCATCCCTACTGGTGAGGACATGAGTGGAGGATGCTCTGAAGAATAAGAGCAAACCCAGGGCTTTGTCATATCTGAGTGGGCAAGATTCAGGATTGCGCTAAGATCTCCGACCATGACCACACAACTCATTCATCACAGAAACATTTATTATGGATCTTGTCCTTGTGAGGCTGTGGCTTCCTCTTTCCATACAGCCCTTTGCAAAATATGGGCAATTAGTTTTGAGGGCCACTATCCCTTTCACACGGAACCTTGAACTTTGAGGCCAGCACTGAGGGGAGAAACAAATCACATTTTGCTGAAGAGCTCATAGAAAGTCTGATTTGAGAAGCAGGCATGAATTTGAGAGAACAAGGTTCTGAGCCCAGAATTGGCATTTAAAAATTTTCTGATTATGATTTATGTAATTTGTCACTCAAAACCTAGTGCTGGGCAGTTTTACAAGTTGATTGAGCAGATTTGGGCAATCACCCAGCTGTTCTGCAGATGCTGTTTTGATGTTGGCTGTATATTGAAGATAAGGGGTAGATAAAATATTAAAGAATTAAGGATGGAAGTTTCTTTGTAAATTAAAGAAGAAAGAAGGGAATATAAAAGCACAGAGCCTAGATATAATATGTATGTGTACTTACATGTCTGTGTCTGTGTGCAAACATATTTAACAAAAATCAGAAATCAGTAGCAATTATTTAGCATATTTAATACAAGCTATTATTTTCTGGCATGTATTGATGCATGTACATACACAGTTCTGTTACACTCAAAATTATTCTATATGGTAGTTAAATCTGGGATTCTAGGGCAATAAAGCATGAGGATTACACTATTTTGGTGCTGTTTTTAGCTTTCATTTCTATTGAAAACTGCTAAATTAGTAGCATTTTATGATTCCCGATTTAGCTCTTTTAATAAGAAGCAGAAGCTAAAAACAGCCCAACCAAGCAGTTGAAGTCTTATCACAAGCCGGTAAGATCAATAAGCTAAAAAAAAGTATGAAAAGTTTTTGAGTGACAGCTTAAAAATGGAAAATTTAAATATATATCGCTGCCTTCTGCTCCATTGTGTAAGGCATAAAGCCCGTTTTGGCAGTATATTTTTAAGCAGTCAAGAAAATGATTTATTAGTATCCCTGGATTTGTGTTTATACTCCATGCTGTAAACTATGCTTATAGCAATGTATCTGTATTAAGGCATTAATACCCAGAGTGGTACCTAAGTTTAACATTACTATCATTGTACAGAGTGCAGTTTATTGGGCTATATATAGTAGCACCAGTATTGACACTTGCTGCATCATCTAAGTCTCTGAATAATCTGTGTTTGATGCTAAATGCTATTGCTAGCAGGATATAAGACATAAATAGTGTAGGATCCATGGCATTCCATTGCCATTGTTGGTATCTCTACTCCCCTTTGATCTGTGTGCTGAGATCTGGATAGATTTTCACAGTGTTCTTTACAAAGGGATATGATTAGAGGAAATCACACCTTGGTTTTGAACATTCTCTTTTCATATGACCACTAATTTTAAACTAAATTTCACAATCCACATCTTGTGAAAGTTCTATCAGTGACCTTTCATTAGGTGGAGGTTGTATATTTTAAAAAGTTGAAGAGATGTGTGCTTGTAGCATAAGACTAATAATATGAATTTCTGAAAGCATTTCCTACCTCCTGAAGTGATGAGCAAAAACTGTATTCCCTGGTTTTGTGCTTATAAAGTTCTGTACTGTGCTGTTCTTGTACATGAAACTGTAGTTTTCATATACTCAACAGGATAAGCGTCTTTAGTAATTGTGCAAAAAGGTCTGTGTTGCCAATGGGAACAATTACTGCCTAGCATAGTAGAAGGATAGTAGCAAACCAGGAATTGAGTTTCTGTTTGACCTTCTACACTTACAGCAGGTCTTCACCTTGACATGCATTTGGTTTTTATCTATTAGTTCAGCTAAGAGTTTTAGTTGAGGATTGATTATTTTATGGTGGACACTGTTTTCATACATATGTTTATTTTCTAAGCTTGATTTCTTTTGTTGAAAATCAAGACAGTATTTCAATTCTGTTTGAATTACACCAGATACACTCTCCTTTATTAAAGGCTATAAACAATGAAAAAGCTCTTTCTTAAAGTTACTTTCAGGATAAGGGGCAAAACAGTCACATAAATCATGAATGTGCTAATTTATCTAGGTGTTCCTAACTTTACATTGCAAAGACTAATGGCATATATTAAATCAAGTTTTGAGATCATTAGAATTGAAAGAGAATACTCATATCTACTAATTTATTTCTTTATTCATTAAGCATACTTTCATGTAGTACAAGGTGTGTGCCAGAAACTGTGTTGTTTCTGTGAAATTACAGTTTTCCTTCCATATACATAGATTTGTTCCAGGAATCTTAAAAATACCAAAATCTACAAATGCCCAAATCTTTTATTTAAAATGGTGTAATTAGGGTGCCCAGATATCTCAGTCGGTAGAGCATGAGACTCTTAAAATGGTATAATATTTTCATATAAACTACACATATCCTCTTGTGTACTTTTAATCATCTCTACATTACTTAGAGTACCTAATTAATGGACATCCTAGGTAAATAGTTGTTAAACTGTATAATTGAAGGAAGGTGACAAGAAAAGTGAATGTGATCAGTAGAGATGCACTTTTTCTTCAAATATTTTCAATTTGCTGGCAGTTTAATCCATAGATGAAGAACCTGAAGACCTGAAGGGCTGATGGTAATGGCAAATGAAACATACTCCTTATTGTAAAGACACAAATGATATTACATCTTGTGGAGTGAACCCAAAAGAATTTATTAAAAAAAAAAAGTCAATTTTTTTTCCTCAAAGTAGCAAAGGAGAAAAATCATAATAGTGATCAAATTCATTTTTCATTAGTTTATAATTTCTTGCTCTTTTATTATAAGGAATTTGATAGAAATAAACTCACTGAAATGCTAAGAGATTTGCCTCTTCCACCACAAATATCATTGTTTTTGGAACTGATTAGGTAGTGACAAGAAAGAGACCATTTTTGTTTTCAACAAAAGTTTAGGTGACACAAAAGAATAGCTTATGACTTAAGACATAAATACTAGATATGCTAACTCTGCTAGGCATTATTTCTCATGTTAAAATATAGAAAGCAGTATGGAGACTCCTCAGAAAACTTGAAATGGAACCACCATTTGATCCAGCTATCCCGCTCCTTGGTTTGTACCCAAAGGACTTAAAATCAGCATAGTGCAATGAAGCAACCACATTAATGTTTATAGCAGCACAACTCACAATAACTAAACTATGGAACCAGCCTAGGTGTCCTTCAATAGATGAATGAATAAAGAAAATGTGGTAGATATACACAATGGAATATTACTCAGCCTTAAAGAAGAATGAAATGATGGCATTTGCTAGTAAATGGATAGAACTGGAGAATATTATGCTAAGCAAAATAAGCCAATCCCCCAAAACCAAAGGCTGAATGTTTTCTCTTATATGTGGATGCTGATTCACAATGGGAGTGTGTATGCTAGGGAAGAATAGAGGTACTTTGGATTAGGTAGAGGAGAGTGGAGGGAGGTGAGGGATGTAGAGATAGGAAGGATAGTAGAATGAATCTGACATTATTACCCTATGTACATATATGACTACATGACCAGTGTGATTCTTCATCATGTACAACCAGAAGAATGAGAAATTATACTCCATTTATGTATGATGTGTCAAAATGCTACTGTCATGTATAACTAGAACAAATTTTAAAAAATGAAGGTAGCAAGTTTTGACTATTTTTTGTTTCAACTGAATGGTTGGTTATAAGTACCAGAGTGGACAGGGAGCTAGGAAAGACACAATGTTCTCATCAAGAAAATAAGAAATACATACTGTTTATTTTCAAAGCCAGGAAAGTTTGTTCCTTTCATTCTCCTATAAGAAACCCTTAATATTCTTTTACTTATTTTATAGTAAATAAACCTCTGGGCCTTTGCAGTTTGTAGGTAGTAAGTGTGGTTAATGCATTGACAACAAAGAATGGGGAAATCATGTCAATTTTTCTTCCTTTCCTTTCATTTAATGCAGAAGGAGGAAGCTGGGAGCGAATGTGTCTGGTCCAAACAGCTTAGTGCAAGTGCCACTAACAACAGGAAACACATTAAATTCTAGAGCTTCATGATGGTGAAGGGGTTGGGAAGACAGAGTGCTTTGTTCTTTTCTAGTTGGTCCGCTGATAGCAACCAGAACAGTGCTTAGCTCATGGTGGATGCCTCCTGCCCCTAGATTGTGTCAATGTCCCACAGAGAACTTAGAACATTCTGAGTCCTAGATATATCCTTGGAAAAGTGTACAAGACAGTGGTGGAGTGAGGGGAAAAAGCCCAGGGACCTATGAAATCCAGTGTTTTTTTTTTTTTTTTTTTCTTTTTTCTTTTTCCACTTATTCTTTATTGCCTCTTTTCTGAGTTGAAATATTCAGCTTTGGCCTAAAAAGAAGCTAAAAAACCTTATGCAAAGAGCTTGTAAACAAACACCCACTTGAACCATCTGGTTTTGTAGCACATACAAGTGATTAAGCTTCAGAGCTGTGATTGTTAAATTTTTAAAAACACAACAATCCAAAACACCCCCAAATAGATTCCTTATGCAAGTTTATAGGGGCAAAACATATGATGCTTTATATAGTAAATAATCTGGAAAGGTTAAAATATTTTTTTTTTTTAAATTTCCTTACCTTCCCTCCTTCCCTCCCAAATTCCTTCTTTTGGGTGTTATGGAGGATACATGCACCCAAAATGTGTTCCTATTTCCACTATCCTGAGTCTGTGTTGTTACCAGCTTGTCATGGTTCCTTATCTTTACCTTCATCATCATATTTGCCCTTGATAGAGGAACCTGCATGCTTGGATGTGTGTGCATGTGCACACAAGAGGGTGTCTCAGTTCTTTCCAGAATATATTAAGCAATCTGGGCTATTTGCAAATAATGAATTCATACTTTTTGTCCATAATGACTGAAGAAAGTCAGGTCAGGGGGAAATTAAATATGTTAAGAGCTCTCATTTTAATTGTATAATATCGATACTGTCTTTATAGTTAATTTCCTTGACAAGTCGTAGGGCATATGGATTGGATTCTTCATATATTTCTAACGTGGAAATGATTCTAAATTGGAACATCTCATTTAGGTGACATCACTGAAGGGAGAAAGAGGAAGCTGCCCCCTGTATTGCAAGTTTATGGAAGGAGCACAGCTTTACAGCTGATAAGTATTGGAATGAATTGCCCAGGCACACAGAACCAAAGATTCTCAAGTGAAATAAAAACTGTAGGTGAGGGACTGGGGTTGTGGCTCAGTGGTAGAGCACTTGCCTGGCATGTGTGAGGCACTGGGTTCAATCCTCAGCACCACATAAAAATAAATAAATAAAGGCATAATATCCATCGACAACTATATATATATATATAAAAGAACTGTAGGTGAGAAAGCTGTCTCATATGAAATCCCATAAGTCTGTCTTCCCCAGCTTGACCAGTCCTCATCCCTGTATTTATCATATCCAAGAAATGGAGGAAAGAAAATAGTTGAAAAAAGAGGAGAAAGGGTTTTGAGTTGTAGTCATGGTGATTCAGGCATCAAATGCCGCCTCCCCCTAAATATCTAATGGTTCAACCATAATACAAATTATTTTTTTCATTACATAAAGTCCATAATGAGTGTTCCTGATTGGGATGAATCTCTTTCAAGTGGCAATGTGAACATGGACCTCCTGTCTTGTGGCTCTCTGACTTTAGTGCATAGGAATCAAGGTAGCAGAAAGGACGCCATGTGGGATATGGAGTGAGGAAGGGTTTTATGTACCACCTATAGAGAGACTCCCATCACTCTTCTTTCTGCATCAAGGAAACTCAGTCCCATGACAACATTAAGTTCAGGGGTGGCCAGGGAAATTGGTCTAACTGTGTACAAGTTTGGTGAACTGCTGGTTAAGTCTTCATCATAAAAGAAAAAGAAAAGATGGGGATTAATGTGGGACACTCTATAGTACTTTTTATTTACCAGGAAGGGAATGATGAAATCAAAGCCTTTTACAGTGATGTGGTAGCAAACTGGCTTTTTCATGGGTGTGTGTGTGTGTTGGGCATGGGGGGCAACCTCATCTGATTTCTGTTGTTTGCTGAGTTTCTGAGTAAATACTAGATAGTTTCAAGCTACAAACATGAGTTCACTGAGTGTGGAATTGGGAAGAGATGCAGTAGTCTAACTAACCCCTGTATGCTGGAACAAACCACTTTAGCCCTTCATTCTACTGATGAATTCTGAGAAGACACATCTGAGACAGCCCATTTGTGGGAAAGAATTGAGTGTGCATTTTCCCCTTGGTATTTGACCCAAGGGGAGATTTGTTTCATAAAGTGGATCTCTTTATCTCTGAAAAAACATTGGTGTGATGTACTCATCTCAACAACAGTCAGGGGGATGCACTTTTGAGTCAGAGAAAAAAAGCACCAAGGGCACTCATGGGGTGTCAAGGCCACCCATCTGTACTGAGCCTTGGGCTACTCTTGGGCTATATTTAAATTGCCTAGAACAACTTTCCAAGGAGTGTCCTGGGAAGTCAGATGCTACTTCTGGAATCTGTGTATATATTATATTAATAATTTTCTTGGAATTTAATGTGATCATTCCCGTCATTGTTTTCCAAGAAGGGGGAAAGACTTGGAGATGGGATGGATGATAGTGATGAGAGAAAAGAGATGCCAAGGATGTTCCTTTGTTTTGGCAAAGATGTGACATGAACCAATCTGTGAGTTTCATTTTTTCTTTTGAGGTGCTGAGGGTTGAACCTGGGGTCCCACACATGCTAAGCACATGCTCCACCATGGAGCCACATCCCCAGCCCCTGATCTGTATTTTAAGACAACAACTCTGAAGCTCAAATAGATGTTCAGATCTTGGTTGGCCAATTAAGATGATTGTTAATAGACCAATGGCTGTACCTGTATCCTTCTGAAATTTTCCACTATTGCTTCTCTACTTTTGCTGTCCAAAGAGTCAGGCCATGTTTTGATCAGTTTGACTTACTCTTAGCATTCTGTTTGACCTCTGCCGATATAAAGTGGTGTTTTAGTGTCCTTGTACTGGTCCAGTGGGTCAAGACTCATGATGAACCAGGTAGGCATCAGCCCAGTGCTCTTTGCTGAGTGGTCTTGTTTTTGGAAGGTCTAAAGACATGTCCTCTTTTGAACTGAGGCTGTAGCCTGAGTCTTCACTGTAAAGATCCAGGATCTTGTTTGAGGTGTTTATTGTTTTGTTTATATTAGGCAGGTTACATCAGCATCACTAAGATAATGGTCTATCATGTATTTGGAATACAAGCTGAGGCAGATCAAAACCTAAGGGTGAATCAAATCTGTGGTGTATTTTATTCCATTCAGTTACTGGTTTATGTTAAGTTAGTTGCTATTTTTAGAAAGTACTAAAACTGGTAATGACAAACTCAGGTATTCAGGTTTCTCCAAAAGTTAATTCATTTACTTAGTAAATAGTAATGAGCCATCCTGGGGAGTAGGTCTTCTCCTGTATTTTCTAATCATGGTGAAAATTAAACATTTCTGAAACTAACTTCCCTCATGCCAACCCACTCCATTGAATTTTTCCTTAACTGAGCGCTGCCAAAATTCAGAACTAGGACTTGGCACACCCATTTTGATCAGACCAGCCATCAGAATCATAATGTCCTAAGTACAAAGCCCACTAATTGAATTTCATTCACTGGACTGAAATATAACAGCCAAAGGCAGAGAACACTGTCGGCTGTTTTTTATGAGGTCCGGAGTCTAAAGTCATTTTTAAAATGTGAGTGATGCAATTTCTTGTATCTTTCATTTAAAATGCTACTTGGTAAACAGTGTTACAGATTAGTGTATTTGTAATTTAAATGAAGACAATACATCAAGCCCAATCTGAAAAGAAAGGAGAAGTTCAGGAAATGATTCATTCCTCCTTTTGTGTGCGATCTACTGTAGAAAATGATAAATAAATAGGTGAGGAGAGAGGGGGGAAAAGGTTTGTGGATTTTAGGAGACAAAATTGAACTATTTCTAAAACAGAGTCAATCCCAATAGCTAAATCTTTGTTTTCTTCAAGCACACTAATAAATTCTGCCTAATTCATTTTTTATTTTCTCTCGGGGTCTGCTTGCAGATTTGCCTCAACGAAGGAAGCGTCATGTTACATCTTTTAAATAATTGATGGCTCTCAGTCCAAGCCAGCTTGAAGGAAATTCTGAAAATAGGTACTGATTGAGCAAATGCCTCCTTCCTCCCTACATTCCCTCCTCAGCACTCTCTGCACTTATCTTCCTTTAATGAAACTTGCTTCCCCCCCGCTTTTGTTTTTTTTTTTTTTTTTTGCCTCCTTGACAAAGCAACTGATGCTGTCATTTAGGTTTGGACTATACCTGCCTGGTACTTCGCTTCGTATTTCATATCATATTTATTTCATATCACTCTATTTTATTAAAGATAGAGGGAGCTGTTCATTGTAAGTAGACTGATGTAATTAAAAGTTCTTAATTAATCAGTAGAAATGTCATAATTACCACCAGAGATGGTTTGCTGGGACCAAAGAGCTCAGGACTTGCCCCTTTGAGGTTGCAGTGTATTCTTTCCAAGGCTGAGGTGACCCTGGGAGCTGTGTTAGCTGTGGCCTTGTCCAACTCCAGCTGTTCCTGCAGGTTCTGAGGCAGTGAGCTGATCTATGTTTTCCCCAAGAGAGAGAAGAACATCCCATCTTATCTCACTGTGGGTGTCATTAACTGTCATCTAGGACCTGGAAAAGCCATTATTGTTTTCAGGAAGCTGTGGTTGGTAGAACAGTAGAGTGGTCCACAGTGATTCTGGCTTTGAGTCACCACCTTTTGAGTCCTGTTCCCTTCTAGAACCTCCTTGCTTGTAAAATGAGTGTTCTAGGGAGAATCATCTCTAAGGCCCCTATCAGCAATTGTCTTCTTCCATCCTCCATGGAATGGGATGATAAACCAAGGGGAGGTTGCCCTCCATTTGATTTTGAGTATATGAATGGTATTTCAAGTTTGAGTGAATGGCAGCTCTGTGATCTCTCTATGCTAACCTTGTTTCTTTCCATCATTTTCTTAGTCTTTTTCTTATTTCTTCTCCCCTGCTTCTTGTCCCCCTTTTTATTAAACCCCTTCCTTTCTTTCTACATTCCCAGGGTTAATGTGGAAGGAAAAAGTGCTAGACTCAAGAAACTTGGTGACTTAATGAAGAAATCATTTATTTAAAAAATACTCTGCCCTCGCAGAAATGCTTTCTCTAAGTTTCTCTAATTGCAACAGAAAACTAGCACTGCCTGTTGAATTTGGAAGACATAACTGTGGAGTGGCAAATATTGGGAGAGCTAAATCTGTAATTCTAAGTTTGAGCTCAGTTTCACTGACAGAAAACCTCATATTATGTCAATCACTGGAGGAGCTGTATCTGAATGGATGGGTTATTGTCTACTTTCAAAACTATCACCATCTCTGACCTTTCAAGGGACATCATGTAGATACTATCATTCTATTTTCTCTCTTGTTAGCTAGCTCCCTGGGCTCTGAACCCATCTTTTCTCCACATTTTTCCAGCAATCAGCAGTGCACTTATATATCCTATACTCGCCCTGGATAAACTTTTAAAATTTCTGTTATTGAAATCCTTAAAAAAAAAAGTCTTTAAATAATCAAAGCTATTTAGACTCACACGAATAACATATGGTAAGAAATCTAGAAGCTGAAGAATCTCTTGTTTGTCTTTTATTCTCTGACTATATAGATTCAAAGGAACTGTTTGGTTTCTCCTTTTAAAATTTTTAAATTTCTGCTATAATTTAACTTTTGAAAGTATAAACTCCTTAGACTTTTGGACTTGTACATTAAGTAGGTTATAAGTAACTCACCCCAGTCAGATATAGTTCTACAGTTTTAGAATTCAAAATATGTTTTTCCCCAAGGACAACTGTGTTGTTAATGGTTGTGTTCTACTATAACACTACTGTATTTTACATAGAGGGTGTTCCAAATGTCTTCTCTTTTTATTGGAATGTTCATTCTTTCTACCACCTTGAGAGCTGAAGACAGGTCTTTCTCCTTCTGAAAGCAGAGAGCTAATTCCCTTTTTAAAAAATTATCTTTAACAATGTGGAGTTATTCTTCACAACATAGAGGGTGATGTGGTGGTAGGAATTATGTCAGTCTTACTGCCTTTGGGTCAGTAACTTTGTGGATGAAGGGTCACTAATAACTTAGTTATTTAGATATATTATAAAAATATTCCCTGGGATAGGTAAGGGAATCCAGAATCTTCCTCCTGTAACCTCATACTGCACAGCTATGATAGAGTGGCACCATTCAAGTTATAAGCTATGTGACAGATACTCCCAGAGTTGTGCATTGCCAAATCTAGGGGATTGTGTCTGACAGTTCTTAATCCTGGAATTAATATCTTTGTTGTCAATTTATATGTCCAATCGTAGTAATTAATTGGGTATCAGCAATTCCCAGTTTACAAAACAGTTGTGTCTCAGTACAACTGTGTTTAATACTGATTTTTATAGAACACCCACAAAAATTTTCTCCATCATGCAGTAAACAAACTTAAAAAAATTTTTTAAAAATTTGCTTAAATTAGTTATACATGACAGTAGACTGCGTTTTGACACTTCATACATAAATGGGGAATATCTTCTCATTGTTCTGGTTGTAAATGATACAGAATTCTATATCACCCCTCATATAATTATATATGCACATAAGTTAATAATGTCCAATTCATTGTATTATCCTTCCTACCCCCATGACCCATACCCCTTCCTGAACTCCCCTCTGTCTAATCCAAAGTACCTCTATTCTTCCCTAGCCACCCCCCACTTATTGTGAATTACCATCTGCATATCAGAGAAAACATTTGGCCTTTGATTCTTTGGGATTGGCTTATTTTGCTTAGCATGATAGTCTCCAGCTCCATCCATTTACCAGCAAATGCCATCATTTCATTCTCCTTTAAGGCTGAGTGATATCCACATTGTGTATGTATACCACATTTTCTTTATCCATTCATCTGTTGAAGGGCACCTGGGTTGGCTAATGTCAATTGAGCTGCTATGAACATTGATGTGGCTGCTTCACTGTAGTATGCTGATTTTAAGTCCTTTGGGTATAAACTAAGGAGTGGGATAGCTGGGTGGTTTCATTCCAAGTTTTCTTAGGAATCTCCACTGCTTTCCATAATTGTAACTGAACTTTTAAAGACAGTTTACAATAGTATTTTTTTCCTATTCTTTGGTAAGTTATTAAAGGTGTTGAAATCTTCCACCTGGGTTAATTGTCACAATTTAAAACAATTAATCTGGGGAAATGTATACTGTATTTTTTCCTTAAAGGACATTGTAGCAGTAACAGGAACTAATTCAACATGCTCTTCTGATGCCTGCATCATTTTCCTCACCTGTAAACCCTGAGTTGAATGCCTCTGCTCAGAGAGGTTGTATATGTGGAAACCAAAAGCAGTGGCTCCCAAAGCAATTCTAATATCATTTTGTATTTTTATCAATTTCAGAAGTGAAATTTCACAAGTAATATATTGTAAAAACGATCTAGAAATCTACAGTCACATTGGTCATGACCATTGTCCATATTACAATAATAGCAACACACCTGTTGAAATCAGCACCTGCAGGATTTTGTTGACTCATGTCTTCTTTTGTCCCTCTCAAGTCCTCAGCTTTCTTTAAAAAATAAATAACAATCTAAATTAGCTCCTGTCAGGCATCTATCCCAGTAGTGCCAATTGGGTGGGTTCTCTCCTAATTTTTTTATATTTATAAAAATTATAGTTTTTTTTTTAAACAGAACTCTTTCATTTACAATCCTAGAAAATAAATGTTTTTTGGATTCTTTCATTTGAGTCTTCTTGTCTTCTGTCTCATTCATGACTATATCAGAACTACCCCCTACTTTTATCTACAGAGCACCTTTCTATCTTTATTCTAGACCCTGTCAAATTCTAATCTATACCAGGAGTTTCCTTGGTCTCTAGTCTTAGTTGATCCTCAGCTCTCATTCGGTGCAAGAATTTATTTCAAAATTATCCCTTTGCTTTTTAGCATACAAATAGTTTCTCTTTGGCATTTTTAAAGCAAATGATCAAATCAAGATTCCAGTTGGTTTTTTGCTACATTGGAGTGTTGAGACAAAGTTGGGACTGAAAGGTCAGTCTTGTTTGTCAAGGATTTGACTTTCTTGTTCTTGAAAGAGAATGGGCAAGCTTGGTTTGGAAGAGTGTCTTAGTGAATAGATTTAGAAGCCCTTCTGAGAGTCTGAGAGCCATTTAATGGCAACAGAGGCACCTCTAAAATGTTCACTCCCCAGTGTCCAGATTTATCACATTCATGCTCAAGAAGGGTGATAGGAAATGGCCTGGGGCCACTTGGATAATTAATTTCACCACCTCTTTTATGTAATAAATTGTACCAAAGTATTCACCAAACCAATTGTTAGGGTATATCTGTTACTTCCGGGTCACAGTCTTCTCCCTTCTTCCCTGAGCTATAAGTTCAGCACAGAATCCCCCTGGATATCTAAAGGATCATTTTGTTGCTCTGAACAGTCCTTGCATTATGTGGGTGAAGATATGAGAACTAAGTTAAATCATATGGAGTTGCCATTTTTTGTAGGTCAAATTTAGGAAAGTAGTGACAATAAGGTTCAACCCAGTAGCTTCCTTTGACAGACGCTCTTCCTAAAACAGCATTACTGCATGTTTGTTTAAAATCCACTGTGGGATTTATTTGAAATAGAAGCTTCAAGTTTTTTCATTAGAAAACTTGTGCTTTTCTTCTTGTACCCCTTTGTCTTTTCTGAGAATCAGAGCAATAGGAAGCAAAGCCCTCGTATTTGTAGAAATGCATATACTTTGAGACTAATGTGAAATAAGTGAAAAATCCATGGGTCTTGTAATATTTTTTTTTTTTCTGAAAGTTATAAATGTTATCATGGAAAATGCTTTGAAACCCTAACCAGAGCATTCACTATAAATAAGAGAGGAGCGGAAGATTAATAAATCTGATAAAGCTAAGAAGGAAGAAAACTTAAAATAAAAATGAGGATTGTACCTACGTGTGAGTGTTAATACAGCCCTGAGTATATATATAGGAAAATCAAAGACTTGCTAAAGGCAGAGCATACTAAGTCATAGCTATTAATGTGTGCTTAACTCTATTGCCTGGGAGATTTTATTAAACGCAGCAGCCAAGAAAATTGACCTCACTTTTTTTTTTTTTTTTTTTTCCTTTTTTGGGTTGGATCCTTGCTCACGTCACATAAATGAATAGAGCTGACAATTTACTGGTTCATCAAGAAAACAATATTAAATTATGAAGATGTAAGGAAAAAAATCCTACGCTAACAGTGTTGCAGTTTGAAAGGTAAGCTGTCCCCTACAACATAGGAGATATTAATGTTCTTTAAAAATCTACATAATACCATGCCAGCTGATCACACTAAAGGGTTAAGTGGCCTCCATGGCCCTGTCTCTCAGTGTTGTGCTGACAAATGTTTTATTAGTAACAAAAATGAAGAGACTGTGATGTTTTCCTCAGTATGTCTTTTAAAATGCAAAAACATTTTTAATGCTTTTAAAATGTTATCTGTTATGAAACAGTCTGGCAAATTGGACTTTACTGAGTGTATGTTGCCTGATCCCATGGTGGTTTTGCCTTTGTTAATGGTGATTCACTATATTGACCAGTAAGCAGTGGCTAATTTTTGTCTTTTGATTATGTACAAGAGGTAAAATATTATTTTTCTTTACATATTATCTTGTGCTTAAGAAGCCCTGTCTTCTGATTCTAGCTTATGTGAACTTGCTGAAGGTTCTTTATGTCATTAGTTACCAATTGAGTGCTTGTTCCCCCCCACCAAGAATATTCAAAGGCTGAGTCTACTGCATTTTTTTTTTTTTTTTTTGGTACTGGGGATTTAACCCAGGAGTGCTTAATCACTGAGTGATATCCCCAGTCCCCCCTTTTTTTTTAGTTTGAGTCAGGACCTCACTAAGTTGCTGGGGGCGTCACTAAGTTGCTGATTCTGGTTTTGAACTTCTGATCCTCTGTCTCAGCATCCAGAGTTGCTGGGACTGCTGGTGTGCACCACCACTCTCAGCTGCATTCCATTTTTGAAGGAAAATCATGTAATGCCTATTTTCTGAGGTTCTCATCAACTGCTCAATCCTATGATCTACCCATCTCCTTCACTTGGATCTAGGAACCCTGTGCTAACAACTGTCACAGGAGGATGACAGTATGGAGCTGTTCTTTTGTTGGGAGAGTTTCTCTGCTCTATCACACTCTCACATAAGTGTGTAAGTCAGCAAGGGTGGACAACCACTGCCTCCTCTAAGATGGGATCAGTGGTTCATTGGTTGCCCCGAGTGCCTGTTGTGGTGTCCAGTGGAGCAGTATACAGGGATCCACGTGCACTTACTCCCAATGGTATTTCTGCATGGCACTTGCTACTGCACTCTCTGGAGTAAGTCAGATTTCTGAACAGCATTCAGCAGATTCCTGCTTCTGTGTTGAAAATAGTACGTTGGGTTGGAAGTAGAATTACCTTTTTCATGGTAATAACCCAAGTTTCTTAATTCACAAATTGCGAATAACTTAGGCAGTGAGAGAATATGTTTCCATGTTTGTGGTGGATTGGAATGAATGTGGTGTTCGTTCTGCTGAAGCTCAAACTCTCCTAAAATGGAGTTCTGGCCCCATATCATTCAGTTACATGATTCTGGGATATCATCTGTTGTTTTGTGTAGCATCAGTTTGGTTTTAAATATTGGTGGTACTTAAATCTACTTGTTAAAAACTACAGGTGCGCCCTGCTTTAAGAAAACTTGGATGTGCTTCAGGTTCACACTTGCCGTGCCATTGCATGAAGGGGCAGTTATTTGCACACTAAAAATGTCTTGGCTTTACAAAATAATTTATCACCAGATTCCTTTAAATAACCAACTCTCTCAGAGCATTTAAAATATGATTTGATTTGAAAAATCAATGGCTACTTACTTTACTTTCCAAGAACACATCTACTCTAAAATGTGGGGCCGGTGAAGGGGGGGCGATCAAGCAACAAGGAATGAGGGTCTTGAGTAAGCTGAATAGGAATTACTTTTTTAATTTAGAAAAACATTTACTTTTCTAGAATTTCCAGGGGGAAAACAGCTTCACCTCTATCACCGCCAGAGTACATAAGGAAAGGAAGAAGGGGCAGGCCAGTTTGAGTTTGGAAAAGAAGAAATCTATTTCTCTGGTGGGTCGCATTCTGCATTATGCATGTGCGTAAGAGTGAGGTTTGCTTTGATCCTGACTATTAAAAGTTTATTTTTAAACTCAGACTGGGCAGGAATCCAGCGATGCTCTTTCCCCTGCAACACATCCTGGGTTTCAGGTCCCCAGCCTGGCAGAATGCGACTAAGCAGCAGGAAGTAGTTGAAAAGTGTGGAGACTTGACGGGTGCTGAGGGTTTGTTCCCTCCTTCCTCCCCTCCATTTTTGAAATTCAAATTGAATGCAATTTTCAGCTCATTTGAGCCAGAATATACTGTTGCTGAGCTTCAGTGGCTCTTAAATTCAAACTCACAGGAGAAAACAGATATCATCTGTCACAGAGGGTGGGAGAGAGAAGACTCCCGTATTTTATTCAGGGGAGGCAGAGCTCCAGTAACTAATTCAAAGATTTCTGACTAATCGGTTAATCATTCACCAGCAAACTGATCAACTAATCAATGAAACCTTTTAGACACCCATCCTGTGAAATCTTTGAGTAGTTTCCCCCTTGCTTTAAAAAAAAAAAAATTGTTCCAGTCTATTTTTATATTGTTGATATTTTCATACCTATTTTGCAAACTGAGATGGACTATCTAGGCAGTCTCTTTTCTGCACTTCCTGACTATTTTTATTGTTTCCATTTTTAATGTCTTTGTCGATGCTATTTACTTATGACTGAGAATTAGCAGAAGGCTTAATGCTGGCTAAGTAGGGCCGAATTTTGCAATTTTTTTTTTTTTTTAATTATCAGACTCTCTGAAAATATGCTTCTTTCTCTAGGCAAATATAAGTACCAATTAAAAGGAAAGACCCACTCATATGGTTCTGGAGTTTGCAAGTATGGCTAATCTGCAAGATAGATATTTCAGAGGCCTTCAGATTGCCTCTTGATAAATTTCTGCCACTGGGTATGTGCCCAGGGAATGCAAATGAAATTGAACAATGGGATAGTCTAAAATTTCTCTTCTGATTTCAGAAAGGATGTGATATGGCAATTTTGATCTTGAAATGTATATCTTGAAATATACTTATCCATGACTGTTTTAGTGTAAGTCAAAATTTCCATAAGAACATGAAGGCTATTAGCTCTCTCGGTATTTTACCTTTTACCCCCTTTTTTCCTCAGGATCTATGAGAGACAAGTAATTATATTATTTCAAAGTGAGTGGGAGTAAAAAGTTTGATCTCTAAATACTGTTAGTTCTAATGAAGTCAGTTTCTAGTAATGCCACTTTCGATAGGTGTGTGATTGACCCCTATGTATTTATGCACCCACACTTGTGTGTGTGTTTACATGTCTCCGGGGTCTCTAAGAATGTGACAGCAGAAGCCTCCAAATGTTCACTTTCACATTAATAAAGTCATCAACCCCTTTATCCTTTTAATGGTAATATGCTTATGTATTAGAGACCTGGTAGAAGATGTTGACTTCATTTCCTTTATAAGGAATGATACCCTGACATATTAACCTATTTTTCTCTGTTATGCCTTCATGAAGCTATTGACCTATACTACAAGAAGTCAGAAACTACTGTGAAACTAAAAGCTGTGAAACTGTGATTTATAGTAAGAAATATATATTTGGTTTCTCTGCCCCCCAGTTCCTGACACTCCCTTTGGAACTCCTAATCCCTAGGGATTTCCTGTGTGACTGACAGGAGTGTCTTTTGTTCTAATGAGGTCACTCTTGTTGAGTTTCTGGATGGAAGTGGGTCACCAGAAAGACCAAGCCAAGATCACAAGCTCTGAACTTTCAAGCCCATGTCCTATCCTCCAGGAGCAGAGAGGAGCAGGAGAGTGAGTTAATAGGCTGTTGTGCCTACTTTGAAAAGCTTCCATGAAAATCACTTCACTACAGGGATGAGAGCTTCCAGCTTGCTGAACACATGGAGGTCCTGGGAAGGTGGTGCACTACGAGAGTGAGAAGCTCTGTGCCCCTTCCCACAGAGCTCTCCCTAGTACCGCCTCATCCGTGCCCTTTGTAGTATCCTTTATTGACATAATGAACTGGTAAAAGTAAGTAATTCTCTGAGTTCTGAGAGCTGCTCTAATGGATTAATCAAATAAGAGAAGGAAGGGTGTCATGGAAAATCTCTCATTTGTAGCCAAGTCAGACTGTGATTGTGGCTAGCCAACAACATTGGTCGTCAATGTTTTGGGACTGAGCCCTCCACCTGTAGGATATGATACTCTTTCCAGGTAGATGGTGTCAGCCTCAAGTCAAACTGTAGGATAGCCAGTTGGTGACTGCTGAGGAATTGATGTGTATGTAATACCTAAGACATCTGAACACTGAAGTGTTTTGTGTCAGGTGAAAGAGTAGGAAAAACAGTTTGACTTTCCTATGTTTCTGTATCTACCTTGACAAGGATCTACATTTTTAGCTAATTACTGAAGTAGTTAATGGAGATTTAGTTTTCCTATTTAAATATCTTTTCTCTTCTGGTTTCAAGTTTTTTTTTTTTTTTTTTTTTTAAATTATTATTACCAGGGATTGAACTCAGGGGTGCTTAACATCCTAGCCCTTTTCTGTATTTTATTTAGAGATAGGGTCTCGCTGAGTTGCTTAGGGCCTTGCTAAGTTGCTGAGGCTGGCTTTAAACTTGAGATCCTTCTGTCTCAGCCTCCAGAGTTGGGGGTATTACAGGCTTGCCCACCGTGCCCAGCTCAAGTAATTGAGTGTTTACTATGTGGCAGACATTCACTGAGCTAAGATTTTTCAGTAGTGGTTCTCAACTTAGGTGACATAGACATTGGAGATGAAATGTCAAATCCATCTAGAACATGCACTCTGTCCCTGCCCTTTTCCACAGTTACTAATTAGTGGTATAAAATAGATATACTCTAATTTGGTATTGGGAGAAAGGATAGTACATGAAATAGTTAGTGGCTAAGATAATAAAATGTGCACACTGAGATGTTAAATGTATAATATTCTCCAAAGATGCTAACAAATTTGGGCAAGGGAAGGTCCAATGAGGTGCTGTTATCCTGCAAGAAGGCATTGTGAAGTAGGAAAGCCAGGGATCAGTGGAGGGAAAGAGAGACCGATCCAGGAGGTAGGCGCAGCAAGACTCTAAGAGAAAGTTCCACTGAGAAGCCTGAGTGAAGAACCGCTTGGGGAGAGAGCTCATTGGTGCACTAAATCCTATTCCTATCAAGAAAGGCAGTTGTTTCATTTCTAGGAATTATGTGAGCCAGTGTTTACTTAACATCAGTAAATACTAAATGGTATAAGTTTACAAAAACAATTATGTTAAAACCCAAAGTAACAAATATTCAAATCATCATTTTCTAATAACATTAATCATATTTTGCTGTTACCTGTGCTCTGGAGGCCTGTCTTTTGCATCTGGGTGGTGGAAACAGTATATCATGGGGCATGCTCCTGGGCATCTCTTTACCAACTCTAGGTATCTTTGTTGGATTGCAAGTGGAAATCAGCCATCAGGGGAGTATTTAAACCATGGCAATCAGCAAGTGTCAAAAATTGGGACTTCATTCATTTGAGGGCCAATTGTTAAAATTAAACAAACAAGCATGGGGGTGGGAGCAGAACTGAAAGGAACTGGAAAACATAAATAGAAAATATGAGAAGATATCATTACCTTAAGGAAATGGTTCTATCTCTGTATAGACAAGGGGATTAAGTTATGCAAACAGATTATAGCTGATTTAGAAATAATCGGGAACCTGACTTTCTCTAAGTACTTTTATCATTGTAATATATATCATCATGTGTTGCTTAATGGCAGGAATATATTCTGAAAAAGCATCCTAAGGTGGTCTCTTTGTTGTGAGTACATCATAACACATACTTACATAAACTGGGATGCTATAGGTCAATCACTTGACATGGCCTATTGATGCATTTGAGAGACATGGTAAATATGAGATGAAGGAGGTGGCTGGTGGGGAACATGTCATCCTATTTTAGTAAACTTTTATTTTTTAATGAGTACACTCTAAAATAACAATATAGTATAGTCAATACTATAGTCCTAGATTATGATCAAGTATTACATACTGTGCAAAATTGTGTTGCTATACTTTTATTCATCTGGCAGTGCAGTAGGTGTTTACAGAAATATCACCATAAACAAGTTAGCAAATGTACTAAGACTGTGGGGTGGCTGCATCATTCAAAAATTTTTAGTACCATTATAATCTTCTGGGCACTATTGTACATGCTGCCTATTGTTGAATTAAATAGTATTATGTGATACATGATTATATGGTCATTATAGAAAATTTGTAAAGTAGAATAATAGCTAGCACTTCTATAATATTTTCCATGTACCCCATATTTTTTAAGTACTTATAATCATTTAATATTGGAAAATGACCTATAAAGTAGTTGCTGTTATCGCATGTCAAAGACAGTGAAATTGAGGTTCCAAGAAGTTCAGAGCTTTGGCCAAGTAGGGAGCTATGATCTAAATGAGGGAAGACCCACCTTGGAGTTCACTCTGTTATCCTACCACTCAAGAAATTGACAATGAGCAATAATCCAACCACCCAGATATTCTGTGAGAAATTCTGGACTAATAGTGGTACCACCTGTGCAGGGCCTGGGGTGGGGCTCAGCTGTAACAGGATTTCAGGTGATGGGAAATCTAAGTGCCGAAGCTCCCATGGCACTTCCTCAGCCTTCTGTAGAAGTGCACCAGGCTAGAGAAATAATAGTCTTTGGGAGACAAGACTAAACTTCTCAAGGATTAAGCATGGAGAGAAGAGCTGTAAGGAACACTCACTTTAGGAAGAAAAAGAAATTAACTCGGTAAATGAAAGAAAGAACAACTGGAAAGGGAAGAGATGAATTAAGAGAGGTGTAAAGAACAATATTATGAAGATAAGGAAGGAGAGTTTTGGGAGGGGTTGCTAGTGAACAGTGCTAAGGGATTAAGAGAGATTTTATAAGGATGATAATATCACTGATTGTCCAAGGGAACTTTGTAGTGAAAGGGGGCACTATTAATCATTAGGCCCTGAAACAGACAACCCAGCTAAAAGTCATCTGTGATCATGCTTGGTTGTAAGGTGGATGAAACTGCGGATGCTGAGTTAATGTTGGTCTTCGACACATCCTGAGCAGCTATTGTGAGGAAGGCTAAGTGTGCTGAGGATAAAAGTATATATGGCAAGATTTTAAAAAATAAAAATTTGACAGGGAATCGTAGCATAGGTAATTGGTATATGGAACATAATCATTCTTTGCTGTCGTGTCTTCACCTGGAAAGAGTCACTGTTCACAATATTTTGCTTTTTTTTTTTTTTTTTTTTTTTTTTTTTTGGATAAATTCCAGACTACCTGATAGTTTTGTTTTCAACTGAAAAAAATGTAGCCATACCATTTGTAGGTCTGCAGTGTACATATTTCAGATGAAGACCTATTTAGGATCCCCCTTAAATAGGTGTATAACATTTGACCATTCCCTTATTGATGTATATGTAGCCTCTTTATTTACTTAGTTTTTTCAGTTTCCAGTAATGCTAGGTAAATATTTTTATTCTTGTGGATTTGTTTCTGAAAGATAGATATCTAAAGTAGGACTGGCTGAGCTGAAGTGCTTGCACATTTTCTGTTTTATAAGAAACTGTCAGTGGATCTAAAGAAATTGTATGAATATTCAATTTTGCCAACAATTCCTCATTAGCCATGATTCCATTAGACTTTGATTTTTTTTTTTTTTTTTTTTTGGTCAACTTTTGAGAAATAGTATTTTACAGCTATTTCAATTTACATTTTAAAATTATTAATGAAGCTGAGCATCTTTTATACATTTTATTGGTCATTTGAGAGTTTTTGAGCAAATTTACACACTTATATTGTCTTGCCAAGTTTTTTTCTATTGAAATATTTTTCGTTTTTATATTCCTTAGTTGTTGAAACTACTTTTTATTTTTTTGGTAGGGCATTTTACCAATGAGCTGCATTCCCAGCCATTTTAATTTTTTGTTTTGAGACAGGGTCTCACTAAGTTGCTGAGGTCTCACTGAATTGCTGCAGTTGGCCTAGAACTTGTGATCCTTCTGCTTCAGCCCCTTGAGTTGCAGGCAGTCCAGGAATGTGCCACTGCACCCAGCAAAACTTCTTACATACTTAGAATGGTTACCCTTTTTTAAAAATGTGTTACAAAAATGTCTCCTATTTAAGTTTTGTCTTTTAATTTTGCTTCATATTACTTTTAGTCATAGAGAAGTAGTTAAATATGTTTATTTTTTGGCATCTCATTTTCCTGTGTTGATTAGATTGATTTCTTCTGGAAAGAAAGAAAAATAATATTTAGTTTTCTAAATCTATCACATTTTCAACATGATCCTTGGTTCCAGAGCTCACAGACTGGTGGGGAAGATGGCTGTGGAGTGCAGGAGTTTCTGCTTTGTAGGATCAGTGTCTGCCTGAGGGATTCTCCAGTGCCATGAGAACCCAAGGGAGGGTGTTGGGGCTAGCTGGGGTTGGGGGTAGGGGGGATGGAGGGGGCATCTGGGCCTCCTGGGGACTGACCTCTGAGATGAACCTTTCAGGCTGGTGCATCAAGGGTAGGGAAGACTTCCATTTACAGAAATGACAAGTCAAGGAAACCGAAAATTGGAGTGAGTAAGTTTTCCAGAGCAGAGAGGGAGAGGTTTCTCTAGATGGGTAAAGGGTGAGTCTGGAGATGTGTCTCAGTGGTAGAGCTGCTTGCCCAGCAGGATCAAGGCCCCGGGTTCAATCCCAAGCACCACCAGTAACTAAGGTGGATCAAGAAGTGAAAAATATTTTCTTGAATTATTTTTTTTTCCAAGTTTTCCACAAAAAACAGATATTACATCTGTAGCCAAATGAAGGAATTTTAAACTGAAGGAAAATGAAACTCTGAGATTGGGATTTACAAAGCTAAATAATAAGCCAACAAAGATAAGAAACAACTCCTTCTAAAATTATTAGGATGGGACAAAGGGAACAAGGATCCTTATTTGAGGATTAGGAAGAATGTGCACCTTAATATCCATATCCATGTCTCCTAGAAGAAAGTGGCTCCAACAATTCAAACAAACATAAATAACAATAAGGGCATCGGAAACTAGTTATCCTGATTTGATCAGTATACATGTATTGATATATCATACTGTACCCATAAATATGCACATTTATTATGTACTAATAAATTTTTTTTGAATGTATAAGGAGACATAAATGCTAACTACCATGATTTGATCATTAAGCCTTGGATACATGTAGCAAATTATTATTTTGTCCCCCATAAATGGTAAAATTAAAATTGTAATAATAAATACAAAATAATCCACATACCTTCCTCTAGTTGCTTTGGAACCAGATCTGACCTAGAAAATGTGTATGTGGAGGAGAGGAGAGGAGGCAGTGTCTGGAGACATGGCTTTTAAGTGGAGATCTGGAACTTGAATAGGAGTTAGGCAAAAAGCAAGCGGTATACAATGTACGTTCCAGACAGAAAGAACAATACGTTTGAAAGATGATGCAGGTCCCTCCTGTCTGAGGCCTCAGCCTCAGCTTTCAAACCTCACTGCAGGCCCCACCAGAATAACATTCCTTAATATGTTAGCTTTCCCCAGAAAAATTGTGTAGGTTCCCATTATCTATCTTGTTTGGCGGTTAAACTCTCTACAACATTATCCTATCAAATATTTCTTGTTTCTGCTCTTTGCTTTAAAAAACAATCATTATGAGACTGCGTGCATGCCAACCACTCTCTTTCTAGTTACAGTTCCTTCTGTTTGGAACCTCTTCTGTGACTCTTTGTCCTACTTGCTGGAACCCACTTTATCCTTCAAGGCTTGGCTTAAAAGTCTCATTCTTTCCACAGCCTTTCCTGACCTTTTTAGCTAGAAGAAACTTGGATATTGAAGTGTTTGTTGGTTCCATGTAAGATTCATCCTAAAACAACAAAGTATTATAGTGAGATAGCACTACCTATTGTTAATTAGTTTGAAATTTCTGGAAGCACAAGAACCATGTCTTACAATTCTTGAGAGTTCCTGTCCTTAACAAATTATTGTACCTAACAAAAACTGGAAGACCAAACCCAGGTCAAGAAGTAGACTCAGGGACAGCAAAAGGGAGGACAGAGCAGATGCTCATAGAATAAGTAGCCAGAATATAAAGTCATTCTCTAAAATCTAAAGAATGGAGCTTGAGGAGAGAGTAATTCTAAATAAATCTCTGAAGGAAGTGAGTCTAGGTGTACTCAAGGGTTTGAATAAGTGGATCACTGAGTATTCTGTGGAGGGTGAAGTTGAAGTTAGAATGAGTTGGTAACAAGCCAACTTTGCATCTTTCTTCCCAGTTGGGAACCCAAGAGCAGCATGGGTATAGAAGATACCTAAGAATAGGTAAAGTAGAGGGAAAGAGATTAGAAGATAGATTCAAGATGCAGGAGAATGAACATGAAAAGGGAGAAGTGACTCAGAGAAAGGTTCTTGAGAGGGGATATGAGTCAGAAAGAAACATTACATAATCAACTTGGCAGGCTGTCTCTGATGTGGGAACAGAGGTGAGGGTTGTCGACCCTGGCTTCTGAGATGAAAACGTCCAGTGAAGCCATTTGTCACCTCATAATGTGAATGAGATAAGAGTGGATGGCATAGATGGGTTTTTGTGGGTGTTGAGGGTATCCTGGAGGAGTGGGAATGAGGTACAGTTTCTGTGAGGACACAGGGAAGATGATGACCTTGGTGGCAAGGCTGTTGTGCTTGGGAAGGCATGGCACACCAGTGTCTTCCCCTCCCCCCCATTATTTAGAGAATACTTTATTAGTTTCAGTAATCTAACTCAAGTAGATTAAGACCTTACATATTTAATAGACTGTGTTAACCCTGTACAAATGGAAAAAAATAAGCTTAATGTTTCTAGACCAACATGGATGTTAATTTCTATACAATGCCAACTCAACATGGTAAACTGGAATACATTTTCCAAAGTTGACAGCACAGCTAAAGTTTCCAAAAATTAAAATTATGTGTGTGTGTGAGAATGTGTGTGTATATTTATATTTACATAAAAAATAATAATAGCTGTATGTTATGCATCAATAGCTTTTCCAGGTTCTGCAGCCATCTGAACAAAATTATAGAGACATCCAGCATATTCCATTTAAAAAAGTGGGGAGGGGGAGCAAAAAACAAAACAAAACAAAACCTGAGAAAACAGTAAAGTTCTGTTACTATTGTGATATCAGGCATCATTTTCTTTATTAGCTTCTCAATCATCATTTGAAAAGAAAACATTCTAGAGTAACATCATTAAAAAACAGGCCTAATAAAAGCACATGTATCATAAGGTGGGGCAGACCAGCAGCTTCATAACTGAATCACGTGGTAGGGAGGAAGGGACTTGGGAGACCAAGTTTAGTATTCTCTCTCTCTCTTTTTTTTGGTACTGGGGATTGAACTCAAGGGCACTCGACCACTGGACCACATCCCTAGCCCTTTTTTGTATTTTATTAGAGACAGGGTTTCACTGAGTTGCTAAGTGCTTCACCATTGCTGAGGCTGGCTTTGAACTTGCCATCCTCCTGCCTCAACCTCCCAAGTGCTGGGATTACAGGCATGCGCCACCGTGCCCAGCTTAGTATTCTCATTGGGTTTTTAGGGAAAAAAATCTAAAAAGGCTTATTGGCATCTCCTAGACCCCCATTGTCTACTCCCTGCCTATCTTTTGGGTTGACCACATGCCAAACCAAACTATCCATGATACCCTAAGCCTTACATCCTCTTTCTTTCTAATGTACTATTCTTTCTGTATGGAATGTATATACAAACTGCTTGGTCTTTGCCTATCAAGTTCCAGATCTCAACTTAAAAGCCTTTTTTCCAGGCACTGCCTGCTCTACCCTCCTCCTCATACACAAAGGCTAGGTCAGGGCTTCCTTGCTTATTTCCAGGCAGCATTTCCTGCTTCTCAAGTTTCCTGAGACATGTTGTTACTTCTTGACAGTCCCTTTTCTCTTGTGAATTCTGTTGCAACCCATCTTCTAGGACAGTGCCTGACACAGGGTAGTTGCCTAATAAATGGAAGGAAAGGAGGGAGGGAGGGAGAGGAGAGGAAGGGCAGGAACATGAATTTAAGTGATAAACTTTCCCCACCAATTGTTGACAGAGCCTAACACGTTTCCTCTGGAATAGCTAGGCTTAATCTATATGTGATTTAAACATTCACATGCAGATTTGAGGCACAAATTTTTTCCCTAGTATTTTTCTTTTTTTGAGTGTGGTAAGAAACATCACCACTTTAATCATTTCTAAGTGTATTGCTCAGCAGCATTAAGCACATTCACATTGTTGTATAGACATCACCACTGTCCATCTGTAGACATTTTTATCATCTCAAACAGAAAATCTGCCTATTACATAGTAACTCCCCTTTCCCCATTCCTCGCCTTTTCATCCCTGGGATCCTCCTTTCTACTTTCTGTCTCTGTGAGTTTGAATACCTTCTAAATGTGGAATCAGTATTTTCCTTTTGTGTCTGGTTTATTTTCCTGATCATAATGTCTTTAAGGTTTACCCATTTGTAGCATGTATCAGACTCCACCTTTTTAAGGCAGACTAGTCCAGTAACCAACAAAATTTGTTTCTCCATTCATTTATCAATGATGGACTTTTGGGGTATTTCTATAGGAGGCTATTGTTTTACATAGAAAATGTATAATTCCCCATGTCACTAGTAACCTGGGGCATGACCAGTAGCTAGTAGATTCCAGCAGAGGAGGAAAGAGCACACTAAGAAATTATCTTTGTGTGCCTTACAAAGTCATCAGAAATGTCTAGGAACATGAGGACATGAGGAAATGCTCCATTTAAGCCACAGAAGGCTTGATATGGAGAGGGTAATGAAGACGGGTGCCGTACATTTCACATGAGAAGTACGTATTGAAAATAGGGATTGAGAGACAATCCACTTTCTCACTTCCCTCCACATTGAAAAGGACAAGAGAGATGGTTGAGAAGGTGTAGAAAAAAATGAGACATCATCCAAAAAAAGACACTGGGGGAAAGAGATGAGAAAAAAGTGAAGAAAGGAGAGTTTGACCATAGTCTAACAGGTATTACATAGGACACAGGGAAAAGACACAGTGGCAAAGCCAGTCCATCTCAATTCTCGGCCAGAATTCTGGCAGGAAACAACCTCAGCACTACAAGACCTGTGAAAATCCACCTACAGTTCATGAGAGTGCGAAGAAAGACATTCCAGAGCCAACACTAGGTACCAGCTCCTTATATTCAAGACTCTCTTTTTTTCACTGCACCAGTTTGGATTCTTTTCTTCTCCTTGGCTTTTCAGCAGCTGGAAAAGAATTATTGAACCTCACCCCATGAAAATCCCTCATGTGCCTGAATTCTTTCTCAGTTAAAGGTTGGAACTGGATTAAACTCTTTTTTCCCTTAATGACTTCTAAGCTACAGTTTTCTAAGCCTTTAATGCCCTTTGAATTGTCGACTCTTAAGTTCTCCTGGGTCAAAGCAGGTAGGAATAGTCAGATTTTATTGAATCCTGTTGGAAGCCAGTGTTCTCCTTAATGATCCTGTCACCCCATTGCATAGGGCCATATCAGTTGTGGCCCCAGCCTTGCCTTGGAGTGAGATGGTGCCATGTTCCTGAAAGAAGCTCATTGGCAGGGCCATTGTGAGCTGTACCCGCCTCTCAGCCTAGAGGCAGAACAGGTAACTTCCCAAGCTATTGATGGTCCTGAGATTGTGTTACCTTTTTGGAAATATTATTATTTTTTTTCTTCCTACTTCAGACATACAGCACGTTGGCCCATTTCAAGTTGCCTCTGATCTTTAACTGCTCCTCCTCAGCCCCTTGAATCCATCCTTGGGGAGCTTCTCGCTGGTCACTTTGCAGAGCTCCCTCAGGCCAAGAAAGCCTCCCTTACTTTGTTTCTACTTAACCCTTGCCCTTCAGGGTGGTGAGAGGCCTTCTCTGGGCTGCCTCCCTTGTAGTCTGTTATTACTTGCAGGTGATTAGCAGGTGGCTTCTAAGCAGAAAGGAACATTGCCCCGGGCACTGCTCTCCCATAGGCTCTTGCCATTTTGCTACAAAAGAGAAAAATGGAGCCTTTGAAGAGTGTATATACACTATTCATGTACTTAGAAAGAGAGGAGTGTCTATAAAATTCCAGGAACAGTATTAGATTTTACTCAGTTATCAGAGAGTAGAACTCTCAGGTTATGGCTCAGGATCCTTTTGGAATTAAAAAGAAAGAGTTGCCATTTCTAACCATCTGGTCTTTTAGTAAAAGCTTATTTGAGAATTTCTCTCTAGACACTAATCCCCCAACAAGTTGTATTCCACTGAGACAGTGTCCATGAAATATAGTAATTGGGACTGCATTGAGCTGTTCTTCTTGCAGAGGAGCTGGCTCTGTAACAGCACGCTGTGACCGGCACTGCACATTCCGCTCTGTGCTCTGGCTGCTCATTTGACCAGATGAAAGCTCCCTTCTCTACCTCCATCTTCCAGGCCCTTTTGTCACCTACACTGCTACCTTCAGATCTCCCACGGGAAATATTATATGCTTCTTTCAACATCTTGAGCCACTGTCCTTAGCATTAAATGAAACATAACTTTAAAAAAATTTTTCTAAACTAATGTGAGCACAATGTCCTTTCAGACAAAAAAAAAAAGGAAAGAAAACCAAGAAAGTAACTACATTTTCCTGAATTTTAAATAGTTAATTTTATTCCTATTGTTTTTAGTTGAAATGTAAAATTTAAGAAATAAGCCTAACCTCCTCCCCTCCTCTGCCAAATAAACATTGGCAAGGCATTTGCTATTTGGTGTCAAGGTGTGTAAGAACTGCATGAACATACCGAGGAGTAATTCTTTTCCACAGGTGTTCTCACCTTTTCTGGAAGGCAAGCTGATTATTTCACAGAAGCTGGGTGTGGCATAGAATAGGCCCAAGAACAGGCCCTCTGCCTCCTCAGGTTCCTTGGCTCTAGGATTTAACTTCTTAGTTATGAACATGTGATGTCTCTCTCAGAGCACCTGGCCATGATCATCTGTTCCAGTGTTTCCCAAATGTGTCCAGACCTGCAGAGCAGATCCCCGGGGTAGGGTCCTGGCAATCTGTATTTTTAACAAGTGTCAGAGGTGCCTCTTTGGGCCCAGCAAATCTGGGAAACACTGATCTATTCATTCTGGCTTTTTTCCAGCAAAGCTGTAACTGAATTGCAGGGTGTCTGGGGCCGGGTGGGGCTTGTGTGTGCAATAGTTTCTGCAGCCTTCTTTTCTTGCTTGGCTTAGATTATTTTGTCCTGAGGGGATCTTGAACGTTGAACAGCAGGCCCACTTTGAATGAACCAGGAAAAGAGGGAACATGTTTACAAAAAAAAAAAAAAAAAAAAGGAGGGAGGAGCACCAACCCCTACCACCACAACAGTAAAACTGAGAATAACCTTAGAAGGTATAAAGTTGGACTATTCCTCAGGGTGACCGCTACTCTCTTGCTTGTCTCAACATGTTTTATATGACAACAATCGTAAAGGCTGTTTAGCCATCCTGTTGAAGTCACAAAACCAAGTGGATTCTTTGTTTCCCTGCATGAGAACTGTGTGTGCTTCCTATTGCCTGATAAGGTGGCTCAGAAAAGTGACCCGTTTCAATGACCTGGAAATCTTTCCTGAATATAATCCTCTAGATAGTGGTAGATGATAGAGAAGAAACCCAGGGAGCTTTGGGGTTATGCTGGGGAGAGCCTCTGGCTGTAAATATACATAAAGAAGACAGGGCACTTTTATTATCTGTTCAAAGAGACAGACTGGGCACCGAGGAACAACTGAAAACAATATCCTGGGTATGTAATGGAGTTTTAGATTTTCTCACCTCATCCAGTGTGGTTTCCCTGTTTGCCCAAGTCACATTTCTGCTGTGCCACAAATAAAACCCAAGCTGGGGCTACAAACTCTATTAACACTAACAAAAAGCCATGACATTAGCCTTTCGTATATTTGCAACACTCTTTGGATTGCCATGGCAACAATAGTTTTAATTATAGAGAGCCCAAATGATAACTTGTATATCAGATGTGGCTCACTTTTCCCTGTGGACAAAACTCTGATTTGAGAGAAGCTTTGTATGTGGATGTTTCTTCTAGGCCAGGTTTTATTATCTGCTTTCACAGACGGCTCTTTTTCTTGTGGAATGAACCAGAAGAAGCTCAAGTACTGGCTGAAGGGCTGCTGGAGAGAGCCCCTCATGGCAACAAACTGGACCTTTTTCTCTGATGTGCTGGGCACTCCTCATTTAAAAATCAAGCAAGCCATTGCCCTGGAGGACCTTTTTGGCTTCCCCTTTTAACCAGTGGAAATCTGCATGTTAGGATAGAGACTTGCATGAAGTATATCATCTGGTAATCATCCTTGACACCGTTCAGGATTATGCTAGGGGGACAAACAAGTAATTCCATGACTGTGGCAGTCATGGAAATAACAGGAATCACAGCAGCTTTCCAATCAGAGCTATGGAGGGGAATGCGGGGCAGAAAGAACCCTTTCCTGTCTGTTTCCCCTGCCCTTTATTTATGATTCTGCTTGCTCATTCTTTGACTTTCCCTTTAGGTTGGGGGAGGGACCATACCATATCTGAATATTTCTGGGCTCCCTCATTTTGAAAGCTCTTGCAAAGCTAAATAATCATCCCCTTAGGTAAACATAAATCATTGTCTACCTTCTTTGCTCCTTGAGTAGACCTTTTGATACATTCATTAATTATGGCCACTGCCTGGTGGCACAGTGATGGCTGAGACGCTGCTGTGAGCATCCTTCTTGGAACGCCCCATTTTTGACACTGAGCCCTAAAATCCAATTCAGTGTTAAAAAGGCCCCTCTTCTTTGAGATGGACAGCCAGATGGCAGTAAGTAAAAAGAACTATGCCCGAAATGTAGCAGCTTGGGTGTCAAAGTGAGGGTTGGAGAAAGAGGGCAGCATGGGGAACACCGACAAACCTGGTGCTACTGCTTCTTATCTCTGGTGACCCCTGGAATAAGATACCGATTCTCTGCTCAATAGGTTTGCTGTCTCCACCAACAGTCCAGTTAATCAAAGTCCCAGCTTTTGAAGGCCAGAATGTCCATGCAGAACTGTTTAGTAAAAGCACTATGATTCTGATTTCTAATCCTTTTCCACATTATTTAAAAAAAGAAAACAACAACAACAAAAAAGTCCCAATTTTTGGTAAATCTTGCTTAACTAATGACACGTCTCTGTATTTGTTTTCTTTCCACATTCAGGAAGCTTTGCGGCTATGATTTTGATTTTGGAGTTTAGGCATGTTAATTAAGCCTTTGTATGAAAGCAGAGGGGTTCTGTTTCTTGTTTGTTAGTTTAATAAGATTTTGTGTTAAGAATGGCACTGAGAATCTGTCAGAATTAGCTTGGCTGCATATGTGTAGCTCAGTGCTTTGAGACCCTTGAAATGTCTGTTTTTAGGACATCAGCAGGGGGCTAATGAAAAGGCTTTGTTGATTTTAACGAATTGCAAGCCACTGTAGCCAAAATAAATATAATCTGCTTTTTGGATTAGTTGTCACAGATGATTTTACCTACTAACAGTGATTAAAGAACCCGAGTGGACCAGAAGCATAGCTGCTCTCTGGTGACTCTTGCTAAAATAGCAATAAACAGAAGTAAATAAAGACTTAGGGCATTAGTTATCTTTAATAAACAGTGACACCAGATAGACAGTGAGCAGGCGTGAAGGGGTGGGGGTGAAGGCTTAGGGAAGATCAGGGTGTCAAATACCTGTATGGTGTGCACCAGTGTGGTGCTTATTGGCACAAAAAGCATGCAATTGCTAAAAATACTCTATAAGTGCTCGCTGGTCATGTTCGCGTGTTGTAGTCATACCTCATTAGGAAGTGGTAAGAAACCCAGAGCCATCTCCTCATTTCCTGCTCCATCTCCAAAGCCAATCAGATCGATTCATTGCCATTCCACTCTCATCTTCCCCTGGACTCTGGGACCAAAGTTGAAATCCTGCAACTATAGGATTAGAGTATGAAAATGAAGGAAGTATTAATTACTTGTGTAATTATTAACCTTCTAGCTGCAGTAATTCTACCCAGTTAATGAACAGGAGACCAGCCCTGTATCCTTTCCTGTATATTTCTACTCTGATGAAAAGAGTGGTTTGCCCCAGACAACAAACCTGGTCCTCCTATTCCCCTGGAAATCTCAATCTAGATTTTCCCTGTTACTGCTTAATTGCAACATGAAGAAAGAAAGGTTCTGGCTGAAACCCTTTTAGGCAGGGCATGTAAGTGTCAGCTAAAAGATGACTTTAGTGGTCAGAAAATGATTGAAGGTGAGAAGCTATGGTTTCTCCAATTATTTTTAATTTTATCAAGTATATTAAATAATGCTGTGGATACTTTAATTGTTGATGGCAAAGCAACTCACAGAGCTTTCCATAGCTCCTCTCCCTCCTGCAGGCAGGTATTTTTTTGTTTGCATAGAGATGCAGAAACTGGGGTGCTCAAGGTCAAGGAGTGGGTCACAGAGACAACCAGAACCATGTGTGACCCAGTTGCCAGTTGTGCTATCGACTGGGCCAAAGCAGCAGTTCCAAAGATTATAACCTTACTGTGGTTGTACACTTTAAGAACTAATAGCTGTCATTTATTAAGGTCCCCCCATGTGCCTTAGGCACTATACTACGTGTTTATAGACAGCATGCCATTTGATACCGTACAACAAATCTCTTCATCCTGTAAATATTTATTAAGCCATCTCAAATACCAGGCTCTGCTTTAAAGATACAACAGGGAATAAAATCAATATAAATTCCTGTCCTCTTGAAGTTTCTATTCCATTGAAAGCAGCTAAGTCAATAAACACAATAAATTAAAAAAAATAATCATTACATTCCAAGGTGCTTGGAGTTATGGAGAGAAAGTGGAGTAGAGGGGCTAGAATTCTAAGTGAGATGAGTAGCAGAAAAACCCCAACGCACAGGTGAGATGGGAATGGAGACTTGAAGGAAGCATGTGAACAGCTACGTGGGGGTCTTGGGAATAGTGCAAAGTAAAGGTGTGCACCAGTTCTCAGGGACATGTGTTTGTTAGAAGAGCAGCCTGTAGCCCAGTAGGGAAGGAAAAACAGCAAGGTTAGAGCTAAGAAGAAGTCAGGTCTGTGAGTTTGTAGCCAGCCCATTGCCAGGACTTTGTTCTTTACACTTGGGAAGATAGAAAGCCCTTAGGGAGTTTTAGGCAGAGGAATACATGATATTTGTCGCATTCCCAAATCCTAAGTGTAGGTATCATTAACTTCATCTCATGAATGTAACATGGAGGAACTTCAGAGTTCTGTTAAGTACTTGCCAAAAAAAAAAAAAATCACATGTGGCTAGGAGGCAGAGAGACCATCTAGCTCCTCGACACTACTGCCACTCTGTGCCCACTGAAAAGGACATGTCTGGTATCTGTGTGATGTCCTTATCAAATGGGAAAATTCTTAGCTACTTTTTAAGTGATAGCCTGGATAGATTTTAAGTCAGCTTGTAACTAGACCATTCAAGATAACATTTGCATCCTTAAGTTCAGTTTCCAAATCAGACAGCAGAGTACAGTGAAATCTATAAAATGCATAAAACTGATGGGGATTTTATTAAGTAGGCAGCGTGGAATTTGAATCTAGTTCTGTGGCCAGACTCTGAATCTTGTGTCTTGGATGCATCATAGTGCCTCCATAGCTTTGGTAAAGTTAGACGCTAATATGTATTCAACAAATGCAGGGAGTGAGATGCCCATTGTAGTGACCTTTTCATACAGCTTCTTTCTTTACCCTATTCCTCCACAATCCAGGACAGATCCATGGGCAGAGAGCCAATTATCCTCTGGACAGTACTGAAATGCCATAGCTAGGAAAAAAGGCAGTGTACAGATTTCAATGTACTCGGACATAGTTTTACATGGAAATAGTCTTTTGGGAACAATTCTTAGATTACATTTGTCTTTGGGAATTTATTTTCCAAATCCTATGAACTACTACCAGGTGCCTAGAGGTCTCATCAGTAATGGTCTCTTCTGTCTTGTTTCTTTTATGGTGAGTTTGAAAGCTAAGATAAGCATCATTGAGCCGGGCTCAGTGGCGCATGCCTGTAATCCCAGCTGCTGGGGCGGGGGGGGGGGGGGGGGGGGGGGGGGGGGGGGGGGGGGCGGTGCTGAAATAGGAGAATCAAGAGTTCAAAGCCAGCCTCAGCAATGGTGAGGCACTAATCAACTCAGTGAGACCCTATCTCTAAATAAAATACAAAAAAAAAAAAAAAAAAAAAAGGGTTGGGGATGTGGCTCAGTGGTCAATTACCTCTGAATTCAATCCACAGTACCAAAATAAAGCAAAAAAGATAATATATCCTCAAATTATTACAACGAACATGAAAGACCACAACCAGGCAGACAAAGGCAGGATCACAACGGTGCGCATGGACAAATGTGCATATAACTGGAGTTCTCTGTTTTCTGGGTCTTTGCTATGTTAATTATCATGGTCAACTCTTTAAAATAAATCTGAATTATTATACTCTCTTCTTTGAGGAGACCTGTCTTGCTTGCATCAGTCCTAAGTTCCAGATAGGCCTTTAAAAGATGGCTTCACATCTAAAATTTTTAGAATTTCAGTGGACGAAATGAATACTAGCTCTCTAGCATATGCACAGTGTTGTTATTTCCCTTCTCTAAATAACCTTGCATTTCAACCTTGTATTTTCCACTAAGGGAGCACAGCTCCAGGAATGAATGACATACAGCTTTAGCTTGCTTCCACCAAAGTTTCTTCCCACTGTATCTCTAAAGTTCTCGTACACTGCAGTTCTACCTTTTCACGAGGTTTATGCAGCATCTGCCACCATTTCCCTGAATAACGTAACAAGATGCCAGTGATACTCAGACTTATTAGAATAAAATTTAATACAGGTGCTCTGTTCATTTTCCATGGAAGTCTTACTTGGGTGTCTGGCATTTTGAAATAAGAGGAAGTAATTATCTTGTTATACCACCATACACTGACAGGTGGGACGGACCCGAGCAAAAGCTTGGTTCTGTTTAAAATTCAAATTAACACCCGGGTCAGCTCTGTGGTGGTAGAGAAACATGATATTCCTCCTCCATGCAAGACTGATGCGAGCGAGGAATGCGGGTTGCTCTTGTCTCATTTCTAGAGAAGGGGCCTAGCTATGGTGATAGCCTGTTTGTTTTCTTTCCTTGCATTCTTTAAGAGAAGAATAAAAAGAATGTGTTGCTGCTTTAGTAAGTTATAAAAGAAGCAAACTGTTTAGTAGAAAACATTGCTAACCTAGCAACGGATTTATACTGGTTGGTGTTCAAATTTCAGAGCTGCTTGCAGCCCAGTGTTCTAACTGTGTGATTAGACTCCTCGCCAAAGCCTTTGAAATGAGATGTTTCTCAGCCCAGACCCCCAAAGTGCTGTTCCCAGAATGATTAACATCTTGACAAATTGAATGTAAAGGTGTCAGTGCCTCAGGAATGGCATTTTCTCTACAAAGGGAAAAACTAGTATCCTTTGCTTAGCAGGTGATTAGAAATTAGCTCTAGGAATTAGCAATCAGCCCTAGGAGGAAGAGCATGGGACCAGAACATTTGGGGCTCACCTTTCTGGGCCTCAAAGCCAGGGAATAGTGAATCCCATAGTTTTGTTAGTGGCTACACATAAAATACTATTACTCTGAAATGGGGAATGAAGTAAATTTACACCAATTTATATTTTAAACTAAGATTAAAATATATAACAGTATATGCCACATATTTAAGTATTACCACTGTTATTTGTAGTTCATAAAATGTTATATTATTCATTTGATACTCTTAATAAATCTGTGATCTGAGTAGAGTAGGCATTATTATCCTCATTTTATTTATTAATAAAATCCAGAGTTTAATTGATGTTCCTGGGGTTACAGATCTTAACTTTGATTTTCAGATTATCTCACTTCGAATGTAGGGCTTTTTAAGTTACAGAACATTGACTTTTATACCTTATTTTTCTTTTTAACCAACATGCCCTTTTATGAAAATATTTATTTTAGAGGCTGCGGCTATGTCTTGTATGTGTGAGGCCCTGGGTTCGATCCTCAGCACCACATAAATAAAATAAAGGTATAAAAAAGATTTATTTTAGTCCAAACTACAGTCAGTTGATCACAGAAATTTGAGTTATGGAAAAGTCCCATTTGATTGTTAAAGCTTTTTTTTTTTTTTTTTTTTTTTTTAATAAAATCTCATAGTGAGAAAGTTAAATAATAATAGAGAGGCTGGGGTTGTGGTTCAGTGGTAGAAGCACTTGCCTAGCATGTGTGAGGCACTGGGTTCGATTCTCAGCACCACATATAAATAAATTAATAAATAAAGGTCCATCAACAATTTAAAATAATAGAGAATAGGAAGAACCTTTGATGAAATTTGAATATCAGCAGTAAATTGTGCATACAGTATGTTTATATAGAGAAGCATAGAGTTTCTAGAACTGTAGAGAATAAAATTTGTACTTTTTTTTTTTACCCTTACAGATAGATAATAGGCTTATGCCCTCACCCTATCCCATCCCCACCTGCCACCAAGAGCTGAAGCAGAATGAAATGATGGAGCAAGGTATCCTTTGATTGAGACAGCAGGTTGCATACTGGTTTTCCAAACCCTCTGTGGATTTTCATTAGTACATTTCAAATGAAGAATAAGAGAATTTAGGGTATTCAACATAACCTTAAAAGTCTGTCTCTGAAGAGAAAAATTCTCCCAGGAGTAAACAAAATTAACTATCCCAGAAGCTGATGTTTGGAACAGAATTACAGATGCCTTTAAATTTGGCAAAATGTGTTCAAGCATCATTTAAAAATAACAACTTTAAAGGGCTCATAAATAAAGACATAAAAGGCATTTTGACATTTAATACAAAATCAGTATTTTGATGAACTGGGTAAAAATGAATCATAGACATATGGATTACATATTTCTTATAGTGTGCCTGAGCTTTTAAATGGAGGCAGTAGAAATCTGGCAAAATATTTTTTGGGAATTTGCTATATATACTGTATTTAAAAAGAGGTGAAGCTGAACTCCAGACTGCTATGATTGCTCATGACATTGAATTTGATAACTTTTAATTTGTGTATAAGACATTCTTTGGAAATAGCTCAATCTGTCCATGTGTTGTAGAAGTGATCAGTTGGAGACATTGTATACCAGTTCATTTCATCGCATAATCAACAAGCACTTGTTTCAGGTTGCTTATTGAATGACAGGCTCTATACTAGGCACAGCGACAGCTAAGACAGTTAACATGAATTGTTGACTGCTCTCATGGAAGAGGCTTACAGCGGTAGAAGGGGCTCACGAATTTCTGGCTACTAGAAATTCCAAGTGCTTTGAGACTCTACAGTGTATTTACTTTGTGCCAGTCACTGTGCTAATCACTTTACGCTTATTTTCATGATGAATTGTTAGGTCTCTACAAAATAGGAATTATTTCCCCCCTTTAATGGATGAGGAAACTGAGGTCACATCAAAATGTATAGATTCAGTAATTGCAATTGGTTAACTGGTGGTGTAGTCAGCTGCATTGGTGGCACTCAGTATATTCACTCTAGTGTGTAGTTACTGCCCCTTAAATTAAGCTTCCCCAAGATTCCCTTTAACCAACAGATTGTGGCAGAAATGAATTTGTTCCATTTCCAGACCACAGTGTTAAGCAAACCTGCAGTTTCCACTTTTGTAGTATTGAAAGCTACCAGTCAACTGTAAGGAAATCTAGTTACCTTGCTGGAGAGACCATGTAGAGGGACGTAGGGAAGGGAGAGACCCTGAGGCTACAGTAAGGTGAGAGAGAAAGAGAGAGCAACAAATCTAGACAGCCCAGCATCCCAGGGGAGCCCAGACCCAGGCCAGTAAGTGAGCTGAATGTAGCCACAGGGAACTGCATCAGTGAGATCAGCGAGAGAAGGAAGTCCAGCTGAGCCCAGCCCATTGTGAAAAAAACACAATGGTAGGTTATAACTAAGGAATTTGGAACAGTTAGTTATACAGCAAAAGACCAAGACAGTGAATTTGAACCCAGTTCACTCTGACTCTCGTGTGTGTGTGTGTGTGTGTGTGTGTGTGTGTGTGTGTGTGTGTGTGTGTGTTTTTCCTTACTGTTTGTTCATGAGACGCAGGAGGAGAGTGGAGGCTAGAATCCAGTGACATGTGAGCCCCTCTCCAAATCATCTGCACCTGACATGAATGAATTGTGAAAAAGTTAGAGGGCTCTTTTTTTTTTTTTGGTATTTTAGAAGAAGAGAGAAAAACAGCAGTGGTGGAATCCTTCCCCAGGGCCTTCTTGATTCCTGTAACTCATGTGTGTGTACCAGAAAGAACACGAGCCAGGTGTCCAGCAATTCTCATTCTGGATCATCTCTTGCTGGGCCAATGCTGTGTAAATATTTGTATTCACTATTTGGAATTATCAAACTTGTAACTGATGCTGATGAATTTCTGCCTTTCACCTCGGAGTTTTCAAACTCAACACCAAGAGGAGCTTTAAAAAGTACACAGGTGCAACACACCACACACACACACGCACACACACACACACACACACACACAAACGGGGAGGGGGTGTGATGAACAGTGACATGAGACAAACGGTGATCAAAAGGTATGAAGCAGGGACAGCGTGCAGCGGTCAGGGAGAGTTGAGGGTCCCTGATTGATAACACAGGGGAGCACTTGAAAAGATCATTTTCTGGCAATTCCACGTTTGAAGTGATGTCATCTTTTTTATTCTCTCAACTCAATTGCTTCTCTGAAGCTCATTCTTTCCATCCTGATGAGGGGCGCGAATGTTACATCAAAGGTTAATACTTGAGTTGAGGCTGAAAGGGAGAGGAAGGTGGGTGGGCGCAGGCACGTGTGTGCACACACACACACACACACACAGTGGTAGAGAAAGAACCACAGATGACTAAAAGTTCTTAAAAATATGATATAAAAGCAAATAGCTGTCTTCTTCCCCTGGCGATAGTTCACAGGATTGCCTAGGGTTTGGATGTGGATGGTCATGCTGCATATCAATGAGGGGGCTGTCACTGGCTGTTTCCTTTGGAAGCTGGCGATGGTCAAGTGTATGAAAAAAGGCAATGTATACCATCAGCACTTCTGGTGTGAGCAGGAAGCTCCTGATTTGCCAAAGTAGCCATCACTGAAATTCTTTTCTCAGCATTATCAGGGTTTGACTTGACAGTGTTCTTTTTCTAATTCCCTTTCGCAAATTGTCTTCTGCGGATCTACCCCTGCACACTGTATATGCAGTACCATAACAATAAAAATTTCTCTTTGTAATCAAGTGCATATTTCAATGTTCTTGTTTGTTGTTTGTTTTTCTTTTGGTACCAGAAATTTAACCCAGGGACACTTAACCATCAAGTCACATCTCCAGCCTGTTTTGTTTAATTTATTTTGAGACAGGGTCTAACTAAGTTGCTTAGGGCCTTACTAAGTTGCTGAGGCTGGTCTTGAACTTGGATCACCCTACTTCAGCCT
This sequence comes from Tamias sibiricus, assembly GCA_025594165.1. Classification (NCBI taxonomy): domain Eukaryota; kingdom Metazoa; phylum Chordata; class Mammalia; order Rodentia; family Sciuridae; genus Tamias; species Tamias sibiricus. Next base: position 49,216,975 of record CM046669.1, on the reverse strand, counting down.
TCCAAGTTGCTGGGATTATAGCTCTGTGCCACTGAGTCCAGCTTTTTTTTTTTTTTTTTTTTTTTTTTTTTTTTTCCTTAAAGCTTGATCAGTCATTTGGGGTTGGATGGTAGATTGCTTTACTTCTGTATGAATGCAATCTGCATGATAAAAGAGGACATTTGCAATCTTTCTGTTCGCTCTCCTTCCTATTGGCAGCCTCTTTAAGGATAGTGGAATGTGTGGTTGTTTCTCTTGATGGTGTCCTAAATTGTGTGACAACCAAGGGGTGCGTCTTTGTAGAAGTGGAATGGAGGTGGCTTTGCTACTTCATCTTCTCAGTCTTCTCCAACTAGCCCAGCAATATGGTGGCCCAGAGCTTCCTGGGTAAATAGCACCCACAGATGAGCCCTGATGTGAGGAGGTGTGGCTGCCACACTCAGTGAAGCCAAGTCAATGGAGGAAATTCCATGCTTGCTGAGTGTTGGAGGAGGTTGGAAATAGTATACTTATGTTTGCATACCTGGTGACTGGTGCTTATTCTCCCTCTAGCATCTTCAACTAACATTTGGACTTTTGAATAAAGGACTGGGAAACAGTACTTTGAAAATAAATTCTTCCAGTCCCAGAGCCTAGGACTGCTGGAGAGGGTAAGGAAGGGGGCAAAGGATTTGCTGTCTGTCATCTGCCTATTTGTTCGGGTGACATTGCCCCATGGGCTAAAGTAGAGAATAAGAGATTGTGACCTGCATATGGCCACCAAGGCCATTTTGTTCCCTGGATTAGCAGGAACATCAGCACCAGGCACCTTCTTGGCTGGGCAGAGGAGGAATCAGGGATAAAGTGCCCAAGAGCGAACTCTGCACTGTTGGTTAAGTGAGCCCTTTTGGAAATGGTTCTCTTCCGTTCTTTAGTGATTCCAGCTGACAATTAGGTGTGTTTACATGGCCAGAGCTCTTTTTCATACTGAACCATTTTACCGGAGTGCTCCTTCTGAGAAAAGCTGAAAGTTTTTGAAAATTGCAAGGCCACTAATGGTTTGAAAAATGACCTTTTAGCAACGTGTTTAAATCACAGGGGGGAATGAGTGAGCATTTTTATAAGTAATGTTTTATTTTGTTTGTGTAATGAATTTCATATAATCAGTATTAAATATGCACTTCGATGTGGGGGCCAAGTACACATATGGGTATGCTGCTAATACTAATAAAAAAAAAAAGCCAAAATTTTCCTCTTCAGAAAACATTACAAATATTTGTTTATTAATCCCCCATGTGAGAGCTGAGATTAGAACTCAAGCTTTAGCCTGCCAACAAATTCTCTTTATCCTCTGATGGTAGCAGAGCTCATAACACAGCAGCACAGGAAGACCACATGAAGTTTTTTTTTAAAAAAAAAAAGTGGGGGGATTGACAGGATTTTTAGGAACTTGAAGTGAGTTTTTCTTGTCTACAGCCTATTGAAATAAACTTTTCTGTTACTTTCCATGTTATCATTTCTGTTTTCAAATGTAGAATTGTTGTTTGCTGTGATTAGTATAGAAATAGAATGCATTGATTCTTTATTTTTCTCCTCTCCCTAATTCCTCAGGAAACAAATGAAGACCTTTCAAAGTCATAGAAGTGTAAAAATGGTGCAACTCCTGCTTTAATTATAATGATAGTTAATTTCTCAGGCTTCCACAAGGGTTATAATTATCACTAATAACAATGACTTACAGCATATAGAGTTTTATACATTGTAAAGCGTTTATCACATGCATTATATCATTTGATATTCATAACTGCCTTTCAAGGTAGACAGGGAAGATGTTTTTATTCTCAGCTTAGAAATAAGAAACAGGCTCAGCATGCTAGAGGGATCATCAAGGGCCACAGAGCAAGAAAGCTTGGAACAAGGTCAGTGCCCTGGCATCAGGTCCACTGATTATGTGGAGGAGTAGTGACACATTTTTAAAAACCCTAAATGTTAAATATAGCAATCTACATGTTTTCCTTTCCTTTGATATCACTGGAAAAAGATAAAGATATGTATATGTAGTACCAAATGGGCAAATATCATAATTTTTAAATAATTTCTGTAGTATCATTAGTAGTATAGACTGAACATATAGTAGATGATTATTTAATAAGATGTAATTATATATCATTTATGAATATATCAATTTATGAATATATCAATTTTATGAATAAAATTACAAATGTGTTTATGGAGAGATACAAGGAAAATGAAAATATGTGTGTATCCTCTAATTATTTAAAAACTATAAGCAAGTTCAAGTAAAAGTAGACTTTGATATTGCAGAGTCTTAAAATTGAATCTTGCTTCTGCCCCATGTAAAGAAGTGTAAAAGTTTGAACAAATGCCTGTTCTTTTTGGCCTTCTCTTAAGTTTTTGCTTTTATTTATTTATTTATTTATTTATTTATTTATTTGGCAGTGTTAGGGATCAAATACAGGGCTTTGCGTATTCTGAACAAGAGCTCTATCTCTATTAGTGCCTGCTCCTATTTTTTTAAAATGCACTTTATTTTTAATAGAGATTTTAGATTTTTTAGCAAAATTTGAATATTGAGTGGAATGCCCAGAATGTTCCCATAAGCACACTTCCCCCATACATGCAGAGCCCCCCCATGAGCAGGATCTCCCTCCAAAAGGGTACATTTGTTACAAATGATGAGCCCTACCCATAGTTCACAATAGGGTTCATTCGTGGTGTTCTGTGGGTCTTGGCAAGCATGTAATGACATTTATCTAGCATTATAATATCATACAGAATAATTTTATATAAATGGTTTCACTACCCTACATTTTTCTATGCTCCACCTATTCATCATACCTCTTCCCCGTGGCAACCACTGATCTTTCTGCTGTCTCCATAGTTTTACCTCCTCTAAAATGTCATATAGTTGGTATTAGACATTGTGTGGCTATTTCAGATTGACTTCTTTCACTGAATAGTGGGCATTTCAGGTTCCTCTATGTCTTTACATGGCTTGATCACTCATATCGTTTTAGCACTGAGTTATATGGTCTATTGTACGGATGTACCAAAGTTTATTTATCCATTCACTTCCTGAAGAACATCTTGATTGCTTCCAAATTTGAGAAATTGTGAATAAAGCTGCTTTAAACATCCATATGCAGATTTTTGTGTGGACCCAAGTTTTTAACTTCAGTTTACTTTTTCCAAACCTGTCTTGTGTTTTGCAACTATAAAACAACAATTAAAAGACCCATTAGATAATATATGTACATTGATGAAATCAATGCCAAATGCATGTGTGTAAAGTACCTTATATGTGAAAATCATTCAATAGATGGTTGCCACTAATAAAAGCAACAGATATTTAGAGCTACCATTTTTCTCAATGCATATAGTTAGTATTTGCCTGTAGTCCTCATGGTTTTCTCAGTAATGATCTTTGTTATTCATTTTGTCAGGACTCAATTCATATCAAGGTGTGTAGGTATGTTTTTAGTAAAGTAATGATCCACAATCCTGTTAAGGAGTGCTTCACTTCAGGCATTTGGTTTGCTTTAGGCCAATGGAGTCTCCATATATAGTCAGTAATGTATAATTGACCTCACTGCAACAAGGAAAGCATTGTCTGCCCCATTTCCTGACATCAAGAGTATAATCATCTTCTGTCAAACTTACTCAATAGTGTCCTAGTTATTATAAATGCCAAATTTTTATCCTCTGTCCAGTCCTGTGACTTGTGCTGAATTGATGTGAATTGCTTTTGTAAGGTCAAAACCTTCGTGACAATATAGTCAAAGTTTCAAGAAAGGTAGTGATGACGGATTTTTCTTTAGTTCATTGGAGTGCTTGTAATAAAACTAATGAATGGAAAGGACTGAACATTTTCAATTAGCTGCATATAGTAAAATCCTAAAAATAATTAGTGGCTGAGATGGTGTGCAGTTATTTAAAAATACTGTTTCTAGTTTGTGAGGATCTTGGTTTAGTTTGCTTTGGAATCAAGCCATGTGGGAAAGAGGAAAAACCTACAGTGTGTGTGTGTGTGTGTGTGTGTGTGTGTGTGTGTGTGTGTGTGTTTCAGCAGAGCTTTTGTATTTCCATGCAATAGTATTGTAATAGTAGCTAATATTTGTTAGCAGTTTGTAATTTAACAAACTTTTATTTATTTTAACTTATTCCTCACAACAACACTTTGAGGTTAGCATTATTATCCTATTTTATTTCAATGAGGAAATAGACTATGAGTCAGATTATACCTGTAAATTTACATAGCTTAAAAAAATCAGAGAGTTAAACCAGGTCTTCTGACACTAATTCCATGTTTCCGATATATTTTGGTCTTATTCCTGTGTGTGTTTTGTTGGTGTTGATGGTGGTAGTGTCTCCCTCTCTTTTGTCTTTTGTAGTGCTATGGATTGAACCCAGGGTCTTACACATGCTAGGCAGGCACTCTGCTGCTGGAGCTCTATGACAGACTTTTAAAATTTTATTTTGAGACAGGATCTCACTACATAGGTCAGGCTGGCCTCGAACTTGTGTTCCTACTGCTTCAGTTTTGATTATAGGCATGTACCATTGCACCTGGCATGGTAGTTTTATTTTTTTAAACGACCTGTAAAACTTGAGTGCTTTTAGGTTTAATCACATCTATATCTAGCCCTGAGTTCCACAAATAATTGTTCTTCTAACACTCGCTGAGTACCTAATATGTTGGGTACCTAGTGCTGTGTGTGGTTCTAGGAAGTAAATAAACTTGACAAGGGCTTTTTTTTTTAAATACCGGGGTTTGAACTCAGGGGTGCTTAACCCTTGAGTCACCTCCCCAACCCTCTTTATTTTTTGTTTGTTTATTTAATTTTGAGACAGGATCTCCCTAAGTTGCTTAGGGTCTTGCTAATTTGCTGAGGCTGGCTTTGAACTTGCAATCCTTCTGCCTCAGCCGCCTGAGCCACAGGGATTACAGGTGTGAGCCACCATGCCATGCAAGAAGGCCCTTTTTGTTCAATGAGGAAAATGCATGTATTTATAGTTTTGGTTTTTTTTGCAATCTAGTTTTGCCCAGTGGGAAGTGGGTACTATCCATGGTGTTATGCTTACATAACTCATGCCACCCCAGGCCTTCTGTACTCTTAACTTTATTAGAGGAGGGCTGCAGAGTTATTGGTGAAAACTGGAATTTTGTGAATCTGGATCACATATGTTCCTGATTGAGATTTTATGACTATCACTGCTTTATATTGTACTATTATTCACTTGTACATTTATCTTACTGAATCTTCATGATAGCTGATGAAATAATTTTTATTATACTCATTTTAAATTTGAGGAGTCTAAGGCTCAACAGCATTGGACCTCATTTTCCTTCTGATCTAACTGAATGTTTCTCAAAATTTCCACCCAAGTATTTCAAAAGAACCAGTCAAGAAACTCATATATGTGATTTGTGAGGCTATGACCTCAAGTAACCAGTAGTAATCAACACATTTGTGTTTTCTTTAAGTCTCTGCCTCATCTTTAGTATGCATGTAAAATATGCATTGTACTCCTTAATATATGTTTTTTTTCCTTTCTTTTTTATTTATAATAGTAGTATGTATTACAATTCATAATGCACATATATAGCATCTTTTTACATACAACTGTTTGTATACAAAGTATATAAGTACCATTCAGATTTTCAATCATGCATTTAGGGTAATGATATCAATCTCATTCAACCACCAATTTTTTTTCCTTTTTTTCCCCACCCTCTCTCCCCCTTGCTCCCTCCCTTTCTTTTGACCACAAAATGGAATTTTACTCAGCAATAAAAGAGAATAAAATAATGGCATTTGCAGGTAAATGGATGAAGTTGGAGAATATAATGCTAAGTGAAGTTAGCCAATCCCAAAAATCCAAATACCGAATGTTTTCTCTAATATAAGGAGGCTAGTTCACAGTGTTGTTGGATGGGGGTACATAGGAGGATTAGAGGGACATAATGTATGTTTTAATAAAAAAGTTATTTCTCAAATCCAAATCAGGGTAAAATGTAAACCATTGGAGAAGCCTCATGGTTTTTTGTGGGGGGAGAGGGTGATAATTCCCAAAGCATATGGCCTTGCTCCCAAGGGTTTCCCAACATGATTCCAACATGATTAGGTAAATTCCAAATCATTCTAGCTTTAATGATTCAGCTATGTAGTCCTGTATTTTGCCCAAGATTTTAGTTTGTATTTTTTGGCTTTCTCTCTCTCTCTCTCTCTCTCTCTCTCTCCCTCCCTCTCTCCCTCCCTCTCCCTCCCCCTCCTCCCTCCCTCCCTCCCTCTTTAATTCATTTTATCTTCCTTCATTCCAAGATGATCTGAGGAGACTCCTATAAAGACATCTAGTTCAATCCATAAACCTGTGAAAATCAGGGTGAAAAAACCCAAGGTGTCTATTAATATTACTTTGGGGTGTTTATGTAGGAAGGGAGAGATACCCACATTATGCTTCAAGTAACCAGTAGTAATCAACACAAATTTGCTGAAAACAGACATTCGATTTTGCTTTCAGCTTCTTAGCCTCCTGCCCAGGCACTCTCAGCCCTAGTTTTGCCTGTATATAATCTAAATTTAGGAGAAGCCAGGCTAAACTAGCCCTGAAGTCTGAGGGAAATGGGTGCTTGTGGCCCACACTCTGTGGTCACACTCTGATTGCCATCCGTCCTGATTAACACTCCCATGGCAAACCTCACAACGAGTGTTGTTTGGCTGCCTATTACAGTGTCCCTCAGGACAGCTGGAGGGTATAATACCAAAACACAGTGTGACTGCGGCAGGCCTCAACCCTGGTTTTCTGCCTGCAAGTCCACTGTGATTTCTGACTAGGATGGATTACTCTCGTTTCTTTTCCATCCAAATAGCATTCTGGATAGAGTTGAGAGAAACATATAATAATATGTTCAATGTAGTGTTTTTCTCATTAGGAGAGAACTTGAGTAAGTTGGAATTTTAATGGTGAACCTTTTTAATAGCATTGCTTATGATTTACTATTCTCCTTGGGATTTTGTTCAGAGTCTGAAGATCTTAATAAAAATATATATTAAAAAAAGTGGTTTGGGCTTCTCACATGTTTAAACACAAGAAATGAAGGATAAATTTGCACAGGAGACTCAGAAAGGGTGATCTTCACTCTTTGTACCCCTTTTCCCTTTAGGTGGATGTGAATGAGACCCAGTAAGAACAAGAACTGTGCCAACTGGCATGGTTCTGATTAAATGCTTCTTTGTAACTTTAGATTTGAAGGCTTTCAGGTTATGCACATTTTTAAAAAGATGCATTTCCAGACTTTAGATATGTCTGGTGTGTCCTATTTTGTATGAACCTTGTGTAAACCACATGTGATTCTTAGGTCGGTGAGATGTCCCAGTACCAAAGGGTCTTCTACTGGTGGCAGGTTCCAAGGGCTTGAAGGAAGGGGATGTTCCTTGGCCAACAGAAGTGGCAAAAAAAAAAAAAATTAGACTGGATTGCTCACATCATACCTGTTCATTTTCAAACAGGCTCACAAATTGCTGCAAAGCCCTCTGTGTTCCTTTACAGTCCTTTTCTGGTTCCAGACGTTTGATCACAAATGCAGCCTCTCCCTCCTAGTGCTGTGCAGGTTGATAAAACAGTTGCCGAGCCGGAATCCCTAAAGAAATTATTAATTATCTGGTTAATGTGCATCAGGCTGTGGGAGTGTGAGATTAATCACCAGCAGTGGGATGAGTTGCTGAAGTGGATTTTGGTTTTTTGTCTCCTGTCACTCGGTAATGGCTTTTCCTTCCTTCACCATCAGGTGAACAGGTGCAGAGCTGCTGTGTTTTCATTTTCCCCGAGTCAGGAACAGCCGGTGGCCAGGCGATGCCTTTTCCTCAGTCCTGCTGCATGAGCACTTTACAACATGGAGTATTACCTACTTGGAATGTTGCAGCTCTTGGAGAGTCTCCCAACGTGACAGGGCCTGCCTCAACTTTTTCAATTTTCCAAACGAATGAACATGTCCACATACATCCCTCCACATTCTCTCTCTCTCTCTCTCTCTCTCTCTCTCTCTCTCTCTCTCTCTCTCAGTTATAAATGTATACAAAAAACAGGTTATTTCTGGGTGCTATGAGTGAATCCATGCATAGGACTTTATCTCATTTCTTTCTTTAGAAACATGGTCCTTATCTTTAAATGTATATAACAAAACTAAAGGGAGAAAGATGTTTTTAGCTACTTCTTTAAGGGGGGGTGTTCCACACTTGTCATTTGGTAGTTGGTAACATAACACAGGTATTACATGAATTCTCTGGATTCTTCCTTTGCTTTGTCTCTTTTGGGTGCTGGGTCTCATGTCCAAGGAAGTTCTCTGGATTCAGGCGGATCACTTATGTGTGACATACTCTCATCATTATGGAGAGCATGTTTTCAGAATGTCAGTCTTTTGTTTCCAGGATGTTAGGGTGCCTTGGAGTTTTTGGCATCACGAGCAAGGTTGGCTAGCATGGATTGTGATAGAAGGCAGGGCGCATTCTCAGAGGGAGTTCCAAGAGAACTGAGATTCCCTAACCATCTGTGCAGTGAACAAAGGCTCAAATAGACCAGAGATGCTGGAGGATTCTGTAGGTCAATCCATGTTACCATCTAGCTTCTTTCTCCATCCTAGGCTGGAGACTGAGACTCTTCCAGAATATTCTTTGCTTCAGAATGATGCTAAGGATGTAAAACTGTCAGCATCACGATTGACGTTTTTATCTTATTTATCTACAGTTTGAAAGTTTTTCAGTTGGGCTAAGTAAAATGGAATGGAAGGAACCTATAATGAAAAGGTAGCTGGGTTAAACTAGGAAAAAATGAAATATAAAGTTTAAGAAGTATGATGTTTTAATTTGTCCTTTAAAAAATAAATGTTTGTTGGGAGTCTTCTAATTTCCAAGTACTGTTCCTTGTAATGGGGGCTATAGTGGTGATGGGACAGACAGGGTCGGTCAGTGCTCACAGACCTGGAAAGTCTAGTGGAAGTTTTCCATTGTTAAATGTGTATACAAAGGCAGCTTTCTGGAATTCCACGGAGCAGTAGGTGTTTGAAGGACAATCAAATGGGGACGTGATTGAAAATGACTAGACAGTTGGAGAAGGCTTGAACTTTAAGGGGTGAACTTTGAGTAGAGACTGAGAACTAAAATATGAGGAGGAGACAACCCTGCGATTTTTTTTTTTTTCCTTTGGTACCAGGGATTGAACCCAAGGGCACCTAACACTGAGCCACATTCCCAGCCCTTTTTATTTTGTATTTTGAGACAGTATCTCGCAATGTTGCTTAGGGCCTCCTAAGTTGCTGAGGCTGGCTTTGAACTTGCCATCCTTCTGCCTCAGCTTCCCAAGCCACTGGGATTATAGCATGCATCACTGCACCAGCCCCTGTGAAGATTTGAGGGTGGAATGTTCTAGGCATATTGAGGATCAGGCGCAAAGGCCTTGAGATGGGAATGAACTAGGCTAGTTCAAGGAACAGAAAAAAGAGTAGCACATAGGAGCCTAGTGACCTTGAATGTTGGACCTGAGGATGGCAGGTAAAGTGACCTGATCACATTCAGCTTTGTAGCCCTCCACCCCCAGGAGTGTTCAGTGTGTTCTGTGCATGATGGGTAGCCCGCAGCATCTGTTTGCAGCTGTGAAAACTTTGAAGTCCATTTGAGTATACTCCCTATCCTGTCCATTGCATATTTAATTTGCTTCGCTAATCTTTCTTTACATGGAGTATAAAGAAAAATTCAGCTTGTGTTGGATTTTCCTAAGCATTCTGTTGTGACTCCAGTTTGCGTGAAATAAAATGCCATGTTGTGTTGGGTGGCATTGAAATGGATGTCACCCGCCATTATCAGCCCTGGGCCCTTAATCTCATTTGGGTTAAATAATTTTCCTTGAGCGGTTCAGAAGGAGTTAGCATTTTGTTGAGGATATTCTCTTTATATCTCTGCTCAGTGCTAGGATCTCAGAAACCTCTCAGAGCCCCAGCATGTCTGACTTGCCATCAAATTCCAGGCAATGGCTGGGGTCGGCAGCCATGCAGAATTCTGTCAACCCATTTATGTTCTAAGAGCTGAGCCTGCCTACTGATCCTGTGGCATCTGGGAGTGGATGGCATTAGGCTGTCTCTGGGCTCCTTGGAACGTGGCATCTCTGGTGTTTGGGTCTTTCCTTCTCATAGGGCTTCCTAAGCTTGCTCTGATAAGTCAAGTCAAGTTTACTTTGGTGAGCTCAGAAATTCCCAGCAGCAAAGAGATAAAGCCCAGGAAAAATAAGTATCTTTAGGAGAAAAGCAGCTGTTTCTGTGTATATAAGGCAGTAAGTGCACTTTTAAATGACTAATTTTAGCATTCTCACAGTACATTTGCTTAGAATACTTGGAATATCTTATGAACTTTGAAGTTTAACAAAGGGATTAGTTAAACTGCTCGTCTCTGGTAGAACTGACTTGTCAGGTAGAATAGTCTTGAGTTATTTTATAAATGTAAGTTGCAGTGTGTCAGCCATGAGAGGGTCTGTTGTTGTTCATCCTTTTTTAGGACATTAAGAAATTGAAACAAGCAATTATCAGTAAGGAAGTGGTGGTGATTGGCAGCTAGTACTCTTGAGTTTTCAGAGGAGTTACTATTGACTACTTTGTGTTGGGGCTTTATCAAAGTCATCTTTGGTGCTCATCGCAACCCTGCCGGGCAGGTACAATTGCTATCCTTGCTTTGCAGATGAGATTCAGTAATGTGCCCTGAGTGGAAATTCAAACCCAGGCCCTTTGCACAGGGCCCACTGCTTCCTTTCCATGGGTCCAGGAAAGGAGGGTCTTTCTGCAGCCTCCTTGAAACAAATGCTCAGGTGTCCAAGCAAGAACATACGTGGATCCCACGTGCAGTTACCTCTTGTCTTTTTAACACAATAATAATTCATACCTTGTAGCAAACTGCCAGAGCTATAAAGCGTAGTTGGTATCGATGGCATGCAAACAACAGGTCCTTCAACCAGGACATCCACTGTCTTTATCCTCAGTTTCTCCAGGTACTTCTTACTCTTCTGGGTGGGTTTTTATGTTATGTACCTCTGGGTATTTCTCCAATTGAAGCCCATTCCATCCCCTGAGTATGCAGGCCAGCAGGGCCTAGCTGTGCAGGGTTCCACTGCCTGTTCTTCCCTCTGTGAATCGTGTTCTCTGCATTCCTTACAGCTGGCCAATCAAAGCCTAAGAATATTGCCTCAATCTATAATCTCATTCTTTCCTCCATAGTCTCCTTGCGCATGTGCGTGCACACACACACACACACACACAGAGTCTTCAACACACAAATACCCATCTCTTTGCAAAAATGCTTTTTAGCTTAAAGAGATTGACCCTAGTGCTAGAACAATTGTGGTCTTTCAAAGAAAGCAACCAGGAAGAATTATATGCTGGGTGAATTATATGCTAGATCTATAAACATTCCCTGTGACAGGGATTTACCAGCCTGCAACATTATGTACTGGTAATATGTGCTATATGACACAGGTCTTGGGCACATAAGAACTGAGATAAAGAATAAGAACCCACACAATTCTTGGTATGTTTTGCAAAACTGAGAGTAACTTGTATACACGTACACACAAACATGCAGATGATGTTGCATACAATTATGGGCAGGTGGGCCCTTAAATTTGGACCATGAAAGCAACCCCAGCACTCTTTCTCAGGCAGAAATCATTAATAAATGCTCCATGAAATAATGGCAGCTTTGTGCCATTTTGACAATTGGGAATATGAAAGCAGAATGTAGTGACCACTGAGGACCACAAACCAAATGTGTCCACAGTAAAAACCATCCTTGAAGGCTGGCAGAGCCGGTGCTGTACCTGTAGTCAGGTAGCATCAGCCTCTCCATCAGATGGAGCACTGTCTAGGCTGAATTTTTAGTCATTAGTATTGCTTTCAGGATGGAGCCACATAAACATTTCAAACGTTGACTACCTTTTTAGTGGGTGGAAGTCTCAGAAGAGATGGGAATTGTCACCTGTTCACTACTGAGCTGTCGAAGGCGTTAGGGATAGTTTCAGTGTGGAGGGGGTATTGACAGGTGCACTGGAAGATGGACAAAGCAGACTCCATGATTTCCCTTTATTTCACGGATGGTCACCATTATTTTGAAGGTCAGAACCATCGTGGATGACAATAAAGGACTTACACAGAGGGAAACCGGATGATTACGAAATTAGAATTTTGGAAAATATAAGTTGGGAGATAAGCCTTGTGATGGATAAGCATACTGATGGATTTTAGGTGTGAAAAGAAGTATTGGTAGGTATCTTGTCACTGATTATTTTATGAGAAAGCAATTATACTGCTAAAGAGACTATGTTTAAATTTTAAAAGGAAGAGGGAAGACTTGGGGTCATATGCAGTAACCTGTTATGTCAGGGTACTAAGAAGAGGAGGATTAATAATTCTCTGTAGGTGAATTAAATATACCTTTTCTTGGAGGACCACATAAATGCCCAAGGACTTTTCTAGTTTTTGACTCCCTGACTCTGTTCCCACCCCTGCCACCCACACACAACTAGGTTGATGCATTTTCCAACCATCCTAGCCCACCTGAACGTATTCTTTCATTTCCAATCATGTTTTCCTAACAGATACATAATCACAGGACCAAGAAGCAAACCCCAGCAGCAATGAATCTGGGATTGCTTCTCATTGTCTAGCCTTAGTTTCCTCTGGCATGACAGCTGGGAGCTAGCAAGTGAGAAATTGGGCTCCTTGCATGAATATTCTAGAAGCTTATTTCACTTGGCAATGTGACACCCTTAGTGCACTTCTAACTTCTGCTATTTCTCTTCACAGTCATTATCTGAGATTCACGAGAACTCGATATGGTTACATGTTCCGGAGTTCTCTCCAGTGTACACTTTGCAATTTAAAGATACAGATATAGTAAATGTATTATGATTACCTGTGAGCCCTTAGTGTAACTAAAGGGGATCAAGCTGCCGTGGTTTAAAATTTTATTGCATAATCTACCCTTGGTCCACTCCTTAAAGTGTCAAGGTCCTTATGATTTGGGACCATGAGATAAAAATGTGAGGCTTACTTTCAGGATAAAGGTTTGAGATAATAGGGTGCACAGCTTACGATAAAGTTACACAGTAGGTCAAAATGCTTTCTCCCCGAAGCAGTGCAAACCACATGCATGCACTTACACATCCACGCCCCAGCTGTAATTTTGCTCAGTTCTCTAACTGCCTCTGAGAGCTCCTTCCCATCACCACTTTCTTCTGGGAGGTTTCCAATGTCAGCAATTTGAACACCAACATGAGTGGCAATATCGTTTCCTCACTTTTCTGGGGAAACATAAGTATGTTGTATTAAAACTGAATATTCAGAGTTTCTTGTTTGTCTTTGGCAAAGCTTTAAGATTCCATATTTGTGAGCTGTCAGCCAGAAAGTGCTGCTGGCATGTTATTTGAGGTAGCTCACCTTTGAGTTGCCTCTGTGGCTGCTGACCACGGAGGGCTCTGTACAGTGCTGCAAATGCTGATGTATGGGGTATCCCGTGCCTTATTATTTCAATCTATTTTTAGTAAGATTGCCAAATCTCCTGATTCTGAAGGATAAAAAAGCTAAGTTGAATTTCTTAAGCGACTTTATGAAATCACATAGAGAGGACCAAAGTGTTAAATATACAAAAGCAAAGAGATGAAGGGAAATACCCCCTGGATTACTGGAATAAGTGCTTTTCATGCACAAGCCTGCAGCAGGAGACATCACAAAGGGCCACGAGGCAGTGGGTTATAGCTCTTTGTTCAGAGGACTGGTAGGTAATCCAGCTACATTTTGGGTAACTGTGGCTATGAGCACCTGTCATGCTCCCCTTTTGGATGGGTCAATTGGTTTCTTCTTCTTTTGTCATCCACCTCTTGTTTGGGCTTTCTCCAGACTTTTCCCATAAGAAGATCAACATTAGCATCCTCTAGTATCTCTGACAGCTTCTGTACCTGCTGTGTGGGATCCATACTGCCCCGTCGTGTGCAGTTGGGGAGTGAAGCACACTGAAAGGGCTGATTCAGGGTCCCCACAGCTTTCATCATGGCTGGCAACTGCTCACTTCGTGTGTTCACACGTTGATGTCAGAGATGTTTGTTCCAGTGCAAATTATAAAATGCACTCCTACTTGGGTACAGCGGCGTACGCCTGTAATCCCAGCACTTGGAAGGCTGAGGCAGGAGGATCATGAGTTCAAAGCCAGCCTCAGCAATGGCGAGGCACTTAGCAACTCAGTGAGACCCTGTCTCTAATAAAATAAAAAAGGGCTGCGGATGTGGCCCAGTGGTTGAGTGCCCCTGAATTCAATCCCCGGTACCAAAAAAAAAAAAAAAAAAAAAAAAAAAAAAAAAAAGGTGCTTGGGTTCAATTTCCAACAAGATACACATACACACACAATATATGAAAAGGATCCCATCTTCCACTGGCAGATCTTAATGATTCCTCAAGGACTTTAAAATGAATATTAACTCTTCTAAGTTGAATCTACAAATAAATCCTGGAAAAGGTGTCATCCATTTGCTTGGTCGGAGTAAAAGATCCCTCTGATTTTTTTCTTATTGCATTTCGTGATTTCTAGGCTATTCGGTAAAGGTCCCAGCTTTCTTATCTCATTTCACCTCCTAATTGGTGAAATTGTTGTTTGTGCTTATTGTATAGAAGTATGCCCTTATTTGGGATGCATATTCATTGTGTTGATAAGGAACGTCCACCACATGTCAGGAAATAAAGTAGGTCCTACCCAATGCCATTCTTCTATGAGGTAACAGGCTGGGACTATACTTGGACCCAGCTCCCTCTCCCCATCAGTCAGGCTGCCCATCTGAGTACAGCAACACTGAGCTAGTGGCTTCCCTGTCAATAGAGGGGTGATATCTCATTTTAAAAAATGATTCGGTTCTTTAGAAATTGTGCACCCCACAAAAGGAGATGATTACCAGTTTTCCTAAAATTGAGCCAAGACAATTGAAGCCTGGGATGATGCTAGACTACCATCATCCTGTATTTTAGATGAACAAAGTTATGGCACACATTTAAGGCATTTACCAATTCTACTTCTGATCCCCTCCCTGTAGCTCTCTGCTCCCTGGCTGATTGTATTCCTGGAGTCTTATAAGCAATAGTTGTATCCTTTACAGGAAGAGCCGTTGAAAATCTGTTTGAAAGGACATTTGTGTTTTTTTTTTTTTGTTTGTTTGTTTGTTTGTTTTCTTTTTTAAATATGTGTGCTCTTAATGTCTTAGAGCCATTTTCCCAAGGTGAAGTCCTCAGCCACACTGGCAGTGCTAGTGAAAAATGCAGATTCCTTAATCTATTTAATCCAAATCTTTGTGGGTGCCTTGGGACTCTGCATTTTAAACACTCCACAAGGTGACTGATCCCTAGGCACACTGATGTTTGAGAACTACTGACCCAGAAAAAGTCATCCCAGGCAAAAACGGTCAGAGGCATCTAAAGTGCCCCCAACCCCAAGAGTAATTCAGTGGTTGCATTGTTAAGTACTGTCTTTGTATGACAAATCCAGTGGCCTTCTCATTTGTACGCACCCCCGCTACCCCTGTTCATTTCTTCCCAGAGTTACTTTTTCAAACTTCCATGCTCTTCACAATGGCTGATCAATGAACTTAACATAAAAGACAAACTTAAACTCTTCTCATCTCTTTTCATCCCCTCCACGGCAAATGCCCTTTCATCTTCCCAGACATTCCAAAATGTGGCAAAAAAGATTGCTCTGCAACAGATGCAATTCTTTCTAGGTCTCTAGGTAACATTTTAACCTGTGTAATGTTCACTGCACAGCATCTTAAGTAATATTCCAGGAAATACACTGCTGCTTGTTAAAAAGGATGGGACCCCAGAGATGTCTTTAAATATGCCTGTAAAGTGAGAGGTGCCAAGAGAAAGATAATATGGCTGATTATAGTTATTTACCTTACATTTTCATTTGCTTTTAACTGGGTGTAATTTAGGGGCATGAAATCTCTTATTGGAAGTGTATTTGCATTAAACAGCTCTAAGCAACCATGAAAGTGCAGAAACTGAAAAATTGACATACTGGGTTCCCAGAATCCCAAAGTAGTATTTTTGTAATAGGCATACAAACAAATCGAATAAACATGTTTTGCTTCAGCGATTTAAAGAATATGGTCTTTGGAGTAATTTGTCTTTTTTTAACTATCATTTCTAACCTTTTCATTGCCTATCTCTAGTTTGCAGCTCCCCCTAACAATCTGCGGCAATTTCCCAACCAGCTGTTGATGTTCTAGTGCTTGGTGCTTTGTTTCGATTTCCTTGAGCTATCAAATCAACCTATAAAGGGGATTACCTGAGTGCTGTTGTTTCCCAGGTTTGCATTTAGCAGTGAGTTTGTTTTTCTTGTGTGTTTTTTGTTTTCGTTTTCTCAAGATGTGTCATTCTGTGGAAAGTATGCTTGAAAAATTGCAATGGCCCTCAGTTGCGATGCTCAGGCCAAGTATCAGAAGATGCATTTAATAACACAGACTACACTTTCTTCCCAATTAATAGCAACCCACCAAAGCTTTAATCTGTTGAAATTTTAGCTTGGGTTTTTAACAAGTATGAATAAAGCTTTGCATAGAGTTTCTTTGGAAGAGAATGCATGTATATTTTATCGGTCTTGATGTGATGTGAAAAATCAATCATTTGTATATGCTTTCCCCTTTGTAGACAAGGAGGGATAAACAAAGTCAGTATTTGTCCTTGTACTCTGGAAAAATGAGCGAAAGAAGCTTCATATCTAGTTAAAGAGAAAGCTAGGAAGCTTATTAATAGTTGATGTTCTTTAGAGGAAAGTTCTGATGTCCATTTGGATGCACTTTGAAAACTGATTTTTTGGTCTGGTGGTGTTGGTGAGGATACTGCTACTTGTCAAATTATTAAATAGAGGAAATGAGGGAGAACAAGAGGCATGAGAGAAGGGCTATCTTTGGTTTCCTTTTTTTTTTTTTTTTTTTTTTTTTCCCCCTTACCTGCCCTGCCCCTGACATTTTAATTAGTCTGTCTGGCTATAGTTGGTGAATACGCTTTCGGCGACATCTTCATCATTAGGAGGAAAAGTTGACTCTGAGCTTGTTTCCCACATTGTGAATAAGATTTGCTCATCTGAGAAGTCCTTTAATTTATTGGAACTTGCTAGGGTGGAAGAACATTTGTATCTTTCAGAGGAAAATTTTATCTTCCAATTAGAGCATAAGAAGAAATTCTCAAAGGGAGACTTATTGTGTTGAAACTGACTTCCCTGTTTTTCTATGATTCTGATAAAATGACAAAAATGTATCCCCTGATTGACCCTCTAGGTTTGGCTCCCTATAGATGTGATCATGTGCTTTCTATATATAAACAAAAATGGAAACAACCAAAAACAGATCAGGTCTTAATAGGCTTTATGTACTTGCTCTTAGACAGGTGACATATTTTTGAAAGTAAAAAACATGAAAAAAAAATATTTTCCAAGTAATTTCTTTCACACTGGGAAGAAATTGAGAGAAGGGTCTTATTTGCTGTCAATAACATTTCTTTTGTGGTTAATTTTCAAAGAAATTAGATAAATTTTATGTCCCTAGGAAAAGTGATATTGTTTTATAAAGTAAAACTAGAAGGAACATCTATCTAAATATCATTTTAAAAAACATATTTCTAGCATGGTGTGTTTTATGCCTGCCTAATTTTTATGATTTGTTCTATTAATTGAAAGAAACAAGTGTAGAGAGTTATCATAGAAATACAAATAACAGAGCTGTACTATGCTTTGGAAAAAATACCTTTTTTTTTAAATTAATGAGAATTTAGAGGGGGGAGTGGTCTGGATAAAATAGACTAAAAATAAACAGCTGTATACTACTTCATTAAGCTGCTGCTTGGAGTGATTTTCCCATTGATTAGTCTCAGGGCTAATGCTGGTTCATTCCTCATTTCATTGCTAATTAACATCCGCAGTGTTCCTGACCACTTGACCGTGTTCTGTGGTGAACATGTGCTGGTTTGGCAAATAATCACTCTTTTCTCCTTCCCTTCCCCCATAGTCTTCTTTCCCAGTCTCCATCTTCTCCCTCTTCTTCCTAAAAATAAGGTTTTAAGCCAGGAGAGAAAGAATATTGTCTTTAGGTACAGCCTGCTACTTCCTCTATAAGGACAGCAAACTTAATAAAGAGATTAGAAGCAACCCAGAGAGATAAACCTAGCTACTCTACCCGAGCATTTGATTGAGGGGCTGTGTAAATATAGATGATTCACCCAGGCTACCATATGAATTGGCTGGCTCGGTTCATTTTGCATTTGTCTCATTGATTCAGGCCCTTTCAGAATATTTACAGGACAAATTACCTGGCTCAGGGAATTATGACCAAAGACCTTTAAAAGAGAAATTGGGCATTGGGTTTAAGGTATCTATTTTTGAACATTATGTACCTTTTGGTTCCTAAGTCTGTGAAATAGAATTCACTGCCAGGTCATAGTTTCCCAATCTGACACATAGTTACAGCTTTTACTAGGTGATCCACAGTCAAGCAGAACATAGGTTATAATCACAGCAGAATACTCAATTTGGCAAACCAGGATTAGAGATGGGAGAAATCCTCAGTATAAACATGATGAAAATCGCTTGCTTCTGTTCCAGGTCAGAAGGTCAATATTTCCATAAACTCGAACCAACAAGCATTTTGGAAAAGCCTTTCTAGAATCATTGAATAATGTGTTGTTTTGACTCACTTCCAAATCAGAGCATCTCTTTTAATTGAATCAAACATTACATTGCATTTAGGAAATAATTTCAAATTAGTTTTGATTCTTGCAATTTGGTGCATTATATTCTCTAAGTAATCATAAAACAGATCTTCCTTCAACTCTACCTTTTAGCAGCAATCACTAGACAGACAACCTTTACATTTCTTCTGCTTTGAAGCATGGCTGTTTTCCTTACCATCATTATTTGTCCAATAGAATGTATTTAAGAATGTGTTTAAACCTTATCCAGTTTTGTAAGCCCCTCAAAGGGAAGAACTATGTCCTGTTTGTTTACAGGTCAGCAAATATGCACATGTGGGTGATTTCTTGGCAAACACTGCTCAGGAGAAATGACACACTCAACTGAGTGAAGGAGCTGCAGGTTTTAAACAAAGAAATGCCATTTCATTTTGGTTTTTCTTTAAAGTTCTTTGTATTCATATATTTGGAGTTCATATTTATCCTCATTTATCTGATGGGGCCCTGGCACTGTATTAGACATGCCCAAATTTTCATTTGAATTGGGGTAATTGTTGCTGAGCAGCAAAGCATCATTTTAATTTAGGAGAGACTACAAGTGCCCCGAATTCAGGAACTGTGTCTACTTGTCCACCACCCTATATGCCTTAATTATGATATTGCCGGGCAAATTCTTTGCTAACATAGTGCTATTAAATGAAGGAAATGGATGAGGGAGCATTTTAGGTAGTGAGGATGATCTGAACAAAAGCTTGGAAGCTGGATGCACATATATTTTCAACAAAGACTTTACCGAGTGTGATACATATCTCCAAAGGAATATAGCAAAGAAGTTTGGAAGGGTTGCACAGGAGCAGCTTGTGAGTTAGGCTTTACTGCGTAGCTAAGGGAATTTGGACTTTTATTCTTGTGGGCAGAGATTGAATGTAGTTAACAACTGATCACTGTAACCTTTATTTGAAAACAATCACCTTAAAAACAAGGTACAGTTGGTCGCCACAGATGAAGAACACAAATGGTGGGGGGAGGAGTTAACCGGTTACTCTGGTTCTAGCGGTACCAAGCAGGGCGGGTGGTGGGGAGGATGATTAAATAATTCAGATGTGCTGGCTTTAATTGCTGTAATAGCCGAGCGCTGTGAAAGGATGAGAGGACGGTGCTGTGTTCCTTGCTATAGATCAGCTTGCTTCTGCTTCGTCCTTCCCTGGGATTTAATTTCTCCTTCTTTTCCTGGCCTTATGTGCCAGTGGTTCAAGAAGAATCCCACAGGCTCAGCTTGTATAACCTGAGGGCCTCTAAACCCCCAACATCCACGTTACCTTCCATAAAGAGGACAGAAGGAGCTGGAATATTCCCTCAGAGCTTTAAACACCACGGCTAAACTCCCCATAGTGTGATTTCTGTTAATAGGGGTGAGTTTCCTTTCCTCTGGTGGAGGTCATGTGTAAACCCCTAGGGGACCTTCAGGACAGAAGGCGATGCTCTTACTGGGAATCTAAGGTTTCAGGGTCTGAAAATCAGAGAGTGACACTTCCCCTTGAAAATATAAACAGATCTCTTGCAAGGGATCTCCTTCTTGGTGGGTGCCCCTGAAGTATCATTTTGTGAGGACAGAGTTTTAATTGTGTTTTAGTTATTGAAAAGCTGCAAGAGATACACTAGAACTTTTCCATTAAACAATCTTGTCTTTTGTAAATTATATGATAACTTCCAGTTGAAATACCTGCTCACATAGAATATACAGATTTAAAAGTGAGCACACCACTGAGAATGTGTTTATTTTCCTTGAAAATCTCCTGTTTTCTCTTGATGCCTTGATTTCCTCTGCCCCCAAAAGGAAAATGGTGCATGTGAATAAATAGTAAGAGAATAAATGGAAACTTTTTTGAGAATCCGTCTTAATTGGCCCATGTTTTGCTGTCTCCATGGTGTTTGTCCTCTCTAGAATATAAACTGATGAGGATGAGCAAGTGGCTCTTGCCAAGCTTCAAGACAGAAGCAGGCTTATTATTCATGCTCATAAGTCAGCCACCTATTATGTGTGTACTCTGTGTGTGTGTCTGCTCGTGCATGTGTGTGTACACACACTCCCCCATGCATGTGTGTGTGTGCATGGAGGAAAGGATTTTCTTATTGAAGTTCAGGAGAAAAATAAGTTTCATTAGTTGAGCATCAAGGGGAAATTCAGCCATAGGATTGATTGTAATAAGCCGCACCATTTTACTAAAAATCCATTTACTTGTTGAGCTATTAAGTGATGAAAAGGATTAAGAGAATAAAAAAAGTCTAATAAAGATGATAACAGTGGAGCATTTTGCAAAATTTGCATATGAATTTATAACATTATAATCTGTCGGCAGACAGCGTTGTGCAGCAGAAGGGGAAATCTGTACCATACATATAGGCATAAAAAATGCAGCAGCAGAGTTTCCGTCCAGGAAACCTTTTTTTTCCATATGGGCATCCATATGTTTTATCTTGAAATCCATATTTTTGGCCTTGATACCCATATGTTAGCTTTTTGCCCAAATAAGATTGCGTAATCATTCTTTATTATTTCTTCCTTCCTAGAAGGTATTACTCCAAGATTTGGGGGTGGACCAGGATGGGAGGTAGGAGAGAAGTAAATGAGGTCTTTTGCATATTAAGGATCTAGACATGTATGAGAGACATACACACAAATTTATGGTTTGTGTGTGTGTGTATTGTGCATGTATTTGTTTTCAATACCAGGCTCATGTTTAGTTGGTCAAGGCAAGACCCCCATGGGTTGAGTTTTTATATCACAGGTCATGTGTCTCAGGTTGATGTATCCACATGTCCAGCTGGGCAGTGAAGAGCACTTGACAGTGGGAGGAGTGAGGGGACATATCTGAGTGTATACTTTCACACAATGGAATTGCCCATTTATATATTCACTGAACGGCCCAGATTTTGTTATTTCTAGCCCAATAGGAGCAGGGATAAGGTCACAAAATACATTATATCATAATGTCCAGTTATGTGTAAGACTTCTGCTCTAGTCAGTGAACTTCTATAGAATTGGGGTTGTATTTTATTTGCTTTTCCATCTCTATCTCATAGCTTATGTTTGGATTTCAACTAAAGAGACTTTAGGCCTATTAATGTATAAAAGTTTCATTCACAAGGGGAAAATGATATAGGCTTTATAAAACTGCTCAAATCAACAAGTCCTCAAATAAGCAAACTCAGTTTATTGCAAGCTAAGATTTAATGCAGAGATTAAGTTGACTTCTTATAGTATGTGTGCTGAGCGATCTCCATATAAGTTTCCAATATTTTCAATCCTTGCCTAAAGTAAACCAGAAGAGTCCTTTCCATCTGTTTGCTGCACCTTCCATGCACATTTAAATAATTATTAGATTTAAATATCCTCATGTAAATTCACATAGAATTCACTCTTGATTCATTAAAAATTGATTTATTACAAAAACAAAGCCACTGGGTATGACATATCCTCCCTAATCAGGAATAACGTTGGGAAATGAATAAAGAAGCAAAAAAGTAACAAAATTATGAATATTTACTTTGTGGAACTTTCTAAATTAGAGCCATGAAGAGTGCCTTTTCCATTCCTGACAGGGCCCTTTGCCTTCTGAAGGTGAAAGCATAAGATGATGTACCATAGATTTACAAAAGGAGGCCAAAGTGGAGAAATTCCTTTTAAAAACAATTTTATTTCATTGAGGGGATTTCTGCTGTCAGCCACTTTTCTCCTTGCCCTGATGGCCTAGTAAGGTCAGAAGTGGGTATTCATGGTGTGTCAGCCTCAGGACCTTTGATTGACAGTCTGCTGAATTGCTCTCTGCAAAAAAGGCTGCTGCCGTGTGCCTAGCATGTGCAAAAACCCTCTACGTTGACCATTTCCCAGGCATTTTTTGGCTTGAAATTGGTGCTTCAGCAACCTTCTTGGAAACATCCAGTCAAAGAAGCATGTGTCAGGGCCACCTCTGCTGGATATCTGTCAATGTGGAGAGTCAGCATTTTGACCTCCCACCAAACTGGAAAGGTGTCAGCAATCTTTTGCTTATTACATTCCTAGGAAAACATGCTGAGATAACTCTGTAACTACTCAGGGCATAACTTCAGTTGATGGGCAGCGGAAGTAAAAGTTTACACTTCTCAGTTGTAAGGGTTTTAAATTCTGAAATTCGGTTTTTGCCTTTTCTCATTCTTCTGAGGATTAGGATGCAAGTATGAGCTTATTTTAAGATTCCTCAGGGCACATTTCATTCCTCGAATCTTCTATTCTCTGCCGCATTACCTCACTGCATTAGTACTTGTATCTCCCTCTGATGGCATCTAGTTTCCTTTCCATTCACAGTGGCCGGGGATCATATCTCTGATCCACTTAGAAGCACAGTGAGCTCTGCTCCTGAGAATGCATGCTTTCTCACTCACATTAATTGATCTTCAGGGCTCTATTTCTGGCCATTCACGCACTCATTTGGCATTTCGGATATTGTTCCTTTAAGGGACAAGTGTTAAGTTGGGTGGTAGGAAGTAGATAAAGAATATTTCTTTACTTCTGTTGAAGCATGTTTTTATATAGGTATTGATGAGTGTCTGTGTGAATCCCATATTCCTGAAAGTAAAATACAGAAATGTAAAATATTATGACTTCATCTTGCTGGGCCTGTTGAAGGAAATGAGCACTTTAAAAAAAAAAAAAAGAAGAAAAAAGAAATTTTAATACTATAGTCGATTCATTGAAACCATTATAGGGCTTAAATATGAATTACATGAATAATTAAAATAAACAGGCATTTAGTCTCAGAAAAATAGTGGGTTATTCCTCAATTGAAAGTCCTTTTTTCAAAGATCCACAGAGCATTTCCTTCTAAGCGCCAGTGGTTGTTACAATTTGGAGATAACACATTTTATGATGCTATAAGAAATAGGAAATAAGGGAAAGGAAGCCCAGAATTGGATTTAAAAATTCTGTAGCTGTAATAATGAATTGTTGCCATGAGAAAAACACCTAAATTAGAGGAGAGTGACTGTCTGTCTTAATAAAAACCAGAGTGGAAAGCCCTTCTTGAAGTAGAAGTAAAATAAGGGAAAAATTGCATTGTTGCAGGGCTAATTTGATGAAAGAACCTCAGTAAATTGTGATTGCACAGTTAATAAACCCTAGAGCTTTTTTTGGAAGACAAAATTAGTTGTTTAGTGGTAAAAAAAAAAAAAAAAAATCAATTACAGATTGTGTTGTCTTCTTTAACCAATCAGGCAGAAAAACCACCATAATAATGAATACTCAAAGTGAATAGAACCTCATTGTATCTAAGATTTAGCTTTTTATTTTCAACAGGAAACTGAAAACTAGCATTCCTAAATGTGGAAAATATTCCTTCTTATGACTCTAAAGGAATGTTTCTTATTCTTTTGATACAATAGATTGATGGAGAGCTATGGGCACATTTAGGTTTATCTTTTAATACAGTTCTATGAGGATGAGTACCTTGTAATTTGTCAAGAGAGGAAAAACTAGCCACTCAAAAGAAGAAGGTAGGTTTTTCTGTATGTGGCAGGAAATTATAAAGCACATATGAGTAGGTCAGTTATGTTAGTAGACAAAAAAAGTAGGGTTCCATAAACAGAGCTATAACATATATGTTCTTATAAATGAAAAAAAAAAATTAACAAAGCAACTCAAAGTGCATGCCAACATGCAATATTATTTTGGTATAAAAGTGACAGCCTATGTAGCAACTAAATCTTTTCACTTTCTTTACATAGTCTGACATGTAGTAGTATAAGAAGTCTCAGAATTAAGGGTACTTGTATTTTGATAGTTCAAGTTCAAATTAGTTCTTTTAGTTCAAGTTTAAATTAGTTCATTGAAAAAGGTATTTTTCTGCAGTAAGAATGTTTCACATGGCAGTTGGACTCCTCTAGGAAAAGCTACTTAAGTGACATGTAGCTGAAGTTCTGTGTATGTCTAACACTGAGTTAAACAGGTCCGAGTGGCCCTGTGGGAGATTCTGGGCTTTGGAATTGGCCCAAATGAAGTTGGAATTTTTTCTTCATCAACTCAAAGTTGTGGACAAGTTACATTGCCATGTAGACTCTCGTTTTCTAATTGGAAAATGAGGAAAAGGATACTTTCTTCAAGGGTTGTGGGTAACTGTCCTAAGAATGAAAGTGGTAGTTACAGTATATGTAGATCCTGTCAATATGCAATTATGAAAATAGAAAAACAAAACACTAAATTTCAAATAATGGTTCTTTGATAGTAAATAAATTCTTGAGGAAATACAGGCTTTTAGGGGAATCATAGAAGATTTTAAAGACCTATTGGCAACACATTCATGGACTATGATGTTGGCCAATTCTTTATTACGTGTTTTTCATAAATATGACTTCAATTTTATCTCTTACACATTTTACTAAAGGATATTCTTCTTCTGTCACTACATCTTCCATAACATTTAACTGTAAGTTAAACTGTAACTGTAGGTTTATATGAATATCTTCCTGCCTTGACGAAAACATATTCTTAGGTTATCCAGTCAGACAGATTTGGAGATGTGGAATTGTCTTTGCTTGGGACAGTGGAGTGCAAGGAGGGACAATTCCTGTATTCTAGCTCCAGGTGAGCCTATAGGCTTGGGACTGTGTATTGCCTCAAGGAAAATGTGAAATGGAGTGGATAAAGTTCAGATGGGCTGAAGTGCAGTAGGGAAAACTACCCAAGTTTTGTTCAGTTGGTTGTTGAGACTCAAGGGGGATTCCTACTCAGAGATCTTCCATACTAGGCTCAGTTTGGCAATTCAGAAATAAAAATGAGATAGAAAATATGGAAATGTCTTAAGAAACTCATGATGTTGACCTTCAAGGTAAAATAGAGGAAACGGAATTAAGAAAAGAGATGACGGTTGTTATAGGCTAGAGTGTCTAGGAAGGAATTTATGTAAGAATGGGGCATGATCTTATCCTTAACGAATGAATAGTAATTGGGTGGAAAGAAATAGGTTTGGGATTAAGCATAGCTCCTTTTACCAGAGAGGAAAGAGGAGGGCCTTGTGGGGACCAACTTAGATGAAGAAAAGGAAACCTGAATCATGGAGAAGCAGTGGAAAATGAGACCGGAAATGTAGTGAGGAAGAGGGAGATTTTTCCTAAGGTAAAACCTTACTTGGAAACTCAAAACCCTAATTTATAAATGGTGAAAATGGAGCCACTCAGGCTAATGGTTCCAAATACACTGCCTGCCTCTCAGCGTCTCTGATCCATGTTTCCTAACCAGACAATCAGAGAAACTGTCTCATTGTTCTCTCCACGTGCATATTCATATATGTATATAGTTAATATATTCTATATATGTGTTATACTATGTTCCATATATGTTCATATATATATTTTACATGATTAAATAAATATATATTAGATGAATGCACAATGAGTTTTATGTTCATGTTTATATTTAAGTGAATCAAACCTTTTTCTCTTTCTGTCATGTATACTGTTACCCTTAGGAAATATCTGAAGTCATATGGTCACTTTTATCCTCCCGCTTAGGATAGTTATACTTCTGAATATAATCATTGATTTTTTTCCTTTCTTTGAGGAATCCGGTAAGGGCTGAGGGGAGGGGATTAGCTGAGTGCAAAGTCATTTGATTTTATCCTATTTTCTGTGCCTCAAAAATAAGAACAACAGAATCCATGGAGTGTAGGCAGCCTCTTAATTTATTGCTGAACTGTATGGCCATCATTAAAAATAAATTTAGTTAATTTATTAGGAAATTATTTATAAACTAGAACAAAACAGGTATAAATCTCACTACAATAAGAGCAGAGCCCAATATAGAAAGCAGCCAACATCACTTCAGAACTGTTCTAAGTGAGGCTTAAGGTCTATTTCTCTCTCCGGATCCCTGACAGAAGATTCCAGAATGGGTCTTGTCCTAGACTAGAGAAAAGGAGAAAGCAACTCCATGCATGGCAGAATCCACAAAGCAAAGATTTTGAAAAATTTTGAGGACCCCTAAGAGGCCTTCCCTTTGCTTAAATGATTGTTCCAAAAGCTGGAAGGTTCTGGTGGCCATTACACATAGGCCAGCATAAAGAAGTGGGGTTTTAAAGAGTAAATTACCAATAGCTGGCACAGTATCTTGAACATAGTAGGCTCTCAGTAAATGTTTTATGACTAAAACATTATAAGGAATAATGTTTCATCAGTAAATGCTTCTGTAACCCAGCATGTTGCATACTTACTATATATATTCAAGAAAACAACAAATGTATTTCTCGGTCTAAAACCCAATCAACAAACCTAGTTTCTCTCAGCAGAGTGTTAGGTGACTTATTGATGTAATTCTGGAATATTTCTCTCACAAGCCAAAAGGGGAGCCCCTCCACCAAAAAAAAGTAAAACTTTAGGATGGTATAGTCAACAAGGTAAGAAGTCTGATAATGCTGATTTATAAAGACACTGTAACTTTTAAGCATGTACTTTCAATCTGAAAGACTGCAGTGGGGATTTAAAATATGACTATTTAATTTTTTAAAATTACATAAATTAAGTGAACAGCCCATTAGCAGGACGCCATCAGGATCACATGGCCAATTCAGATCAAGTTATATTATCTTGCCTGCCAGATTTGAATAAGAATTAAGAAATTACTATTCCAAAGTGGTGTTGGACATTGATCCTCATTTGCAGTGATATTCTTCACGGTAACTACCTGGAACTGACTGCTCTTACAGTCATGCCCCTGAAATGGGCCTGGTTCTACCATTCAGGGGTGTATGCCTTGGCAAGCAGCAGCAGATTAATTGTTCTACCTGTCTTTGATGAAGCCTTAAACTGCAGGGATCTCATGGTGGAGCTGGAAGCCATGCCGAATGGAAAAGAACTTCAGCTGGCAGACAATAATTTTATGTTTTTGTCCATGTTCTGGGCCATGTTAAAGCAATAGTATTCCTCACTGTGCTCACTACTGACACTTTTCTGTACCCTATGCATTCAAACTCTATTTTAAGCAAGTGTGTCATGGCGATCGCATTGAGCAGTGTATCTCAGGAATAAGGTCTACTGAAGATTTATCATGCCTCTGGACCTGAAATTGTCTTAACACGGTGTCGGTGCTCCCTGTACATGAAATAAGGAAAGAGGTTGATTGCAGTCAATATAGGTTGATGCTGTTAGATAGCATTATTTTTATTTAGATAATGATTTCAAAATTGTGACTCCCTCCAAATAATTACTAAAAATATTCATATGTATTTTGCCCTTTGGGCTTTTGGACAATTGACACAATGATTAGATTTATTAAACTAAATAAAATGATTAGATTTATTAAACTCAGAAATAAAGCAAATGTGTTCTCAATTTTACTGATGGCATTTTTAATACTGTGTTTAAAAAGCTATTATTTTGCTTTTGCCTTAGTTTTGCATATTTAAAGGCCACTTCTATCCTCAATCCATTTGTCTTATCATTAATGAGCTAATTGTTTTCAGACACAACTGAAATTCTGACTTCTCCATGAGATATCCTTGACTCACTCTTATTATGCTTTGTATTAAACAATTTGGCTTTTATAATAATGTATACTTGGCTCTTTCCATTTTGCTGGTCTTATTAGGACAAAAGTCTACATTTTGTTATTTCCAGCATTGGTCATGTTGATAACTACATTCTAGGTACTAGGAAATGCATAGTGTTTCTTCCTTCATTAATTTATGTAACATTCCTTGGTTGCCCTACTGGGAAAAGTATTTTTGTCAGACACTTGAAATTCTTAGTCCCTCTTTTTCTTCAAGGACCTTACAACCAGCTCAAGAGTGGTTTGGTAACCAAGGAGGGGAATGCTCTGATCTCCAGTAAGGCTTACCTTCTGATTCAAGGTCTATAGGTGCTTTAAGGAAGTGAAGAGCTCAAGGAATTCATAGGTCAAAGTCCTGATTATGTAGCCATCACCTGGGTAACCTTGGGAAAGTCACTGAAACCCTTTCAGACTGTGTTACCACCTCTGAGAAAGTGATTATAATTATAATGGCTCCCTACCCATAATACGGTTGTGAGGGCTGAATGAGGGTATGATACAGAGCATGTTTATGTTAACTCCTAGGATACCACACAGAATTTTACTTAGAGGTCAAAGTCAAGCCTTTTCTTAAGGATTTTCTTTTCTTCTTCTTCTTTTTTAATCCAGCATAACAAACTCATTGCATCCAGAAGACTCATCAGCACAGTTTTGGAATTCTGTACTTTGAAAACATGACAACAGATGCTAATGTATGGGGCTATATAAGTCACTTACCAGATGGTTCACAGCACATCTTTCCTATTAGATTTATGCAATAAATCTTCATTCCCCTTGAAACATTTGCCTGAGTGTGTCCATAACTTTTTAATCTCTTTTCATATGTTTGTGTGGTACACATCTGGCTTCTTTAACCTCAGATTTTAGTGAGGATCAGGTATTCTCTTCCTTGACCTACATTGACAAAATTAATTCCTAATTTTGGTGGTGGTAGGGTGCTAGGAGGTAGTAAAAGGATATAAGATGATTGTAATAAGAACTGTAGATATATAGGCAATTTTTTTCATGATTAATATTTTTAGTCTTCCTTTGCTACAGCTACCATCTCTCTCTCGCCTCACCAACCCCTACCTTTGCCCGCTTGCCTTTATCCCTAACTTCTGTGCAATATTAGAAGAGGAACAAAGGAAGTCACAATTCATGGGCAGAGGAAATGTAATTTACATCTGTTAACACCTTTGAAAAATGGCTTTCCCGTGTTGGTGATACTTACTAACTATAGTTAGTTTCTTCAGAAAAGAATGCTATACCTGACAAACTACTAAACTTTGTGGTTGTTATGAGAAAAATCTACATCCCTTTCTAGAGCCTATATAGATCTGTAGACTATCATACTGTAAAGAGGAAATTATGGAATGTGTTGAAATGTTTGGGAATTTGTTTAGGAAGTGGTTCACTCCAAATAATTTTTACCAATATTTTTTCATTGGTACCACGTTTGTTTGTTCATTTTCATTATAAAAATTTTATGTACAAAAAAGTAGAAGCATTAGAACTCTGATAGTTAAATTTATGCATTTTTTCTTTTATGTTGTATTTTAGAGGTTTTCTCTGTGGTTTACCACAGAACAACTCTGCTCCAATTAATATATCTTTTTTAAATCTGTAGGTTCAGTTGTTCTAGAATAGGAAGAAAGCATATTAAAAGGCAATAATTATTCTAGTGTATGTTTAATAGTAATGGATGAGCAATGCTTTTCATCTTTGCAAAATAGACTGTCTTTTATTTAACTCTTTTAGAACATATCTTGAGAATTTCAATTTTCTCTTGTTTGTGGATTCATACCTCATGTTTTTTAATAATATAGTTTCCCACCATCTTATTCTTTAATATTATATAATTATAAATCAGTATTTAAATATATCCTACATTAAATAAAAAGGAGGATAAATAATGTTGGTGTACAAATGTAATTACTGAAGTTAGGAGGATGTATCTGAAAAAATCAAGTAAAACTAATTTGTTGAAAAATTCTGAATGTAGATTTGGAACTACATTTGGATGAAGCTAATAAAACTTGCTTAGTAGAATCTCTAGGTGGCTGCCTTAATGATTACATCAAGTCCCTTCTCTTTACTCAGCTTTATGTTTATCACATATAAGACAAATGCTAAATAAAGTTATCCATGGCCCAGTGCAGTGGTGCACGCCTGTAATCTAAGTAGCTCAGGAGGCTGAGGCAGTAGGATTGTGAGTTCAAAGTCAGCATCAGCAACAGCGAGGTGCTAAGCAACTCAGTGAAACCCTGTCTCTTAATAAAATATAAAGTAAGGCTGGGGATGTGGCTCAGTGGTTGAGTGCCCCTGAATTCAATCCTGGTGCCCTCTTCCCCCACAAAAAAAGGTATCCATGGTTTCTTTTAACATTAATTTGTCAATTTTCAAAATGCTAGAAAGTGCTCTCAGAGTATTTAATTGCATGAATTTACTTTTATTTTCAATAATTATAAATAAATACAAGTATCATTGATACAAGGTAATTTTACATAAATAAATGTATAGGCCATAAATTCAGAATTCAGAGAATTCTAATTAATGATTTTTTTTAATTCCCTTGGTGCCACCAAGTCTTTTTGCTAGTTTAAATGTGATGTAAGTATAATTTATTTGGAAAGAGGCACTGGGAGAAGGGACTGGATTCAGAGAGAGGAAGATTGTTGCTAAATCCTCCTACTTTAGGAGGAGAACAGCATTGAGATTGAGGTAATTATGGAGGGGAACCATTTGTTCAGAAAATTCCATGACAGCGCTTCCATTAACACTCTAGTGATATTGTCACTAAAGGAATAGGGGAAAAATAAGAAACACAGAACAGCAAAATAGACATCCTGTTTTCTCTCTGCTGTGTTTGCATTAATGCAGCCTCATAGCAGCTGGTAGCTCTCAAACAGATTTTTTTTTTTTTCTCTCCTAGTGGCCTTCCCGCCCCCCCCCCCCCCCAAGAGTGAGGCAACCAGATTTTCACTTTACAAAACTGGGACAGCCTAGCAGGGGATGAGAATTTCCATGAGCCATCTTCTGGGGATAATAATATCAGTAATCAGATACTGTCATAGCAATTGCAGAGCGAGATGAATTGCAGTGGACAGGAAGTCAAGAGTGTTTTGTTTGTTTGTTCTTTTATGAGTGAGTTCATTGCTCTACAACCATTTACCAAAAAGTTGAGCTGGAGTGTAACCCCCTGTAAACTCTTGAACTCCAAGTTATTTAGAGGGAAAGACAGATGGCAAAGCTGATTTGCTAAAGAATTATATAAACGGACCAAATTCCAGTGGCTATCTGTTCACCTATTTGCCTTTGGAACTAAGCTATTCGTGCTAACACCAAAATTGTTGGTTAAAATCTAGTTTCTCTGATCTTGCATGTGGTCTGTGGGCTCTGTGTTCCACTAGCACATTTTCTGTATACCTGCATAGTGATAATTTAATCATTCCTTATTCAAAAAAGTATTTTGTGGACTCTTCCCCCAGGCACTGTGCTCTGTGATGGGAAATATAAGGACAAATAAGATGAGTAAATCTAAAATAAATATGGAAGAATAAAAGATCTCCTAGCACATTATCCATACTTTTTATAAATTGTTCTCATATCAACCCATTCAAATATTTTGAACAGACAGGAGGCCAATAGTATAGAATAAAAGTGAAGAGAAACTTAAATTGTGAAAACTTATTGTGGTCACGGGCTGCATAATGATCTTTCAGTCAATGACAGATGGCACTTATGACATTGGTCTCATAAGATTATAATGGAGCTGAAAAATTCCTATCACCTAGTGACACTGTAACTGTCATAACATCATAGCACAGTGCATTACTCACATGCCTGTGGTGATTCTTTTATAAACAAACCAACTGCACTGCCAGTCATGTAAAAATGAATAGCCCAAACAATCATGTGCAATATGTAGTGCTCAATGGTGATAATAAAGATCTGGGTTACTGGTTTATATCTTTACCATACCATAATTTTATCCTTATCTTAGAGTATATTCCTTCTACTTAGAAAAATAAAAGTTCACTGTACAACAATATGCTATGTGACCCTAACAGCAACATCATGCATCTTATGTTTACCATGTCTCTTGATAGCATCAAGAGATCATGCCCAGTGATTGCCTTGTACCATCTAGGTGTACGTAAGAATACTCCATGTTGTTCACATGATGGCAGAATTGACTAAGGATGCATTTCTCGGATCATGTCCCTATCTTTAAGCAACACATGATTGTATAATATCAAGGAAAAGAGCTTGACATAAAACATACATTCTATGTGGTTCTGTTCATATAAAGTTCAAAAACAGATCGAATAAACTCAAGATACTAGAAGTCAGTTTAATGACTACTTGTGGGGAAGAAGGTAGAGATGGTAATTTAGAGAGATCTAAGGGGACTCTGAGGTGCTAGTGATGTTTTACATGTGCATTGAGTGGTAGATTAAGAAGTATCTTTATAGGGCTGGGGTTGTGGCTCAGTGGTAGAGCACTCGCCTAGCATGTGTGAGGCCCTGGGTTTGATCCTTAGCACCACACAAAAATAAATTAAAAAGGTATTGTGTCCAAGTACAACTAAAAAATAAATATTAAAAAAGTATCTTTATATTGGAATGACTAGTTAAGGTGTACAGGTATGACCTATGTAATTTTTGTATAATGTTAAAGTCTTAAAAAGTTTATTAAAATATAAAGCATAAAAGCCAAATGGAATATTCTTCAGGGTTATATACTTGAGTGGTAAAACTATAAAGGGATGTGAGAAAATTACTGCCTCGAAGATCAAGTTCCCGATTACCTCCATGTGGGAGAGAGGAGAATAAGCCTGTAAAGATATACAGAGGGCTTTAAGATGTTAGGTAGTGTACTCCAATTTTTAATTTTAGATGTGGGAACACTGATATTATATTATTCTTTACACTTTACATGCATGGTTTGTATTTTGTGTATGATACATTCATTTCACAATTTTAAAAATATTTACTTAAGTTTTGGTTCAGGATAAAATGGAGTAAGCACAATCTACCTTGTGCCTCCCACTCAATTCAATTAGAAAACCTGAACAGAATTCATGGAGTCACCAAGTGAGGCTTCTGAAAGGGAAATAGCAAAAGATGAGAATTGGGAGTACCCCTAAACTGGGCGTGAGTTTTCCAAGGTTGCCTCTGACAGCTCCTCTCCTGATCTGATTGTATTCAAAACCCAGAAGTGGACCTCCAGATTGAGAGCTCCAAGAGTCCTCTGATTTGGTTTAAGGAGTAGTAAAGGCAGAGAGAGGGCTCTCTTTCTGTCCCCCTGTCCCCCATGTTTCTCCATTTCCTTCCATCTAACTATTTTCATGACAGTTTCAACATGAATGGCAGGAGGTATCTGCAGGGACCAAATATCTGAAAGAGGTGAACCTTCTTCTCACATCAGTGAAGTTGTGATCCCAAGAGGGTAAAGTACATCCATGATGCTTCCCCCTCGCACCCCCCCACCCCGTTGTTGCACTGTGTGGCCACTACATGGGCATATGGGACTGAACAAGTTAACTAAATCCCCAAAATTATGGGTAAAAAAGCATTTATGGGTGAATAAGGGCAGCCCAAGGAAATAGGAAGTGCCAGAGACAATGCAGTGGATTAAAAAATTGGGAAAGTGACCCCATAAAGATGTTTATGAATTCCCAGGATCCCCCTAGAATGAGGATCTGATCCTAATTTAGCATATCAAAAATTCTGAGATTTAAACTAACAGGTACACCATTGCCTATGTCCATCCTGAGTAGTCGGTGGCACACACACAGGAAAAATGTGACTAGCACTGTAAGGCCTTGCCTTTGAAAACAAACCTAACATTGGAACCATAACCCTCAGAAGGCCAGTTGGAACTTGTAGGAGGTTGAACCTCAGTAGTTGGATTGCTTGCTACCTCAAAAAATATCATGTAATCCAGAGGAATTAAACAACATAGTCTTATAATACTTAAAATATCCAGATACCATCCAAAATTACTTAGCATAGGATGAACCCAGAAAATCTCAGCCTTCAGGGAAAAACAATCAAGAGTCACCAATGCTGATGAGATACAGATGTTGAAATTAATGGACAGAGTCTTTTATGAAAATTATTATAAAAAAGTAACAACAAGTGATCATAAATACTCTTGAAATAAAGTGAACATTAAAATTCTTAGCAAAGAAATAGTAAACCCAAAGAAAACGCTAGTGAAAATTTTTGTTCTGAAGAGCACAATAACCCATAGTAGAAATCTTACTAGATCAACAGCCTGGGTACAGGGGTTGCTTAATTTTGGGCCTGCAAATTTGTTATTGCTACTTGGGCCAGAGGCCTCTGTTGCAAACATACTGTGCCAGATTATGTGTCAGGCCAAGCTTGATCCCTGTCTTTGTATTTGTTGGAGCAGGAAATACTAGAGCAGTACTGTATGTGATGAGTCTGGCACTGTTCAATCCAGATGTCAGTTGGCACAGGAAGAATAACCCAGGACCCTGGGACAAACTGGGTCCCCATGATCAATACAAGTTCTACTCAGTGAATATGGAGTACAACACACTGAAGAAAGAAGGTCCAGATTTATAAATGAATTGTTTCACTTTAGAAGGAAGGTCTTTCAGAAGGGATCCACCTAATTTTCCACTTAACCAGCTAATATATCTGTTAAATGCATGATCATGTTGATCTGTTGGAGTTTATTGCACAGATTAATAAATCTTTGAAACTTAAAAAAAAATTTACTCGATCAACTCAATAGTAGAAATAAAATGATAAGG
Organism: Tamias sibiricus; assembly: GCA_025594165.1. Taxonomy (NCBI): domain Eukaryota; kingdom Metazoa; phylum Chordata; class Mammalia; order Rodentia; family Sciuridae; genus Tamias; species Tamias sibiricus. The sequence continues at coordinate 49,181,893 of CM046669.1, read as the reverse complement.
ATGGCATTAATAAACTTGAAAATAGATCAGTAGAAATTATCCAACATAATAAGCAGAGAAAAATGATTACAGGAAAAGTAAATAAAGCCTGAAAGACTGGTGGAACAATGGAAAAAAATCTAATATTTTTGTCATAGGCATTCTAGAAAGAGAGAAGAAAGAGTATGGTGCTGAATCATACTTGAATATATCATAGCCGAAAACTTTTTCACCGTGGGGGGAAGATAATAACCTTTAGATCTAAGAAGTTCAATGAAAACCTAGTAGTTTAAGCCCAAATAAATACATGTTCACACACATTGTAATTGAAATTCTACAAAAATTAAAAAATGTAAAATTGTCCAGAGATAAATTATGCATTTCCTATAGAGGAACAACTATGGATTTCTAAGACTATGGATTTTAAGACTATGGATTTCTCATCAGAAACCACAGAGGGCAGAGAGAAATGACACAACATTTTACATTTTAAGGTGCTAGAAAGAACTGCTGAGCCAGAGTTCTATATCCAGCACACACACACAAAAAAAAAATACTGCTTAGAAATGTAGGCAAATAAAAGGAGAACTAACTTGTTGCCAGCAAACCTGCTGGAAAAGAAATTCTAAAGGTAGTTCTTCAAATAACAAGAAAATAACACCAGGAGGAAACTTGGAATAAGAAAATAGCACCAAAGAGAGAGAGAGAGAGAGAGAGAGAGAGAGAGAGAGAGAGAGAGAGAATAAATATTTGTACACATAGAATATTCTCTTGAGTTTTTTAGAATATGTTTGTTAGTTGAATGCATAAATTTTAACCTCTAGTGATGGAGTTTTCAGTATAGATGAAGGTCATAAATAAGGCAGCTACAACACAAAGGGGAAAAGTCAAAGGGAACTATAGTTTCTATAAGTTTCTACATTTGACTTGATATGGTAAAATTAACTTTAATTAGACAATGAAAGGTGAAGTATATGCATGATTGTCCCTAGAACAACTATTGAAAAAATTATACAAGAGATAAAAGTATAACTGAAAACTTAAAATGGATTTCTAAAAGTACTCAAGAACCTATGAAATGGACAGGAAAGGAAAACTGATAATTGAATAACAAAGAGATTAGAAAACAAATAATAAACTGGTATATATAAATTAAAATACATCTACCAGTAGGTGTAACAATTAAAAACCGAGATTGTACAACAATTAAAAACTGAGATTGCATTATTAGAATAAAAGAAAAAAATAAAATAAAATAAAGGTCCATTGACAACTAAAAGATATTTTAAAAAATATCTTAAAAAAAAAAAGTCAAGATTGCCAGAAATGAGTAAAGGAAAACATGACGTACCTCTGTGTTTATGAAAAACTTCTTTGTAATGTAATGACATAGGTAGACAAAAAGTAAAAGATTGAAAAAGGGTGTTCTATGTTCACACTAATCAAAATCCAGAGCAGCTGCATCAGAGAGGAAGACTCCAGACAAAACAGTACAAAAAGGAGTATTAATATAAGGAATACAGAGTTCATTAGCCTGGGATGTAGCTCAATGGTAGAGTATTTGCCTTGCAAACTTGAGGCCCTGGTTTGAGTCCCAGCACTACCTACTTCCCTACCAAAAAGGGAAAATTTTAAAATGTACATAATGATGAAGGGGCCAGTTTACCAAGAAAATGTAGCAAGTCTAAATGTGTGTTCACTCAAAATACATGAAGCAAAAACTAATAGGCCTAAAAGTAGAAATGTATAAATTCACAGTTATTGGTGGTAACTACAACATTCCTCTCTCTATGGTGGATAAAATTAATAGGAAATCACAATTGTAGAAGAACTAAACATCATCATCAACCAATTGGGTCAAATTGATGATTTTACAATATTCTACTCATTAACAGCAGAATAGAGATGCTTTACAAGGGAACATGGAACATTCATTAAAATATGTCATATACTGAGTCTTAAAAAACAATTTAAAAAATGTAAAGAACTGAAATAAGATAAAATGTGTTCTTAAACCATAAAAAGGATGTTTAATTAAATAATAGAATGATAATAGGAAAATATCCCAACTTGAACATCAGCTAGTGTATTTCTAAATAATCCATGGTCCTAGAGCTCTCTTGAGGGAAAGTTGAAAATATGTTAAACTGAATGAAAATGAAAATATACTATCAAGATGGGTATGATACAGCTGAAGTGGTGCTTACAGTAACTTTATTATATGTGCTAAATGCTTATATTAGTACAGAGAACAGATCTTCAATCAATACTCTACCTCTTACCTTTAACTAGAAATAGACCAGCAAAATAAATCTACAGCAGCAGAATGAAGGATGTAATAATAAAGGTATGTGCAGAAATTAATAAAATTAAAACCAGAAAGACAATAAAAGCAATAAAACTAAACCTCCATCTTTAAAAAATCAATTTAATTAATAAACTTCTAGCAAAATTGAGAAAATACACAGAATGTCCATCTCAGAAATAAGGAGATATCACTATAAATCTTACAGCCAATGAAAGGCTAATAAGAGAATACTATGATCAATTTGATGCATAGGAATTTGACAGTTTAGATGGAATGGATATATTTCGTGAAAACCATGAATTACTCAAAGTCACTCAAGTAACATAGGTTACCTAACTCCTATTAAATAGATTGAATTCTTGTTAAAATCCTGCAAAAGAAAACTCTAGGTCAGGATATTTTCACTGGTGTATTATACTGAACAATTAAAGAAGAAATCATGGTAATTCTGCAACATCTTTTTCAGAAAATAGGTGGTGAAGATGGAACTTTCCAACTTATGAGTCCAGAAGAGTAACTCTGGCCTTCAAAGAGTAAACTTTATAGCAAAATTGGGTGAAGATGAAAGGAAAAGGAAAGAAAAGGAAAAAGAAAACTGCAAACATTCCTCATAATTATAGATGCAAAAATTCTCAATAAAATATTAGCAAATCAAAGTCTTAAGGTATAAAAAAGAATAATAGTTACAAAGTGGGTTTGCAAAGCTGGGTCAGTGTTAGGAATTGATCAGTGTAAACTGATATCTTAATAGTCAGTCTGAAGAAAACAATCACAGGCACATATTCATTGATGCCGAAAAAAATGCCAAAGCGTAACATCTCATGATAAAAATCCCATGCCAGGAAGGAATAGAAGGAAACTTCCTCAACTTGATCAAGTCCATCTGTAAAGTACCTATAGCTTATATAATTCATGATGAAAGAATAAATGCCTTTCCCCTAAACTCAGGAACAGTGCAAGAATGTGTACTCAAAACACTCTTATTCAGCATTGAAGTCCTAGTTCATAAGGAACAAAATAGGCAGATAGATTAGAAATAAATACAGTTGCTTATTTATACAGACTTCATGATTCCCTGTATTAAGAAAATGAAATCACAAAAATCACCAAAACACCCCCTAGAGATTCAAAGTGAATTTAGCAATCTTTTCTTTTTTTTAGTTGTAGGTGGACACAATACCTATATTTTATTTATGTGGTGCTGAGGATTGAACCTAGGGCCTCACACATGCGAGAAATATAAAAATCTTTGTGTTTTTGTGCAACTGGAATGTACAACTAGAGACTGAACTTCAAAAAGTTTTTGAACATTGACAAGAGCTATAAAAATGAAATATATGAATAGAACAGAACAAAATATTTATAGGATCTGTATGCTAAAAATTACAAATACTGATGTAAGAAATCACAGAAGACTAAAATAAATGTAGAGGTACACCATGTTCATGAATCAGAATGCTGAATAAAGTAAAAACGTTCCTTCCAATTTGATCTAGATTTAATGAAATTTAAATAGAATTCTCAAGAAAATTGTTTTATAGAAATGCACAAGCCAATGCTGAAGTTTTTTGGAAGATCAGAGCAACTGTTACAGCTTAAATTATTTTGAAGAAGAATAAACAGAGGAATCACACTTCCTTATTTTAAGACTTTACTACATATAGTTAGACTAATTAAGACAATGTGGTATTAGAAAATGAATAGACAGTTATCAATGGATCACAACAGAGAATCCAAAAATAAATCACACAAATATGGACAATTGATTTTTGACACCAAAACAAATGTTGATGTAGTATAAGTTATAAAATACAAATTTTAATGTTTACACATAAAAGAAAACAATCTTGCCACTATCAATATTAAAGTACAGAGGGGAAGAGCAGAAAGAGACACACACACACATAAAAAATAAGTTGCTCAAACAAACAGAATTAGGACTGGATGTAAAGGCATGCTAATAGAGGTGCATAGAGCCCCCCCCCCCCCCGGCCCCACTTTTTTAACAAACTTAAGAATTATTTGCTTATCATACTTTTTATAGTGATATAGCTGCTTCTGAATTAGCAGGGTCCCAAAAGCTATTTTAAGTAATTAAACATCTCTTATACAAATTTGTTTTGCTATTCATTTACTTAGAGAAATCTTCATAGATATGTGATGACAGATTTCTGACCTAGCCATAAAATTTATTAAAAAATTAAAACAATGATATATGAATAGATGTTTATGGAAGAGAATTTGACTCTATAAACATGAAAAAAATGTTATAAAAAATCAAAAGGGGAGTTCTTTTGAAAGTGAATTTAAATATTCTTTTTTTCTATCATTTGCTTGTGTACATATGGTCTTTATGAGACGATGGACAATTGATTTTGTTCTGTGCCTCATCTCCCCATAGGTGTAATGTAAGAATAGATATTCTGCCTGCTGATAGGCTTCCTGACAGCATATCCCATGATATACATATTACAGCACAAGTTTTCAAGGCCCTTGAAGAAAAAACACCAATACTGCAAATATTCATCATTTTACTTCTTAAAACCAAATGTATCTTTTACTCATTTGACTGTTAAACACTGGTGAAGAAAATGAAAGACACTTGTAATTAGGGAAATTTTAAATATTTAAGGCTAAAAAATATCTGTGGAGCAGAAGAAAGGAAGAGAGATTACTTTATGCATAGCCTCTTTTAAGTTTGAAAACCCACATCAAAGAATGAAAGGTAATTTAATCACAGATGCTGGAATTTGAAGCCTGTAAGAAAGCCATGTGGAAGAAGAAATACAGAACAACCTTACACCCCTTTGGAAGATAAAGATACTATGAATTATAAATCTTTCTGTTACATATATATGATTTTAATGTGGTGGTTCTAGGAAAGCTTCAAGTGGAACTTCTATAGAAACTAATATTTATCCTTGTAACTTTCCCTTCATAATTACAGATTTCAATATTGGTAAGGTCATGCATTTTTTAAAAAATTTTTCTTAATATTTACTTATTTGCTTTAGTTGTACACAAATGCCTTTATTTGTATGTGGTGCTGAGGATCGAACCCAGGCCGCACACATGCTAGGCGAGCGCTCTACCACTGAGCCACAACCCCAGCCCCAAGGTCATGCATGTTTAAAGCACAATAAGAGCGTTCTTTAAAACACTTACCATATTGTTGCCACTGCACAATATGCAGGGTATGTGCATACATATCTTCTTATATATTAACACATGAACAACAGCTACTTATTACACTGTCTAATGAAATGCATGTTTGTGTGTTCCTGGCTTATATGGGGGATCATTCAGTAAATATATTCTTGATGGCATGTTTTACAATATTACGTTTCATAAAGTGGTAGGGATGATATTCGGTGCTGTTAAACAGCATGTTCAAAATATTTGCATTTACTGAGCAAGAACTAATGGTAACAGAATTTCTGTGTCAACCCAAATATCGCTGCAGCTATTTCAGGGATAGTTTATAATTGTATATTCTAAAGATAAACTGAAGACTCTGCAAAATGTCATGCCTTCTTTTGAAGACCTTTCCTTAGGCAATTTTGTTGCCGTTACTATGAAGTGTGAGACTCTGGAACATCTACAGTATAGGAAACAAGTATATTAGATATGGATATAAAAGATGTTAATGTTACCTAATATAGGGACTCTGCATATAGGAAATGCAAAGAGAACTTTAGCTCTGATGTCTCAAAAGAAATGCCACTGTGCGGAACATTTCAGTGTCACCAGAGAAACTCAGTGATTTTCTTTCCCTTTTAGCATTATTACTCAAGTGGTAAGAGTAAATATCTTGAAAATTAAATATTGTATTGGGTTACATTTTTAATGTGCATTGAAATGTTAGATTATACCAATTGCTACGGCCATTGAATCATATTTACTTTTTAAGTGTAATCAGTTTTTTCCCCTCCTCTTTTAATGATAACATAAAGTTTTCAAAGACAAAAATGAACAAAGGCCTGCCGTTCTGTACGTGCTGTGTAGCCAGGCAGGAAGCTTAGCTACTTCCCTCTATAGCATACTTTGTAAATGTGTTTCTGAAACCCTTAAGGTAAGACTTAAAAAAAAAAAAAAATTGGACAATTGTCAAGGATGGTTGATTTTTAAGGCTTAACTACCTGAGCAATGTTCATTTAAAATAACATATGAGTCTCAATCAAAATGATCTAAGTTGAGCAAACGGCCGCTTTGTCCTTCCCTTTCAAGGAAGTTCTGAGGTGCTACAAAATCTGTGAGAGTAAAATTTCTTTGGTTAGTGCTCTTTATTCTTTTGTGGGAAGAAATTTTCCCTGTGTAGCTTTAAAAATAGTCAAGCCTACTGGAAACCTTGTAAGAAACTTTTCTAGTTGGAGTCCAACTTTTTTTTTTTTTTCCCCTTCATTCATCAAAACAGATCTACCCAGAAAAATTACGAGGTAAAAATATTTCTCTCAGAGGAATGGAGAATTTCTCAGGTCATCTCTTGTGGTGTGTGGGCTGGGGTTCATTATGCTCTTTGGGTGTGGTCTCTAACATGTGAAAGTGGTAGATTCTGGGAGTCAGGCACCCCTCTTTGGATCAGCTGCTTCTCTTGGCTGGGTTTATGCAGTGCCATCCTGCATTCCAAACATGGCCCATCTTCCCAGAGCATCCTGGGTATTCTTCCAAGGTGTTGGGCCCCTGGGAAGTATCTTCCTAGGTGAACAGTGACTGATTCTGCCTACTGAAGTCTATCCTGTTTCTATGCCCCAACTATAGCCCACAGCATCATGCTATTCCTCAGAGAGTTGTCTAGGTTGCTCTCACTCTGCTTGGCCTTCTTAGCATACTCTTGCTTCTGATGGAAGTGAAATTTTTCAGGAAATATTTTTTTTTCTGTATCATTTTTATTTTATCATTTCCTTAAATATGTGTTTTGGGCTATTGTAGCAGAAGTCTAGAGTCATGAGAAAGAACAACCAGGATCCTTATGTGTTACCTGAATCCATGAGCAGACATTTTTAAAAAGCTCTTGTAAATGTGTTAAATGTGTTTAAACAGCACTGACCTCCTCATAGGTAATTTTGTTAACAGGACTGGGCTCTGGTTGCCTTTTACTGACTTGTTGATTTAGGGACCAGCTGCCTCCTAGGAAATTGTGATCAAATGCTATAAAAGCAGAACATAAATATGTCAAATGCATGAGTAGGAATTGGGAAACTTGATTTGTCTTGTGATCCAATCTGGATTCTAGATTGGTGCCACTTGAAATTACTATCCTTAGAGAACTTGTTAACCCCCACCCCAAATTGTTTGCTTGTGCGTATGTGTGTGGTATGTGTGTTATACAAGCACAATTTCATCCCATGTCCTACCGCTCCAGTTTTTATGATTATGGATTTTTGGATTCTTCCCTCTTCCTCTCTCCCAAACACTCTGTAACTCAGAGAGGATCAGAGATGTTGGAATGTCCCCAATACTATTTCATTCTATTAAGAAGACATAAAGTATTTGCTTGGGAAGTAGAAAGAAATAAAAATGAATATGGTAGAATGATTTGGAAGAAAACACATGAGCAGAGTGTTGTGGAGCACTGAGTAGAGACATACAGGGGAGATGAGGAGAGCGGAAGAGATGCTGAAGCAGCAGTAGACAAAGTCCTGCCAAGAGGGGAACTCAATGCTGGGACTTAGAGGAGAAATAATAATGAGCCAGAGGAAAGCGAACAGGTGAGGATAAAAGGTGTTGCATTCAACGGGAGCAGCAAAGAACAAAGCCCATGATTGAGAAGGAGATATTAGATATTAAATATTAAATTTTCTTATTTGTTTTTAACTCAAAACATAGTATCTATTTCTCAAAAGGATATAGGAGAAAAACAGTTGAAGTATGGCAGAACACGGGAATAAAGGGTCTGAGTAGACCGAAGCACCTTTGCTTGATTCTTAATTTTACTCCCTGGTTTGATATTTAATTGCTCCCTGAGGTGTTGGTAATTGTCTGTAAGCCACTGAGTTCTGTAACGAATATGAAATCTATTGAAAGGTATGGGATTTTCTGTGGGAACATAGTAAAATTTTGAAGAGTAGAAATTCTTTGAATAAAATAAAGTTGTATTCACCTGAATCTTGTTGTATTCCAGTGTGACCTTAAGAAAAAGTAAATAAATAAGAGCTTTTCAAAAACATGGTAATTTCTTCATTTTCTAAACTATTTTTTCCCATTATGTTGTCTATTCTCTCATATAACAATGGTTTTAAAGGTGTTATTCTAGCACCAGCACCATCAGCATCCTCTGAGAACTTCTTAGAAATGCAAGTCCTTAACCCCCAAAATAGACCTACTAGATCAGAAACTCTGGACATTTGTCATAACAATCTGTTAACAGTCCCTTCAAGTGTGTGTGAAAGTTTAAGAATAATTTGTCCATATTCTTCTTATGTTCTGTCTGAAACACTTCATATTATCTTGTCATTAACTAAATTAATTTTGTATTCATGTTTTGTTTCAGTAACTTTTAAAGTTCCATGGACAATGATCTTTTTTGAAAAAAAATTTTATAATTATAGATGGACAACATGCCTTTATTTTATTTATTTTTTTATGTGGTGCTGATGATGGAACCCAGTGCCTCTCACATGCTAGGCAAGTGCTCTGCCTCTGAGCTACAGCCTGAGCCCCAGTGATCTTATCTTTGTTTTAAAAAGTTCTAAAGATTGCTGGGCTTGGTGGCGCATATTTGTAATTCCAGTGGCTAGGGAGGCGTAGACAAGGAAAATCATGAGTTCAAAGCCAGCCTCAGCAAGGGTGAAGCGCTAAGTTACTCAGGGAGACTCTTTCTCTAAACAAAATACAAAATAGGGCTGGGGATGTGGCTCCATGGTTGAGTGCCTCTGAGTTCAATCCCTGGTACCAAAAAAAAAAAAAGTTCTAAAGATCTGTAACTGACATATATTAAACTGCACATGGAAGTGTACCATTTGATTAGTCTTTACATACATACCTACACACGAAACCAATACCACAATCAAGACAGTAAACAGGTATCTCACCCCAAAGTTTGTCATGTGCCTCCTTAAAATCATTCCCTCTAACCCCTCCTTGGGAAAATACTCATCTGCTTTCTGTATCTATAGGTAAGTCAGCATTTTCTAGAATTTCATACAAGTGGGATGGTTCCATGTATTCTTTTTGGATCTAATTTGTTTTAGTCGGCATAATTATTTAAAAATGCTTCCATGTTGCATGTATCAATAGTTTATTCAATTCAATACTGAGTTCTATTCCATGGTGTACATATACCATAATGTGTTTATTCAGTAATCTTTCATTGGACTTTTATGTTGTCTCTAGTTTAGGCTATTAAAAAATGAAGCTGTCATGAAGTTTGATGTACAAGTCACTATAGGCCCACAATCTTTCATTTCCCTTTGATAAAAACTAGGAGTATAGATCATACGTTAGGAGTATATTTAACTTTTCAAAAAATTGCCAAATTTTTTCAAAGTAGTTGTACTGTTTTATGTTCTCTACAGAAGTGTATGAAAGTTCCATTTGCTTTAAATCCTTAGTGTAAAAAATCTTTAGTGTAGTCATCCTTTTTAATTCTATTCATTCTAATAGATGTGTAGTGGAATCTCACCTTTGTTTTGTTTTACATTGTTGTGGCACCAGGGATTGAACCTAGGGCCTCTCACTTGCTAGACAATTGCTCTGCCTCTAAGCTATATCCCCAGCCATTTTTATTTTATTTTGAAACAGGGTCTCACTAAATTGCAAAGGCTGGACTCCAACTTGCGATCCTCCTGCCTCAGCTTCTTGAGTAGCTGGGATTACAGGAGTGTGCCACTGTCCCTGGCTTCTCATGATGATTTTAATTTTCCTGGATGACTAATGATGGTGAACATCTTCTCATGTGCTCATTTGTCATTCATGTATTTTTTTTATTTGAAGTGTCTCTTCAAATCTTCTTCCCACTTTTGTATTATATTTTATTTTCTTATTGAGTTCTGATAATTTTTTTCTATTTTCTACAAAAACCCTTTATTAGATTTTATTATTTACAATATATTCTGCCATTGTTGGCTTGTTTTTTCATTCTGTTAACAATGTTTTTGAAGGAGCATACATAAATTTTTAGTTTTTATGAAGTCCAGTTTATTAATCTTAACTTTTATTATTATGCTTTTGTTTTTTTTACCCAAAAGAAAACATTTTGATTAGCTCAGGTCACAAAGATCTTGTGTCTGTGTATTTGAGAAACACATAGTGGAGTTTTGATTTTTTTAATCAATTCTAACAATCTCTACTTTTTACTTGTAATATTTAAACCACTTAGGTTTAATGGTTATTGGTATGGCTATTTTAAATCTAGGATTTTGCCAATTCTTTTCTATTTTTCTCATCTGTTCTTTGTTTTCTTCCTTTCCTCCCTCTTTTTAATCTTTTGCTTTCTTTTGGGTTAATTGAATAATTTTGTTATGATTCCATTTTGTCACCTCTGTTGGCTTTGTTTTATTGTTATATTGGTTGCTTTAGGATTTATAGTGAATAGCTATTACTTATTACTGGCTACATTTTAATGTTATTATACAACTTCATTTACAGTTGCAGACTTTCAATGGTACACCTCCATATTTTCTCTTTATTTTGCTCTGATTGTTAGGGTTTATGTTTGTTATAAATCCCACACTACGTTGTTGGTACTCATTTTGGTTTAAACAATAAATTATCCGTTCAAAAGATTTTTAAAAAAATAAGAAAAAAATGCATGCATTAATGCATTTACTTACCATTTATGCTGTTCTTCATTACTTTGTATAAATCCAATGTATAAATTCTATCCATTATCATTTTCTATTTCATGGACTCTCTTTAACATTTTTCTAGTACAGATATGCTTGTGATGAATTATTTCAGCCTTCGTATACCTGTAAAAGTATGCTTTGTTGCCTTTTTTGTAAGATATTTCAAATTCTCAATTGTCAATTTTTTTTTCATTACTTTAAAAGTATTATTCTACTATTCTTGTTTGTGTTTTCAATGACAAACTGCTATCATTCTTATGTTTGTGTCTCTACTTTTGTGTCTTTTGTCTCTGGCTGCTTTTAATATTTTTCACTTTATCAGTAATTTTGAACAACATGATTCTGATGTGGTATAGTTTATTCTTGGTATAGTTTTCTTTATGTTTCTTATGTGAAGTTTGTGGATATTCACTGATCTGTAGGTTATAAATCTCCCTTGCTTCAGCTTTTGGAACAAATAAAATATAGTTGTTGTATTTATCCATTTTCCATTGCTATGATAAATACTTGAGGTTCAGTAACTTAAATAGACAAGAGGTTTATTTAGTTCATAATTTTGGAGGCTGAAAGTCCTAACAGCAAGGGACGTCTGGCTTTGTTACATATGGTGGATGGCATCACAGTGAGAACACACGTAAGAGGGATAAGAGGGACATCTCATATGGCAAGACAGGAAGCTAGAGCTCAGTAAGGAGCCAGGTTCACTCTTTCATAACAACACATCTGTGGGAACTAACTAGCATCCTAGAGACTACCTTCATCCCTTTCAAGGACAGCACCAACAACAACCTGCCCCTAGTAACTCCCACTACTTCTTCAAAGTTCCACCACTTTTCAACATTGCCACACTGGGGACCAAGGTCCTAACACATAAATCCTTGGGGAACACATTCAAAGTATATCTAAAGGATAGCAATTGCAATAACTATTTTAAAATTCTTTTCTGCTAATTGTAACATTTGGATCAATTGACTGATTTTTCTCTTCATTTTGAGTTATATGTTCCCGCTTTTATTTGAATGATGGTTAACTTTTGCTTGGATTCCAGACATTAATAATGTTACCTTTTTGTGTACTAGATCATTTGTATTTCTCCTAGTGTCCCTGAGCTTTGTTCTGAGATACAGTTAAGTTACTTGGAAATCGTTTGGAAAGATCTTTGCTTTTAAGATTTGTTAGGTGAACTACAGAAGGACTCAAGCATTTTTATCCACTAATGAGTCACCACCTTTCTGTGTACCCTACCCAATGCCCCATCAATCATGAGGCTTTTCTGTTCTGAGTGATGGGTGGGAGGAGCACTCTTTCAAGCCTTGTGATACCTCCAGTCTTTATTCCTTGGTCTTTCTGCAGCCTTGGATAATTTCCTCACATGCATGTGCTCATTAGTATTCAGCTGAGTATTTGAGGAGGACCATCTGCAAATCCCCAGAGTTCTCTGTGCACTGTTTTTTCTAGTACTCTATCCTTGGGACTTCAGCAGTCGTGATCTCCTGAGCCTCTCAGCTTTGTCCCCTGAACTGGAGGCGTTTGCTGGGCTCTGCCTGACTTTACCTACCAGCATATGGCCTGGAGTTTCTCCCAAGGAAGTAAGCTGAGACGATCAGGTTATACCCCATTTTTTCCCTCAACTCTCAGTCATCACTGTCTCTCCTCACCTTATTCTAGTATCTTGTAAATCGTTCTGAAATTTCCTTTGTGTCTTGTTTAAGATGTAGGGTAAGTCTGTAGCTAGAATGCAGAAGTGACTGATCCTGTTTATTCTCATTGTATATGTTACAGCATTGTACAAAGTGCTGGAGGAGAAGGTTAATAACACATGTTCACATTTATTGAGTACTCACTTTTTTAGGTGTTTTTTTCTAAATATTATACATGGACTAGTTTATTTGATCCTCACAATAACCCCAGGAGATGAGTCTTGTCTGTATTTTACAGATGCAAAAGTGAGGGATGAATGACTGGCCCAAATTCCAGTGCCAATAAGTGTCAGAGTCAATATATCAGGAAGGTGGCCTCAGCTCATCCCTTAACCTTGATTCACAGAACTGCTGTCTCATACAAGAGGCTCACCAGGGGAAGAGAATGGTCACAGCCTGGAATGTTTATTGAGGGTGTTTTATGTGATCACTACAATGCTTCTAATTTCATCTCTGACACTTAGGAGATCACTGAATCTTCCTGAACCTCAGTTTTCTTGTTTGTATACAGGGAATTACCATCCTTACCAAGAAAGTTCTTATGAAAATGAAATAAAATACAGAGTATGATGAACCTATAACAGGACATGGTCTGCTTACTAAAACTTGCTGGTAAAAGGGGAGATCTGGTCATGCCCAGCACTTGAGAGGCACTCACTACCAACCAGAAATTAAAACTTCTGGTGCAACTCTAGTGAGGACGTTATTTTAATTGCAGTTTGCAGTGGTTTAGCCTTCCTACTCATCTTTGCATTTCTCCTTTACAATCACAATTAAACAAAGAGTTATTTTTCTCCTTGTCTTACAAGTGGAGAAAATGAAGCAAAGAGAGTTTAGAAGATTGGGGCAAGACCCCAAGATGAGCAGGTGGCAGAGCCAAGCCTGGCACTCAGGCTTTCTGAGTTATTCAAGTTCTTATACGACAGACAGAATGTCAGTCAAAAATCTGAAAAATTCTTTGAGAAACTCTGTGAACTTTTAAGCTGGTTTATTTATGTTGTAAATGTTGCAATTAAAGCCCAAACAAGTAATATATTCCCAGTAAATGTATGTGTGTTTTGGTGAATGAATCCTTACGTTGCTGAGAATGAAGGATGGGTTTTTTGACTCCGGCTTTGGTGTAATATTAGCATCTGGATTAGACGTAGTGTTCAGAATGCCCTCTGACTCCACAGGATCCCCAGAGATGATGAGATACACAGAGTTGCAGAATTAGATTTTTCTTTCTCCTTCTAGACTTTTATATTGTGTGCGTGTTAAAGAACACTTTTAATGTTTATTTTTAAATGTGATACTATGTGGGTGATATTGGTGCATTTCTTTGGATGTGTCCAAAATTTAAACCTGCAGGCAATGGGAGTGTTGAAGCAAAATTGGCCCTAGACAGATAATAAATTCTAAGCGGGGATGCATAAATCAGCAAAGGGTATATTTTAAAGTCTCCCCCCTCCCCAAAGGGTAGTTAAGGGAGAACAGGAAAGAAATGTCTTTGGAGAATTGTTTTCTATCAGTTCAGAAAATAGAGGAAAGCATCCAGCGATGCCCAGTGCTGGTTAGCAGATTGTCATTTTTAGGTTTGATGTTCCAGGGTTTAATTGTCTTTCATGTGAACAATAGCAGACACTCTCTGGTGTGCTATGCTAGCATGATAAAAGGGGGTCGTTCTTGCATAGCAATGCCTTTTTTTATTATTAGCGTAAAAAATTAGCAAGCTGGAAGTCGTTAGAAGGAGTTCCACTGGCATTAATTGTAATGCAGCCTGAATTTGTTTGCAGACCAGTGCAGCAAGACAATAGCAGGGAGAAAAAAGAGCAATATTAATAGCCTTCTACTTATTGTATCATTTTAGTGGGCCTTAATAAGGTGTCTGCTGTCAACCGGAATTTATTAAAAAAAAAAAAAAGACATAGTAATTGATGTATTGCAGTAAGTATGGATGAGGGCTCAACTTGATTAATGTATGAGTTGGCTTTTTAAGGCATTTTAAAAAGGCTTCTTAACTGGGTCTTAAGAGACTGGCACAAGCCCACTGTAAACTACCTCTTTGCCGTTGGAAAACAGCCTGACAGCTGCTGACGTCTCTTGTGGGTTTTTCTCCCTTCCCCCCCTCCCTCTTCCTGATCAGAGAAAACTGAAGTAATATACTCCTCGTCAATAATTGCAGTGCTTAAAAATCTTATAAAGGGATTTTGACTCTACTCTCCAGAGGGAACTTTCCAAAGGTTAAATTAGTTTTACTTGTGTGTGCTTGAAATATCACCACTTTCAATAAAGAGTGGATTTGGTTTTTAAATAAGCCGCTATTTTGTGGGTTGCTAGAACCTTGACCCTTTTGGACATAAACTGTTTTGATGTCGGAAATGGACTACCTCCAAAAGCAACTTCAGGTCAAGATGAGTTTCTTCACTGTAGCACAGATTGTGTTCTTTCCAAACATGTATGTGTGTATGTGTGTGTGTGTGTGTGTGTGTGTGTGTGTGTGTGTGTAAGAGAGAGGGGCAGGGAGGGAGGGAAGGAAATAGATATGAGAGACAGGCAGACTGATTAAGCAACTGGTAAAGCCTATGTAGAAAGTCAGGAACATGTTTCCTGGGAAATTTTCCTTCACCTTGGTTTCAAATCCATTCATCCACTTCTCCTTTTGCTCTGCACACTGTGAATCAACCCTACTCTATTTTCTTGTCATACAAAGTTTTTTTTTTTTTTAATAAGAAATAAAGCACCTGACTTATAACCCCAAGGGAGACAGGGGAAAAAAAGATAAAAGGAGAAAACAGAAATACTTTACCTCTTTGGTATCCATAGGTGTCAACACAATGCCCCAGGTAGTAGGGCACCTCTTTTGATAGTAAGGAAAAGAAGACATTTGAAGAATCCCAAGCTGGTTGAAAGGATCAGGCTCTCATGGTACAGGATTGAAGGAAGCACCTCATTACTATTCAGCACTACTCCTTGAGTTGAGATAAAGTCCATAAACATGAGAGAAAGAAACAAGCCTGGGAAGAATGGAAGGAAAAGCACACTTTGCACAGACCTCTGCTCACCTGGATTTTCTCTTCAGTGGCAACCTTCAGAAGGCATGTTCTGCACATGCATTGGCAGCAGCATCTTTGCTACCAGGCTTATCTGGTTGGTTCACAGGTGTATCGCCTTGTTTCTGAGCTGGTGAGTGGGCATGAAGGACAGTGGGTGCGCATGACTTGCAGATGTGTCTCAGAGAGGACTCTGCCTCTCACATGTGGCCATGCTGGTACCTTCTGGATAGTGAGTTGACAGAGCATTTTGTCTCCCACTTCAGTTGGCTACCATCCCTAACTCACTTTTTTGGAATTTGTACAGTTTTCTTAATCATTCAGAATGATTTTTCTCATTTGTAAAACACGGAAACAATGGTAGTCACAGAGATTTTTCTAAGAATTAAATGAGATCATTCACAGAAAGCACTTATCCCGGTGGCTGGCACCAAGTAAGCATTCAAGTCAACTGTAATCACATCCAGCAACTTTAAACTAAAGGCAGGGCTCCTGTTTGTTGTGTCCCTGAGGTGCTGTTTCCAGGAACATGGCTTTGTCTCTAAGCTTTGTTATTGTTCAGGCCAACTTTAATGGGAGTGTTTTTTGTTTTGTTTTGTTTTTGTTCTTTGTCTCATAGTATTGAGTTCAAATATATCAGTTACTCATAGGTCCTAAGTAAATTTTGAGGGGAAAAAAAAAGCAACTTGTTTTTTTTTCAGGATGAAGTTACAAACATGACAAATTCTTCCAAAATGGTGCCTCACATTTACTCATAGAGCTTAAAGCCTAACCTGACAGATTGTCCAGCCAGGAGCTTCCTGTTGGCCCACAGGATATTTTCAGAGGATAGTACTTCTAGAGACCTAAGCCACGTGACTGGTTATTTCTGATATCCATCAGCTAAGACTGCCAAACATTCATAAATAATCATGTTGGGCACCATAAAGGCTACCATTTTCCACCATGTACACCCATTTCTTTTTTCCTGCCCTGAGAAATTAAAGTCTCTTAGACTGGGCAGTTAATTAAATTGAACTTCAGCAAAATTTATTTGGTTCCCATTTGTGTTCATACTTGTGAACCTTTGGGTATCTGCAGGTCTCAGAGGTCTAAGATGTACAAAGGTGGATAAGACAACTCCCTGATATTTAAGAAGATCCCATCTAATAACAAAGACACATAGGGAAACTTGGTGACTCCTGAAGAAGCAGCCAGCTGAGCCTAGCTCCCAGCTTCTGCACAAAGTAACTGAGGACATTATGGCTGACCTTACCCTAAACATGAGCATTATCACAGTGTTTCAGTTTAAGTAGAAGATACACGTGTTGTAGAAGGGGTAGACAAACTTTCATTATTACAAACAATAAAATATCTCAACCGGGAGCGGTGGCGCACGCCTGCAATCCCAGCACTTGGGAGGCTGAGGCAGGAGGATTGCGAGTTCAACGCCAGCCTCAGCAATGGTGAGGTACTTAGCAACTCAGTGAGACCCTGTCTCTAATAAAATACAAAAAAGGGCTGAGGATGTGGCCCAGTGGCCCAGTGCCCCTGAGTTCAATCCCCGGTATCAAAAAAAAAAAAAAAAAAAAAAAAAAAAATCTCTATTTCTCTATCCAATGAAGAAATATATAAGCAGTTGTACCATTTCATTAAGAAATTATCCTAAAGTGCTTAAAAAGTAGCAGATGAAATAAAAAGAATAAAGCTAGAAGTAGCACTCAAAGCAACTCACTATGGAGTGTTCCCTTGGGACGTCTCAAAGGGATGGCATCTTGGAGGGCCATCCAGTTTAATTGGTCTTTAGAAGACAGGCAGAATGTGATGGCTGAATGTGTTGGGAGTGGGGGGACAAGGGAAGACAAAGTGAATGTGTACATGTGTACGTGGAGGAGGAGAGTGTAGGATTCTGAGACTGCTTGAATACAGACAAGGAGGTGTGAGAAAAAAAACAAAAATGGAAATGGAGTTGTGAGTACTAACTGAATATGATTACCAAGTGGAACACTAAGTCAAGGGCGAAGCATGAAAGACCTCAACTTTTACACAAAGGAGGCTGGACTTGATTATTTAGTATGTAGGAATGTACACCACTGAACATTTTTGAAGTTCATGTGACATGATCCACACTGGATACTTGGAAGCCAGTTGGCAGCATGTGAGGGGTGGATTGATAAAGGCATGGAGCCCACTCTGAAAACTAATCCTCAATCCAGACAACCATCTTTTCCTTTTTCTACCAGTCAGCCAGTTGGCCTATGCCACTGGTCCATAGAAGAAGCTTAGCTGTTTTTAATTAAGCTTTTAATTGCTTAATTTCTTTGGCATAACTAGGGTACAAACATTTTAGATAATGTGTTTGTTTCCTAGATTAAGAATGTTACCAAGTTTTGAGTGCAAAGGGCAAGGTTCTCATAGGCTGAGATCTTGTAAGTTAAAAGCACTTCTATACAATCCTATTGACAGAAAATGTATGAAACAGTGAGTGCCTCTTGTGTTCTCATAGGGCAGAGAGAGGGTGAGCTAGTTCTCTGGTCTCTTCTAAGGCCACTGATCACATCTATAAGGGCTCCACCCAGTGGCAGTTACCACCAAGCAGCCCCATCTACTCACATCCTCACATTGAGGGTTAGAATTTCAACATATGTATTTGTAGGGAGGAACTGCATAAACATGCAGTTCAGTATACATAGTTTTCTGGTAAATTGCTGTATTCCAAAACTGATTTTGATGCCAAATGGAAGGGGAAAAAAGCAAATGCATCTCAGTGATTTCAGGTCATACTGATTCAAAGCAGGCAGCCTTTATTAACAGGCAGACACTCTGAAAGTGTTGTTATTTCTTCTGTACATAAAATTATCTTTCTAATTAGACATAAGTCTTTAACCTTTTATGCTAGTCTAGTCTTGCCAGGAAATCAAAAAATAATTCAGAAACATATCACAATATCTGATTGTGTGTAAAACATATTTTATAAAAGAAGAGTTTTACTTTTATTGCATTTAATAAACTGCTCATATAAACTAGTACATATAACCCAAACTTCTTTATATTTAGTTACCAATTTCTTGAGGGCTATTTCTTTAAGACAAGATGAAACACTCATCAGATTATCATCTTGATAAAATACAGTGATAATGTTTCAGCAAATCTCTTAACTAAGGGATATTTATATAGATCTTTTGTCCCTTTCATTCTTGGTAAATGCTTCCTCAATAGATTCAAATGATCAATATCATCACTCTTTCTCATTTATATTTGGAAAACAGCAAGTTATTTATTGCAGATTATATGAAGAATTTAACTCTGAAGGGACACGATATATATATTTTTTCATACTAAAGTTTGTTATTTTAATATTGCATACATTGAAATGCCATCAAGAAATGCACTGTGAATATTGGATGAGGTTGTACCCTCCTCTAGTTCCAGCTACTCATGAGGCTGAGACAGGAGAATCACATGAGCCCAGGAGTTTGAGGGCAGCCTAGGCAACATAGCAGCATAGCAAGACCCCACTTGGGGGAAAAAATTAAAATCCTGAAATAGCTAATGAATTAACCTTTTCTTCTGGAGTCAAGGAAAGGTAATGGGTAGCATTTATTATGAATTATATTCAGATCAAAACCAGGTAAAAAGTAAAAAACCAGCTGTCATTTAACAAACATTTTCACAATTCATTTCACTTGTAGAGAAATAAAATACAAAAGAGTGGTTTCAAAGAAAATATTTATTTGGAAGATGCTGGTGATTTAACCATCTCCAGTTTAAAATTGTGTATATATTTCTGTGTAAAGTCTCAGTAAAAATATTTAGCTTATTGTAAATATAATAAAATGTGCTGTAAAAGTAGTAAAAAATTAAGTACATTTTACTTTTCAGAGTCCTCATTTATTTAGAATGAAACTTTGAAAGTATAATTAGAAATATTTGTAATAAATCATCCACAAAAAGAAGAAACTTTATAAAATTCTTGTTCCTGAAGAAAATACCTTCAAAAAAAGTCATATCATATTTTTAGCCCAGGACATAGTCTAGAAAACTGTCCTATAGACAGCTCAGTATTGCTGCTTACTGCTTTGTGTAAGATACCTCGAAGGAATCTAGACAAACTTCTAAGAGGAAGACACTGAAATTTCAACTGAAGCAGTTGTTATTTCTCAATGTCTGAGGAACACAGGCCTTTGTATTTTCTTATTAATCTGTTTTCTAAATAATCAGTATCAAGGCAAGTGTTTAAGGCAGATTGTTCCTGATAGCCAATGCTGAAATGAAGTGGGAAGAACCCTTTTGATCTCTTGGGAATAAACTCTGTTTGCAGATAATACCTCACAAGAGCAGTTCTGTTCATTCACTCTTCAATTTAATAGGAACAAGTGGAATTTGAGTTCAGCAAAAGATAAATAAATAAATAAAAGTCTTATATAGGCTTTTGAATGCATACCTTTAAATATCAAAAGATAATGATTTGTATAGCATTGCTGTATAATGCATTTCTTGTCTTCTGTTGGGTTCATGTGACGAATTCCAGTTGATAAGCCTCAGACTCTGGAGTCAGTTGTCTGGCTAGTTATTAAGATTAAGATAAGTACTAAGAATGAAAGATATAGTGCATTGTACTACCTTTATGGGATTGGGTCACCCAGGATTTGGAGTGTAAACAATGAATTAGTTCACGCTGACTCTCTTTTAAACCTGAGGTGAACACTGTAAATACTGGTGAAGTATGACTAAAGATTGTTTCTAATAGAAAATAATTTTATGTTACAAAAAATTCTAAAATATATATAAACGTGGCTATAAGCTTATAGAAAAGAGGTTGGCTGTCCATTTTTTCCTTTTATATTGGTATTGAGAAATAAAAAGATAATTAATGGGTCATAGATAGTTCATATCAAAGAGGCATTATATTCTCATAAAATATGCCAGGAGGGAAAAAAAATACAAGATATTTAAGTGCAGTTAGGGGATTTTTAAGATGAAAGATATATTAGTAAAGAATATATTTCTAATGCATATGCAAAGCTAATATTGCCTATTAAATGCTTGTCAGTGATTTTTCAACGAGTGAAAAAAAGTGCACATACTGTTCCCTAGGCTGATGGAATGTTCCAGAGGCATACCAAACAGAGACAAATATTTTTTGAAGTTCAGTCAATGATTCACACTAAATATAGTAAATATGAGCTTTGCTGCAAATTGGTAGGCAACATTTCCAGCACTGCAAAGTTTAGCTGTCTGTGAGATTGCAGGAGGAGTGATAGAAAGGGGTAATTTAGCAAGCATACCATAGCAACATGCTGCGCAGTGTAGAGCACTGGGTAGCTATTAATTTTTGTTAATGAATTTAAAACTAGATGTATGGAAATGGTTATATGAAATGTATACACTGCTAAACAGTTAACTAGTCCTTAGGGCTTAAGTTTAATTATCTGTGTGTAAATCATTTTGAGCAGGGCGACCTAATGAGTCAAAAAAAAAAAAAAAAAAAAAAAAAAAAGGCCAAGAAACTCTTGTCTAGCTTTGGAATGACTGCTGAACACAAGGAACAAGAAGGAGAACCTGGAGGTAGAGAAAAAGTTCACGTTCTTGGAGGGCTCACTCCTCTTCGTAGCTGGTCAGGGTGGTGTCACTTGCTGTCATTTCGGTTAGAAGAGATGGTCAGTCATTTTGTATGCTTCTGGGTGTTCTCCTGTCTTTGGGGTGCTCTCAACTGCCCACCCAGGGGATATTTAGTAATGTCTGGAGACAGTTTTGTTTATCACAATTGGGTGACTGCCACTGGCATCTCAGGGTTAGAAGCCAGGGAGGCTATTGTTAGCTGTCCAACGATGCATAGGACAGTCCCTGAGGACAATGAATTAGCTGACCCCAAATGTTAACAGGGCTGAGGCTGAGGAATGCTGTCCTATGCCACCATTTTTTGACAGCCTATGTTTATGATATATTTTTTTAAAAAATAGCTATTACAAAGGAAAGCAAGAGTGGGGTGTTCCCCTTCTGTTCCCTTAGGATGCTTTTGTTTTAGAATTTTTCAAGTCATAACCACTACCACTATATATGTTTGTTGCTAGGGACTGAACCCAGAGTCTCCTGCATGCTGAGTACATGCTCCACCACTGAGCTATGCCTCTGACCCACTAGCCACTGTGTTTCTTGCTACTCAGATGCCCAATATCTACATATGAGCATGGATTCTTCAGCTTAACAGTACCGATGCATCGATAAGAGGCTATGAATGGACATGCCTGATTTTGAGAGAGAGAACATGCTTAAGAATAATGAAAACTGCTCTGCTGACTCAAGAGCCTGGATTAAAATGACTCATGAGATTCATTCCAGCCCCATCATCTCTGGTTGTAGGAAGAGGAGTGTACTTGTATAGTTAAGAGCACAACATGACAGAATGCAAAAAAAAAAAAAAAAAAAAAAAAAATCTCCTAGTTCCTTGGAAGAAAGTAATTTTAGGAATTAAAATTTATCCCTTTCCTTTCTACTCCAGTTAAATCATGGTGCCTTTTGGACTCCCTTGAGAATGTGTTGAGATTCCTTTTCTGCTAAGATTAAAGATAAATAGCAAATAGGCTCTTCCCCCCGTACAGTTTATTAAGTAAAACTAAAATTGGAACATAATGCCACGTGAGAGCAGATTTATAGTGAAAATACTAAACATTACCTGAACACTTTAGATAGAAGTCATTTATAGCCTCACACACTTTCAAACTTTAGTAATATAGAGCCCTAGTAGCAGGAATTGTGCACAGCAGGCCTTGATGTACTGTAAGGGGTGTCGTCACTTCTCCTTTGTGGCCTGCACGGTCATCATGATATATGATTAACAACCTTCCTGTCTTACTCATTTTGAAATAAAGCAGCAGCAATCACCCTGATGCAGACTACATTTGAATTACTTACCTGGTGGGAATTTGGAGTGATCAAAGCCAAAGCCCTGAGAATTCAAGAAACTGGGGTGTTTTTTTTCCCCCCTGGTTTGGTGCCTATACTGTTGCAATCAGTATCACTGGAAAATGTTTTCCGCCTCTGAATCAGGTATCTTTGAGGAGAACTGCGTAGATGAATGCTAAATGAAACTGAAGCCCAGCCTTAGCTTCATGTGTCCCTCACTTTCCTTCTGTTTTGAGAAATGTTAATGGCATCAGGATGCCTCCAAGCCAATAAATTATTTTGTTATTGTAAAAACTCAAGCAAGCAGCCATATTTGAAATCATTGGTGGTTATAAAAAGATGCTTTGTTAAAAATGTTCACATTTTGGGGCTGGGGTTGTGGCTCAGCGGCAGAGCGCCCGCCTCGCACGTGCGCGGCCCGGGTTCGATCCTCAGCACCACGTAAATATAAATACATTGCACTGTGTACAACTAAAGTGAATAAATAAATATTTAAAAAAAAAATGTTCACATTCAGTCTCTGGAAGCAGCTCCGTGGTAGACTGCTGACTAGGGTACCTGAGATCCTGGGTTCAATCACCAGTACTGAAAAAAACATTCACTTTTTTTTTTTTTTTTTTACTTAGTCCACTTCTGAATACTCTGATAAAGTAATCAGACTTCTAGACCAGTGGTCTGGATGGCTAACTATTGCCCTTGGGCCAAATCCTGTCTGATGCCTGTAGTATGAATAAAACATTTTTGATATGTAATTATAGATATTTATTTTATGTACTATCTATGACTGGCAAAATTGTGTAGTTGAGATAGAGACCATATTGTTCATAAAGCCCAAAATATTGACTATGAAAAAAGTGTGCTAAACTCACTAGACAAAGGCATATATGTTGTTTCCTTCTTTATAAGTTAAAAATTGGAATAACCCAATAGTTTATTATAGGGAGGTGTTAACTATGTGGCAGTAGGTCCCCGTCATAAAATATTCTGTCCTGTCCAAAATGTCTATCAAGTATGTTTTTCTTGGTGGTACTGGGGATCCAACCCAGCTCCTCAGTGCATACTAGGCAAGTGCAATACCACTGCGCTATAACCCCAGACTTTTCATCAAGGATTTCTAACGACTGGAAATGTTTCCACAATATAGTAAGTGGGGAAAAACAGATTTAAAAACTAAATATAAATGACAATATTAACTATGTAAAGATGCCTAGAGAGAAGAGACTAAAATGAAGTGAACTATAAATATTTAGGTACTTTAGAAGTATGCGTAATTTAAATTTTCTTCTTTTCACGTGATCACAATTTTCTTTTGTGTTTTTAAAGGATTTCTTGTACATCAGGATCAAAAAAGGTTAAGCTGTTGTAGTAATAAAGACAAAACAAAAGATGTACCTGCTGGAACTTCCCATAGATTGTACCCTTCTTGGTGCAGTGGAAGGGCAGCTCCTCTCTCCTCTGCTCAGAGTGGGAGCAGGGCTAGCCTGGGTGGAGGGCAGGGCATACCACTTTTCCAGGAGAGTGGGTCAAGTTCACAGCTCCTGCCAGCTGCTGTTTCTACAATATGGTGTTTTATCACATTAGAAAAGACCTGAGAGAATGCAGTGCCCGAATTTGAATGTTTTGGCAGAAGGACAAGGATGAGTCAGAAAGTTCCAGAGTAGGAGTGCTTTTGGAGGAGGGAAAAACCAAGTCTGGTACAGCCTCAAAGGCCACTGGATGCTTTAGGGTAGAATCAGGAGAACAATACAGCCCACGAGCAGCGAAAGGGCACAGGATGGGAGAGGTGGGAAGCAGCTTCCCCCTCTTTCCCAGCTCTGCCCAAGGCCACCTTCACTCTGAGTCAGCCTTTTCCTTTTAGTTCTTTTGGATCTCCCTACCAAAGTCAGTGATACCTGTAGTGATCAGCCTTATTTTCTATAGGAAATGTAATAAATTAAACCCTACAAACATTGGTCTTTATATTCCTTAGATTCTTTATTGTACCACTGATAAAATTAGGTGAAGAAAATTTGTGTCATTTATAACACTGTTCTGATAAAGCCTCTTGCATGTTTGCCTCTGGTTGAATTGAACCACCTAATATTTGCGGTTCTCCTTCTACATGCCAAGTGCTATTCTTAGCACTAAATACACCAAAGTGAGCAGGATAGAAAAATATTTTTGTGAATAAATATTTTTATGAACTCGTGAACTTTAAAGTACTAGGGTGGGAAATAGATAATAAACATATATACATATACACATGTATGCATGTACATTCATGTTTTATTTCAGATACTGATAAGTGAAAGGAAGACAGAAAAGCAGGAAGCTAGTGACTTGGGAAGAGGGTAAGGAAGGTGCTACTTTAGATAAGAATCATCTAGTGGGTCCTCTGTAAAGAAAGCATTCCACCTGAGACAGGAATAATGAGGCAGAATCAGCCATGCAAAAATTCAGTTCAATTCAACTAAACAAATATTTGAATTGTGCCAGGTACTATTATGTTTGCTTGGATTATATTAGTGAATGAAACAAAGTCCCTGCTTATAAAGAAGCATTGTTTTTGATTGTGTATGGTACATATAATACTAATTTCAGCACGTGTGCACACATACACACCATTGCTGTGAAGAAACGGAAAGAAGAAATGGCCTGAGTAGAATAAGGTGCATGAGTATTAGTTCTAGCAGAATCAGGAAATTCTGTGTGAGGTTGTGTTCAAGTAGGAATCTGAAAGGAGATAGGTGAAGTCTCAGAATAGAGGGTCCAAAGCAGATGGCCTCAGTGGAGGAAAGCTCAGTGTGCAAGTTAGAGAGCAGAAGACTAAGAACATCAGGGCTGAGTGGGGTGGAGCATGTAGAGCCTTTAAAGTGAATAGTTTGTATTTTTATTCACTTTGCAATAAGCTAGCTTTGGGGAGGTTTGGAGTCAGGAGCAATGCTGTGTGATTTCCCCTTAACTGAGAGACTTAATGATAAGAAAAGTGGGAAAGACAGTAAAAATGCTTAACCTGGTGTTTAAAAATATCCAGACAATGCCCATCTATTCAGTGCTCCCCTAATCAGAAGTTTTACTTGAACTGACCTCAGAAAGAATGAAATTGGGGGAGGGTCTGGTTCTTAGTTCCCAGCCCTGTAATAACTTTCAAGGGCTATCCTCTGTGTTCATTTGTAAAGAGGTTCCTGTGGATGGAAGGAAGGAGAAGCAGAATTTTTCCTCTCCCTCTTCCTTCCCCTCATTCCCTTGGATTTATTAAGAAAAGAATTGTATTTTCATCTTCTGAGCACTGCATATTAAGATAACGAGCTCAAAGGAGAATGCACCCAAACAGTGCATAAGGTAAAATTAGGACAATACTTGGGCTCCTGAGGACTGTAATTAAAGCTATCTGGATTAAAAAAAGAGTTATTTCACTTCAGATTTATGTTCCAAGGAAACAAAAAAGGAAGAAAGAATGGGAAAGTGAAATACAGCAAAAAGAACTCTTAATTCCAATGTATTCAACTCACCCATCAGAAGAAATGGCATTAATTCAGGTACCCAATTACAGTAATGTGGTTCAGAGCACCTCAATAGGTGTTTCAATCTCAAGCCAGGACTAACATTTGTAATCCTTTAAATGCACTTAAGAAATTGATGTTACAGCCCCACAATCTGTTAGCGGCCTTGCTTGCTGGATGATTGCAAAGTATCCCACCATTAATTGGATCATCAGAATGTGATCCGCGTCCTGGTCCCTGGATTATGGAAGACTGACTCTGCTCTGCTGTGTTGAACCAGAAGCTCCTTTTGTGAGAGATTTTGACCCTTAATGTAGATAAGTGGTATTTTTCATCAATCTTAGCTTGCATTAAAAAAGGGGAAATGTCAATTCAATGTGGGGCATTTAACGTAATTCAACATCTTTTAATTTAATACCTTGGAAAAGTTAGTCTCTCCGACCTGCCTAACACTTCTGCTGATGGAATATTTCATAAGGCCCTGTTGAAAAAAGGTTGGCTTCCATTTTAATAAAAAAAAAATCACAATTTTGAAAGTCTGCATGCCAGGTACAGTTGTAAAATGACAAAAAAAAAAAAAAAACAACTTTTCAAAACTCATATAAAACATAAGGAAACAAAATTCAATTTCTTAGTAGCTCCCTTTGTTGGGAAGTTGTTGAAAAGATGCATAGAAATTTTTAGGAAATCTCTCTAGTTAGTCTCCTATTCACTAGTGTTTGGGCTATAGAAAAAATAAGGTGTTCGGATTGCTGGTCATCGCGAATTAGGAAGAAGGTAAAGAGTCATTTTTTTAATCTATCAGGTAAGAAGGAAGAATTAATGCAGACCAGTGTTTCTTCACAATCACTAAGTTTTTTGATGGCATATATTTCACAGGTATGAGTCCACATTCCAATTTAGTGAGGTTTTATGAAATTATACTGGCTTGAAGCAGAATAACATCCCACCACTGGTGTATTTCAGAACATATCTGGCATCTGTTGCAATGAAGTTGTCTTTAGCAAATCCATAACACCTTTGCTTCTTGGATTGTTGTTGCTTCCCTGCCAAAAGGTAGATAATGATATGTACCTTTCTGTGAAAACCACTGAAGACTCTGACAAATGGTCAGGTCAGTCTCTAGCTGGGTTGCTTTCAAAACCTGTCACATCCTATCTAATTGAAGCCTGATGACAGTCTGGTTGCTGCTCCATCTCTAGGCAGAAAGTATATCTGCCTTGCTGTTTGTAGAAATGTTACTTCTTTTCTCTCTCTCTATGGTGCTGGGATTGAACCCAGAGCTTGTTGTGTTCTAGGCAGGTGCTTTACCATGGAGCTATGCCTAGTCCCATCTGCTTCCCGTTTTATGATCACCAAGGTGGAGTTTGTGATGGAGTACATGTACCAGTTCCTGATTCTCTGAAGACAAACAGACCTCAGCTATAGTGGCTGCAGCCCTGTCTGACAGCTCTGGGTTCAGACTTCAGTATGCCCTTCTTTTCTAATGGGGTCCCTTGGTAGTGAGTGCCATGCAAGCACAGGATGAATGAAATACCCTACGGACCTGGGTCGGAAGTCCTTGTGAGCCAGGATTCTTTAAAGCTGCAGGAAGAGGATATAAATAACAACTTTGAGACAAAAAATAAAGTTAAGAATCTTACATAGGACTGGGTACAATGAATAGGTTTATAGTGTAGATGTCCTTATTAAGAGTGTCTGGCATTAATAATGATCTTTGCTTGTTGTCTATTTAATTTTAGTCTTTCTTGCCAGTATGAATAGTGTAGAAAAAAATATCTTCTGGCCTTACTTTGTCCAATCTGGCAACAGACTTCTAGGCAAATTAATTTTTTAATCTTTACTAGCCAAAACTTATTTTATATTAGGGGGTTACTTTAGCCTTGAAAAATGAAAACTAAATGTGAAGACTGGACTTTATCATGGAAAATAATTGTTTTTGTAGTTGTAGATGGGAAGCATGCCTTTATTGTGTTTTATTTTTATGTGGTGCTGAGGCTCAAACCTAGTACCTCACATATGCGAGGCAAGTGCTCTGCCCCTGAGCTACAGCCCCAGCCCAGAAAATAATTTTTTATATACATCATCTATGCCATCTCAAGGCCAGCTATTTTCTTCTTTTTTTCTTCTTTTGTAAAATATACAGATTAATAAAGACATGATGCTTGCTGGATTTGCTGAACCTGTATGAACTAACATGTACATTTCCCAGAGGTTTTTTTGGTAGAACTAGACACTTACCTTTTTGTCTTTTATTCCACACTGTGGGCTACATCTGGCCCCACAGGCTGGAGGGGAGGTTAAGAGGTGCTGGTGTGATAAAGTAAACTTGCCATAAGCTACCTGTCTTATTGTTTCAGGGTTTCACCTGGCTTGCCACTGTCCCTGAGCTGGCATTATTCTTAACCGCTCTCCAAAGTGGGCTGAAAAATGCTCCTAGACCTTGTTCTTTCATGTTACAGTTCCACCCTAAATGAAGTTGGCAGCTGTTTTTGCCCAGTGCTCATGTACCTCTGCAGTTTCCTTCCTGATTGAATTCCTGTAGAATCCCCCAGGACAAGGATGGTGTGCAAACCAGTGCTGGCCAGACTGCTAGCCTCTGGTATTAGGAGTAAGATGTTTACCCTGAAAACAGGTCAGTTTTTATGCTCTAAGACTTCCTTAAAAAGAAAAAGTACTGTTGAGAGACTAGGTTTTGGAATGTACCCTGAGTGTGTGCACTGGGCACACAATGGCGCTCCTGTGTTCTCTCTCTCCTTTGCTTCCTCTTCCTCCTCCTTGCTGCTTCTCATTTTCTTGCACTTTCTTGAGAATTCAGAAATTTCTCTGGAGATTAGATATCCTATTTTAATTGAAAGATCCAGCGTACCTGTTAACAGAGAGACTACCAGGTCAATTTGGGGTTAGTTTGGGTAATAACTATTTAACAATTCTTTCTCTCTCTCTTTTTTAACATGTCTGTCTTTATTTTTTTAAATTTTATTTGTGGTGCCAGGGTTTGAACCCAGGGCCTTGTGCATGCGATGCAAGCATTCTACCAACTGAGCTATATCCCCAGCCCTTAACAATTATTTTAACATAAACAAGTCTTGTTTAGGGTTGTTGTTTTGTTAAAATGTGGTGAACTGCGGGTCAAAGTCATGGATACCTCTCTAAGCCAGCTGCTTCCATTCTTTTTTTTTTTTTTTTAAATATTTATTTATTTGCTTTAGTTGTGCACAATATTTTTTACGTGGTGCTGAGGATCGAACCTGGGCCACGCGCGTGCTAGGCGAGCGCTCTACCGCTGAGCCACAATCCCAGCCCCTGCTTTCATTCTTTGATAGTTCCAGTGTTCCTCTAAAACTCATCACAGGTTTCAGCCACTGTGTTGTCAGAGGAATGTCAAGGTTTCAAAATCATTATGAAAATGGAGAAGAAAATGACAAAATGCATGAATGGGATGAACTTTGTGTATTGAGGACAACACTTTCATAGATTGAAAAACAAATTTAACAAAATTTTTGTTACCACACCGAGCTTGTTTGATCATTGCCAAAATAAGAACCAATTTTCACTCGATGATACTGAGAAGTTATGACATGGGTAAACAGGAAATGGTCCATCTCATCTGTCCCTCTGGATACCTGCTTTCAAATGTTGTGCCAGGAGGAGGTCATGGGAGGAGCAAGGTGTTTCATCGGGTATTGACCCAACACCAGGGCTAGGCTAGGCTGTAGCAGTGACTTCAGTCTGCATCTCACGCCTTCTTCGTTACAGCTATAGAAGTGAAGAGAGGTGGTGGGGGAAACGGGGTAAAAAAAGCTCATTTCCAAACCTGTTGTGATAGACTTTCAGCTGTATATGAGTTCAGGGCTCTTACTGGCATGCCACCCTAAATCTACTCTCCTTATTGGAGAAAAAGAACCTCACAGTGTGAAGCTTCTGAATGCTGGCTGACCTTGTGACCTACTTTGTAAGAAGTCTGCACCCAGAACTGTTAGATAAAATTAATTTCAGCCCTTTCGCTTTGATAATCTCACAAAGGACAATTCCCCGGTTGATCCACAGGTTGTCATTCTGCACACAGGAAGTGGTGGCCAAGGTTCGTGGCCAGGACCCCATCAGTCTGCTTTTTAGCTCCCTGTTTCCCCTAAGGATGAATTCATCATCATATCCAGCCTCCTACATCAAATACTCTTGATGACCCAGACAAGGAAATCTTTGGACTTTGGATTTTAAATTAGCCAAAACCCACTGGTCTATCTTTAACCTGGGATTTGCAAGTCCTAAACCAGTGACTTCCCTGACCCCACTTCTTCCCCATAGTAATGACTATTGGACATCTACATATGAATTCAAGCATGACAGTTTTAACATTCTAAAAATGAGAGATTTCCATAGAAAGTGTTACTTTTTTTTTTTTTTTTTTTTTTTTTGGTACTAGTGATTGAACCCAGGGTACCTAATCACTGAACCACATCGACACCCCCCCTTTTTTTTTTTAAATTTTAAGACATGTTCTCAATAAATTGCTTGGGGCCTTGCCAAGTTGCTCAGGCTGGTCTCAAACTTGCGATCCTCCTGCCTTGGCCTCCCTAGTCACTAGGATTACAGGCTTGTGCCACCACACCCAACAAGGTTACATTAAAAAAAAAAAAAATATATATATATATATCTATATATAAAAAAGATATATATATATCTTTATTAGTGACTGGCCCAATCCTTTATCAGATGTCATTTTATATGGTATTTATTCTTTTTATAAGCTGGTTTCATGCTTGATCTGTCCAGTTTGGAAGCATTTGTTTTTCCCCTCCAATGGTGTGTGTGCATGTATACATGTCTAGAGGACAGCAGCCTGTTTTATTTGGGATTATCATTCTCAGTTATTTCTCCTCTTTCCCCCTTTTGTCTCTGCCACTCAAACCAATTTCAGCCATCTACCAGCTCTCATTTGGGATAATAGCCTCTCTTTTTGCCATCGTCTTGTCATGTTTGATTCGACCGCGCGAGGATTTTAAATTAGCCAAAACGTTTGCATGCTGGGCTCACTCTGCTGCCCCAACACATTGTGGAGCCGCTACTCCACTTGATGCCGATATTGATGATTACTCAGAAAAAAATAAGAAATGGCTGGTGGCTGTCATAAAATTCATTCGTGCCATGCCCCTTTTATACAACAGAGAGGGAAAAGGAGGGAGATCACCTGCTTTCCTGCTGCCTTGCTGGTCATCCCATTGTGCTGGTGCCCGGCTCCCACTGGGAGATTATAGTCTTGCTAGGCCTGTGATTGTAGAAATAAAAACAGTAAAAAAAGTGATATAAAATAATAAAAGAAGTGCAGTTAAATTCAATGACTTACTGCTGATGGGCTTTAACTCACTAGTGAGAGAACAACCTGATTTTCTTCATTTTATTCTGCCTGTCCTGAAGTTTGCTTATTATGGACTAAGGGTACTGATTCTTGCCAGATAGAATCACAGAAAGGAAACTAGAGGACTAGAAAGATCTTTAGGTCATTGTTTCTAAAAATCTAGCTGTTGATATGTCTGAGTTGGGTCTTTGAATTCTCTAAAATCTACTAGTTTTCTTCAGTATTTTTGTTAGGTTTGTAGATCAGACCCATGATAGCAATGTATTTCTAATTTATCATTCATCATCATATTTTTGTGAAAATAGCATCATTGGCTGCTTCCCTTGAATAAGCAGAACTTAGAGCTCCTAAAATATTTCACTTGTTTGAGAGTTAAATACATAATTAAGCATGTACTTTTTTTTTTTTTTTTTTTTAACACACTGCTTTTTGAGGTAGTGTGATTCTGTTGAGCAAGGTTCACATGATTCCAGAACAATGGGATTAAAGAGTAGAAGGAAGCCTCAATAAATCAAGCAGTTTTGTTTGCAAGACATTTTTAGCTAAGTTCCCTCATTAGATGTTGCAATATAAAGATTCCAGCTCTATATTTTGTTGAGACTTGCTTCACTCTTTCACATGACTTCTGTTATGGTAACGTGAAATTCTTTTTAAGAGGCTGGAAGTTGTCACATACTTCATCTTGCTACTCTTATCTGGTGTCAAGTTCAACAGGCCTTTGGCATCTTCTGTCCTTTCCCACCTCAGGTGAAGTACACCTCCCTTCCAAAGCTGATCCCAATGCTTTGATGTTCTCTAAGAGTCAACTTTATCAGTTGGGCCTAGCATTTATATACATCCTGAATTCCTCTAATTCCAAAAACAAAGTGAATAAATAAACAAAAAAACTTTCCCATACTTAGATAAGCACTCAGAGAGCTGTCTTCCTTCCTTCTTTCATTATTTCACCATGAATTTTCTCATCAAAATGTTTCATGGATCTGATCTCCACCTAGCCATCAGGACCACTCCTTACCATCTTGCCGTCTGTGCCTATCTCCATACTGCATTTTCCACTGCAACCTCTGAGGTCACCACTGACCTTGCCATCTCCAAATCTTCTCTCAGTCTCATGTTCTTGAAATTTCTGCTGAATTTAAAAAGAACATAAACATTATACCTACTTATGGATACTATATGATGTTTCAATAAGTATTTACATCTTAGAATGTTCAAATTGGGTTAAGTATAACTGTCTCCTCAAACATTTATCATTTCTCTATAATGCAAACATTCAAAATCCTTTTTGCTAGCTTTTTGAAAAATACAGTAGATCATCATGATCTGTAGTCACCCTAATGTGCAGTCATGTGCCAGAACTTCTTACTGCTGTCTCTCACTTGGTACCCACTGATCAACCTCTCTTACCCTCTTGTTCCTCAGCTTCTGTGACTATCAGTATTCATGCCTGAATTTCTCCCTTTTCTTCTACAACTTTTCTTCTCCCTTTTCTTCTTTTTTTTTTTTTTTTATAATTTTTAATATGTACAACTCATAGTGCATATATTTAGTATCTTTTTACATACAACTGTTTGTATACAAAGTATATTCGTACAATTTAGGTCTTCAATCATGCATTAAGGAAAATGATATCCGACTCATTCAACCACCTTTTTTCCCCCCCCTCCCTCCCCTCTTGCTCCCTCCCTTACCCTCCCTTCCCTTGAACATTCTAGTGTTCCTCTAATCCTCCTATGTACCCCATCCAACAATACTTTGAAATAGCCTCCTTATATAAGAGAGAACATTTGGTACTTGGATTTTTGAGACTGACTAACTTCACTTAGCATTATGTCTTCCAACTTCATCCATTTACCTGCAAATGCCATTAATTTATTTTCTTTTATTGCTGAGTAAAATTCCATTGTGCGTATATACCACATTTTCTTAATCCACTCATTTACTGAGGGACATCTAGGTTGATTCCACAACCTAGCTATTGTGAATTGTGCAGCTACAAACATTGAGATAGCTGTGTCACTGTAATATGCTGTTTTTAAGTCCTTTGGGAATAGACCCAAGAGTGGGATGGCTGGGTCATAGGATGGTTCCATTCCCAGTTTTCCAAGAAATCTCCATACTGCTTTCCATAACGGTTGCACCATTTTGCAGTCCCACCAGCAATGTATGAGTGTGCCTTTTTCTCCACATCCTCTCCAACATTTATTATTGCTTGTGTTCTTGATGGCTGCCATTCTGACTGGAGTGAAGTGAAATCTTAGAGTAGTTTTGATTTGCATTTCTCTAATTGCCAGCGATGTTGAACATTTTTTCATGTATTTGTTGATTAATCGTGTATCTTCTTCTGAGAGGTGTCTTCTCAATTCCTTAGCCCATTTATTGATTGGGTTATTTGTTTTTTTTTAGTGTAAAGTTTTTTGAGTTCTTTATATATTCTAGAGATTAGTGCTCTATCTGATGTGCATGTATTAAATATTTGTTCCCAATTAGTTGGCTCTCTATTCACCTCACTGATTGTTTCTTTTGCTGAAAAGAAGCTTTTTAGTTTAAATCTATCCCATTCATTAATTCTTGGTAGTAATTCTTGCGCTACAGGATTCTTATTAAGGAACTTGGGGCCTAATCCAACATGTTGGAAATTGGAGCTTACTTTTTCTTCTATTAGGTGTATTGTCTCTGATCTAACTCCTAGGTCTTTGATCCACTTTGAATTGAGTTTTGTGCATGGTGAGAGATAAAGGTTTAATTTCATTTTGTTGCATATGGATTTCCAGTTTTCCCAGCACCATTTGTTGAAGAGGCTATCCTTTCTCCACTGTACATTTTTGGCACCTTTGTCTAATATAAGATAGCTGTAATTAAATGTATTAGTCTCTGTATCCTCAATTCTGTACCATTGGTCCACCAGTCTGTTTTGGTGCCAATACCATGCTGTTTTTGTTACTATTGCTCTATAGTATAATTTAAAGTCTGGTATGGTGATGCCCCCTGCTTCACTTTTCTTGCTCAGGATTGCTTTGGCTATTCTGGGTCTCTTATTTTTCCAGATGAATTTCATGACTGCTATTTCTATTTCTTTGAAGAATGACATTGGGATTTTGATAGGAATTGCATTAAATCTGTATAATGCTTTTGGTAGTATGGACATTTTGACAATATTAATTCTACCTATCCAAGAGCAAGGTAGGTCTTTCCATCTTCTGAGTTCATCTATAATTTCTTTCTTTAGTGTTCTATAATTTTCGTTATACAGGTCTTTCACCTCTTTCGTTAGGTTGATTCCCAGGTATTTTATTTTTTTTTGATGCTATTGCAAATGGGGTATTTTTCATCATTTCCCTTTCAGAGTCTTTGTCGCTGATGTACACAAATGCCTTTGACTTATGTGTATTGATTTTGTATCCTGCAACTTTGCCAAATTCGTTTACTAGTTGTAAAAGTTTTCTGGTAGAGTTTTTTGGGTCTTCTAGGTAGATTATCATGTCATCAGCAAATAGTGCTAATTTGAGCTCTTCTTTTCCTATCTTGATCCCTTTAATTTCTTTCGTCTGTCTAATTGCTCTGGCCAGAGTTTCCAGTACTATGTTAAATAGCAGTGGTGAAAGGGGACATCCCTGTCTTGTTCCAGTTTTTAGAGGGAATGCTTTCAATTTTTCTCCATTTAAGATAATGTTAGCTCGGGGCCTTGCATAAATAGCTTTTATTATGTTAAGATATGTTCCTGATATTCCTAGTTTTTCCAGTGTTTTGAACATAAAGGGGTGTTGTATTTTGTCAAATGCTTTTTCTGCGTCAATTGAGATGATCATATGATTTTTGTCTTTAAGTCTATTGATGTGATGTATTATGTTTATTGATTTCCGAATATTGAACCAGCCTTGCATCCCTGGGATAAACCCCACTTGATCGTGGTGCACTATCTTTTTGATATGTTTTTGTATCCGATTTGCCAGGATTTTGTTGAGGATTTTTGCATCTATGTTCATTAAAGTTATGGGCCTGAAGTTTTCTTTTTTGGATGTGTCTTTGCCTGGCTTTGGAATTAATGTATATTGGCCTCATAGAAAGAGTCTGGAAGAGCTCCCTCTTTTTCTATTTCTTGAAATAGTTTGAAGAGCATTGGTATTAGTTCTTCTTTGAAAGTCTTATAGAACTCGGCTGTAAACCCATCAGGTCCTGGACTTTTCCTTGTTGGTAGCTTTTTGATGACATCTTCTATTTCTTCGCTTGTAATTGATCTATTTAAATTATGTATAGCTCCACATCCAGTTTAGGCAAATCATATGACTCTAGAAATCTGTCAATGCATTCAGTATTTTCTATTTTATTAGAGTACAAGTTTTCAAAGTAATTTCTAATTATATTCTGTATATCTGAGGTGTTTGTTGTGATATTCCCTTTTTCATCACGAATGTTAGTAATTTGAGTTTTTTCTCTTCTTCTTTTCGTTAGCATTGCTAAGGGTCTGTCAATTTTGTTTATTTTTTCAAAGAACCAACTTTTAGTTTTGTCAATTCTTTGAATGGTTTCCTTAGTCTCAATTTCATTAATTTCTGCTCTGATTTTAATTATTTCCTGTCTTCTACTGCTCTTGGTGTTGGTCTGTTCTTCTTTTTCTAATGCTTTGAGGTGTGATGTTAAGTCATTTATTTGTTGGTTTTTTTTCCTCTTAAGGAATGAACTCAGTGCAATGAATTTTCCTCTTACTACTGCCTTCATAGTGTCCCAGAGATTTCTATATGATGTATCTGTGTTCTCATTTACCTCTAGGAATTTTTTGATCTCCTCTTTGATGTCTTCTTCAACCCCTTGTTCATTCAGTAGCATGTTGTTTAGCTTCCAGTTGATGGAGTAGTTTTTCTTATTCCTTGTTTTGTCGTTGATTTCCAATTTCATCCCTTTATGGTCCGATAGCATGCAGGGTAGTATCTCTATTTTTTTTATATTTGCTGAGAGTTGCCTTGTGACATAATATATGGTCTATTTTGGAGAAGGAGCCATGTGCTGCTGAGAAAAATGTGTATTCGTTTACTGAGGGATGAAATATTCTATATATGTCTGTTAGGTCTAAATTGTTAATTGTTTTGAGGAGGCTTAAAGTTTCTTTGTTTAGCTTTTGTTTGGATGATCTATCCATTGGTGAGAGAGGTGTGTTGAAGTCCCCTAGAATAACTGTGTTGTGGTCTATTTTACTCTTGAACTTAAGAAGCGTTTGTTTGATGAATGTAGGTGCTCCATTATTTGGGGCATACAGATTTATGATTGTTATATCCTGTTGATGGATGGTTCCCTTAAGTAATAAGAAATATCCATCTTTGTCCCTCTTGATTAATTTTGGTTTGAAGTCTACCTTATTTGATATGAGAATGGAAACCCCTGCTTGCTTCCGCCGGCCATGTGAGTGATAAGACTTTTCCCAGCCTTTCACTTTCAGTCTGTTGATGTCTTTTTCTATGAGGTGTGTTTCTTGGAGACAGCAAATTGTTGGGTCATTTCTTTTAATCCATTCTGATAATCTGTGTCTTTTGATTGGCGAGTTTAGGCCATTAACATTCAGGGTTATTATTGAGATGTGATTTTTATTCCCATCCATTTTTATTTGACTTATGGTCTTTAGCTTGATTTGGTTTCTCTTCTGGTTGGTATTTCCTTTAGTTTAATATCTCCCTTTGTTGATTTTCGTTATCATCTTTCTCTTCTTCTTCATGAAAAATGTTGCCCAGGATGTTCAGAAGTGCTGGCTTTCGAGTTGTGAAATCTTTTAACTTTTGCTTGTCGTGGAAGGTTTTTATTTCATCTTCAAATCTAAAGCTCAATTTTGCTGGATATAAGATTCTTGGTTGACATCCCTTTTCTTTCAGAGCTTGAAATATGCTATTCCAGGATCTTCTTGCTTTTAAGGTCTGGGTTGAAAAATCTGAACATAATCTGATTGGTTTCCCCCTATATGTAATTTGCTTCCTTTCTCTTGTGGCTTTTAGTATTCTCTCCTTGCTCAGTGTATTAGGCATTTTCATTATAATGTGTCTAGGTGTGGCTCTGTTGAGATTTTGTTTGTTTGGTGTTCGGTATGCCTCTTGAACTTGGTTTTCCATTTCATTCCTCAAGCTTGGAAAATTTTCTGTAATTATTTCATTAAATAGATTACTCATTCCTTTGACTTGAAACTCTGCCCCTTCCTCTACGCCAATCACTCTTAAGTTTGGTCTTTTTATGCTGTCCCATAATTCTTGGATGTTATGTTCTTGATTTCTAACAAGTTTTGCTGTATAGTCTAAATTCTTCTCTAGGATATATATTTCGTCTTCATTGTCTGAGGTTCTTTCTTCCAAGTGGTCTATTCTGTTGGAGATGCTTTCAATTGAACTTTATTTTTGGTTTATTGCTTCTTTCATTTCTGGAATTTCTGTTTGGATTCTCTTTAGAGCCTCTATTTCCCTATTGAAGTAATCTTTTACTTCCTGTATTTGTTTTTGGAGTTCTTTGTCAAAATGATCTTTTGCCTCCTGTACTTGCTCCCTCATCTCATTTTTGAGTTCATTCTTAAGTTCCATAAACATTTGGCATATGTAATTTCTAAATTCCATCTCTGGCATTTGACCAACTGTGCTTGCCATGACATCTACTGATGAGGTATCTTGATTTGTTTGTGTCATTTTCTTCCCTTGTTTTTTCATGTTGCTTGTGTGTCTATTCTTCCTGCACTGTGGGACCTTGACTATTTCGATTTTACCTTAAAGCCTTTTGTTGTTCCCGTAGTACAATGCTATCAGATCGCCTTACAATTCCTTTACACTTTTAAAACCTAACACTTTCTATTCAGAAAATCCAAGTTTGATCACAATGAACAGATTTGGTTAACCCAGATATTATTTCCAATTTACTCTGTACGCTTCTGATGGGGTTCCATAGCTTCAAGTATTGGATACAGACGTGTTATGTTTAGGAAGAAGGAAGTGTCTTGAATTGTTCTTTCTTGGAAAGTATGAAAAGAGGTTTCTATTGAAGTGGTTTAGTGGAAGTGGTTTAGTATCAGTAGACGATGGAAGAAAGAGAATGGGGTTGACAATTTGGTAAAAAGATCAATTTATATATATATAGTAAATTGGAAAAGAAAAAAAAAATGAAAAAGAGTAGGAATTGGTGTAAGAGAGAGGAGAGAGAGAATCAAGGAAATAGAGAGTAAACTATATATAACACCACTTTGCTACCCAGTTCAATTGCGCCGGTTCTAGAAATCCCAAGTTTTGCGTATAACTTGTTTTTGGCTCTGTTTAGTATGCACTGGCAGGATGTAAACATGAAAGATGAAGGAGGAAGAAAAGATACAAGGGTGAGAAGGAGTAAAAGAATGAAAGAAAAAAGGGAGCGGAAGCAGATAAACACACTAACAATCAATGCGGAAGGAAAAAAAAAAAAAAAAAGCAGAACAAAACAAAGCCAAAAAAAGAAAAAGAAAAATAAACAAACATACAAACAACAACAACAAAAAAAAAAAACCCCTCCCTGCAATCCAGAAAATCAAGCAGACCAATAAAAAGAAAGGGAAAAAAAAAATAATAAGTCAAACCCCAAGTCTCAGACAAAACGGGCCCTGGGAAGCCCCCCTCTTTTTTTCTTTCCAGTTCAAACCAATTGCTATTGGATCACAGTCTGTGATCCTGTCAGTGAAATCAAGGCTGCATCCTAGGCCAGCGGCTGCACGGTTCAGTGAAGGAGTGGCCCAGGGGGACTGTGTGTGTCAGCAGATGAATGGCGCCGGGAAGGGGGATCTTCCAGAAGGCACCCCTCCCCAAGCCCACCCACAGTTGCAGTCCCCTGTGGCCGCTGTGCCAGCCTCAGAAACACCTTCCCCTGCTGACCAACCAAGTCTCACCCAATTGTGCGTTGTCTTCAGAGAGCTGGAGAGTCCCTGGGTGGATGCAGCAGTCGCTCTCCGTCTCCTCCCCTTTGTCAGGACCAGCCCCTGCAGCTTTCAAAGATGGCGGCGCTCTCCTTCCAGTCAACAGCAGCTCCGCAGACTCCCAGACTCCCGTATCCTTGCCGATCGCACCGGGAAGCCATACCGAGGGTCGCGTCAGGCGGAGTGTGGATTCGAACTGGTGTGTGGACCCGCGGTCTCCCGTGGCTCCCCAGCACCAGTCCCGCCGGCTGTTATCGCTGGTTTTTATCGCCGGTTTCACGCTAGTGTGCAGTGAGTTTGGCTGGGGTTGCAGCAGTAGCGCGGTCTCCTCACACTGACCTTGTTTCGCACGGCCTGTGCACCGCCCAGGCGGTTTTGCAGGAGCCTCGCGGCTCCAGCCGCTGCAGACAGCTTGTCTCTTTCTCTCTCTGGTAGTGGTAATCAAACCATCCAGGATATCGGTATTTTCAGTCCATATATATATAATGACAGGCAATTTATCTGCTTTGTTGGATTCTTTCTACGGAACTGTCCTGAAGTGCGGCTTCCTCTAATCCGCCATCTTGGATCTCCCTCTTCTCCCTTTTCTTCTACAACATTTGTTTCCCTGGTCCTCATTCTTCCATGAGTAGAGCTTCAGAGCTTGTGTCTCTGCATAAAGTACTTTATGGATTCTTGACCTCTCTTCCAATTTCCAACAAGCATTCAAAAGCTGATCAGAGTTACCTGGCTATGCAGCCAGAAGTGCAATATACCCATTTTTTCAAAGTTTTTCATGGCTTCTTTTCTAAGTTAACATCTCCTGACTATGATTTTGTTGGTAGCCTACCCTTTTAAATATCCACATTAAAACAACACCAAGTCACTTTTTTTTTTTTTTTTTTTGGTACTGAGGATAGAACCCAGGGGTGCTTAACCATTGAGCCACATCCCCAGCCCTGTTTTATATTTTATTTAGAGACAGGGTCTCACTGAGTTGCTTTGTGCCCCTCTAAGTTGCTGAGGCTGGCTTTGAACTGACAATCCTCCTGAGCTGGTGGGATTACAGGTGTGCACCATCATGCACAACTCCAAGTCACTTTTGAGGCTACCTATGTCTTATCAGGTTTTATAGATTACAAAATGCATTAACTGTTTTAATATTTTATTTCATCTTCATTACAGTACTTTTGGTTGGACAATGCTGTCTCCATGTTTATTCTACAAATGAGGAGCCAGAAACTCATGGTGTCACTTCAACTTGAACATTCAGTGCACCCCAACTCCCACTGTACAGGGAATAACTCCATGATGTGACAGATAGGGCCTCTCCAAGCCTGCCAGCCTCAACACATGTGCTACCTATACTATTTTATTACCACTTGCTTGTTCTGTACAGCTATGTCAGGGCAACACAGTGCTGGCAAGTTGTCCCAAGCAAAGTCTCTGAAGAATACTTTTTAGATGAACAGTGATACACAGTAACCAGAGGGCAGCTGTGCTGAGAGAAATTTGGTGGTTGAATTAACCACCTTGATTTAGACAGATGATCTTTCTCCCCGCTAAGTTTAGCTTTAAGCAGTGTCTGCTGGTTCCCCTTTAAAAGAGGAATTAATAAAAAAAAAAAAAAAAAAAAGAAGAAGAACAATAAATGAGGGTCCTAATTAAGTAATTTTGTGTCAAAATTTTACAGAAAAGATGAATCCAGATTGTGAAGACTGACCAAACGCCCTAGAAGCAGTGAAGCATCACTGTACCATAAAGTCTGCAGATCTGTAAAGAGATACCTTGTAATTATTATTAGAACAGATCTAGCAAATTATAGCCAGGACTCATAATAATAGATTCAGCCTTGGAACTGACTATGGAAAAAGTCTGGATTTTAGAACTGAATTCTTATGATCAAGTAGATTTCCTCACCTCCTGTTGTTTTTAAATCACACATTTTCACAATACTGTGTAGTCAAATAACTTATAACACTTGAAGTATAACATGTAAGTGTTCTTTGGATAAAATATGCAGTTTTTGCTGCCAGAGGTGAATCCACACGTAATTTTTTGAGTGCTTACAATGTGCAAGGCCTCACATGAGATAGACAAGTGAAGAGGTTCAGGCTGATCAATTCTGGGGCTTGTGGAGCACAGCGGAGAAGAATCCTGAACCGCTGACCCTGCTTGGACTGTAAATATTAGAGCATCATTGCCTCTCTGTTGTTTAGTGCTTCTGTTGCTCCCCTAAATCTTGGTGGACGTCCCACAGGAAAATAAAAGGAAATCCAAAGGTTGATGGCAGTGAAGGAATTTTTAAAACGAGGTACCTTTGTCTTCCCAGACATTGGTATGTGGGGGTATTCTCTCAGATGGGCCACTTTTTACTCTTGTTAGCAAAAGTAGTTTTTTCCAAATTAGTTTGCAGGCTTTCATTTCCAGAATTGTGAGATATAGGATGCTATTA
Organism: Tamias sibiricus; assembly: GCA_025594165.1. Taxonomy (NCBI): domain Eukaryota; kingdom Metazoa; phylum Chordata; class Mammalia; order Rodentia; family Sciuridae; genus Tamias; species Tamias sibiricus. The sequence goes on along the minus strand of CM046669.1, from coordinate 49,140,025 downwards.
TATCAGGCTAGTGCTTTTTATATAAAGAGTTATGTAACATGACCCTAAAGCAAGATGACGTTTCAGTAGGTAACTTGTCTCTCTTTCCTGGATTCAGAGAATAATGTTCATGTTCTCTACCTACAGGAGAACCCTGGCCAAAATCAGTAGTCAAAAGGAACTTTCTGTTCATCTTAGGAGCTTCAATTAGTGTTGAGCAAGGAATTCCCTGAAATCTATATTATAGTTTTCTTTTTGTCCAAGTCTTTTACTTTGCTTTTCCTGAGTAGAGATGACAGTGGCTCTAGAAATAAGGATGTGGGTGAAAAAAAAAAAAAAAAAAACCAACCATAAGCATTATATGCACAACGGTGTCAAATGAGCAATTATGTAGTGCTTGCTTGTGCAATGGAAGGCCCCATATTGCTTTGCCTCAGTGTGTTGCCACTTACACAGCATATGAGAGCCCAAAGGGAACTGTGGAAATACTGAAGTCCACAGAGCCAAATAAAAGCATAATCTCTTGTATACACAAGCAGGTGAGGTGTGGAAGCAACTTGGGGAAACAGAACAATGGATGAAAATCTTCTGCTTAAAAATGTAGTGCATGTGGATACAAGGATGTACATCTTGTGAACATCTTTCTCATCAGGAATGAAGCATATTTCCACCCCATCTGACCCGACCCTTTATTTAAAGACCAAAGAAATCCTTAGAAATAGTGAGCTCTGATTTTCCTCATTTCATTGCCTGGAAAATTATTTGTAGCTGATAAAAAATGGGTTATATCCAAATGGATATCACATTGCAATGGGTAAGAATTATCTAAATGTGTTATCTAATAGTTTGCCTTAAATAATATAAAATGTATTTACTATTTCTATTAGTTTTTGGCAATAACACTTACAAGTTCTCTCTGTTGAATGAGAGACAGAAAAACCCATGTTTTCCCCAGAGCTCTCTCCCCAGGCTTCGTTTTGTAAAAGCAAGTTTAGATTAGATAATTTTAGTTCTTTGTGTGAAGCTATTTTTGAATGTAATTTTTGCTAATAATGCAATTAGTTGTGTTTTTTGCATAATTTGCAATAAGGTGTTGAAGTTTAAGAAGCTTCATTTTATTTTAATTAACAACTGATCGGTAATAATAACCAAGCCACTGCTAACATCACCAGTTTTAACTCTTGAAAAAAAATATGCATCAGACTCATAACTCCTCCTTTCCCTCCCCCACTTTGAAATATTTAATAAGAATGCCATGTATAAAATTACCCTGCTGGAGGGAACCAGGGCTGCATGCCAATATAGACCACAGTGGAAAATCACTCAAAACTGCCTCATGTGTTCTGTCTCCCAGCCTCCCCTTCCCCCTTCCCTTTTTGTCTCCTCCCCTCACTCTTTTCCAGCTGTCCCTCTCATAGTTCAGTTGTAGGGGGTGGGAACATACACAGGGTTGGGGGACTGTGACATTTCAGTTTACCGTTCCTAACAATTCCTTTGCACATTCCATTAGCACATTATTTATAGCTTCATAAAAGTGTCTTTTTTTTTTTTCTTCTTCTTCTTCTTCTAACAATATCCTCGTACCTCCGATGATAATGCTATCTGAGGATTGAATTGTTATTTTTAAAAAATCTATTTCACAGGTTGCTTCCTCATTGGCCCGCTCTCCTCGGCATCCCTCCTGTCATGCTTAAAAGTCTGCCCACAAATCCTCTCAAGTGACTCGGCTCAAATCTAGCAGTTGGAAACAAGTCTGAGAGAGGCTTGGGCCGAGATCCTGCATCTTCCAGCCTGCAGTTTCCAAGGCTGCCCACAGCCCCGAGCTCCAGATGTCTGTATAAACAAGACTTTCTAGAAGTCATTACCTCATAACTCCTCAGAAGCTTACCCCTGACAAGCCTCTCAAACCCGGAGGGCTATGTTTTCCCTAATAAATTCCTTTTTGAGCCCACTTGTTAGTCAAGCGTTGTGCTCACTAACTACAGCACGGACCCTGTGTCTTGGGCATAAATTACTCTTCTTTGCCACTGTCTCCGAGCACCCCCTAGTTATGGATTACTTCGTTCTCGACTTGACAGGAACATAATTAGAACTGTTGATGAAATCTACCAAATTGTTCCTCCGTGGCCTCAGTGGTCAGGAAATTTGGCTGAGTCGTATTTGTCACCGATGTGGAGGCTCTAAACACTTCATATTAACTACGTTATTAATGTGCCCTCTAATCTGCCCATGAATTGGTAGCACTTGAAGTGAGCCCGGCCCTAATGGCACCTTGCAATGAATACATTGTGGTGCTGCATTAAAAGTTTCAGCAGGGAGATGTTAATAAAATTCCTGTGAGAGTGTGTGTATGTGTGTGTGGGTGTGTGTTGTTGGCACATTGATGCCTTCCTTTTGAAACATGACTTTCTTTAGACCTTTACTGATGCCTCAGTTCATGCATGTTTGAGTTTGCTATTTTTGCCACTGCTTTGTCTCATAAATTCTCCTTTGAATGTCAGAAGACAGTGAAGTAGAGTGGTTAGGAAGGGAGCTTTTGGAGTGAGGCAGATCTGGGTTGAAATTCTTGCTTCTGTAATCACAAGCTTCTTGAACATATTCCTTAACCTTGTTGTGCTTCATTTTTCCCATCAGTAAAATGGGAGCTGGGCAAGGTAGCACACGTCTGTAATCCCAGTGGCTCAGGAGGCTGAGGCAGGAGGATCAAAAGTTCAAAGCCAGCCTCAGCAAAAGTGAGGTGCTAAGCAACTCAGTGAGACCCTGTCTCTAAATAAAATACAAAGTAGGACTGGGGATGTGGCTCAGTGGTTGAGTGCCCCTAAGTTCAATCCCTGCTATTAAAAAAAAAAAAAAAAAAGGAATAAAAGTATCCACATTATAGGATGATTATATGGGATTAAATTGAACATATCTCTGAGTGACTGGTCGGTGAGCAGTGAGAGTCAGTGTGGATGACGGGGATGATGATGAACAGTGGCCTCAGCCCTCCCATCTTCAGGGATGCTTTCTTGAGTGTGGGTGTAGGTTTACAGACATGCTCCATGGCAGCCAGAGCTCAGGTGCTTTTCAAGTAATGCACGTAGTCTTGGAGAAAGAATGAACTTTACAGTTTAACAGCACAAAGGGGCACACCAAATTCCACAGCTATTCTATCAGTATGTCTTATATTTACCGAGACAGATTAATATCTTTTAAAATAAAAGAGTAAAATAAATGCCATTTAAGATATATAGACACATACCCATGTCTCATTGTTTTTCGTTTCTTTAACAATGAGCTGTGCCCCTTGTTTGTGTGGGTATTTCATAGACTGATTCTTAATGCTGTGTGTGTATCCTAACCATGACGCACTGGACCAGGGATTGACAAATGTTCACTAAGTTGTGTTCCACAGTCAACTATTATAAATACAGCGTAGACTAGGATTATGGGAGCTAATAAAGGAGAAAGGGTAAAAGATGATCCGCTGGTGAGAGAACATCATTTTTTATAGAGAGATTCCAGTGTTCCTGAAAACACAGTAACAAGGTTACTGATTATTGAAATATAGCCTTTTGTTTCATCTGTTAAGCATGAGAAAAATTTAAAAACTTTTTGTATTACCAGTTGTCTTTTTTGGTTCTGTGCTCTGTGCCTGAGTTTTCTCCTTATACAAATTAGAAATGCTAACACATATACAGATAACAAGCAAGCTCTACAACATTAAGGAAAAGATCTTGGGGGGTGTGTGTGTGTATTCTGGTAACATGATTTTGATATTCCATCTTTTAAACATTTATGAAGCTCTTACTATCACTGTGCACTTTTAACAATAACCCCTTAATACAAATACAATTGGCATCCCCACTTGGTAGATGTAGAAGCACAGTTTAGATAACATGGTCTCTCCCTCTGTCATTGTATACCTGCTTTCAACAAAACCAAGGAGTGCTTTCCCAAACACTGAACCCACCAACCACTCAAACAAAATAGTACTTTCTGTCAGTTCTTAAATTTGCAGAATAGATATGGAAAAATTGGCTCTATGACAAGACTACTGTCAAGTAGTGCAAAAGTATGTTGTTTTCTTAGCTAAGAGGGCTACAAATGTCACAGGCCCCAGGCCAGGGCTTCTCCCTCTGGGAAATCTTCCCACACAAGCTCAGGTTCTGTCTTGGGTATGAGACATTCTCAATTATTGCTGTGTAAACAGAGACTAGTGAACAATGAAACAGTAGGAAATGATTTGTATAGGCTTAACAATAACAGGTAGATGTGTAAAAAGAATTCAGAAGTTCCTAATTTTTCTTAAAGATGTGTCCCCAATTTCCAGTTTATAAAATTCTTTTCATCATTTAATGACCCAATTCAAATGCCATCTTATACAAGCAGCTTTGGTTCTGGTTCTATTTGGAACTGACCTCCTGTTTCCCCCATGTCCCTCATCCTTTGGATTGTACTGTGTGGATGGATCTACTGGGTCTTGCCTGATCACGAGTGAACAGGTGTTCTTTACTTTTTCTGTTTTCTGTACATCCTCCTTCATTCTATGAAGACCTTTTCATTCATTTTCTCATTTGATCTATTGGTGAAATAGAACACATACACAAAATGTTTATCCCAGAAGGGTTAGATGTCAGTGGCATGTTTTAAATAAACCCTATACTTACCAAGACAAAAACAAATCATGGAGGATGAGACAATTTTAAGAAACTCCACCTCATCGCAAGGAGATGGGTATCATTCCTGTTTATATAAGTGAGAGCATGGAAAGGTTCTGTTACTACAGGTCATGTAGTTACTGAGTGACAGACCCAGGCTTGAATCTCAGCTTTCCCCACAGTGATTGTCATGTGCTAGAAATCAAAAGTGAAGGCAGAGAGTAATGGGTGGATACTATGCGACTGCAGGTCACATCTGAGAAAGTTTTCTTTAATATCATACTGGAATTGAACCCAGGGGCACTTTACCACTGGGCAACATCTTCAGTCCTTCTTATTTATTTTTAAATTTTGAGACAGCATCTTGCTAATTTGCCCAGGCTGGCCTCAATCTTGTATTCCTTTGGCCACAGTTTCTCAAGTCACTGGGACTACAGGTGTGTGGCACTATGTCCAGCTTGATTAAGTTTTAAAAACCAGAACAGAATAAGGAGATTATCTTGGTACAATAAGAGAGAATTTGTAGAGACGGACATCTTTTTAACTAACATAACCAGACCAGTATATTGTCGTGTTATTTTGGATGTAACTGTTTTTAGAATGAAATAGTTCCTATCTCTTGTAAAATATTTTAATTATACAGATGAATCTAAAGAAAATGAAAATATCATTGTACATAGAAAGCCACTGTAGAGCATAAATAATTCTTTCTGGCTTTTTAAAAATGACTGTAATCTATATAGCTGAACTGTATTTTTCTTATAGTTTTGAAGCAATTAGTGCTTCAATGTCAGTGTCTATGATGGACAGCAGGGATCACTCCTCTCACCTCTTTCTGATATAGTTGAGAAAAAAGAGCTTAAAGTGTCCTCATTAACTTTCTGCCCTGATGATAGATATGGAAAACCACTTCACTTGGTCAATTGATCACTGCACAGCTTTCTAAGCCTTTCTAGGTCCAAAGAATGGAGAAGTATGGAGGAGACATTTCAAATTCCTATCTGAACCAAATCTCAGAAGCAAAAATAAATTCCTTCTATTAAAGATTCTGGGATGGAATCTGAAATTGGAATTTATGTACTAGGACCTAAAATTAAGAGCAAGACCTCTGGACTCAGAAAGACTAATTTCCTTACCCTCAATTTTCTTGTCTGTAAAATAGGATCAATAATATCCACCTCAGGGACTTATTAGTATCAGGATGGTATTAAAGTGTAAAATGTTTATAAAAGAATCTCACATGATATGTAATAATATTATGTTAATACAATAGAATTATTGTCACTAACCTCTGCTTATCACCTATATTGACTTCTAGCCAGGTTGTAAACTGTGGTCCATTTGATACAGCTGGCAAGGCCAGATCTCGTGGCTAGTTTTTGAAACTCAAGGTCACTAGGTGTACCAGCTCCCATTATTACCCACTGTACATTTTATCCTGATACTATATTTCATTGTGCCATTTGTTTACATATCCAGATAAACATATTATATTAGATTGTACCTTTAGCCAGTGTTCATTGACATACTGATTGCATACCGACTGTATGTCTCTATGGTGTGTGTATATTGTCCTTAAATAATTTGCTTGAATCATGGTGACTTGAGCACTTTATCACTAGAACTTAGTTTAAGCAATTTTCAAACATGTAAGCAATATTCAAAGTAAGTCTATTTGCCCTCCCTTTACAACTTGGCATATGAACATTTTTTAAGTAAATCTTGCTGCTTCCATAGTTTTGTTAGCAAAGAAAAAACAAGCAACTTGAGTGGGAGCTTATACTCCCAGCTAGATACTACATAATCAGCACTGATTGTTCTTTCAAGTCAGATTATGATTAGTTTCATTGGTTAGGAAGTTTTTAGCACAGAAAAGATAATAGATTTAATTTAACTTTGGGGAATTAGTGAGTGACTGGAGGCCCATCTGCCTGTACTGACGCACCTTTTAGTGCTGGTGGGTTGAGGTTTCTCTAGCATTCTGTTCCAGAAGGACCTTGTTTGGATGTTGATACTGAGGAGTCAAGTTATCTTACATCTGTCTCAGTCTACACAGCTTTGTAGAGTGTAAGCAGCAAAACTGGTTGGCATCCCAAGGCTGCCCAGCTAACCACTATATATTCTTCCATCGTCAGTAAGAGTAAATAAATGAAGTAAAAAAATAAATAAATAAAAGTAAAATAAATTAGGCACATTTATTTGCCCCATGCACTTAGCTTATTTCTTTCCCATTTAAGTTATATTAGCTAAATATAATTTAGAACCTACTGTCTGAGATCTTCTGACTTTCCTTCTCTTGGTTTCTGAAATATTGCTAACAAACTTGAAGTCTGATATTCCTTCTGATAACACTTCAAAGTTGCATAGTTCCTTATAGTTCATGTTTGCCAGCAGACCCTTATAACAATCCAATGTAGATATTATTATCCATCTTTTAGTGTTTTCTGATTAAAAAAAAAAAACACTCAATTTTACTTGAGTCAGGATTTTAGGATGAGCACATGTAACAGGATTCAGATATACAACCAATAATTTGTGGAGCTCAGTCCCAAACCCTGTTCTTCAGAGGCTCAGGCCAATGATTCTTTCATTCAAACCTTGCCTTAAAGGGCAGGAAGGATGTGCAAGATCTTGTCTCCAGGCCCAGAAGCTTTCAGAAATGACATGTAGAGGTAATGATTCCTGCATTTCCTGCATTCTTTGTCATGAAGAGTGGGAGAGAGCCCATCTCCATGATCATGATTTTCATGGTGTGGAGTCAGAAACAGATGGCAAAGGAAGGCTCTAGTTAGAAGCAAGCAGATTGACCATGTTACCAATTACAGGCCTCTAAGCCACCGTGACACATTCTGTAGACTACTGACCTCATCTAGCACAGTGTCTGTCTTCAAGCAGGACCATATGCAGACGGACAGTGACTATGTATTTTTAAAACATTATTCTTCATTAGTAAGGTGGGCCAGGCACACAGCAGACTCAATGTGGTTCATGGCTTCTGTTACTTCCCATCTTCCTTTCTCAGACAAATCTGTGCTCCAAGTCCACCACAGTGAAATGCTAGTTTGGTAAACTGGTGTGTGCCTTCAGCATTTCTTGTGTGGAGCATATGCTTGCATTTGAAAGGATGACTCACAGTTAATCATTATAAAAAATAGGCTTACTACTTCATAAACTCTAGAAAAGACTGTTTTCTTTTCTAAACATTTAAATTACTCAGCCATTTTATGTGTTAAAACTCAATTATAACTTAGAATGTCAGAGAATTTCAAAAGCTCTTCCCTGCAGGATGTGTGCCTAAGACTACATTTTATCATTCAGTAGTTCCCACTCTCTCTAGTATAGGTTTAAAAAAAAAAATGAAATAATTTAAACCACACTGAGACACTTGACAAGACATTGGCCATTGCTCTCTCATACACTTTGGAGGAATGTGGGAAAAAGTGTCATTTTACAGCTTCTCTGGACTTCCCTCCATTGTCATTCATGGTTGTATCAGAAAAGGGATAAATATGGGGAACATCTCATGGTTAGAAAAGGATCCCCAAGTCCTGTAGCAGTCCAGCCATATCTATTTTGTAACAGATGTATATGAAATAGAACTATTTTTATTGTAGTGAAGGGCCATTGATCAATTGAAAAAAAAAAATGGGAATGTTACTTGAATCTTTTCTGCACTGTAAGTTATAAAATCATAGGCCGGTAGTTAGTGTAAGTTTCAAGTTTCCTCGAGAAATCTCTTTCAGATTAATGCCTTGAATCCTGTAAAGAAAGCTTGCATTCCCACCTGAAACCTGGTGGCTCTATTCTACTAGATGAGAAGATTAAACAATAGGGTTGCATCAGAAAAACTAAAAGTTGGAAAGAGCTAGATATCAACTTATTGGTCAACCTAGACTGGAAATAAGGTGAAGTGATTTGAATTTGTTATAAAGAATAAGTTTTCTTTTTTTGTTTTCTTCCTAGCATGAAATCAAAGCCATATCCAAGCAGTAACAAAAATAAGATCATGAAATTCCAAAGGAAGTATAAGGAGTGTAATGTTGCAATACTAACATCTCCAAAGATGAAACATACGCTTGGTTTCTATGTAAAAGAAATAGTACAAATAATGCATTGCTTCCACTTGGGAATATTTTCTATAATCTTATATGCAACAGTACCATGCTGCTCTTTCTCTAGCTACCAACATGTCAATCAATTTTACCATTGTAATATATTAAATAGTAGATAAAATGGCTATTTGTACATAAAAGGGGCTTTGCTTCCAGTCCTACTCCTTGTTTTATTAATCAGAGACATGGAGCTCAGGGAGGGTTTGTGACTTAGACCCATAATTTCAGATAAGGGAAATGCTGGACTAAAATCCAGGTACCTGAATGGCAATCTAAGATTCTTATCACAAGACTTCTCTGAAAGTCTTGTCATTTTAGGCAGGAATGAAAAAGCTAGAAGCTTAAGAGACAAGTCAAATGCCTTTTTTTTTTTCTAATTGTGAATCTCAACAACAAAAATTAAAGTAAGAAAATTATTAGGTGGCAGTATTACTTTTTCAACCTTGTCTCAAGTCAAGACACTGTCTTCTTTGTGGAGGCTAAACTAAGATAAGTATCTGGGTTGTGTGGCTTCTTCGTAAATCTGGAAGACTGAATTCAGGTTCCAAATGATGCTGAGATTTGCTAAGTAAAGTCCTACTTGTCAATAGCTCCTCTTGTTGGATATTTAAAGTTCAAGAGCTTTGTTTGCTTTAGTTAAGTGCTCTGAAGTGTTTCAACAGCCATTGGCCCATTTATATAAACAAATGAAGGAACACACTGATAATCCATGACACCCGGAAGCAGCCCCAGTCTAAGGAGAAGCAGAAATCCTTTATGACTTAACGATAAGCTTCCATACACCTGCCTGATTCACTTTGTTAAACAACAGGTGTGTACCAGTGGGTTTGACTAGTTTCAGAGGAAAGGACTTGGGAGGGGGGCAGATTCTTACTTTGACCATGTTTTTGTCTTTTTATTGATTTGTGAGCATTTTGCTAAGAAGTGCAATGGTAACCTTGATGTACCATTATTCATTTTCAAAATCAACTTTTGTTGTTGGTGATCCCTTTTCTACTGGAGACAATTTTTATTGGGTTTGTTAACTGTTTTCTTCCAAGTGCTAGTTATTTTATGTAGTTTATCATTTATGCACACTTTTTTACAGAGTGTTACTATTTATTTATTAAGGAAACTCCTTGTTAGAACATTTCCTCTTTTAGGCACTTGGATAAAGTTGCCTGTATACACATACACCAGGCAAAGTACGTTTCTGTGTGTTGGCTAAACTTCACTGTCCAATCATGTCATCTTCAAAGAACTCCAAAAAATACAACTCCGTTATTAGAGAGAGAGTTGAATGGGCCCAGCCTGAGAACCTGGGGTTTATCATGCCAGAGTTTTCACAAACTCTGACAGGTGTGTCTGTAACAAAGATCTAACTTCCATCATGGCTGTCCAGGTGGTGGAGAGTTACTGAATGACATCAGAACATGGAGCTCAGCAATCTGAGCTTTGAAGCCATACAGAGCCAGTTTTAAACCTCAGGTTTTGTGGGATTGTAAATGAGTAAAACCACTATGGAAATCAGAATGAAGGTTCCCCCAAAAGACTAGGAATGGAATCACCATATGACTAAGCTGAACCACTCCTCAATATATATTCAAAAGAATGAAAATCAGCATACTATAGTGATACTTGCATACCCATATTTATAGCTGCACAATTCACAACAGCCAAATTATGGAAATAGCCTAAGTGTCGGAATAGATAAAGAAAATATGATATATGGGCACATGGAATTTTATTCAGCCATAAAAAATTGTGTCATTTGCAGGAAAATGGATGGAACTTGAGACCATTGTGTTAAGTGAAATAAGTTGGACTCAGGAAGGTGAGGTCATCTGTCTTCTCTCATGTATGGAGGCTAGAGAGGAAAAAAGGATAAAAGGGGGGTGGGAGGAATCTCATGAAAATTGATGAGAGACCAGTAGAATCCAGAAGGGGACCAGAGACAAGGAGAAGGGAAGGAAAAGAAGAAGCATTGGGAATGTAATTGACCTAATTATATTGTGTTCATATACAAATATATAAGAATAAATCCCACTATTATGTACAATTAAAGTGCATTAATAAAATATAAAAAAATTAATAAAACCCAGATTTTGCCTGTGGGTGGTGTGATACTGCACTATGATCATAAAAAGGAGAAAATGCCATGTACCAAAAAACACTATTGTGAAACTCAAATGAGAGCGTATTAGGTTAAATAATAAGAAATTTTCAATACTTGACTATTACTAATCCTGCAATAGAACCGTGACAATTTCAAATGGTTCAGTTGAATAGGTAAAACATTTAGAATAGTTCTCAGCAAATAGGGAGTCCTATTCTAACAGCAACTTCCACAAAAGAGACAGTGTGGACTAGAAAGACGAAAATCTGAATTTATTGGGGAGAATAAAGCATACATCTCCCAAGATAAAAGAGTAGGTCAGGTAAGAGGAAGGACAAGTGCCTATTGTCTTCTCTTTTCAGTGTCTTTGGTGTTGGCCTTATCCTGGTTAATCCTTATTAGCTCGTGAAATAACATACCTATAGCTGAATCTATAAGACCAAGGCTCTAAAAACTTCGTAATGTAGTTTATGCTTTAGAAACATTTTCAAAAACTCTTTAATCAAATCTCAACCCACAAAGTCAGGGAAAACAAAGTTCATGAAACCATAAAGAGAGAACAGTTAGGGAAGCGAATGCTTTTATGGAAAAGTAAGACAAGCTTTCATGACTGGGCTTGGTACCAGGTATAGAATTTAAAGGTTAGCAAACTTTTACCACTTTCTCTGTCCCTTCATAGCTGACACCTTTGACCTGTTGTCATAAATATCAGGTAATTTATTAACCCCCCAAAGTCTAGGTGGCTAATTTAAAGCAGTGTATTGTTTGTAAGGGGCTGTAGCCAAATGCTGGATATACTCGGTAAAGAATGTCACAGAAGCTGAACCACCTGCTCTGGGTTGACACATCTTGGTTCACACAAGAACTTGAGAACACTCCTGAATTCTTGAATGAGTGCCTAGAGTCAAAAGGCTTACTAGCATGGGAATTTGAGCTGGGGTTGCGGGGGGTGGGGGGGAAGGATGATATCACATTGTAGATAGGATCACTGTGTCAAAATCAGAATGGAAGGTGGTTTGCTCAGAGACCAGGCAGAGAGGATGTAAGAAGATATTAAGTTTAGTTTTTTTTCCTACAATTTACATCAAATTCAGTAAATTATTTTGTCGCCCCCCCCCCCCCCACTCTTCACTCTTTATTGTAAATACTTTCCCACTCAAGTTTCCTTAAAGGGAAATGAAGTAATAAGTTTAAAGCATTCAAGAAAGAATTGATTTTAATTGGATAGTTCTCCCCTTCCCTAGACTATGGAATTTATCTTGGGGGTTGGTAGGAATTGGTGACACATTACTGATATGCAAATGACAAAGAGGGGTTGGCAACAGATTTTAAGAACTATTTTTTGGAATGCAAGAATTTCCTTAAAGCTTTGCTTCTCATTTAAAATCTCACCGCTCTTTTTATCCTTAACTGCATTTAGATGTAGGGGCATCTCTCCCCTTAAAGAAACTCTTTAAGTTTTTGTCTGAGTGGAGTGAGGAACTCGTGTTTCTTCTACATGAACCTCTTTAATCTGTTACATGTACCTCTTTAATCTGTTATATGTCTTTCTCTTGTTTGGCAGTAATGGGGACTTTTCTTTCTAAAATTGTATTGTTTGTGTGTGTTCCCTACTCAGCCCATTTTTTTTCATTGTTCTGTGGAATTGTGTACTTTCTTTTCTGTTAGGCTTGGAGTTTGAGGTGATAGAATGTGTTGGTTCTCTCCAATTTGTTTTCTGAGGAGGTATTACATCCCTCTGCTTAGGTTTATTCATGGTTCATATTCACACCTGGTAGAATTGGCTAATTGGAACAGTGAATTGGGAAAAACTGTGAGTATAACAGTCACGGAAGCACTTAATAAAAACTAGTTTAAATCAATTCACTTACAATGACAAAATTTTTACTTAATACCATAAGGCACAAAGACCTGTGATGAGTACTGCCAAAGCCTCCCCCTCAAAAGAGACACAGTTATAAGGCAAAACACCATATAGAAGGCAGAGTATGATTTGGCCATAGATTTCTATTTTCTTCTTTGTTATGAGGCAGTAAATGCTCATTATATAAATTAATCAGAACACACAAACAAGCTGAAAGAAGATAGTGTAAAATCACCACACCTGCTGGAAGATGGTTACTGCTAACTCTTGGAAACTAGAACACAAGTTGGGAGGGACCATGCATGCACCTCACTAACCTGGGCACCTGATGTCCACGTTTCCTGGAGTCCCAAGTGCTTTCTGGGAAGTGCCCACACCAACCCAGGTGGCATTGCCTTATTCCTTTGCGATTTTTTATTCCTCCTGACAACATTCAGTAATTCCCCCCTGGAAATCTCGGCTCACTGCAAGGGAAGGTAAACAAGGAAGCAAAGAAGAAATGCCAACTTTTAACTCTTGCCAGTATTTCTGTGCAATATCGTATGACAATATCAATCAATTAATTGTTAATTAAAATTTCAAAGCATCACTTTATTCCCCTTAGGAATGAAGACAACTTTCCTTTTCCCCAGAATGCTATTTTGAGAGTTTTTGTGGGATGAATAAATGTATTTCTTTTAACACTTGTGTTGTTAAAAAATGCTATTGTTTCATTTGAGGTGTGAGGAAACGTGCTAACCTTGTCATCGTTGGTGCAGCAGTGCAGAAATGATAACTGTATATACATTTTTTAATAAAAATAGGGAGAAGCAGGAAGGAGAGAGACAACTTATTTAAATCCTGAATACAGTCAGACCTCATATGCATTGTTAAAAAAAAAAAGCCCTAAAGAATTGCATATGGATTAGAGGGATGAATATTCTATTATTTCAGTCTGTTCTGCTGATCTTCTTATTGTGACTTTGTGCTTCAGAAATCTGCTAGGAATTTGGCTTTGCCGTAGTAGGCAGTAATTTTAAATGTGTATCAAGCACTTGATAGTGTATGATTTGCGTGCTGTTGCATTCCTATTCCCTAAATTTTCCACCAATTTATTACTTTTTTCATACTGTTTTAATATTTCAGGATGATGAATATATACAGCATCATTAAAGGTAAATAAAAAATGCATGAAATTAAAAAAATGGAATATTAGATGTTTCTTTGCTGTAATCCCTGGCCCAATAGGAATGAAATGTCTCTGTTCTGTCGAGTAATCCCTAAACATGATTAGGAACCTGGTAGTGTCCACACAGCCCACATAATATTTGTATCATCTAAGCCTATTTATGTAAGGTTTGAGTAAAAGTTGTTATTAGGAGACCTATAAACCCATTTTACAATTTCGAAAGATATGCTTGCCTCTTAATCTTTTCTACCTTTATTATTTCTCCTAGAGTTGATGACAATGTGTTCTTAATTCATTTTTCAGAATGTTATTACTGTACATCTTTTTCATACTTAGATGATACATGGGTGATTCTATTGAAATATGTTTTTAAGACCAAGGATTGAGATCAGCAGTTCATTTGCATCTTGAAGCTGTTTTTTTCTTGGTATTTGGAGGAAGAAGAGTTCCTTTCCTAGGGCATTTCACAACTTCCAGGCATTATTTGATGTAATCCTAGGACCAGTTTTCCCCAAAGCATATCCTTTTTAGGAAGTCATAAACAAAAACAATTTGCATTCTTTGATGCGTTGCTACAAACATATTTAATGATGGTTGTGAGTTTAGAACCCAAGAAGGCAGTGTACTGTAAGAATATCTAAATATAAAAAGACTAAGAAATCTTTTCTCTAAACCATAGGATAATGGACACTTGCATTAGCCCCACATTGCTTGAATGAATTTTTTGGGAAAATATTTTTCTTTCTTAGCAAATCTTAAGTGTTTGTCCTCCCGAAAAGGCTTCTTTATAGGGAGAAGTTTTCAAAACATTTAAAAGTCATATGGATGATATCTTTTTTTCTCTTTTCTCCAATGAGATTTTAGCAGATACTGAGGATCTCTTAATCCAGTTTAGTTCTTTTAAATTTTCAAATATTGATCTAGGAATTGCATATAAAACTATGGGATTTTAGGAAAGTTAGGGGGTGTACCATTTGCAACCTTATTTCTGATATACTTAGAATATTAGAGCATTCCTGTAGCATTCTTATTTATTGCTAATTTATTTTTGGTCTAAGCACAGAAGCTATTATTTTACTATTCACAACTTAACCAAAGTCATGGAATGTGAAGATCAGTAGCTCCTTTTCTTCAGTTGACCATTATAAATTCTATATATTCATCCCACGTGTAACATGTTGTTTTGAAATATGTATGCATTGTGGAATGGATAAATTGAAATAATTAACATGTGCATTCCCACATATACTTGCCATTTTTTTCCATAGCTGAAGTCCACACTTATGAGCTTTGTCACTATTAGATGACAATAGTTTCTAATAAATACCACAGAAGTGATATAGTTTATTTTATTTTTTGGTGATGCTGGGGCTCGAATGCAGGGCCTTCTGAATGTGGTCAATTTTTAAACCACATTTCATACAGTGCTCCAAAGATGTGATGTGGTTAGACCTTTTAAACCTTGGATTCCATTTTGGCCAATTAGTTCTGATGAGCTAAGATGAATCTTAGAAGTGAAAGAGGCATTCCTTTAGCATCTGTGTAAGTCAAGTTCAAATTTGCTTTTTCTGCAGATGCCAGGTTGGAGCAGAGTAGTCGCCACATTGCTTCTTTATACTTTGCAAGTGTGCCATTTGGTCTACATGCTGTCAGCAATCATGAACATTTTCCTCTGGAAGCTGGTTACTGTGTGTGTGTGTGTTCCCCAAGATGCAAAAAAAAAAAAAAAAAAAAAAAAAAAAAAAGGTGACATCAAACAGCATATGGCCATTAGACCCCTAGATGAACTTTACCCCTAGGAAGGCACTTAAGAGCTGGGGATGAAAAAGTTTTAAATAGTTCACACACTTACGCTACAAAAATGAGCCAGTGAGCCTGTGCTTTCGTAATGGTCGTGTGACAGCGCTGCTTCATTGTGTTCAGTTCAGCGGAAATCTGAGCCTCCCGCCACCAGCTGCGCTGAACTGAGCACAAATGTCTCGGGTTCAGTTGGCAGATAAAGCACTGCTGTGTCACAACTGCAGTGTGTGGGGGCTACCAGGTGCAGCAGAGCCAGGGAGGCCTGAACTCAGGTGGTCTTTTTACCCAGGCAGGTGGCACAGAGCCGAAGACAAGAGGGAAAATCTGGGCCACTCTTTTGGAAATTTTCTGGATTAGGTATGTAACAGATCCTATTCCCAAAGCCCTTGCAAACAATGCTGAAGCCAACAATGTAGAGAGCAGTGTAGCCTATGGGTTAGAGCTCAACCTTTGCAGTTAGTTCCCAGCTGTGTGACCTTGGGCCTTTTACTTACATCTCTGTGCTTCCCTTAGGTTATGTGTAAAATTAGGATAATAATATTATCTACTTCAAAACATTAAATAAGATAATTCTTTTAAAGCTCATAGCTCAGTGCCTGGCACATAGCATTTCACAATATTACCACTGTGAAGCTCCCCATTGTGGTGTGAGCGATACTTTCCATTTTATAAATGGAGAAACTGAGGCTGTAAATCATTAGTTCACCTAAGACCTCTTGGCCAAGAATAGAATTTGCGTTTCCTGGCTCTCATGCCATTTAGCTAACCACTAATCTATGCTCCTTCCCTGCCTTACCCCTTAACATTCCTATTTTTGATTAAAGTGAGAGGAGGACTTCAGAAAATAATGGTAAGAAATAACCTCATAGAGATTAACTTAATCTGCTGCATCTCCTCCTTGTGGCTGATCATATTCAAAATAAATAATGATCTGGTTCTAGTCAGTATCTCCCCACAGCTAAAATTAACT
This sequence comes from Tamias sibiricus, assembly GCA_025594165.1. Taxonomy (NCBI): domain Eukaryota; kingdom Metazoa; phylum Chordata; class Mammalia; order Rodentia; family Sciuridae; genus Tamias; species Tamias sibiricus. The sequence goes on along the minus strand of CM046669.1, from coordinate 49,123,397 downwards.
GACTTTTAAAATTGAAGATTTATGTTCTGGGTGAAATTGGCAAATTTTAGAAATATAATTATTTTTTGATGACTTTGGACTCTGTGTGTTTCTGAAACTATCCACAGACATTTAAACGGGCTCTGAGCCTTGGGCAGAATAAGGTAGAAAAATGTTTACAGTTCATAGTTGTGAAAGTACGCTGCAGTATTTTGCCTTAAGCAATACAGAAACTCCTGGGATAAGCAAAAAAGCACATTTTCAAAGTAAAAGACTGAAGAAAGTAGCAGAATGTTACATGGTGAGGTTAAAAACCATTGTAAGGTTGGATAAAAAGCATAGACAATGTGGTGCCTTTATGCTTCTATTAATAATGAGTTGTGTCTATATTCACAAATTAGCTTGCAGGTTAATATTGGGATTTGGCTAAACAACTGGTTATTAATTTTTTGAGAAAAAAAAAGAGTTGAATTTGCCAGTTATTTGAGTGATATGAACACACAATTCCCCAAAGAAGCAAACAAAACCGTTCGCAAATATAGGCATCATATAATTCAGTTCCCTCTAGGTTGAACTTCATTCTACAGATGGAATTCCCTTTCAACCCCAAAATAAATACTAAATAAGCACAGGTCTGCTGCTCATGTCCATGGCTCAGTCAGGCTGCTAATTTGGTTTGATTACTAGATATGGCCCAGTGGTCCGAGGGTGTTGCTTCTCAGCAAATGACAACAGTATTGTCATGGGTAGAGAAGGAGCTTTTTTTGGTTTGTTTGTTTTTTTGTTTTCATCACCACAGAGCAAAGCCTTTTGGGCACATTAATGCTACTTTTAGCAGTAAGGCAAAATGGGAAATAATTGGGTTGAGGAGCTCTTGGGATATTAGTGGTGCTGCGGGCAGGAAAGCAGGCATTGGAAAATAAATGACAAATTAGTATGCTTAATCTCTTTATTGTGAATCAGATGCCATGGCAGAGGTTCATAATACATTAATAAATACCAGTTAATGCAACTGAGAACTATTTCTCAAATTCCCAAGAGGGGTAACAGTGCTTTCCCAAGAAGGTCAGCTGTTTACCAAGTGATTTCCCTTTTACCTAAGGAGGTCTTCATGGTATAAACCTAGGAAAAGAATAGATACCATGATGTATGTGAAGTATTTATGCTCTGATGACACTTGCATCCATGTCAACCTGCCTGAGCATCTCTACTGTCCAGGATGTCCCTGGTGGGGCAGGTTTTTCTATTTCTCTCATTTTATAGACAAGCTCCCTAAGGCTAAGAGGAATTAAATGTCTGAACAAATGTTGCTCTGCATTAGCTAACCAGGCTCTTTAATCTTCATTTTCTCACTTCCAAATTTGTTTTCTTGCCACCCTATCACCCCACCTATATAAAATCCGATTCTGAATTAATTGTAATTCTATATAAATTTGATATCTTGAGTTGAGCTCTCTTCCCTGATCCATTATAACTAAGATCTGTAATATTAAAATAAATTCCAAACTATTACTGTTACTGATGTTGCAGTCTCCCTTTAATGTCCTTTCTGACCTGTAGCCTTTATGACATGACCTTTTATATACAGTCCTGTATGTCCTTTTTTTTTTTTTTTTTTTTGTGGTACCAGGGATTGAACTCAGGGGCACTCGTCCACTGGGTCACATCCCCAGCCCTTTTTTGTATTTTATTTAGAGACAGGGTCTCACTGAGTTGCTAAGTGCCTCGCCACTGCTGAGGCTGGCTTTGAACTCGTGATCCTCCTGCCTCAGCCTCCCAAAGTGCTGGGATTACAGGCATGAGCCACTGCGCCCGGCTCTTTATGTCCTTTTTGACATGACCTTTAACCTATGGAAACTCTGAGATACACAGGGGTCACAGCTGAGCTGCTTCTGTCCAAAAGTATCACTAACTAGGCTTGGCAAGGCCAAGTGCTCTGACTCTTGGCTGATCATATCATGTGTTTAGCAAGCAACAGTATCTGAGTCGTAGGTTTTCTGCTGCAGCATCTCCAGAACCTGAGTCGGTCATCACTGCTCACGGGATCTGTTGTGACTGGGCATCTGTACAGCAAGCCCTTCCAACTTAACTCTGCTTACTCTGCCATCTTCTGCTCAGAGCGGTTAGCTGTTTACCTGTGCGCTGTACCTTTGTCTTCATGAACAGGATGTTTTGTAATTATTCTAATACTTGTTATGAGGGTGATTTTTTTTATATATGGTGCCCTTTCTATCTTCATTGATGTCATCCGTTTCTTCGTTGCTATATAGAAATAAAGGAACTAAATGCATGTTTATTGCTCAGTCGACAGGAGTGGCTTTGACCAACCATGATCCTGCTTCTTTGTTCATTCAGGAGTACCTTTCTGATGACCAGTTAGGATGTGATCACATTAGTAATAGGATAGAGAAGCTGTTATCTGGCCAAGGTCACGGAGAGGATATACAAGAGGACTGGGTCTATAGCTTAGTGGTACAGTGCTTGCCTACAATGTTTGAGGCCCTGGATTCCTGGGTTTGATCCCTAGCACCTGGGGAGGGGAGGGAATGTGTATAAGGAATAGAAACTATAGGAAATGAGATTTATGTTTGAGCCAGAGTTATCAAAATTAATTTCTAAGGAAGAAGAACATTTTGCTAAAGATGACAAAACATACTACTTAGTGAAGAAAACCAAAAACAAGCATACCTCTCACCTTCTTGTAGCAAATATGAATGCCAAATCTTTGCAGTCAAAAATGGTTGCTTTCTTTTTTGCTTTGTTCATTATTCAATTTATTTTATGAACAAATAGCCCTGTAGAAATCAGAGGCTGGTCAACACATACACACACACACATACATATATATTTATTTATTTATATCCATTTATCTATTCATTTATTTATGGTGCTGGGAATTACACCCAGAGTGTCATGTCATGCAAAATAAGCATGTGCTCTGCCACTGAGCTATATGCCTAGCCCCTTTAGCCTTATTTTTAAATTTAGTTTATATAAGACATTAAACCAAAAATCTTCTCATTCTTTTTCACTTTAAAGAAATAGGTTAAAAAAATTTTTTTTAAATCATGGATTTTGTTTTCTTATATAATAATCCAAGCACATATTTGACACTGTAACTTGATTGTTCTTCTAGTATCTTCTCTTCAGAATGCAATGGGGAGGCTTCCGGGTAATTATGCCTCCTACCTTTCTAAGACAGTCTGTTACTGTTTTCTCTAAATAACCTGTGATCATGTAATGGATAAACAGTATTACCTCTGTTTTAATGACCCCCCCTGATTTGACAGTGGCCGGCAGTGTGCCAGAGTCAGCTCCTTGGACACTGTTTTTGTTCTACATTCCTCAGTACTACGACAAAAACTATTTACGTTTTGCTTGAATAGCTTAAACACCATTTTAGAAGACTTTAGATTGCTTTTGAACATATTTGAATGCATCTTTAGCCATCACTGGGCTTAAAATGGAAACCCTTTTTTCAGCTTATCTGTATTAAACACCTGTAAAAATCAATGGTACTGTATTTTTTTTTTCTTATAATGCTCTGTTCCTTTAACTAATGCCAGAAATAATGCACAATTTATTCTAGCGTGTTCTTTTCCCTTTGCCTGATGTTCTCTGGTAGTAAGTGGCATAGTGTGTAAGAACTCACTTCTGCTGACTTAATAGTAAAACTGCCAGGTTGATGTTGAAATTCAACCAATTGGAGCCTAATCCTCAAGAAATTTGCTGTCTCTCCTACTGATTATCATCCGTCGTCTTTATAATGAATATGCAGAAAGTTTATTTTATTTTTTTGCAGGGTGCACATACTTATATGAATGACCAATAGAAGAGGTTAGAGTTAACTAGTGATTTTTTGAGCATTGTTATTTTTCCCTAAAATCAGAAGTCATTACATTTATATTGAAAATATTGAGTGGTTTGTATGAGCTTTTTGCCAAACTAAGATTCGTGTGCTGTAGCCCATTACAAATGTGAAAGATTGACCATTTTTTATGAGTTAGAATAAAAAATATGATAATAATGTCTTCTCATCATCATAAAGGGATGATAACGACTAAATGAAATATTTATATTATCTCATTTTATTTGATAGGTTCCATCTTCTCCCATACCAAACACTTCCTCAAGATACCACAGCCTCCTATTTAAGAAAAGAGAAATCTTTGTAGAATTTGGGTTGTTCATATTTGTGCTAATAAATACAGTAATCCAATATTTTACTCATTTTTATTCTCTTAAATTTCTTTTGAAATTTGTTTACACCTCTCAAAACAGAGCCCAATGATCTGGTACATTTTGATCAGGCCTATACAAAAAGATAGGTTACATTTTAGCTTCTTTATGCATTTCCTATTTGTCTTTTCCCAAATACTGCTTTTTGAAAAGTGAAGCTAATTTTTAAAACAAAAATGGATATATTTGTCTATGTGTGCATACTTATATATGTGTACACACAGAGATAACTCTTTATATCCATGGATTCTGCATCCATGGATAAAAAAATATTTTCAAAATAATTGTATCTGTACTACATGTGTATATTTTTGTCCTTGTTATTCCTTAAATAACACAGTATAGTAACCATTTAAATACCATTTACATTGTATTAGGTATATAAATAATCTAGATTTTTGTTAAGTATATAGGAGAATGTATATAGATTATATGTAAATAGTAAATCATTTTATATAAGGGACTTGAGCATCCCTGGATTTTGTTATCCAAAGGGGTCCTCAGAATCACTCCCCAGAGGATACCAAGGGACAACTGTATATATACATATGTCACCATGAAATAAATATCAATTTTTTAAAAGAATTATGGGATATTACTCAATGATAGAACATGTGCTTAGCTTTATTTGAGGCCCTGAGTTCGATCCCTAGCATCAAAAAAAAAAAAAAAAAAAAAAAAAAAAGAAAAAAAAAAAAAATGCCCTTATTTTCCAAAATCTAAATCATACATATTATATCATAGTGATATATGTGTGTGTTTGCATGTAAACACACATTACATATATAATGTGTCCTCAGTTATTGAACAGCATATTCTCTGTAGCAAACCTTTTCATCAACTGCATTTTGAGGCTTCCCAGCCTGTGTCTGTGGGACTGTATGTCTTGCCCTCCTGTACTAGCTTTTCTTTTTTCCTGCAGGACTCTCTTAAGATTTTTACATTTTCCTTGAGATGTAAAATAGAGGAACATTGATGTATATGCCACTGTAAAGTCCTATAAAGACTCAGTTATGACTCTGCCTGCTCTGAGTATAGATATACAGGTTGTAACCAAGTGCATGAGGAACAGAAATGTCATGGAAGGAAGGGTCGGGGTTTCTGCCATTTGCACAAAGACTTCAATGCATGCCTTGAAGTACGCGGTGAAAGTGTAGGGAAGGAATTCGAGCCCTAGTGATCTGAATGCCGGAAAGTGGGTGACCTGGCCCTGCTGCTGCCCTGTTTTCACTGTTGCCAGGCATAAAAGATACCAAGACTTCCCAGGAAGAGTTTGCAGGCATGTAGCTGTGTCACTGTGCTTTCATGTGAACTGCACTGTTTTTCTTTTTCCTCCCATCTCCATCTCTCTCTTCCTCATTCCCCGCGCTCATCTCATTGAAGTCAGAGAAAAGAAGAAAAGATTTGAGGCCTGCCCAATTTGTTTCTGACATAAAGAGATGTTTAGCTCCTTGAAAGGTGGTGGAGGCAAGCCAAGTGCCTGACTGACATTTCAACAATGTGTCAGTGGGGACCGCTCACTCCACACTCCTCCACTGTGCCACACCTGGCCCTTACAGAGATCTGGCTTCTGTAGCTTCTGCAGGAGAGGTGACCATCCCATGGGCTTCGGTGCAGGATGCCTAGTTAGATCCACTGGCCATGAAGTTGCTTTCATTGAGTACTTGCTTTTTGCAGGAGGTGTTCAGGTTTGTTTAAAGCCTAAAGAAGGATATTTCTGAGGAATTTTAGCTTTTAAGGAGAACAAACCATCCTGTGTTCTGAACAGTCGGCTTTGCTTTAAGATTCTCTTAAATTTCAAGAAAACATTCTTGATACAGCATAAAAATGTAGCAATCACCTGCATTCCTTTAAGTCCTCTTATACAAGGCTTCAAATGAGGGAATACAACTTGTCATATGACTTTATAGTACGGAGCTAGTTATTGCTCCCAATTTATTTTGCTCTGTTTCTAATGATGATGAATATGGGTCTTTTCATGTGCTTTTCTTGTAGTATATCAATGCAGACTGAAAAACCACAAAAGGAAAACACCAATCAGCTCTGCATGGTTGAATGATAGAATTTTGGAGTCCAAGTTACTTGTGGGGATTTGACTTAATTAAATATCCTGTGTGAGTCTTCTTGTCTTACTAACATTAGGAAAAAAGACACAGTTGGGAAAAATATTACCTGCCTTGCAGGGTAGCTATGATAACTTAGGTAATATATAAATTTAGCCTAGTGCCTGGGGTGTAAGTATTATAAACATGTAAACCAGTACAGCTTCTGACAACTAAGGGTCACTTGACAGTCCTCTTGCCCTTCTTTCCTCCTTCCTTTCTAACTTCTTTCCTTTCCAGTTGAGAAGGAGAAAAAAAAACAGTTTTATAAAATTAAATGACATGAAACTTGATATTTTATAGAATTATTTTATGAACTGAGGAATAGTAGGTAAGGACCTATCTCTGAAAAGTAAAATTGCTCCAGTTGTTAAATTATAGATTCATTGGTGATCTTTAATCAAGGCTCATCCAAGTGTCTATAGTTCATAGCTCAGAGACTGTGGTACCTTATGTTATCTCCCTTCCAAGTACTGACCAGGCCCTGCTTAGCTTCCAAGATCAGATGAGATGGTAGTGTTCAGGGTGAAATGATCATAGACATATCACATGATCTCTAAGCCATCCTGTATCTTTAGAGCAATAAAAGCACCCAAACATCAAGAATTCTAAATTTTCTTATCAACATGGATCCAAAACCTTTTGGAACTTATCTAGATGTTTCTCTAAATTCTACCAAAGGGTCTCTGTAAAAGGATTTTAATCTGTCAGGGCTGGTGCAGAGAGTTCCATATTGGAAGGGAGCTTGGATAAGTACATTTTAAAGATTTCATTCACCTATGACCTTTTGATTCTAAGATCAGAATGCGCCAACACTTGGAGCCTTTGTGATTGGCTATGAACGTAGTAAATTTCTTTTGTTGCCTAGCTACCTCACACCAAATGTGGGCTTTGTGGCTTGTCTGAAACTTAGCAAGTTATACTGTACCTGGAACCTCAAAAGCACTGAGCTGTAGTCGCCTGAAGCGATGGCCGCTTGGAGCAAAGAAGCCGCGGGAAGAAGTTTTGAGACGAACTGGAAACAAACAGCTCTTTATTCTGGCAACTTTTCTCCCTGGCTCTAACTACACCCCGACACGCCGTCCACGCTCCTCTAACCTCCAAAATGGCGCAGACCTCCTCCGCAATCTCGCTCAAGTCCCTCGAGATCTCCGGCCAAGTCTCGCAAGATCCCGGGCCAAGTACGGAAGGCGCCAATGCCCAAACATGTCCAAAGCCAAAGCCCGTAGTCCACCGCAATTTAAGCCATCTCCCCAAACAGGGCTCCTGCATTTCCCCCCTTTTGTTTTAAAAGAGGTAATGCTCTAGGACGTCTATGTGCAACCAACATTCTTACCCGTCATCGGATAATCAAGGCTGTGCCCTTGACTCCTGTCTTAGGTTGATATGTCGGCCACATGAGACTGTCCCGTGCGACTGTGCCTGTCTTAGGTTGTCCCCCTCTGGGGATCTTACCCGTCATTGGCTAACCAGCCATCCAATGGAGCCCTTTAAGATCGACTGTGTATGATGACTAACAGCCGTCCAATTGTGAGGAGATGTTGCGGCTTTAAGGCAACAAGCCTTTGGTGACGAGCCAAATTGTATAGCATATCAAATTGTTTAAACAAATTAGTTGCCCTAAGTTTCATCAAGTAACACACTGAATTCTCTGGACAAATGTCCGCAAGGCATTGTCCCGTAAAGTCCCAAACAATGAAAGATCAAAATGTCCATTTGTTATAACACGTTGATGTAGGAGGTCCCATGTATGTAGAGCAGAGGCCACACTGTTGGTGAGGTTGTTTGATGCTTGAGCAGCAGGGATGCTTGTGGTGACCGCGTTCCCTGCAGCTGTAGCAGCAACCGTCTTTTGTATATCTAGATAATGCCACCGGCAAATCTTCAGGGCCCCGCTACCTAGAAACTCAAGCATCAATTATTAAAGGAAAGGCAGTGTTATTTCAGCACTGAGTGAAGAGTCGAGTTGTCAAACTAAAAAACAGAATTATTAGATTAGAAAATTAAAGTTGATTTCTGCTCATACACATTGTTGTTTGAGCTCACACAAACATAAGTTGTCAAAATATCATATTGAGAACAAAAGAAAGAAAGCTGAGGGTATTTACTGTATTAAAGATAGATTAAAGAAAAGCTAAAGGCACTTTGGAGAAATAATTTGTCAGCTGGAACCCTCAAGTCTCTGTATACACAGCAATTTTTTACCTGTTGAGATAATTGAAATTAATCAGCTATTAAACAAATGAAGTTAATAACAAATGAACAATCTTATGTCAAAACACCAAAATATTAGGTTATATAGCACTAGTCATATTGTTTGCTAAAGAGAAGTCCCAGGGATACCTATAATCAAAATTGAAAGTACCTTCATTTATAAAATTATTTACCTAAATTGAATACTCTTAACCTAAAATGAATTAAAGTTATTTGGATCCATATATATATATATATATATATATATATATATATATTCTTTTTCATAAGCGCTTTGTTCTTTGTGACGTCACACTGGACAGACGAACAAACATACAAACATATATTTGTGACGTCACATTAACATGAAATGTAGACAAATGTACAGACATAAAGACATGTATAAAAAGAAAAAAAATACAATTGTGTGCACACTAAAGAGAGATCTCCTCATCCCGGCCGGGAGGAATGACTCTTGAGTTGTGAAACATTTTGAAGGATACTTTTGAGGGAGTCATTCTATATCTTCATCTTGGTCTTCTTGATTTTGTAACTTTTTTATTAATCTTGATTCCTCAACAACTACATCTTGATCATTTTGATGTGGTACCTGCTTTATTAATCTAGATGGTATCCATATTGGAGAGGATTCGTGTTTTGGAAAAACACAAACAGATCCTCTCCCCCAAATTAATACTGGATCTGGACCCTTCCATGTACCTGAAAGAACATCCTTCCAGTAAACCAAGGGTTTATGTTGTTGGTGTGGATTCCAATGTCTGTCTCCAGCAGAATAACCATTAGAGTCTAAAGTTAAAAAATTTAAGGTAAACAGGGCAACTGCCAATCTGTCTTTAGGACTTTTCCAATTTCCTTCTTTTTGTTTTAATAACATAATTTTCAGAGTGCGGTTTGCTCTTTCAATAATGCCCTGACCCTGAGGATTGTATGGGATGCCTGTTTTATGGGATATGTTGAATTTTGCGCAAAACTGTTTGAAAGATGAGGACGTATATGCGGGGCCATTATCTGTTTTAAGCATTTTGGGATGCCCAATGCAGCAAAAGCTTGTAAACAATGAGATGTGACATCTTTAACTTTTTCTCCAGAATGTAAGGAAGCAAAAATCATGCCTGAGCATGTATCTATGGTTACATGAATAAATCGCAATTTTCCAAAGCTTGGCTCATGAGTAACATCCATCTGCCACAAATGATTGGGCATTAATCCTCTAGGGTTAACACCAAAATGAGGATTGGGCAAATGTGTCATACAAGATTTACAATCTTTTACAATTGTTCTGGCTTGCTCTTTTGTAATTTTAAACCTACGTTGCAAGGTGGTGCTGTTGACGTGAAACTGGGAATGAAATAAAGTAGCTTGTTGTAGCGCTGAAAGTATAAATATTGTTTTTGTAAGTTCATCAGCCTTTTGATTACCTTCATGGAGGGGGCCAGGCAAATTAGTATGTGCTCTAATATGGCCTACGAATAGAGGTTCTTTTCTTGCCCACAAAAGTTTTTGTATTTGATAAAACAATTTAAAAGCTGGAGTATGAGGTGCTATTGGTCCTGCTAACTCTAATTTTGGGACAGCTTGTACAATATAGTGGCTATCTGAAAAAATGTTTATGGGCTGGTCTCTAAAATTTTCCAGAGCTCTTACCACAGCTTCCAATTCCACTAGTTGAGCTGATTTGTGTGCAGTTATGTAAGTCATATTTTCTTTTGTAGTGACTATTGCAGCAGTACCATTTGAGGACCCATCTGTAAATACATTAAATGCCTTAGGAATAGGTTGATTTTTTATTACCTGTGGAAATATAATAGGATGATTAATACAAAAAGATAATATAGGAGACTTAGGAAGATGATTATCAAAATTTGCAGAGGTAGAGCATCTAGCTATAGCCCAGTCATTATCGTTGAAGCATAAATATTCAATCTGTGACGATGAATAGGGAGTAATAATAGTAGCAGGGTGAATGCCAAATATTTTAGTAGAAGTTTTAAGTCCTTGAAGAATAAGTTTAGCCACCATGGAGGTATAAGATTCAATTATACTTTTAGGAGAGACGGGCAAATGTATCCATAATAAAGGCCCTTGTTGCCAAAATACTCCTGTGGGTGTATATTGTGAAGAAATAATAATCAATATCAGCGGTTGAGTTAAATCAAATCTGTCACAATGAGCTCCTTCGATGGCTTTTTCTACTAACTTTAAAGCTTTCCTAGCATCTGGAGTCAGTGTTCGTGGTGAGGATGGATCAGGGTCCCCTCGAAGGATATCAAATAAAGGTTTTAATTGGCCAGTAGTGAGGTTTAGTGTAGGGCGAAGCCAATTAATGTCACCCAGCAGTTTTTGGAAATCATTGAGGGTGGTTAAATGTTCTTTATTTATTAAAATTTTTTGGGGTCTAACAAAAGTATCCATGATTTTAAATCCTAAATATAATATGGGAGATCTAGTTTGAACTTTTTCTTCTGCTATATATAATCCGTATTTTTTTAAAATTTTCTACCATGTCACTGAATATATTAAATAAGATTTTTTGATTAGGGTGGGCCAGTAAAATATCATCCATGTAATGTAGACACATGAGGTTTGGATAGTTATTTTTAATGGGTTGGATAGCCTTGTCCACATATATTTGGCATATGGTGGGGCTATTAGCCATTCCCTGTGGTAAAACCTTCCATTGATATCTCTGATCAGGGCCATTATTGTTAATAGAAGGAACTGAAAAAGCAAACCTGGGGGCATCCAGAGGATGTAGGGGAATAGAAAAGAAGCAATCCTTTATATCAAGACTAATAACATGGAAACTTTTTGGAATAGCTACAGGATTCGGAAGTCCAGGTTGAGTAGGGCCCATGACTTGCATGGTTTTATTAATTTGTCTAAGATCATGTAATAATCGCCATTTTCCTGATTTTTTCTTGATCACAAATATGGGGGAATTCCAGGGAGAGGTGGAAGGTTCTATATGTCCTGCTTCTAATTGTTCCTGAACTAGTAGGTGGGCCGCTTGTAATTTCTCTTTAGATAGGGGCCACTGAGGGACCCACACTGGCTTATCAGAAAGCCATGGTATTTTTAAAATTATTTTCTCAGTGGCCCCGAAGAAAAATGTCTTTTTCCTATATGATAATGATTTCTTTTAGGGTTACGCTTACCCTGTACTTTTTGATAATGATTTCTTTCAGGGTTAAGACTACCCTGTATATTTTCACATTTAACACCTGCAGGTTTGGTTGCAAGGTGTACTCCCATTTGTTGTAAAATATCTCTTCCCCATAAAGTAACTGGTAGGTTAGGTAAAACATAAGGCTGAAACGTTCCTTTATGTCCTTCATCATCCTCCCATTTTAAAATTACTGCACTTTTTTCTGGGAGGTTATTATATCCCAAGCCTCTTAAACTGGTTGAAGCTTTTTGCAGAGGCCAGTGTTTGGGCCATTGTCGTAAATTAATGATGGAGGAATCAGCTCCAGTATCTATAAGTCCCTCCATTTCTATTCCTTGGATTCTTATTTTACACATAGGCCTCCTAGTACAGTCTCGAACCCAGCAAGCCATGGGACTCGAATCAGTGGAACAAAATCTTGTATTGTTCCCTTTTTGAGGCATACTCATTTTAAATGAATTATGTAAATTTGGAAGGAGAAGCAGCTGAGCAATTTTATCTCCTTGATTAACAGAACTTATACTTTGGGGTGAGCTAAGCATTATTTTTATTTCCCCTTTGTAGTCTGAGTTTATTACACCTGGGGTCACTTGCAAACCTAATAAGCTTTGAGGACTTTGCCCGATAATAAGTCCTACAGTCCCTGAGGGAAGAGGTCCCCTGACTCCTGTGGGAATCAGTTGAACCCCCATTTCAGGTGTTAACACTATTCGGGCGGTGGAACAGAGGTCTAATCCTGCATTTCTTCCTGTTCCTCTGGTGAGGGAGTGGATGGGTAATAGGGGTTGTGTCGGGGAAGCATCTGAATGGATGCTTGAGGATACTCCTCTTCCAATGCCTCGTACATTTGTGGGCCCCGGGGCATTGGGCCCCGTGCCCCGTTTTTTGAATTCCTGAACAAAGGATTTCCATGGATGTCAAATTTTGAATAACATTTATTGGCCCAATGATTTCCCTTTTTACACCTGGGGCAGCAACCTGGAGCACGGTATGAATTTGGTCTTATTTCTCTTTTGGGATTTTGCCTAGAATAGCCTGATTGATTATGATAATTTTTCCTGGAATATCCTGATTGATTATAGTGTCTAGGTTGAGTCCTTGTGAAATTCTGAGGGGCAGCATCTCTAACAGCTGCTGCAATCATATTCCCTGTGACAAAGGCATCATTTATATCTTTACATAGTTGTATATATATGGAAAGATCCTTTTTATTTCTCCATGGCCTGATGGCTTCCTGGCAATATTTATTAGCGTTTTCATATGCTAATTGAACAACTAATGGCATAACTTGATCAACGTCTCCAAAAACTCTACCTGCAGTTCTCAAAAGTCGATCAGCAAATTCAGCATATGGTTCATTAGGTCCTTGAATTACTTTGGACAAGCTACCTTGTAGATCCCCAGGTCCTTGTACAGTTTTCCATGCCTTTAAGGCAGCTGCGTTTATCTGAGCATATACTCCTGGGGTATAATATTTTTGAACCTGTACGTCTGCGAATGGCCCTTCTCCTGTGAGCATTTCTATGTTATGGTCTCCAAACCCTGCATCTGCATTTATTTTAGCTGTTTCTATACAAAGTTCTTGAAATTGTGATCGCCAAACCAAGTATTGTCCCCCACTTAATGTTGCTTTACATAGACGTTTCCAGTCTGAGGGGGTTAAGCTAAAGGTGTTAAGGGACTCTAGTATACTCAACGTGAAAGGAGCTTGGGGTCCATATGTCATTACTGCCTCTTTGAGAATTTTTATTGTTTTGAAATCTACTGACTGGTGGCCCCTCTCTCCATTTTCATATTCAAATACTGGCAGTTCCCAACGTATCTGTGAGTTACCCTCGAGAGCACATAAGCGCTCAGAAAGACTTTTTATTTCTATTTCTAGGGTATGCAAACGCCTAGTGATACCCTTCATATTTTCTGTAATAGATTCCACCCATGGGGGAGTGGAGGACATAGGTTCCTCCACTTGATGGTCCCTTATCTTGGTCTTCCTTAATTTCCTTTTGTTCATTTTTTCAGAATCACTTTTACTTAATTCCTCCTCACTACTACTACTCTCATTGGTCCTAACTGACTCAGTAACATCCTGAGTCCTGGATTCAATTGAGAGCATGTATCCTTGAACTATCTCTAATAGATCTTGAATAGCTTTAGCAGCTCGGATCTTTGTCATTTTTGAGCCCACACTGATACTATCCTTACTGGCCCTAACTGACTCAGCCGAGGCCAAGCTTTCATGATCACTTTCACTTTTTTCCAAATTCTCCTCACTAATAACTGACTCAGCTATATCAAAGAATCCATCAAGAGCCTTGTACACTTGGGTCTTAGTTATTTTCGAACCCATTTTAACCGCTCTGACTAGAGACTCCTGCGAGGTTCCTCAGTTCTTACCTGCCGTGTCGATTCCCCGTCCGGGCCACCACCTGTAGTCGCCTGAAGCGATGGCCGCTTGGAGCAAAGAAGCCGCGGGAAGAAGTTTTGAGACGAACTGGAAACAAACAGCTCTTTATTCTGGCAACTTTTCTCCCTGGCTCTAACTACACCCCGACACGCCGTCCACGCTCCTCTAACCTCCAAAATGGCGCAGACCTCCTCCGCAATCTCGCTCAAGTCCCTCGAGATCTCCGGCCAAGTCTCGCAAGATCCCGGGCCAAGTACGGAAGGCGCCAATGCCCAAACATGTCCAAAGCCAAAGCCCGTAGTCCACCGCAATTTAAGCCATCTCCCCAAACAGGGCTCCTGCACTGAGCAATGATTAGCTGTTCTAACTACTTCGTGAGCCGGAGTTCTTAGGTAGCCATCCTCATCTTGGTTCTCTCCCCCATCTTCCTCCTTTGAAAACTATCATCATGCCAAGCATGGTGGCACACACCTGTAATCCCAGTGGCTCAGGAGGCTGAGGCAAGAGGTTAGCAAGTTCAAAACCAGTCTCAGCAACTTAGTAAGGTCCTCAGCAACTTATGGAGAACTTGTCTCAAAATTAAAAAAAAAAAAAAAAAAAAAAAAAAAAAATATATATATATATATATATATATATATATATATATATATATATATAAAGGGCTGGGATGTGGCTCAGTGGTTAAGTGCCTCTAGCAGAAAAGGGAGATGCTGCATAGAAGGATGAAATGGACATTACAAACTCATTGTCCTGGTCCACCCAGCACAGCTGGGAGCTGCCTCCAGTCGAACACTTGTGTCCCAAGTTTCCTTACCCTTCATCATCAAAACGATAAATCCATGCTCTAAAAGAAAAAGCATTGCATCCTCACGCATTTAATATTTTTATGTTACGTTTTAAGTAGTTTTAGGGACTTCAGAAACAAACAAAAAACTATTGAAAAATGGAAACAAAGTAGGACAGAGAGTCCACTTTGTAAACTGAATTTGATACTCTTCTGATAGCAAGGTGTTTTTTTCTGGCTCCAGAGGACTATTCTGATATAACTGTATATCTGAACCATATATATATGGTTCATCTATATACCTGAACCATATCCTGAGAAAAAATGGAAGAGTTTTTGAGTACTCACAAAATGGCAATATACTTCATGGGGAGTTGTGGAATGCCCAGGAGTCCTGCCCACCTGCTTCTATGGGTGAAACAATGCTATCAGACAGTAGAACATTAATTTTAGAATTTTGGAAACTTCCAGCTTGTTCTCCAAAGCAGCAGCTAGTTTACTAATGTACACATGTCAAACTGTGGCTCAAGGCTACCATGAACTTGATTGTTAATTGTTGATTTCAGATTATAGTTGCCCCTAGAATGCATTAAAGCTCAACAATACAGAATTGGTTCCTTAATCAAGAGTGCAGAATTGCCAGGCTATCACACAGAAGAGGAAGCTGTACAGGAGTTACAGAGCCCTGGCCTCACAGATAGGATTCCTTTACAAGCCCACAGGTGCCCATTATGCATTCCCTCTCCACCATAGAGAGGTAAAGGCAATAACATCATTTGATATTGGGTTTTATTCTCTCCAAATTTCAAGATTGAAATAGAAAAAACAACACCTGAATGTAATTGCCCGAGTAGCTGAGTGCTGTCCAGTCCTCCAGAGTTGCACAAAAGCAAGGGAGGCCTGGAAGAAGAGCATTAGGGGGTTTGTTTGTTGGAGCTCAGTATTTCTTACATTTTAGTTTTACTCTATACTTAATTCAACTCCTCAAGTAATGTAATACATTAGGGCAGAACTCGGAGGAAGTGAATGGCACTGCAGCCTGCACATTCTGCCTGACCTTGCAGTTGAGTATTAATTTGAAGTAGTGGAATTAAATTTTTCTATTCTTTTGCATTGTCATGCCTCACGTTGATAAGCACAAAGAAATGTAAATAAAAAAGACCTATTTCAAAACCTTCCATACAACCTTTTTGTTTTATGACAAAAGACAGTTAATTAACATACTAGCAGTAAGCAGCCTTCCCAAACTCATGCTAATTATGTATTCTGTTGACCGTGACTCTAGTCATACGGTAATTGGCTTGCAGCAACATGACATTTCAAATCATCTCTTGAAATTACATCAAAAAGCCAGCCTGTTTTGTTTTGATAGGGGAACAATCAATTTGATAAGTGGTAACACAGCTCATTGTTTCACATTAATTAGACTAATTGCTGCATGTTAGCCTCTGAAATAGACAGAACTTGGAGAAGACAAAGGCTGCGGCCTTTAGCATGCAGTGCGTGTGATGGTTCCACTTGCTTGCACATACGGTAGGCAGAAAACAGAGCTGTTAGGAGGCAGCCTTGCGGGAGGCTGGGTGTTAACAGTAGTTTGATGTGTTATGCTTAATACACTGGCTTTCAATTATAGCATCCAGGTTCCAAGTCCCACAGAGGAAAGGGAGGATGGCTTCGAAGAAGAGCTGTTTCCCAGCTAACCAGGTTTGGGTTCCGAGGGAGTTAGAGCAATCTTCCAGTCAGTCACTTCTCTCCTTCAAAACCCATCCACTCTTCTGTCCCTGCCGGGGGGCCCTACTTCTGTCCTCTTTGCAGTATTCTGAGAATAAATGCCTTAAAAAAACCAGACTGAAACAAAACAAATAAGTCAAAGCAAAACCAAATACTTAAAGGGAAAAAAGATCCTTTTATTTTTCCCCAATTACACATCAGTGTTTAAACCCATAGGGGTTCAGCAAACTGACATTATGAAAACCTAACTTGAGCACTGCACACGACTTTCACTTTGACAGACTGTACCTTGGCTCATTCTCGAGACCACCAATTTAGCCAAATTGGACAGCGTGATCTTTATGACAGCAGCACATGTCAATCTCAATTGGCAGCCGCGAGAATTTCGCTTGTGACCCGCCGGGACTTCTGATGCTCACACAGGTTGATGATATCATGTTACGGGGCTTCTGATGCAATGGAACAGGACTCCTATCCAAGCAAGAGGCATTCAGCGCTTTAAAAACCCAGATGCACTCTCTCCTCGCTCTGACATTGTCTAGTTATCCACAAGCAGCTTGGGAATCTTCCTAGCTAACTGAACCACTGTGCTAACCTGGGGGCTGTTGTGTGTACCGACTGTTTTGACTCTTGGCTATACTGTTTTTTACCTGTGATGTGGGACATAGTCTACATACTTGATTCTGCAGTCACATATCACCAAATTCACTGAGTTTAGATGGTAAATCATCTTGATGGCTTTGGGCTGAATTTGATCTAAGAGACAAAGTGTCAAACAACAGACTCTGCTAACTGCTTCTGCAGCTCCATTTCAAAGGATAGTTTCCACATGTTCCTGGTGTGGAAAGGACTGTTTCTCACTAGTTTCTTCAGCTATGCCAAGAGTGGTGTTGTCTTTGGACAGGAAGGACAGCAAAAATAAACATAACAGTTTTTTTGATAAGATACACAGCTGCATTACACATCCCAAAATTGTAAGTACGATGTTTCTCCATTTGTAAATGCTTATGGGCTTTCATTGAAATTGCAGAGGGAAATTCGGACCTGGCTTGGAAAACGAATTAGAAACATTTAAAGGAGAATGATTTGCTTCTGTATATGAAGGCATCTCGGGTGGGGCAAGGGAGCTGTGTGGACATTTGTACCAAAGGAGAGCATTTCAATTCTTCTTTTTATCACTCCCTCAAAGGAATGATCCTTTTGCAGGAACTTCAAAGCACAAATTTGTGCAGCAGGTTTAATTTGGTCATTTAAAAAAAAATAGTGTGTGTTGTAGCAGAAGCAAGCAATTAAATGATTGTTCCTACAAGTTAATAAATCTTCAACAGCCTTTTTAAATGGTACACGGATTTGTGATGTAAGTGTGCTAATGTGCTGTTTTTCCTCTAAAATCCCAGGATTTATTCAGAAGTTAAATGATTGGGGAACAAAGAAAGTACCAAGATTGAAGCCCCTTAACATTCAGTTTAAGTGCTGGTTCCACTTGCCTGAGCACAAGTTGGAAGTAGCTCTGTTAGGATTCTAGCTGGCATCTTTGCTGTCACTACTGGTTCTTGTACAGTCAAGCCCCACTCTGTGCAGAGCAAATCTTTGCTCAGTTAAGTGAGCGTCAGTCACTGGTAAGCTTGGCTGCTGGCCCAGGCTTGTTAGGCTTTTCCATGCTACACCTGAATGAGATATTGATGAGGCATTGCTACCCACACAGAGTCGAGGGACTGGACAAATAAATAAATAAATGAAATTGTCAAGGGGCTGACAGAATAATTTCGAAAGAGTAACTTACACATCCAGTGCACAAGTAGAACGAGGAAACAGCTTCTTGCTTGGCATGAGGTGTTGTGCCATTGGTAGTCTGAATGCTTTCTTTCTGTCTGTCTTAACATTGGGTTTGGACTGGGAGGGTAAGTAGAGGGAAAGAGATCCTGGCAGAATATTAACCTGTGTAGAACCATTTGGGCCAGTTACTATTTTAATTCCAATAGGTTTTGCCCTATTGTATATTTTATAAAAGCTCCCCACAACCAAAACACTGTGGAGTAAAGTTACCAGGATTTGGGGTGGGGAGAAAACTCTGACAGTTGGTAATTTCTGCTGAGGAGAAAAATAAGGATCAGAGAAGATCAGGGACAAGTAGAAAAAAGACATAAAGTAGGAATAGTTTTTAAGTAGGAATTGTTGGCAGGGCTATTAATCACACCAGAGTGCTCTGAGCTACAGGGGTGTGTGAGTATAGCTAAGACCAAAGGACAGAAGCTTGACAGGAGGCCCTGAATACACTATGGAACGCCCCAACAAAGTGTCAGGAAGATGACCTGTTTCAATAGGCTGAAAGAAAAATCTAGAAAAATCCAGGACATTTTTGTAAATATTTAGATTCTTTGGTTAATACTACTGAATTAATACTATGTTGTAGTTGTGGCAGTTCTTATTTTCATTCCTATGTAAAGAAAGTGGATTTTATTAATGGCTGTAGATTGGCTATTCAGCAGGATTTGATGATGATGGGGTGGGGAGTATTACCAGGCACTCACATTCCTGAACATTTGTATGAGCTTTTATTTCAAGAAACTATTAAATTGAAAGTTTGCAAGGAGACCTCAGAAATCACTGTAGGTGCTAAAGATTTAATAACTTCTTTAAAAATACATTTGTTATTCCTATAGTATGTATGTGCTATTTCAATACATAATTTCTCCTTATAACTATGTCTGTATTGGAATGGGATAGTTCTGAGGGGCTGGACTTAAGCTCCCTGCACACTCACCCCACATTGCTACCAGAGGTCACTGTTCTGGGACTCCATGGGGCAGTGTAACTGGAATGGTGACCTGTGACCCTTCCCACCCAAGTTTGTCACTCACTACTGTAAGCAAAAACCCTCTGGTTGACCTCAAAGAATCTGGACTTTCATGACCCAGGCAAAGACAATCTCAAAGAAATGAAAACACCCATTCGTAAGTCCCTGTTGAGCTCACTATGATGGCATGGTGTATACAGCATTGAAGAATATCATTAAGATCACTTTTCCCTTTAGTATTGCTTTCCCCTCTCTTAATATGGGTTTCATAATCTATAAGTAGAATTAGTAATATCTACTGCATAAAAGTGCTGAGAAAGTTAAGTGAATGTACAACCCTCAGCCTGGTGCTTACTGCCTATTAAATGAGCACTATTTTGGAGATGTGGAATATTTATCCAGTAGCAAAGGATGGGCATAAACTGCTATGTTTGTAATTATTTGATTTCATCTAGGTATTCCTATTTCTTTTCCTACTAAGACTTTGTTGGATATTTTAAGCTAGCTTGCAGAATTATGGGACAAAGGATAAACCATTCCACTGATTCATCCTTTTGACTTTGTTGCTGCCACATTACTTCTAGCAATACACAGTCTGCTCCAACCATACTACAGTTCTCACCATTCTTTTGCTAGTGTGCCCCATTCCCTTGGGAAGAGGGACACTGCTATTTCTTCCTGCCCTGGATAAATTTCCCTTGGTCTCCATAAAGGCCAGTTTCCCCACTTCCCAAAGCAGAGAAGATGCCTTGGGGGTGTCTTCTTAGCACCGGCTACAGGCTTTCTGGAACATTTCCCCAGGCACTACAATGGGTAGGACTCTCTTTGAGGAGAGGGACTGGTCTTTTTCAAACACCTTGCATTGTCACCACTCAGACATGCAGTCAAAACTGAGTTTATTAACTGAGCAAATGAACACCCCAATTATCAGAACTGCCCAGAGCACAAGTGATTTATTTTTTTTTTTTTTTTTTTTTTTTTTTTTTATTTTTATAATTTTTAATATGTACAACTCATAGTGCATATATTTAGTATCTTTTTACATACAACTGTTTGTATACAAAGTATATTCGTGCAATTTAGGTCTTCAATCATGCATTAAGGAAAATGATATCCGTCTCATTCAACCACCTTTTTTTTTTCCCCCCCTCCCTCCCCTCTTGCTCCCTCCCTTGCCCTCCCTTCCCTTGACCATTCTAGTGTTCCTCTAATCCTCCTATGTACCCCATCCAACAATACTTTGAAATAGCCTCCTTATATAAGAGAGAACATTTGGTACTTGGATTTTTGAGACTGACTAACTTCACTTAGCATTATGTCTTCCAACTTCATCCATTTACCTGCAAATGCCATTAATTTATTTTCTTTTATTGCTGAGTAAAATTCCATTGTGCGTATATACCACATTTTCTTAATCCACTCATTTACTGAGGGACATCTAGGTGATTCCACAACCTAGCTATTGTGAATTGTGCAGCTACAAACATTGAGATAGCTGTGTCACTGTAATATGCTGTTTTTAAGTCCTTTGGGAATAGACCCAAGAGTGGGATGGCTGGGTCATAGGATGGTTCCATTCCCAGTTTTCCAAGAAATCTCCATACTGCTTTCCATAACGGTTGCACCATTTTGCAGTCCCACCAGCAATGTATGAGTGTGCCTTTTTCTCCACATCCTCTCCAACATTTATTGTTGCTTGTGTTCTTGATGGCTGCCATTCTGACTGGAGTGAAGTGAAATCTTAGAGTAGTTTTGATTTGCATTTCTCTAATTGCCAGCGATGTTGAACATTTTTTCATGTATTTGTTGATTAATCGTGTATCTTCTTCTGAGAGGTGTCTTCTCAATTCCTTAGCCCATTTATTGATTGGGTTATTTGTTTTTTTAGTGTAAAGTTTTTTGAGTTCTTTATATATTCTAGAGATTAGTGCTCTATCTGATGTGCATGTATTAAATATTTGTTCCCAATTAGTTGGCTCTCTATTCACCTCACTGATTGTTTCTTTTGCTGAAAAGAAGCTTTTTAGTTTAAATCTATCCCATTCATTAATTCTTGGTAGTAATTCTTGCGCTACAGGATTCTTATTAAGGAACTTGGGGCCTAATCCAACATGTTGGAAATTGGAGCTTACTTTTTCTTCTATTAGGTGTATTGTCTCTGATCTAATTCCTAGGTCTTTGATCCACTTTGAATTGAGTTTTGTGCATGGTGAGAGATAAAGGTTTAATTTCATTTTGTTGCATATGGATTTCCAGTTTTCCCAGCACCATTTGTTGAAGAGGCTATCCTTTCTCCACTGTACATTTTTGGCACCTTTGTCTAATATAAGATAGCTGTAATTAAATGTATTAGTCTCTGTATCCTCAATTCTGTACCATTGGTCCACCAGTCTGTTTTGGTGCCAATACCATGCTGTTTTTGTTACTATTGCTCTATAGTATAATTTAAAGTCTGGTATGGTGATGCCCCCTGCTTCACTTTTCTTGCTCAGGATTGCTTTGGCTATTCTGGGTCTCTTATTTTTCCAGATGAATTTCATGACTGCTATTTCTATTTCTTTGAAGAATGACATTGGGATTTTGATAGGAATTGCATTAAATCTGTATAATGCTTTTGGTAGTATGGACATTTTGACAATATTAATTCTACCTATCCAAGAGCAAGGTAGGTCTTTCCATCTTCTGAGTTCATCTATAATTTCTTTCTTTAGTGTTCTATAATTTTCGTTATACAGGTCTTTCACCTCTTTCGTTAGGTTGATTCCCAGGTATTTTATTTTTTTTGATGCTATTGCAAATGGGGTATTTTTCATCATTTCCCTTTCAGAGTCTTTGTCGCTGATGTACACAAATGCCTTTGACTTATGTGTATTGATTTTGTATCCTGCAACTTTGCCAAATTCGTTTACTAGTTGTAAAAGTTTTCTGGTAGAGTTTTTTGGGTCTTCTAGGTAGATTATCATGTCATCAGCAAATAGTGCTAATTTGAGCTCTTCTTTTCCTATCTTAATCCCTTTAATTTCTTTCGTCTGTCTAATTGCTCTGGCCAGAGTTTCCAGTACTATGTTAAATAGCAGTGGTGAAAGGGGACATCCCTGTCTTGTTCCAGTTTTTAGAGGGAATGCTTTCAATTTTTCTCCATTTAAGATAATGTTAGCTCGGGGCCTTGCATAAATAGCTTTTATTATGTTAAGATATGTTCCTGATATTCCTAGTTTTTCTAGTGTTTTCAACATAAAGGGGTGTTGTATTTTGTCAAATGCTTTTTCTGCGTCAATTGAGATGATCATATGATTTTTGTCTTTAAGTCTATTGATGTGATGTATTATGTTTATTGATTTCCGAATATTGAACCAGCCTTGCATCCCCGGGATAAACCCCACTTGATCGTGGTGCACTATCTTTTTGATATGTTTTTGTATCCGATTTGCCAGGATTTTGTTGAGGATTTTTGCATCTATGTTCATTAAAGATATGGGCCTGAAGTTTTCTTTTTTGGATGTGTCTTTGCCAGGCTTTGGAATTAATGTAATATTGGCCTCATAGAAAGAGTCTGGAAGAGCTCCCTCTTTTTCTATTTCTTGAAATAGTTTGAAGAGCATTGGTATTAGTTCTTCTTTGAAAGTCTTATAGAACTCGGCTGTAAACCCATCAGGTCCTGGACTTTTCCTTGTTGGTAGCTTTTTGATGACATCTTCTATTTCTTCGCTTGTAATTGATCTATTTAAATTATGTATAGCCTCCACATCCAGTTTAGGCAAATCATATGACTCTAGAAATCTGTCAATGCATTCAGTCTAGTATTTTCTATTTTATTAGAGTACAAGTTTTCAAAGTAATTTCTAATTATATTCTGTATATCTGAGGTGTTTGTTGTGATATTCCCTTTTTCATCACGAATGTTAGTAATTTGAGTTTTTTCTCTTCTTCTTTTCGTTAGCATTGCTAAGGGTCTGTCAATTTTGTTTATTTTTTCAAAGAACCAACTTTTAGTTTTGTCAATTCTTTGAATGGTTTCCTTAGTCTCAATTTCATTAATTTCTGCTCTGATTTTAATTATTTCCTGTCTTCTACTGCTCTTGGTGTTGGTCTGTTCTTCTTTTTCTAATGCTTTGAGGTGTGATGTTAAGTCATTTATTTGTTGGTTTTTTTTCCTCTTAAGGAATGAACTCAGTGCAATGAATTTTCCTCTTACTACTGCCTTCATAGTGTCCCAGAGATTTCTATATGATGTATCTGTGTTCTCATTTACCTCTAGGAATTTTTTGATCTCCTCTTTGATGTCTTCTTCAACCCCTTGTTCATTCAGTAGCATGTTGTTTAGCTTCCAGTTGATGGAGTAGTTTTTCTTATTCCTTGTTTTGTCGTTGATTTCCAATTTTATCCCTTTATGGTCCGATAGCATGCAGGGTAGTATCTCTATTTTTTTATATTTGCTGAGAGTTGCCTTGTGACATAATATATGGTCTATTTTGGAGAAGGAGCCATGTGCTGCTGAGAAAAATGTGTATTCGTTTACTGAGGGATGAAATATTCTATATATGTCTGTTAGGTCTAAATTGTTAATTGTTTTGAGGAGGCTTAAAGTTTTCTTTGTTTAGCTTTTGTTTGGATGATCTATCCATTGGTGAGAGAGGTGTGTTTGAAGTCCCCTAGAATAACTGTGTTGTGGTCTATTTTACTCTTGAACTTAAGAAGCGTTTGTTTGATGAATGTAGGTGCTCCATTATTTGGGGCATACAGATTTATGATTGTTATATCCTGTTGATGGATGGTTCCCTTAAGTAATAAGAAATATCCATCTTTGTCCCTCTTGATTAATTTTGGTTTGAAGTCTACCTTATTTGATATGAGAATGGAAACCCCTGCTTGCTTCCGCCGGCCATGTGAGTGATAAGACTTTTCCCAGCCTTTCACTTTCAGTCTGTTGATGTCTTTTTCTATGAGGTGTGTTTCTTGGAGACAGCAAATTGTTGGGTCATTTCTTTTAATCCATTCTGATAATCTGTGTCTTTTGATTGGCGAGTTTAGGCCATTAACATTCAGGGTTATTATTGAGATGTGATTTTTATTCCCATCCATTTTTATTTGACTTATGGTCTTTAGCTTGATTTGGTTTTTCTTCTGGTTGGTATTTCCTTTAGTTTAATATCTCCCTTTGTTGATTTTCGTTATCATCTTTCTCTTCTTCTTCATGAAATATGTTGCCCAGGATGTTCAGAAGTGCTGGCTTTCGAGTTGTGAAATCTTTTAACTTTTGCTTGTCGTGGAAGGTTTTTATTTCATCTTCGAATCTAAAGCTCAATTTTGCTATATAAGATTCACATCCCTTTTCTTTCAGAGCTTGAAATATGCTATTCCAGATCTTCTTGCTTTTAAGGTCTGGGTTGAAAAATCTGAACATAATCTGATTGGTTTCCCCCTATATGTAATTTGCTTCCTTTCTCTTGTGGCTTTTAGTATTCTCTCCTTGCTCAGTGTATTAGGCATTTTCATTATAATGTGTCTAGGTGTGGCTCTGTTGAGATTTTGTTTGTTTGGTGTTCGGTATGCCTCTTGAACTTGGTTTTCCATTTCATTCCTCAAGCTTGGAAAATTTTCTGTAATTATTTCATTAAATAGATTACTCATTCCTTTGGCTTGAAACTCTGCCCCTTCCTCTACGCCAATCACTCTTAAGTTTGGTCTTTTTATGCTGTCCCATAATTCCTGGATATGATTATTAACAAGTTTTGCTGTATGGTTTAAATTCTTCTCTAAGACATATATTTTGTCTTCATTGTCTGAGGTTCTATCTTCCAGATGGTCTATTCTGTTGGAGATGTTTTCAATTGAGCTTTTATTTTGGTTTATTGCTTCTTTCATTTCTGGAATTTCTGTTTGGATTCTCTTTAGAGCCTCTATTTCCCTATTGAAGTAATCTTTTACTTCCTGTATTTGTTTTTGGAGTTCTTTGTCAAAATGATCTTTTGCCTCCTGTACCTGCTCCCTCATCTCATTTTTGAGTTCATTCTTAAGTTCCATAAACATTTGGCATATGTAATTTCTAAATTCCATCTCTGGCATTTGACCAACTGTGCTTGCCATGACATCTGCCGATGAGGTATCTTGATTTGTTTGTGTCATTTTCTTTCCTTGTTTTTTCATGTTGCTTGTGTGTCTATTCTTCCTGCACTGAACTGTTTCGATTTTACCTTAAAGCCTTATGTTGTTCCTGTAGTACAATGCTATCAGATCACCTTATAATTCCTTTATACTTTTAAAACCTAACACTTTCTATTCAGAAAATCCAAGTTTGGTCACAATGTACAGATTTTGTTATCCCAGATATTATTTCCAATTTACTCTGTACGTTTCTGATAGGGTTTTATAGCTTCAAGTATTGGATACAGAGGTGTTATGTTTGGGAAGAAGGAAGTGTCTTGAATTGTTCTTTCTTGGAAAGTATGAAAAGAGATATCTATTGAAATGGTTTAGTGGAAGTGGTTTAGTATCAGTAGACGATGGAAGAAAGAGAATGGGGTTGACAATTAGGTAAAAAGATCAATTTATATATATAGTAAGTTGGAAAAGAAAAAAAAATGATAAAGAGTAGGAATTGGTGTAAGAGAGAGGAGAGAGAGAATCAAGGAAATAGAGAGTAAACTGTATATAACACCACTTTGCTACCCAATTCAATTGCGCCGGTTCTAGAAATCCCAAGTTTTGCGTATAACTTGTTTTTGGCTCTGTTTAGTATGCACTGGCAGCATGTAAACATGAAAGATGAAGGAGGAAGAAAAGATACAAGGGTGAGAAGGAGTAAAAGAATGAAAGAAAAAAGGGAGCGGAAGCAGATAAACACACTAACAATCAATGCGGAAGGAAAAAAAAAAAGAAAAAAAGAAAAAAAAAGCAGAACAAAACAAAGCCAAAAAAAGAAAAAGAAAAATAAACAAACAAACATACAAACAACAACAACAACAACAAAAAAAAAAAACCCCTCCCTGCAATCCAGAAAATCAAGCAGACCAATAAAAAGAAAGGGAAACAAAACAAAAAAAAAAAAAAAGTCAAACCCCAAGTCTCAGACAAAACGGGCCCTGGGAAGCCCCCCTCTTTTTTTTCCTTTCCAGTTCAAACCAATTGCTATTGGATCACAGTCTGTGATCCTGTCAGTGAAATCAAGGCTGCATCCTAGGCCAGCGGCTGCACGGTTCAGTGAAGGAGTGGCCCAGGGGGACCGTGTGTGTCAGCAGATGAATGGCGCCGGGAAGGGGGATCTTCCAGAAGGCACCACCTCCCCAAGCCCACCCACAGTTGCAGTCCCCTGTGGCTGCTGTGCCAGCCTCAGAAACGCCTTCCCCTGCTGACCAACCAAGTCTCACCCAATTGTGTGTTGTCTTCAGAGAGCTGTAGAGTCCCTGGGTGGATGCAGCCGTCGCTCTCCGTCTCCTCCCCTTTGTCAGGACCAGCCCCTGCAGCTTTCAAAGATGGCGGCGCTCTCCTTCCAGTCAACAGTAGCTCCGCAGACTCCCAGACTCCCGTATCCTTGCCGATCGCACCGGGAAGCCACACCGAGGGTCACGTCAGGCGGAGTGTGGATTCGAACTGGTGTGTGGACCCGCGGTCTCCCGTGGCTCCCCAGCACCAATCCCGCCGGCTGTTATCGCTGGTTTTTATCGCCGGTTTCACGCTAGTGTGCCGTGAGTTTGGCTGGGGTTGCAGCAGTAGCGCGGTCTCCTCACCCTGACCTTGTTTCGCACGGCCTGTGCACCGCCCAGGCGGTTTTGCAGGAGCCTCGCGGCTCCAGCCGCTGCAGACAGCTTGTCTCTTTCTCTCTCTGGTAGTGGTAATCAAACCATCCAGGATATCGGTATTTTCAGTCCATATATATATAATGAAAGGCAATTTATCTGCTTTGTTGGATTTTTTCTACGGAACTGTCCTGAAGTGCGGCTGGCCATCTTGGATCTCCCCGTGATTTATTTTTGTCTTGCCTTTTTATACAAGTTCTCTCTGATTTCCTTATGCAGAGTATTTTTTGAGTATCATGGTGTCTCAAAAAGTATGGGGTTTGGACCAGATGGAGAAACAAATAGGCAGGAGTGCCTCCAAGATAGAAATGAGTTCCTATTTAGATATTTATTAAGAATTGGTAACACGGGCTGGGGATATAGCTTGTTGGTAGAATATGTGCTGGCATGCATGAGGCCCTGGGTTCTAACCCCAGCACTACAATACAAGCAAACACCAAACCAAACCAAAGAGAATTGGTAACTCATACAAGTCAAAAGTAGAAAAATAAATAATCCAATTTTTAAAAATTGGGCAAAGGACCTGAATGGAAAAAAAAATTTTTAAACAGCACATAAAAATGACCAATAAGGATATAAAAAGGTGCTTAACATCACTAGTCACAAGGGAAATACAAAGAAACACCACAGTGAGATATCACCATGAATCTATTAGGTCAGCTGTTATCAAAAGATAAAAATGGCAACAAAATCAAAGACAGATATTGATGAAGATATGGAGAACGGCAAACCTTATACAGTATTGATGGAAATATAAATTGACCACAGTGAAAAGAATATGGAGGATCCTCAGAAAATTAAAAATAGAATTATCATGTGACCCATCATTCACACTTCTGGGTATTTGTCCAAAAGTATTGAAATCAGGCTCTCTGACAGCTACTAGCACTGCCATGTACTTTGCAGTATTATTTACAATGGCCAATTTGTGATTATAACCTAAATGTCCATTAATGGATGAATGCATAAAGGAAATGTGGCATAGATGTTCAATGGAATATTATTCAGCTGGTAAAATAAATTCTGCAAAGTGCAGTCATATGGATGAAAGAACTAAAAGAAGCCAGTCACAGAAGGACAAATGCCGATCATTCTACTTATCAAGTATCTAAAGTCATTCAACTCATGGAAGCAGAGGAGTAGAATATTTTCCAGGGCCTGGGAGAGGGAAAAATGGGAAGTTACTAATCAGTGAGTATAAGTTTCAGGCAAAATGAAAAATGTTTAAGTTCTAAGTATCTGTTGTATAACATTGTGCATGTAGTTAACAATATTGTGTTGTCCACTTAAAAATCTGTCAAGAGGCTAGGGCTGGCGGTATAGCTTAGTGGAAGGGTGCTTGCCTAGCATGCAGGAGGCTCTGGGTGCTGAAAAAAGAAAATCTGTTAAGATGGTATGTTTCATGAAATGGTCTTACCACAGTAAAATAAAAATAAATTGAAATGGAGAATTGGTAAAAAAAAATTGTATACCACATTATCAGTGATATGAAACTCACTCTTATAATATATTAAGATTGTTATGCTCTTGCCCCAAAGTCTTAAAGCAAGCATCTTTAGCAGTGGGCTTTATAAATTCAGTG
Organism: Tamias sibiricus; assembly: GCA_025594165.1. Classification (NCBI taxonomy): domain Eukaryota; kingdom Metazoa; phylum Chordata; class Mammalia; order Rodentia; family Sciuridae; genus Tamias; species Tamias sibiricus. The sequence goes on along the minus strand of CM046669.1, from coordinate 49,094,603 downwards.
TTTCATAAGCTATTAACATGGGTCCACAAGACAGTAGAGATCCCATATACAAATGGGCTTGATGGTGGGCAAAGAGGTAAGTTAGTAAACTCTGAAATGGAATGCCAAATTTGTGAAAATACATAGTTATCTGCAGAGAAATTTCCCAGCAATCAACAGAGCCTGGAAGGAGTCTCTGGCCCAAAAGTAATTAAAGACCCCTATTTTGGTATTTTAATTTGTAAAAAGGATGTTTCTTTCTGACTAAAATAGAAGACTGTATATAATAACTCATCATTATTAAAGGGATGCTTTCATGGCTTATCTACACCCCTGTTTATAAACTGTGTATTTGGAAAAGGCGTTTCTTAAGTGGTCTCAAGCATTGATTGAAATATTGATGCTTGCTTTTCAAAGTCATCTGTGTTTTTCTGCTTTTCCTCTCCAACGTGTGGAATCTGGCAGCTTTGCAAACTCTTGAGTGTGTTGGGGTATACCAGGAAAGGGAGCTGGGGAAGTTTGTGCACTATTGGCTTCGTGGCATGTTCCTTCTGGGGTTCTGTTTTCTCTTTAAAATTCGTATCATTGACGTGCTTAGAGCAGCGATGACAGGATGTTAATGGTTTCCTGACTGGGCAGACGGCGAAGCTGTGAGGTGTTAAATTTTCAGTAAAATCATCTATTTTATTAGTTAAAATTTACCTTCAATGTTAGCTTATTTGCAACTGAATTTTTGTTCTAGACCTTTAGCAACTTCTATTTTCTTTCTTTGTTTTAGTGTCATTTCTTTTGAAAGTACTGATATTCTCCTCCCCTTTGCCTCTGATAAGTTAGTATACTTTTTTACTTATAAATATTTTGAAGGGGACTCCCCTTCTCAAGGACATCACAGTTAGACCTATCTTTTGGTTTCACATATGTGGATTCATCCAACTGTGGACTGATATTCAAAAAATAATTGTGACTGTACTGAACATATACAGGACTTTCCCTGTGTGTTTATTCCCGAAACAACACTGGAAAATAATTATGTGCATGTCATTTGCCTTGTATTAAGTATTATAAGTAATCTAGAGATGATTTAAAGTCTACTAGAGATCTTATGCAAATCCTATGCTATTTTACATGAGACTTGAGCATCCATCCACAGATTTTGGTGTCATCGGGGGGAACTGGAACCAATCCCCTGTGCATACCAAGGGTTGAATGGACATGGATTGGGCTATCTAAATCATAATCGCAAATTATTGGCAAATGAAACATTTTAGTTATCATTACAAATAAATTTGCTATGCTTAATGAAAGTGTCCAGGATGTTTCTGTTTTGCTTCTAGTTTGTGTTTGTGTTGAGGATGTATCCTGTGCCAGAGGTTGATAGAAGTGAAAATTTGTCCTCTTGGTTGAGTTTGAAAATATTTTATTAATATAAAAGCCTCCTTATAATACTGTATCTCAATGTTCTTGGCTCTATCATTACACAGTCCTCATTCCCTCTCCTATAGATTCTTTCCAGGTGACCTAGAGTCTTAATTGAGAAATCATGGATAACTTCTTGCATTTCATGTTTAGTTTCCTGTGCATGAATTAGCCTCACCTCTCTAGGTAACTTGCAAACTTCTGGAGGGGACATCTTCTTTGTGCCAGACATATTTTTAATACTTTAAGACTTAATTGAGTCAATCAATGATTGTGATGGCCCCTTCTCTCCTGAGTAGTTCTGAGTAATCTGACCAGCCATTTCAGCTATAGTTCTGCAAGAGGTAGGTGACTTTGGATGTTTAAAGCTTGTTGAGGTAGATTCTTTCCTGAAATACTTTTTAAGTATGGTGGAAAGAGCAGGATAGGATCACTGGGTAATGGATAGAAATGGTAGAACAAATTCTTTTTTTTTATGTTCTTAAAATCTGTTTATTCATTTATTTATTATTCTAATTTGTTATATATGACAGCACAATGCATTACAATTTATATTATACATATAGAGCACAATTTTTCATATCTCTGGTTGTATACAAAGTATATTCATACCATTCACGTCTTCATACATGTACTTAGGGTAATGATGTCCATCTCATTCCACCATATTTTCTACCCCCATGCTCCCTCCCTTCCTCTCCCACCCCTTTGCCCTATCTAGAGTTCCTCTAATCCTCCCATGCTCCCCCTCCCAATCCCACGATGAATCAGCCTCCTTATATCAGAGAAAACATTTGGCATTTGGTTTTTTGGGACTGGCGAACTTCACTTAGCATTATATTCTCCCATTTACCTGCAAATGCCATGATTTCATTCTCTTTCATTGCCGAGTAATATTCCATTGTGTGTATGTACCACAGTTTCTTTATCCATTCATCTACTGAAGGGCATCTAGGTTGGTTGGTAGAACAAATTCTATGGGTCCTGAATGTGAACTGTTTTAAGAATGGAAAAAAAATAGCTTCATTTTGATAAGAATTCCTTAGTCAGGAGACCACTTGTTTTCCTACTGTTAGGGGTGTGTGTGTGTGTGTGTTTTTGTGGGGGAGGATCTGATGAGAATAACAATGGTGAAGGTTATATAAGATACAAGGCACCATTTGTGGTGTGAGCTCTATGGAGGTGGAACATGTCCTTAGACTAGCAAGGAACAATGGCTGGGAAAAGTCAGCATTTAGGGTTGGAGAAGGTCTTAGAAATTATGTAGCCATGCCTGCTTACATTGTGATCAGGGAATTGTTTCCCCAATTGATTATTAGATATACACCTATTTCTCATGATTTAACTGATATTTATTAATAGATATTAATGTAAGCCAGACACGTTTTCAAATACTTTGCATATATTAACTAATTACTACACAGCAGCTCCTTGAAGTTAGGTATATTATTATCCCCCCACACCTGCACTTTACAGGTGAAAAAACTGAGGCAAAGAGAAGTTAGTCCACTTACCTAAGATCATATATTTCTGTCTGCCTCTCCAAGCTGTCCATTTTTCTCCCTCTCCACTGTCCCTACCTTGGACCACGCTATCATTATTTCCTCTCTGGACTTCTGCAAAGGCTTCCTTCCCAGTTGTGCTGCATCCCTTCCTGCTTCTGTGATACAGTCCACCTTGGACTGGTTTTAACAATTCAGTTTTAAACTCCTACCCGTTCATGGCAGTGCCTTGCTGTTGGTGACCACACATGGCCTAGAGGATTTATAGGAGGTAGCCTGTCCTTTTATCCTCTGTGTTGTTTAGCTTTCCTTCACTGTGACCAATCAACTGAGATAATCAACTTAAGAAAAGAAATGGTTCATTTTAGCTCCTGGATTCAGAAGTCTCAGTGCATGGTTGCTTGGTCCTGCACTTTGGGCCTGTGGAGAGACATAACATCATGACAGGGAACATGTGGTAGAGCAAAGCTGCTCACTTCATGGCATCTGGGAGGTAAAAGGAGAGTAAGAGACCAGTGCCCCAATATCCCAGTCAGGGTCACTCCCCCCGCCCACCACCGCCAGTCACCTAACTTCTGTTCTCTAGCTTCACCTCTTACAGATCCATCAGCTCCCATAGTATCTGGTGATTAAACCATATACATAGACTTTGGGGGATACCAAAGATCCAAACCATCACATCCTCTCTTTCTTGCTCATTGCAGCACTTCCTCCCAACTCCCTTGTGTGTCAGAGCCTTGGCACTTGAAGTCTCTCTATCTGTAATGCTCTTTTTTTTTTCTGGTATTCCTCCTCAGAGATTCCACCCTTCAGATCTTAACTCAAGTCGACCTCTGGGCTGGGATTATAGCTCAGTGGTAAAGCACCTGCCCACCATGCGTGAGGCCTTGAGTTCAATCTCCAGTAGTGCCACAACGAAAAAAAATAAAAACTAGTTTACCTTGTCAGGGAAGCCTTCTCTTTTGACTCCCTAACTAACCAGGAGGGATGCCACTCTTACAAGCTTTGGAGCCCTCAGGAACTATGTCTGTTTGGCTTACCTTTGTGTTTCTAAAGTTAATACAGTACCTAGTACACAGCAGACAATAACTATTTGCTGAAAGAAGGAAAGAAGGAAGGAAGTCCTAAGGAACCAGGAATAAGTAATTGCTCTCCTGGTTAGTTAAGTTTTCGAGTTATAGAATCTGATTTGAAGCCCAAATGTACTGTTTATTTATGAGGGGGAAAAAAAGGCAGGAATTGGGGACCAAGGGCAAAAGAGGGGTCAAATGCAATTCTGAAAATTCCAAATAATCTCAGTAGACACTCTGCCCTAACGGAGGTGGAGCATAACTCTCCACTGTGTAAGTGGGGGCTGTGTAGAGTCATTTCCTTCCCCAAAATTATAATATGAAAGAAGGACGGGAGAGAGTGACTTCACAGTAGAGTTTGGCAAATCCTCATTCTCCTGGTACAGGTGATCAAGATAAGTATCAACAACAAGAAGTCATGTTGGTAGTGGGTATGTTTTATAATGATAGATTGAAAACAGCACCTTCCTTCTGTGGTCTTCCTTCCCCAAACCCACACCTGCAGTCTAGTCATCAGAAAAACATCTCCATTGAGGAATTCTACAAAAATACCTGACCAGTGTTCCTCAATACTCCCAAGGTCATTAAAAACATGTAAACTCTGAGGAAACTTTATAGGTAAGTGGAGCCTTAAGAGTCATGTAATGTGATGACATGGATGGGAACTTAGGACAGAAAAGGAGAAATAGAAAAAAACAAAACAAAACTAAAGAAATTCAGTGAGTCATTATATCACTATTGGTTCATCAGTTGTGACAAGTGTGTCATCCTGATTTTAACAGTAGGAGAAACTTGAATGGGGTAAATGGGAACTCTACTATCATTACAACTTCCTGTAGGTCTAAAATGATTCTGAAGTTACAAGTTTATTTTAAAAAAGAAGCAATGCTGAGCTTTTGCATTCAGGTGACTAGGAGAAAGTATCAAAACAGCAACAGAATCAATTGAGAAGTCACTGGCTTTGAGCGTTGGGAAGCACGCAGGGCGGCTGATGGTAAAATCAGACCTCAGGATGCAGCAGATGCCAGGAGACAAGGAAGAGGAGGTGCCAGAGGCAGAAGGGTAGGGAAACAGAGGAGGAAATTGGGCAGAACTGAAGAAAGAGTAGAGACTAGTGAAAATTTTTTCCACAATTTGGAGAAATGTGTAGAAGAAATTGCTCCAAGGCTCTTTCCATTCATATTAAAGAGTGTGGCACTAAAATGGTGACAATGGGATGCATAAATAGAGACTGTCCATGGGTTGATTTTGTAAGAAGGCAGTTTTTGCTATTGCTGCTGTTTAGGAAATTCCGCAGTATCGTCATTTCTATTCCTTTTCCTAGAACTTCCACTTCTCCAGACCAGGGTCCTCCAGTGCCCTGCCTTGGGAATATACAATGGCCTGGGTCCATTCTGGGAGCCCATTGGGCACAGGGTTGAGGGTATCAGGCTTTTCCAGAAGGCTCTGTGTCAGCCAGGTATTCTCGGGCACCCCATGGCTTCCCTCTTGCCTATCCCTCTCCTTTTTCTATCCCTTTCATCAGAGTTTCTCTACCTTAAATTTTCCGAAGGCAAAGTGGATGTGAAGAGTGGTTTCTGTGCTTTTTAGGCAGTAAGTAGAGGATGTAGGGGGAAGACTGTCAGCCAGCCCCACTTGGTTTTGGCCCATGCCCCACCCCTGCCTTATACCAATACCTGGTGCACAAAGCCATTGATTCTTGAGCTTTCTGGGTAGAGTCTGGTCTTTGTTGATGCCCAGTCGGTCTACTGTTCATTTCCTTTTGTTCAGTTACTACTCTACTCTCTGCAAGATTATATTCCCATGGTTCTGAGTCCTGATGCTCTCCTGTTTTTATTAAAGATGGAAAATGTGCTTATGTTTCTTTTGCTTGCTATTTTACAGAGAATTCTGAGATAAGGGGGACAGAAAAGTCTTTCCCTTCTTGAAGTCAAAATGCTTTGATTCAATATTTACATGCACCTATCTTTTCTTATTTATATGTGTTTATATTTTAAAAATGTTAAAATTTAAGATATATCTTAGTCGATTTATTTTACTGAAAAAATGGATTACATCAAGGAACAGAACTATTCATTTATTTTTCTATTGAGTCTGGTTAGTTTAAGTAAATTTCGTCTTTAGACCATATTATTTTATGCCTTTGGGACAGTACTCAAGTTTTTGAAAGGTAAGCAATCTTTGTCAAGTGATGCAAGAATTATAGCTTATTTTCTTGAATGGAAATTAACTGAACCTGAGGCCCTTTCATGTACTACCGCCATTTGGTTCTTTTCTCTTTTAATATTTTAGTGAATTTTTTAAGTGACAAAAAAATGATTCTGACTCTTGGCTTCAGGAGCTGTATTCAGTTGTCAGCTGTTTGAGAGTGGAGGAACAGAAGACAGCTTTTCCTGAGTCTTTTCTTTCCCTGAAAAGGGAGAAGCTTGGAGATTACCCAGGATCATGGTCTCTGAAGCTATAGCTCAGGGAACCCAGGCAGGGAAATAATTTCCCAGGGAAAGGCTTTTCATTCATGCAACTTGAACTTTCCTTTGTTAAAACTTCAGCTGTGCTGAGTAAAACCTTTGCTTTCCTTCCTTCTACTCAGTGAACCCTTTTCACTAATGGTCTGGAGCAGTAACTCCACTAACTCTTTCCCAGAGGAGATCAGTATCTAAGAAAGGAGCTTAGTCAGTGGGAAAAAAAGAAATGTTGCCCTGGTAGTAAATGTCAGCTCAGACAAGCACATCTCCTGAGAGGTTCCCAAATGGATGTATCTTTATTACTTTACATGGTAATGGGATTATTTTACCTCTCTTTATGTACCTATGTTTTCCCAGTAGAAATGCATTAGAATATGGGGGTTGGTGGATTTGGAGGGGTAGGTACGCTGTGAAGTATCTATCAAAACTAACCTCTTGTACTTCAGAATATAGTTCCCACCTATAGAAGAGGAAAAGCTGTCCTCTGATTCTCTGGAATTCATTATGTTAACTGAAATACACCAGGCATAAAAAGACAAGTACTGCATGATCTCACCCATGTGCAATATATAAAAGTTGATCTCATAGGAACTCAGAGTAGAATGGTGGGTACCAGAGGATGGGGAGTATAGAGGGAAGGGAGAAATGAGGAGAGGTTGATCAAGGGGAACAAAGTTACAGTTAAAGTCTCAGGGTGCTGTTGTACAGTAAAGTGACCATAGATAGCAATTATGTGCTCTATTTCAAAAGGCTAGAAGACAAGATTTTGAATGATTTTACCATAAAGAAATGAGAATGCGGATATGTTTAACCCAATTTACATATTGTATAATGTATACATTATATCAAAACATCTCATTGTACCACATTAATGTGTATATTTTTTATGTTTTATGGGTCAGTTAAAAAATAATAATCATAAGTTACCAATGGATACTTACTATTAGGAATGTTTTCTTTAAGTTATATTGAGCAGAAAATTCTACTGTCCCCTAAATCCAAGACCTACAGGAGTTTATTTCTTTTATACTTACGTCAGCCCTTAGTCTTTCCCATCATGCTGTCATGTCTTAGTTGGTGAAGCCAAGTTTTAGTTTGTAATCATGAATGCTTAACAGGCAGGAGGCCAAAGCTTCCTAAATTGCTCACTGAGCCTCATTGTAAATTTATATTGAACTCTTAATGGTGGGAGCATTAAAAAAATTGGAGCTTCTGAAAGGTGATCTCATTTCAGTCTTCTTTTCTCTTCTATGTTCTCTGAGTTAAACCACATTATTAAAAAAAAAAAAAAATCCTTAGTTAAGCCAGAAGTCTGGAAGTGTAATTGTCATTGAATTTACTTTAATGATAAAAACAGGAAGGAGATGATCATTCATTCAGAAAATGGTTATTGAATCTGCTGTGTCCTCAGGCACCCTGCTAATCCTAAAGATGAATGAGATATGGCGCCTATCCTCAAGTCACTTAAAACATTGAAAGAAAACAAAAGCAAAAACCAATAGTGCTGTATAGTCGGTGTTAAGCTGCATAGCAAATTATCTGAAAACTTGATAGCTTAAAACAACAAATATCTACAATCTCACCATTCTGAGAGTTAGATTCTGGTCAGGGTCTCTCTGAGGTCTCATTAGATTGCTTTGAAAGTGTTGGCCATGACTATAGTTATCCAAAGTCTCCACAGGATAAGAGGATCTGCTTCCAAGATCCTGCACATGGCTATCAGTTGGAGCTCCCAGTTCCTTACCACATGGAACTCCCACATGATTGCTCACAACATAGTTGCTGGCTTTGCCCAGAGAAAATGACCTGAGAAAAAGAAATAGAGGCCAAAGCAGGAGCCACAGTCTTTTTTATGATCCAATCTCAGAAGTGACACAACACTTCTGCTGTATTCTCTTGGTCACACAGACCAATCCTGGTACAATACTGGAGAGGCCTCTCCAAAGATACACATACCAGGAGGTGATATCATTGGCAGAAATCTTGGAGGCTTACTACCACCAACTTCCATTCAAATACTGAGCTGTTCAGTTTCTAAGATTAGTGATGAAGAAACATGACCAAAAATGTTCAGGTTTTTGTCAAATCCATGGGAAGAAAAGAGCAGTAAATTCAGAGGTGGGGTGGTGGACATAGAAAATAAATATGAATCAGCCTAAAGAGATACCAGGCTCAGATATATGTCTAGGAAATTCGTTACATAGAAATTCTGAACTCTTTTTGATAGGATTTTGATTTTGCAGAGAAAAGGATGCAAGGTTTCTAATCACATTCCTATCAAAGGCAGTCCAGGAGCAAATCTTCACTAAGTGATTATGGTGCCTTATGAAAATTGAAACAGGAATAGCATGAAAGCCTGTTTGTGAATGAGATCCCTCTGTGGCTCCTATGGCTACTATGGTAAGGCATAAAAATCAACTATAGCTAGCCGGGGACTTCTGGTTTATGCTTAATATACAGGCAAGGTTAAGAACCACTGCACTGGCTGGGTGAAGTGGTGCACAACTGTAGTCTCAGCTACTTGAGTGACTGAGGCAGGGAGATCATAAGTTTGACGTGAGCCTGGGCAACTTATCAAGATGTTGTCTCAAAAATTTAAAAAGTGGATGAAGTTAGGGATGTAGCTCCGAGGTAGAGCACTCTGAATTCAATCCCCAGTACCTCACACACACCCCATACACACACACACACACACACACACACACACACACACACACACTCTACTGGCTGATTTTCTTATGGCTAGGCAAATAGTTTTTATTTACCTGTGGTATAATAAAATTGATAGTACTTATAAAATAAATGCAAAGTATCAGTAACAAAAATTTCTTCCCTATAAATTGAATTTCAACCTTACTTTCATATATATAGCTTTAGAGTGTGTTTGTGAGGGTGGGAAGATCTATGGATCCCAAGCATTAATCATGACGAGCACATGTCTGAGAAATTACGGTGATGGTCTTGCAGGTAATATTTTCCCCATGGTATAATGTTCACTGTCTACACCACTTACTTTTTACATTAAGAGCACTTTTAGCTTCAAGTAACAGAAATGCCAATTAATGTTGGGTTAAAAGTAAGCATTTAATTATCCCATATCTCCAGAAGCTTAGAAATGAGTATATCTGGTTTCATTCAGCTGCTCAGATACTATATTGACATCTCTCAGATTCTTGTGACCCGTCCATTAAGAGCACAAGGTGGATGGTGTCTCAGATCCAGTCAGTGCATCTCTTTTGACAGTGTCTCAAGAAGATCTCTCCTCTTCCAAGTGCAGGCAAAGAGGATGAAGTTACAATTTCATTATTCTAGTGTTCCAGTCTTTCTTACACTACAATCTGACCCTCAAATATACTTTGATAACCTTATTTTCCATCATCCCTCCCATATTCCTTTACTGTAGCCAAAATGTCTTCTACTATTCTCTGAAGAAAATGTATTATATATTTTTTTCGATTTTGCACTATGCTTGTTCTCCATCCTCTTTACAAGTTGAAAATTTTATCAAGCGTTGCTAAGATTCATCTAAAGTTCTCTTTAACCATCCCTTTAATCTCCTCCTAGCTGGAGTGACCAGCTGGAAGAAATTGTTCTTTTCTTTGTCTTCCTTTATTTGTTCATAACTTGTTATTGTATAAAAATATTTTATAGAATGATTTGTGTCCATATTCTGTTAGGTTCATAAAAGGCAAATATGTTCATTTCCATTTTACAGATGGGGAACAGGCAAAACAGGTAAAGTGGTCAATGACTTTCTCAAGTCATGTTGCTACCCAATGCTGAGTTTAGGTCCTGAATGAATTGGGAGTAATATGCTTCTGCAGCAAACATTCTTCAAAATCTTATGAAATGAAAAATATAAATATTAGTTTCTCTCTTGTGTGATAAACCAAAGTAAATGCTGTAGGTGGACAGGTAGCACTGCTCTTCACCATTTCTTAGGAGACTCAGACAGACTATTTTCATCATCTTCACCCGTGGCTTTCAAGGTTGCATTGTCCTTGGTTTGTCCAGCCAAGGAAATGAATAAAGAGAAAAACTCAGGTTGATATTTTCTCTTGAGGAATTTAAGTGAATGTTGCAATTTTGCTCATATTTTATTAGCAAGAGCTTAATCACATGGCCCTCTCAGTTGCGCAAATGGGCAATGCAGTCTAGCCTGGGGTGATGAGACCAGATATGATCAGATTTGACAGAAGAGTAGCAGTGGCTGTCATAGACCTGGAGTACAGATCTTATGCTTCCAAGTCTGGTGACCTTTCTCCTATGTGATACTTCATGTTTTAAATTTCTTCTAGTAAAAACAACATGTGATTGTGAAGAATACTTTTGTTTAGCTTTGCTGGAGATCCAGAAAAGATACTTCATTCCCAGAATCTGGTTTCCACCTTTGTGAAATTAAGATATTAAGATTCCAATAACCTAATCAAGTACTAAAGTTTTTCAGTTTGCTGCTTGTGATAAATTCACTCAACAGATAATTTTGAGTGTCCCAAATGTGCAAAGTAGTGTGTGAAACACTATATAAGTCAGCTTTCCGTCACTGTGACAAAAATACCTGAAAGAAACTTATTAAAAGGAAAAAAGGTTTATTCTGGCTCATAGTTTTGGAGGGTTCAGTTCATTATTGGCTGACCACATTGCTTTCAGTCTGTGGCAGCCCAGGACATCATGGTGTGAGCACTTGGCAGAAAGGGACTTTTACTTCCTACTGTTTGGAAGGCAAACAGAAAGAAAAGGAAGGAGTTGGGGTCCCAGTATCCCCCTCAAGGCCACACCTCCAATGACTTAACTTTCTTCAAGTAGATGTAACCCTTAAAGGTTCCACTACCTCCCCCAGGATAATGACCAAGACTTGAACACATGGGTGGGATGGGGGCCAAATGTGTTCTCTATTATGTAATTATCGCTGTAGCTAATATTGCAAGCCAATTAATATTATCTGGCTGATTCCAATGACTCTATAAGAAACCAGGCTGGAATTTGATGATATTGGTATACAACACATATGAACTGGCACTGTTAAGCCAACATTTTGTTATTTTCTTTCTGGGTTATTCAGACTGCTTTTTAATATTAGCTAAAATTAAGTTTTTTAATTATGTGTGGCTTTACTTATGTTTATTGTGTATTTCTTTTACTTTTAGTTTCTCAACATATTTGCTCATTCCATGAGAACAGAAAACTTTTCAAAACTATTTCTTTGTTGTTATCACCATATTTCCTAGTCTAGAGCTAAGCATTTAGCAGGTCACTTGATAACACATTTAATAAATTACTTATATTTATATGCATTTCCTTTCTTTCTGTGTGATTTCAACTTCTGAGGTCACATTCAATGACATTTAGTGTGTTTCTAATTCATGTTATTTATCATTGTGTTTTTGTTCCCTATGTGATATAGCCATAAAAGAGTGTTGTGGCAGGTTTTATCCTTGAAGAGCATGAATCTCTAAGTGAATTGCAACAATTATACAATTTAGTGCAGGGAATTCCTTAGTGCTCCTGTGCCACTCAGAGCTATTTAAAAAACTCTGAACAGCAGTTTTCCTTTACAGACATAAGAAATAGCACACCAGACATTTTCCTACTTCCCCAGTGGCTGACCTTTAGGGAGCAGCAGATCAAATGTGTTCTCTTCCATCCCATTGATTGTACCATTCCTAAACACCCACCACCAGATCTAGGCAAGCTCTGTGCTATTGTTGCGCCAAGCATGCAGCAAAACATGCAAAATGTTATGAGTTGTTGCCATGCTGACAGTGTCAACTTAACTACAGCTGACAAACAGTTTTTAAATAGAACATGTCAGTTCATTATAGTATTTTCCATCTGTGTTTTTTTTTTTCCTCTTTCCCACACTTAACACCAAACATTTGAAGAATGTTGCCACAAAGGTTTAGTTAATACTTCCAGCCACTTATATTAAAGACTTGCTAACCATTGTGTATTAGAAATGAGCAAAACAATAAATAGTATTTTTTTTTTAAAGAGACGCTTCTCTTGCTTGAGAAGGCACTTCTCATAAGCATTTTTAGTTGTTTAGTTTTCATTGCATAACCGACTACTTTCTCTTCTTGCTTTCTTTAGTTGCTGCCTCAGTAACTAGCTTTTTCTCTTTCATTTTGAGCAAAATATCTGTGACATTCAGAGGGCTGCCGGAGATCCAGGCCAGTGCAAACCGTGCCCTGACCCTGTGATACCTGGAACATTGACCATCATCTCAGCTCACCTCCAGCACCTGACACTGCTGGAGGAACAAGCTGCCTTCCTGTCCCTGTATTGGTTCAAAGGCCATCCATCCTTTCCTCCTGCCATTTACTGTACAGAGGTTGACATTGCCCATTAGTAACTTTTAATGCCAAAACCACATTAAGTGACTTAATTGTGTTTTAAATGATGTCTTGGGTCTGTGTGCACATATAATGAAAATATAGACTGACAATGTGTGTCTTCAAAGGCTGTTCCTGTGATGGTTCAATTTTGCTAGCTTTTGTGTCACTACAGATTTTTAAATTCTAAAGAAATTTGATTTTTTTTTTTTAAAGTCTTGTTAATACTCTACTTTTCATTCTGGGCACTGAGGGTATTCCTTGCTGTTTTCGTCCTTTCGGCTTTAGCTGCAAATGTTTGGACATCAGCTCAGAACATCATCTCGGAGGGAACATTTTGCAAGTGTTATCTCCTTGTTCACAGGAATCCAAGGTGGACCTAGTGGAGAATTGTTTAGTGATAGAAACTGAAATAGCAATAAAAAGAGGGATGGCCAAATTATGTAAAATCAGAGTGCATGAATAATTCAGTGCTCGCTTGAGTGTGATTTTTATTTTTATTGTTAAATAATACTAGCATTTCCATGAACTAATAACACAGAGACTAACCAACTGGTAAGCTTTTTGTTGGGGGTTTGGGGTGATGGAAAAAAGAAAGGAAGAAAGGAAACTACGGCCAAGTAATCATCTTTTTAAAATGGTATGTACTCAGTAAAACTTTGAAACAATTACCCATTTTATAATTCTTCAACTGTTTGGAAGGTATGTAAATGAAGCACAAGAAATTCATCTTTGTTTTTTGATCATCTGGAATAATCATGGTGTTTTATAACCTAACCTTTCCCACGTGAACCCCAGAATTTGAATCTAGTGCTTTTTTTTTTTTTGCATATACTTTTAACAGTACATTCTAGAATCAGTATGTGCTTTCCCATGTTCATAGAAATAAAGTAAATAAAGGTTTCGTTTACTATGATTCATATATGTAATTTAAATAATATACTTACTGTGGGATAGAATGAAGGCCTCTGCAAGGGACTGCGGAAATTATTCTTAAAAAGGATAAAAATCTTGACTACAGTTAAATCTAACAACATGGATATTTTAAACTGGAGAGAAATGGAAAATAAGTGAAAGTTGACCTTAACTTATGGTGAGAAAACTAAATGCTTGGAGAGAGAAAATAATAAAAAGTTTATTATAGGGAAAAACTGTCAGAGGAATATTATGCAGTGACTGGAACTTTTAGTGTGTGTACAAATGGACAAACACAGCTCTTACTTAATTTATTCATTTATTGGTGCTAGGGATTGAATCTAGGCCCTTTCACTTTCTAAGCCTGTGCTCTACCACTGAACTACACACCCAGCCCCTCAAACAGATTTTAATGACCTCATTTAAACAAAAAAATTTGTGAATGACTCAAGAAACACAGTATTAACCAAGAGATCAAGAAAGAACAGCAAGAGCCCTGGTGTAAAACAAATACATAGTCCCCCAAATGATGGCAGAATCATCTGAATTGCCAAAAAATGCAAGTTAATGTGTTTTGAACCCCAACTATGGTCTTTTTTATTCTAATTTTGTGAGAGAGGGTACAAGAGATTTTAAAACCAATAATGGGCAATGTTTAGAGCAGAAAATAAATTAGGAAAAATCAGGAGAGTCCCAGGAAAGGTTGAGTCAGGAGTCCAATGGAGAAAGTCTTGGGAGGTCCCTTGGAGTGCAGTTTGGTCACCCTTGATATCACAGAGTATACTATGGAGACTCTAGAAAGGAATATCTGGGGACCTGAATCCATCAGGAATCTGTGACCAATTGAGCCAGACATAGACTGAGATCAGGAAACTGTGAGTATATAAGCAACTATTCATTTATGATGGGAATATATATTTATAGTTGCAAAAGAGAAATTAAACATGGGATCAGGAAATCTGATTTCCTATGAGGTAATATAATCCAAGCTATTTTTTATTTTATTTTGTGGTACCAGGGATTGAACTCAGGGGCACTTGACCACTGGGCCACATCCCTGGCCCTTTTTGTATTTTATTTAGAGACAGGGTCTCACTGAGTTGCTAAGTGCCTCGCCATTGCTGAGGCTGGCTTTGAACTCGCGATCCTCCTGCCTCAGCCTCCCAAAGTGCTGGGATTACAGGCGTGCGCCACCGCGCCTGGCTATTTTTTATTTTAATTAGAGATTAGTGTTGAACAAATTGGGCCTTTTTGTTAAAAGGCAATTTCTGACGGAGCTCTACATTATAAGGCTGTTGTTAAGTATGTTAATATTAGTAATTGTGCAGCTAACAAAGTAGCATGGCTTTTACAAACATCTCATGTATGTGGTAGTTAGAATGAGCCACATACATCAGAAGTAGTCACTCTTCAGACTTCTGGTGAATGCTTTGTTCTAAAGGCTAGAGATTTGAGCCATGCATAATGTAATTAAGACAGATGATCAGGGCTGAGGTTGTGGCTCAGCGGCAGAGCATTCGCCTAGCATGTGCGCGGCCTGGTTCGATCCTCAGCACCACGTAAAAATAAAGTTATTATGTACAACTAAAATAAATAAATATTTTTTTAAAAAGACAGATGATCAGGCAAATCCAAGAAGTCCATTTTAAGTTCTCAGCCAGAAGATACATCTGAATCACCCGAAGAGTATATTCAAACTCCAAGGCTCACTTCTTGCCCACTTAAACCCCAGAACCCCTTAAACCCCAGAGACTCTAATATGCCCAGTAACTATTCTTAGGGGAAATAGTAAGGTTAGAATTATTTCTTTCCTTCTATAACCTCCCTGATAATTGTACATGTGATTATTTATAATGAACAGAGGCCATTCAAGTAGGATGTTTTCTTTTTTAAGGAGGAAAACATAGAAGGAGAAATATTTCCCCAAATTTCTCTCTGACTCAAAAGATTGATACCTGTTAAAGCTGACAAGGGGTATTTTTTATTTTCAACCACACATTTCCTGTCACCTTTTCTGGCATTCTAGTTTTATTTATTTGTAACATGGTAAATGATTACTATATAGCTGTTTTTGCAAGGATTCCATAGTTTAATAAAAGGAATAAATTGGAGATTTCAGACTCACACATGAGCTTTCTTTAATGATGATCATTAGCCCTGTTCTGAACTATTGACAAAATGTTATAGCATTCTTGAGAGTGAATTTATATTCTTTTAAATAAAGAACTAGTTAATTAAAGGCTCTTTCTAATGAAAATGACCTAATTCTGCTGCTAAGTGCCAACTTAAAAAAAAAAAAAAAAAAAAAAAGAGAGAGAGAGAGAGAAGAAAGCTAAAAGATAGTTTGCAAAAATGCATATTGATTGACATAAATCAATGTTAGAACATGATTGAGGCTTGAATTCCCCTGGAGTTCCTGAAATGCCCTCTATCTTCCCTGTGCAATAGCAGAAAATGTTTGCCTGCATTTTGATAACCAACATGGAAATTAGATATTAATATATACAGGGAAAGACAGAGACAGAGAGAAAATACTTAGCACCCAAGAAAGAAGAAATCGTGCCATTATTCACAAGTGGCAATGCCATGAGTGACTTACTCAGTCATCTTGTAACAAGTGCAGATCTGTCCCTGTGACCAAAAACAAGAGGAATTTAAAGGGCAGATCAACCAGCTTGTTACATTTAAGTGCTTTTGCCTTTTGCATGAAAACCAAGGCCTTTGTAATCAGTCTGTAACTCTTTGCTCACACAAGGCTTGCAAATAACACAAAGAAATGTGAAATACGTTTTTAAAAAAACTGTAAACAAAAGGTGCATCATAATTCTTTTGCTTTTAAAAAGCTTATTAGGATTTTTTAAAAATTTGTTCTTTGTCAACTGAGGTGACAACAAGGCCAGGTGACCCCAGTTGAGGCTTACTGACCTTCAGACTATTCAATTTTGTCACCTTGAAATTGCCAGCATTTGCACATGGCATTTCTCTATACTCCTGTACAGGACGTAAATATGAATCTAGCCAGTCTGGCTTCTAGTTTGCATATCAGCAAGTCCTAGGAATTGTCTGGAAATGAACTAGAATTAGGTTTGCTACTCCTCTGTGATTTCTGTCTTACCTGGTTACAACTGCTTGACTTTACCAGGTTGCCTCACAAGGAGACAGAAGTTAAGAGGGACATATTTGCTAGTATAAAGATTGTCTCTTTTGCATCAGGGCAGCAGGGGTGGTATGTGTATTGGTTGATTCCTTTTTACATTGCTTTAATTAGTCCAGAAAGAATTAAGTTCTTTTGAACTGTTACCATATTTTTGGTTTTTGCAATTGGAATGCCTAAGACATTAAATAAATGTTGATGGTCTTATTGATGGACACTTATTGCATAGGGTCACATGGTTAACTCCATTGTTGGACCTTTAGAAATAAAAATTTGATGCCTTTTTTGAGGAGCTTATAAATAAAGACATTTATTTGCTATTTTTACCCTCTGGTTTTGGAGGGGGGTGGAAAACTAAATTTACCTGGTTTTACTATGGTCTTACTCTCCAACAAAGAGCACATCAAAAGATTTTTTTTAGTTATTCTTCCCTAGTGCATCCCTAGTGCTGAGCACAGTGTCACATAGCATGTGCTCAATAAATATTTGTTGAATGAAAGAATGAAAATGTTATGCAAATAATAAGGAAGTTAAACTAGTTATGTTCTATCCTCATCTTTATGCTTATTGCTGACCAACCAGGTATATTTCTTTTTTGCTTTGTATAAGACAGTGATGTTGCTTATTACTTTTAATTTAGGTTTTAAAAATAAGGGATTAGTTAGTAGTGTTGGGCTATATCATAAAAATTGCTTATTTTAAATATTATTACACAGTTGAATTTTGTAGTGAAGTAGAAAAGTATGGGACTCACATATATTGATGAGAAATGATTAATCTTTTTTTGGTGCTAGGGATTGAACTCAGGGGCACTCGACCACTGGGTCACATCCCCAACCCTTTTTTTTTTTTTTTTTTTTTTTTTTTTTGTATTTTATTAGAGACAGGGTCTCACTGAGTTGCTAAGTGCCTCATCATTGCTGAGGCTGGCTTTGAACTCACGATCCTCCTGCCTCAGCCTCCCAAGTGCTAGGATTACAGGCGTGCGCCACCGTGCCTGGCGAAATGATTAATCTTAAGGAAAGTCATAATGCATAGTTTTATATGAACATACAAAGCTTTGTTTTGCAGAAAACATTCTAATCTCTTGTGCTAGATCCACAATCCAGAGAAGACGTAAGGTACATGAGAAAGAATGTGGATCTGGGAACTTATTTCTAGCCTTTACTTGGTCACTATTTAGACATCGGACTCCCCACACACCAAAATCCCTTTCCTCTCTAGAGTCTATTTTCTCTTTTGCAGCACCCACCCCCACCAAGTGGTGGTTATTTTGGGAGATGATATAGATTAGAGGAGAATAATCTGGAGTCAAAGGCACAGAGCCCCAGCTCTCCTTCCACTAGTCTTTTCTCTTTGGCAAAATAAGGATAATGATAATCATGGACCCATAGATGTTCTGTGACAATTAAAGAGATAATTTCTGCAGAGCACCTGACTTATTATTTAGCAAATTTCACCAATGACAAGCTCTTTTATATATATCCAAATATTTATGATTCCATAAGAAACCATCTCAACCTATCAATAACTCAACTTAAAAAATGTCCAGGCATTCCCAGGGTCCATCCTGATAACTTCTGTCAGGTAAAGAGAAGAATTGCTGGGTTTTCCATTTCAAATCTTATACATGGAGCATTTTCAATTTTGAAAATGTCAGCGCTTTGACAGTGCTCCTTTAAAAGCAGCTTTGTTGTTTTTTAAATTACATTTGTTAAGCTTGGAATCCATAATGTGAATGATAGGCCCTAGTGGTATTTATATAAAAATTAAAACTGTCAAGTTGTATTAAGGTTTAATCATTGGCTAGGGCACATGAGTCACAATTCTTTGCATGAACCCTCTTGATGCACTTTTTGTTTGTTTGTTTGGATTTTGCTGCTGTGGATCTGAGTCACACATACGTGGCTTTTTTTTTTTTTTTTAACTTAGGTTCTTAACAAATTCCTTAATTATGTGATGTCATGACAAGACAGAAGGAACTAAAACCAGCATTGTTTCCATGTTAGGTGCTGATGGGTGGGTGCTGATGACTTCACATGTGTCACCTTATCTGATCTTTAATATCAGTGGCACATTATTATGCTCTTTGTGTAGATGAAGAGTTTCAGGGAGATAAGTCAATTGTCCAATGTCAACCCCCAGCTACCAAATCCCAACCCTCTATTATATCCTTCTAACATCTGCCTACATTAATCTTACCCCCCCTTCTGTGACCTCTAAGGTATTTTTAATTACATCAGTGCTTTGACTAAATTGGCAGGAAGATGTGTTTAGATAATTTAAAATCCACTATGGTTCAAACAGTAAAACTGTAACCAGTACTACTTTTTAAAAAATACTGGAATTTTTTAAAAGATGGATTGATAAGCATATTGCCTAGCAGTTTATTGCATATAATTCAAATGGCTAATGCCTCCACATAATAATAGAGACATAAACAAAATTTGAGAATCCACTAATGAGATTTCTTCCTGGTTCAGGTTTGGTTCTGGCATTGTTTTGCTGCTGTCATGCCAGAGTGGAGTGACTTTGAGTGAAAGACCTTGGATCTGCAGGTTAACATGGCTACCACACTGTGTCTATGGTACCTGGTACCACAGATAGATTTTTGTTCAAAAATTCAGGTTCTCCCTCAACTCTAGGGTGTGTATCAGACGTTAGTAATGAACCTCAGTTCTTAGTATTTTCTTCTCAAGATTGACATTTGATAGTTCTTCCTTATAGGTTCAATCCTAACTAGATGTCCCTCAAAACAGGAAAATGTATTATTTTTATCCAAGCAGGAAAGTTTTTACAACAGATGTTCTCTGTTTCAGCCAGAAGTAAGGTTCCTCCTACATGTTTACAGTTTACTGGGGCCTGTTCTTCACTCCATCAGGAATTGCTCAGCGTCACTGGGAGCCCAACCCTCTGGCCTCTGGGGTGGGCTAAGTAATTAGAAGCTGCTACTCTATTGCCAAGTGACCCAGGGATCTGAGAACCCTGACAGTCAGGGCCTTACACAGCACCTCTGGTGCACTGCTCAGATTCCTTCTAGAACCAAGAAATTCACTCCCACGGCTGCCCAAAGTGATGGCCCACAATTGTGTCCCTCTCCAGGAATGAACTCTCTGCCCCAGGAAGATCCTTTCCCAACACACCAATGACTGGTCTGCATACAGTTACAAAGAACTAGCTCCTTTGCTTCTAATGGAGACAACTGTGAAGGGTCATTTGAGCTTTGGACCTCCTGGTAGGATCTACCACATTTCACTTCAACTCTTCCACCTGTCTATTTCCCCTTGCCTCACCACTCATGTCTGAGTAGCACTCTCAAATAGCCCCCTTCACATAAATCTCAATCTGTTTCCCAAGGAGCCAACCTATGACACCTTCAACAATTTATAAAATTTCTTTAAATCTGAAACTAGATACCCCAAATGGCTCCTTGATAGCTTATTAATCTTAAGCATGTTTTTATTCTGATAGTTTGCTGTGACAGGTACCAGGTAGGTGAAGGCAGCTATTATTTGAATTTAAGGTAGCAGGCAATGCTAGGTTTGACTGTTGATAGAAGCCCTGGTTGTATTTATAAATCAGACTGGGAGGGATAATGAAATAGAGAGAACATATGTCATTCTACAGTAAGAGATTATAAATTGAACAGCATATCACCCTTTCAGAGAAACATTCCTGCCAGGGTATTAACAATAGTAAATGTCAAATTATTTGTGTGCATGGGCTTATGTGTGCTGGGGACAGGGTGAGAGAATGCAAGTGATTTGTAATAGGACTATTGCATTATATTAGAAGTCAGGGCTAGCGAGATGAATAAGACAAGATCCCCATTTTAAAGATTGTGAAACTGAGTCTACATGATTATTGAATTATAATTTAATTACCTAGTGATGGAGTTCAAACTGAGACTTAGATTTGACTCCAGTACTGTTGTTCCCTATCCAATACCTTGGTGATTCTTATCATTGTTTTCAGTGGTCTGTAGCATATTACAAAGAGACACCTACTTGACAAGAATGAGTGTGAATGAACTAAGTGGAATGACAACTATAATAACACTCTGGATGTTCCATTTAGGATCATAAATATTTGTGGAAACTCTTCATGAGCTCATTTTGAGGCCTTCTTCACGTTGAGCGGGCTGAGAGCTAGACTGGTGGGATGCCATTGGGTGGGGAGATGAGCTGCTAGGCAGAATTTTTAGCTTCATGTCAGAATGCCATCACTCACAGACTTAAATCCTGGATCCTCACAGCTGGAGGAGACTATCTGTAGTGCTTTATATTCTATTACCCCATAATATACAATGCATTTTATTTATGTTAGTCATCTTTTATACAGAACTGTCACAAAATACGTCACTGCTGATTACAGCCTGTATAGGCAAGCCACACGGGTGAATTATGTCCCTGACCATAGATCATGCCAGTCGTACCTGGCTGGGAAGAGAGGAGGATAAATTCAAAGCAATGATAGATATACTTCAAAAGGTTAAGAGATGACTGGGTGTGGAGGGAAGCCTCCAATGCCTAGCGGTGCCCTCTTTCATTTCTGACTTCTTAGACCCACATTCATCTTCTTAGAACACACCATTCCCACTCATTGTGGGCATTTGCAGTTCCTCCTCCCATCTGAGCACACTCCTAGTATTGCCTTCAATACTGTCCTTGAACACTGTTGTGACCATCACCACTTATTCCTTTAACTAATACCCCCCTATGCACACACATCATTTATAATATTTTTTGGAAGTTATGGAGTGTTCCTTTACCTCCTGAATTCTTTGGAATTGCTGACTTTGAAGGGGTTTCCATCTAATGTTGTCTCTGCCAACATAATGGATATTTGAATAGACCTTGGCTTTTAGAAATAGTCATTCAGCATTTATTCTGTAATGAACCATAGGAACTGTGCTGGGGTTATATGATGAAGAGTAAGACACAGCCCCAACCCTCAAAGAGTCTGAAGTCCAGGTAGAGAATTCAATCCAATGAACAGGCAATTTTAACAGTGCGATAAATGCTAGAACGAAGACAGAACCAGGATCCTCAGGGTCACAGAGAGCAGAACAGTTGCAAACTACAGGCCACAGATCATGGTTGTTGTGGTTTGTTATTAGGTTGGTAGGGAAGGGAAGGTAACAGTAGACTTAGGCCAGAACAAAAAGGATCTTTAAAAACATGGTAAGCAGTTTGCCCTTAATCCTAGGAGTAATAGGGAACTATTATAGAAATTTACATACAGGAGTGACAGGAAGAACTACCTGTTTTTAAAATGATCACTCTGGCTTTGTTGGACAGAAGAAAGGTAAGATCAGAAGCTGGGAATCATTCATAAGGGTCTTTGCAGTGGTGTTGGTGAAAGGTTAGAACAACTTCAGTGAAAACAGCAGTAATGGGTAAAGACAAGAGTGACTGATCTGGGGTGCTGTTACCAAAAAATACATATAATGATGTGCCATTCTATTCATTAGGAAAGACTCCATGTGTCCAGTTGGAGCAACTGGAAATAGAGTGGTATGGTTCACCAGCATGAGGAACACAGTAGGAGAAACATTTTGGGGAGGGGGTGATGGCATTTGAAGTTGAGGTGCTTGCTGGATAGGATGGTTCAGGTGTGCTGTGCATTATGCTGTGATGTTAGGAGCTAGAGACAGAGACCATGGAGGAAACTAGATATGGTGGCTGCATACATACAGGGAGAGTCCCAAGGCTTAGAAGGGGCCAATCTTAGAACCCAGGGGACACCCTTGCTGCATAATCAATAAACAAACAACAGATTTCAGAAGGCAAATAGAACAGAGGGCAATATTTTTACGTTCATATTTCTTCTTAAGTACAAGTAACATTTCCAACAACAATGAAAGGAAAAAAAGTCATTCACTCCTCAACACCTTAGTTCATCGGTTCCACATTCCCTTTCAGATCCAGCTCTGATTCCGTCAGTTTTCACACACTTTAATCAGAGTGTAGATTTAGTGCTGCATTCGAGCCTGCTCATAAATATCTTACAAGCATTTTTGGAGTGTTATTTCAGGTTCTTCCTTTATGAACAACAGCTTTGAAACATGACAGTGACTTGAGTGTGCCCTGTTTGCAGGGGTGGGGGTAGATTTGGAGGGTCGAGGAACAAAGATTTTCATTCATAAAGTGGGAGTGTAATACGATGAGAGCGCAGCATGACTGATGTACAGCCGAGACTTACGTTTAGGATTTCATGTGGCTTTTGCAATTCATAACCTCCCACCACACTGTGTAATGGAACATCATGTGCTTCGACATCCGTGACAGGCGTAGCACTGGAGGGTGAGCAGTACTGTGGCCCTTGCCGCAGACTTGTGACATGGGGTAAATCATCCTCTTAAAAGGAACCGAAACGTTTTCTCCTCTGTACCGACAGTGCCAATGCACAAAGGCACAAGAGGCAGAGGTGACAAAACACCAATTTCATTTCCTCGGAGAATATATTCTGACCAAGCCTTTTAAAGCAGCACAGATGCAAAGAGCATGATCCTCATGTCGTAAGGTCTATGTTTTGGTTCAGATCTTGGCTTTCCCACTCCTAAGCTGCATGATCTTTATGGTTAGGAATGTATTGCACTTTGAATTGTAGCTAGTGATTTCTTTTGTAAAATTGACCAAAAGCCTGAATGAAATAATATCCAAACAAACCAAACTTCAAAATATTAGTTACTGTTTCATTATTTTTATTATTATGATCATCTAGAAATTATGTATAAAATCCCTTTAGTACTTCAGCATATTATAACTGGAATGTTATTTATGATGGAAAAACTATCTAGTTCTGCACCTCTTGATTTGTAAAGACCTTCTCATTTCCTAAAGTGCAAAATCCTATTAATACCTACTTCATCCCACTATTCATCTTATCTTTTCTAGCCTCAAAACAAGCTGATCTTCATCTGCTTTCTTAAAAAAGATCCAAGTTAGACTGTTTTCCCTTATATAAAAGATATTTTATTCTTTTTCTTCATGAAAGGACTTAGTGGCTGCATGTAGGAGATTTGTGAATGTTTTCCTATCTTCTGGATATTTATTGAACCCCTGACATCTTTTTTCTTTTCTTTTTTCTTCCTTTTGATTGTGTCTGTCTCACACCATTTATACAAAAGTGTTTCATAGTCAACTACAAGTAACAATTTTGTCAAAAGTGGAGAGATTCCTAAAGTGTTCAGTAATCTTCAGTGTGATCAGTGGAAGAGAAGCAAATTCCCTAAATAAGATCACATATCTACATCAAGGCAGTCCATAGAGTAAATAAAACTGGATAATTGTATTTCTGGTGAAACTTTTAAACCCAAAACAAGTTCTACCTGTGATGCAAGAATTCCATGATGAATCTTTCATCTGCTTGGAAAAGCCATCCAGGGGTTCTAATTCCTTTCTCTTAAGACAGAAAATGTTTACATTATTTTTTTTATTATTGTGAATACTACAGAAGAACATATGTATTTTAAGCCTAAATTTTTCTTAATTTATTGAAGTTCCTTGGTTGAGATTTTTTTCATGCCTGGGCTTTCTTGTTTAACTTCTCTGTCTAAACAGTCAGATCAGGGATGCCCACCTTCTATATCCTACCTAGAAGAAATGGCAAATAAAAACTGTAGCAAAGTACAATAAAGTTCTGATATTTCCCCCAAAGTTTGATTCATTATTTCTTTTTTGGAAACATCAAATATCAACTTCTTTCAAAAAAAAAAAAAAACATTTTTAAAAGGTATGAGTATTCTTGATGTACTGCTGCCTAAGCACATTTCTTAGCCTCTCTTTGGGTAATCTGACACTGGGTCAGATCACTAAGCTATTTGGGAATCTAGTTCCAAAGCCAGAAGATGTTGGTGAGTGAAAAATAACTCACTATGTTGGTCTATTTTATAAAACTAACTTTGCTGAGGTCACTGGCAAATAACATATATGTTTCAAGCTAAAAATATTGTCCTTAAATGTTGACAAATGACAAATAATATGTTTTGATAGTTTAAAATATTATGTTGGGGAGAGAAAGTTAGGTCCTTCGGTATTTTTTTCCTGGTATTGTAGTTATTGATTCTCATATTTTGTTTAAGCTACTAGATGAATGTAGACATGTGTAAATCTAGGAGTCTTTAAAAGGCTGTGGTATTGAAGAATCTTCTGGAACTAGTTATGTGCAGCTTCTGCAAGAGCTTCTTAATTCCTCTGGGATATTATAGTAGAGGGATAGCAGAGAGTTCTTTGGGGAGCTCAACATCTTAGGCCACCATTTTAGAGTAGGAAATTACCTGCAATCAATGCAGATTTTGTTAACTGGCTGTGTGGGGACTACAGACATGTTTTACTTGTGTCTTTGTTGTGGTGAACAGTGAGTGAGAGTGGTTCTATTAGAATTTGAATGTGTGTCGATAGCGGCCTCCGTTCTTCAGCTCAACCTGGATCCCACTACTCCATATTGCTTAAACCCGCGTGGTTCTTGCTAGGCAACTGAGTTTATGGAACTGCCACTGTTATAGAACTGCCATCAGTTTATGCTGATGCCATCTCCTCTTTATAGAGAGATGGTCTTACAGGCTTGAGAGTGAAGTGTTTACCTAGGGTCATAGGGAGATAGAACCAGAATTCTGGCCCCTTAACACAGATCTGTGTCATTTTCACCACAGGATTCAAGGTCTGAAATTTAGATTTTTACCTCATTTAGCCGTGTCTTTCAAAAACAGAAAATAAACATTAAAAAATAAATACAATAAATTAATTTTCTTCTTGCATAATTAATGATATTACAGGGGGGGAAAATACCACACTATAGTAAATAAACCTACCAGGGCTTACTGTCCCACTTTATTTCCTCAAGATATTTTTAGTCATTTCCAAGCCTGTTAATTGTTTTTCTTGCAGTACATAAGGAGAGTTTTAAATATAGTATATGAGCATTGTGAAATAAAGACGTATTTTTTCCTATGGCAGGAACATTTTAGACACATACTTGGGCATAGTTATCATCATCTCCCAGTTACAAAATTTTGACAAATTCTGACTTTAGATGTATATTTCACACACCATTAGAATACATTAGAATATATTATAAATTCCCTTAGGGCAGGACTCTTCTTCCTTGTTCTACATATTTTACTTATTAGATAACTGTATGCACATGCTATAGCAAAGATAATAAGGCATTAAATTAGAAACGTGCCTAATCTTAATTTTCCAATTGAATTTCTTTACATACTGCTATAAGCATATGTTTATTTATGTTAAAGAATTATTGAGCATCTTTATTAGATGAGTAAAGTTAATAGAAAAAGCAAGTATTATTTTCTTGTCTTATTTAGACTTTAAGACAGAAGAAGTATGGTATTTTGATCCATTTGACAAAAAATATATATACCCAGGAAATTATTTGTAGCAATGTGAAATTGACAAATCAAAGCTGATGCTATATCTTACTCAGTACCCAGCATAAAGTAGATATATTTGG
The DNA here is from genome assembly GCA_025594165.1 of Tamias sibiricus. NCBI lineage: Eukaryota > Metazoa > Chordata > Mammalia > Rodentia > Sciuridae > Tamias > Tamias sibiricus. Next base: position 49,068,296 of record CM046669.1, on the reverse strand, counting down.
CGAATCAGGGAAGGAAAAGAAGGTAAGGGAAAGAGGGACAGATGGGTCAGTGAGTGGATGGATGGGTAGAAGGAAGGATAGATGGATGGATGGAGAGATAAAAAGTTATTTAGTAGGAATTACACAGTGAATCTATTATCAGCTTTTTAGAAATGAGCTGGGATTTTTTTAAGCAATTAGATACAAAATAGATTTCAAAATAAAACAAGTATTTGTTCTTCATAATGTGGTTTTCAGACATTAGATAAATCATGTAGAATTGTGTACTTAATGCTTACCATTTTACCTACTATATATGGGTATTCTAATTGTTATTGGCTCCTTTGTTCTGATAATTTTTTTAAATGTTTTAAATGTTTGAGGAATGTATGTATTCAGAAGTGTGGTCATTGAAAGAAAAATGTTGATCTTCTGTGATTTGAGATTATGCGGGGAGCAAAAAAGAAACAGCTGACCCATTTCCCGGCGTTAAAGGACCTTGGCACGTGTTTGAGACATGTACTGGTAAAAATATGGAAGTATTTGTGAAGTAAAATATGAATAAGTGCTAACTAATGCAGAAGAATCCAGGAAAATAGAACTAGTTCTCAGGGTACCTCCTCTTCTTATGCATTCAAGTCTCCTAGTACTTATAAAAAATTAAACCCATCTATACTCACAGTGTTCTTGAGCCAGTTCTATTTTTCTTCCTTGGCCCCTTCCAAGTTTCTTGATAGTGATTGGCACTGCTCAGCTGTCAGCCCCCCAACAGATACCAGTGTTTTCTTTTTACCAAATTGGGTGACCTTGCATTTCACATGTCTTGTCGTTTATCTTCTCCAAGCCTGCAGTATTTTATATCATGAACCCTTTTTCACCCTCTTTCATAGCTTCCCTTTGCTTCTTTTTCCCTAATTCAATTCTCACTTTCTCTGCTTCCTAAAAGTAGGCTCGCTTTGTTAATATTTCTCAACTCTCTTATGCTATTATATATCCACTATCCCTATGCAGGAGAAATCTAAAGTAATTTCTAACCAAACTCATACTTTTATTTAATTTCCCTAATTTCTAAGCCAGTTCATACCTCGATTTAATTTCCAAACTTTAAATGTCCACCAGAAACCTCTCTACAGATGTCCTTCAGCATTTCAAATTTGACATATCTAAATCTAAACCTCTGTTACCAATCATTGGAAAGTTCCTGACAAATTTTCCTTAACCCTGCTTCCTGCATTTGCATCTGTTTCCATATCATCATGGCTAGGCTGTTTAGAACACATGCTTATTTAAAACACAATTAGCATTATTAATTACTGTACTGTGGTAGCTTCATAACTGGCTTATGGACTAACATTAAAACATTCCATGCCGATTCACATGTGGTTGCTTTTGGTACAGTCCAGATCATTCTCCTCACATGCTTATGATATCTTCCCTGGCTCAATAGACCTACTTCTATGCCTATAGTTTTTAGCCGCTAAGTTGAGCTCTTTGAGGTCTCAAATGACCTTTCTCGGTGTCTTCTTAAACTATTTTCCTACAATACAACATATTGAAGCTAATTTGGTCCAGTCGCTCTTTCCCATCATTCCATAGTTTCTTACACTATTCATCTGCCTGGAATGTATTGTTCAAATCCAACATTCAGGAACTACATTTTATTGCCTCCATTTCTTAATGCATCTACTTCATATATCTCATGTCAATGATGTCTAGTAAGCATTTAATAAATTATTTCATAATGCAAGTGATTTAAAATAAGTAGATTCTCTTTTAAGGCTTAAAATACAGTGGTTCTATCATAAGTGAGACATTTTGGGAGTTAAATCCTGGCTCCTATTCTCAGGAAACAGCAATCCTAGACAAGATACCAACTTTTTTGAGACTGAGTTTCCTGTGTATTAAAAATATTAATATTTACTTGTAGGAAACTGTAGGCAGCAATAAATAAAAATGATTTTTCATCTCTTAAAAATATCATAAAAGAAGGATTTTTTGAGGATATTAGAGACATTGTTGGTGTGTTATAGCACACTTGTTCACCTGAAATTTCCAGGCAGTCCTTTCTCAATGGTAGGTGAGTATTTTATAGGTCATAAGAGGGTGGCATAGCTGCAGAATACATCCTGGACTTTGAGCAAGACTTTCCTGAACTTGAGTGGGGATTCTTTACTTGTTAGCTATTTGACATTACCCTGAACTTTGCTTTTCTCAACTGGGAAGTGGGATTGTAATACTTTTCCTAGAGGATTTTTGTGAGGATTAGAGATGATCTGTGTTAAATGCCTGCCACAGAATGGGCCACCCTCAAAAATAAAATGTACCAACCATTTAGTTAGGTGCAAAGACTTGGCATTGTATTGGTTTATTGTCCCATTATGGAAGAATTGTTATGTGAACAAAGTCAACTGACACTTTCCAATAACTTTTCTTCTTTGAATAGATCAAACTCTTCCTGCCTATATGATCATCAGATCTTTTCCCACGATCAAAATGCATACTTAAGTTTGGAATTCCATTTTAAAAAAATAAAAAGAAAAGAAATGCCATATTGAGAAAATTCATTTGCAGAAGAAAACCATGTAAAGGACTCCCCTGTGCCATTCACGCCTTCACCTGGCTGCCGGCATGTGATCGCTTTCCACCTAGGTTATCTGCTCTGCATTGCACAACTTGGGTATCTGCTTAAGTAAACTGTTCTAGTAGCAATCAAAGGCTTAACAATTGCTTATATTTTTCCACCATGAGATATATTGAAAATTGCAGACAGCATGGAGCTATAGCTGACAAAAACCCAATATCTTATTATTCCAATAGCTTTAAACTCAGTCTTACCATAACCCATGATAAACATTACAGGTGATTAGATTATGGGTAACCTAACTGGGTGGCATTTTAGGAAGTAGGCTCAAAAACTTTTCCCTTCTGCAAAGGACGCATATGAAAATGTCAATAGGTGCTTGCTCTGAATGTTGATATTAGGGGATATTTTAATTTCTTCTTTGCTTTCTTACGGTGAATATATATTATTTTTTTTTAATTTATTTTTTATTTATAATAATTATAATTCATAGTGCACATATATAGCATCTTTTTACATACAACTGTTTGTATACAAAGTATATTCGTATATATTATTTTTATAATTTTATAAAAACATCCTCCTTCCTTCCCTTTGCCCTCAGTTTTCAGAAACAATGTCTTTGAAATTTTGGCCAGTCCTGACTCCTTAGTGTGCATTTTTTCTTTTCTTTCTTTCTTTCTTCCTTCCTTTATTTATTTGTTTTTTTAAGAAGCCAATGTGACTTATAAAATATAAGGAACAAGGAAAGAAGGGAAAACCTTGTTAACTTGGGATAGCTTGCTGAGTCAGCATGAGAAAACTTAAACACAGCATCTCCAGTCAGGTTCAGTGCTTTCTGTGACCTTGGATGAGTGCCTTTCCCTCTGTTGTACCCCGGTTGTCTTGTCTGTTAGAACAGGGAGTTGGATTCTGTGGATTTAAGATCCCTTCCCATTTTTAAGTTCGATGATTATAAGTGATCTGAGCTTCATAGAGTTTTATGTATTAGGAAAAGGAAATTGGTGTAGATCAGAAAAGAGATTATGTAATAACCACAGTCAAATATGTGACATCTACGCTAACTGGATGAGGGTGGAGAACACTGGATCTATGGCCAAAGGCATTCGGTCCGAGTCATGTCTGACCCCAGAGATCAGAATCATTGAGATCAGTGATGGATAAAATAGAACCTTCTAAAGAGACGCCGACTCTCTTTTTATATAAATGCTGGCAATAGGTCAGTGTCTGTGGTGTAACTTCTGATGGATGTTAAGGACTTCTTGGTATTTAATGAAGTACTCTGGCATCACATCAGATATCACGCTGGGTTCCCTACAAAGTCAGGTAAAGATTTTCAAAGTGACAAGATGTTTTAGCACTGAAGCCCAGGAAATGAGCTACTCTGTGTTGCTGGGAGAGTTCCACTAGGTGAAAGAACGGTCTCCATGTCTCTTTTTTCTTTGTCAGTCGTAGTAATCTCCATATTTGGATGGGGGCTGAGAAAATGACAGGTAAGGATGGGAGGCATAGGGCATCAATAAGAATCAAGGAACTGAGAAGAAGCAAGGTTGTTTTTCATCTCCTGACTATGAATATTTTCCTTAATCCTCTTTTCTGTGTAATTTCCTCTGCACATACATCTTCTTTACATAATTGTACCTCCCAAGTATCCCAACAGGAGCAAAGCTAAACTTAGGGATCTTGCATGGGGAGTTTTTATCTACTTCCTTGTGGAGGGCTAAGGATTGATTGAGCAATAGCCAGACATAATACTAACCTGATCGTAGGGATTGGGTTCTTTTTTTGTGTGTGTGTGTGTGTCACCGCTTTACATGTGAGCGCACCTCAACGAGGGCAAGTACACTGAATGAAGCGATCAAAACCCGACAGGCTCATTTTACAAGATTTGTGACAAGATTGCTCTGCTTTACTATTACATTCTATTTTTACCTCCACTGCCCTGAGATATTTTGAGTTTGTGTTTCTATTGCCACCGATATAAAAAGTTATATCAGTAGCAAGAAATGAAAGGTGAAAAAAGAACCAGGGATCCATACTGCTCCATTTGTGAGTAACAATAAAGCTGTCTTTAGGCTTAGCATGCGGAGTTCAGCTAAAGTCCAGGGATTAGCTCAGCGCCCATGTTATAGGAACAGCATGTCCAAAAGCTTTGCAAGGTAGTGGAGCACCCCACTGCCACTAGGAGAAAAAGCAACTCCAAAAGGTGGTGCTGGGAGCTTCCTCCTGTCTCTCTATATCCTGTCCTCATACTTCTGCCCTATTTGCTGGGCACTTGTAATGTCTTCTGTCCCTTTGCTCACATTCTTCCAAGTCACAGAGCACCTCTGGAAAGAGCAGGACAGAAAGAGGGAGACACTAGGACTGTCCACACAGTCCTGGGCGGGTGGGGAGCAGATTGCCTGGATACACTCAGTTTGCTGCTAACTGCCTATAAGCTTAGGCAGGTAAGTTAACCTTCCCTGCCTCAAGTTCCTCACTGGTAAGACTGGGTTGATAAGAGGACCTGTCTTATAAGGCTAAGTGCTAACTACTGTCTGTGCATAGTGAAAACTTAAAACAACTTCATGCTGGAGGGAATTTTAGTTGGGAGGACTTCTGCAAGTCATAAGATGGATTTGAAGTTAACTTGGTAATATTAAAAGGACATAATTGATTTTAACTAGCTGAAAATGCCAGACATCCATTAATTTTTATAACCAGTTTTCTTTCTCCTTGATGGTTTATTTTCAGGTTTCTCTGTCATTCTCCTATTTTCTTGCCTCTACTTTCCCTCCATTCTGCTTTTCCTCCACTATACCTTTTTGGTCAGAAATGTGAACTAAAATGGAATTTGTAAAAGAGAAAACAGGAAATTAGCATAACTACTACAATTGAAAGCAAAGAATTTTTTTTCCAAAATAATAAAGATTTTGCTTTTCTTAACATTTATTTAAATTGTACTACTTCCTGAAGAGGGACACCCACACATGCTTTGGCCTGAAATATTCACACTCCAGACTTTTTTTTTAATTTATTAAAACTATATGAAAGTTTATTCAGTACATTTAAGAAGGAAACCCAAATGAAGAATCAAGGAAAAGGAACTCACTAATTTTCTCACATAAACACCATTTCCCAATATAAATGGATCCCCAATATAATTGTGTCCCTTCTTGCTTCTACTAGCCCAGTTTTTAAATTGCTGTTTTAATCTATAAATAATAAGAACTGATCAGAAACAAAAATCCGTAGGATTTAGTGCTCTTAGATAATGTGTGAGTTTAATCCAGAGAGCATTTATTAAATCCCTGCTGCATATGCTATCAAAAATGTACAAGCTTGAGAATTTCACTCAAATAATAAACCAGTGATTTTTTTGTGTAAGATACTTGTATAGTATATATTCTCATTTAATTTCTACTTTTGGGAGAGCATTTGGGCTCAAGAATGAAGTTTGTAGACCTTAGAGTTCTTGGAAAAGTTCTCCCTGACCTGTTCATTACTGGAGGGTGTTAGCTCTGAGCTGCCTGGCCTTGGACAATTTACACAGAAGGCCCCTTTCTCCCATCTTCCTCCCCTTATCTAGAAAAAAGGGGTACTTAAATAACATAACAGCCATCTAGAATGTTATGTGAAAGTTAATAAAGCAATGGGTCTAAAACACTTGGCAGAGTGCTAGTATTATTATTGTTATTGTTAATAGCCATTGCAAGGTACCTTTATTGCAGTACTTGACTACATATACACCCTCAGGCTATAAAGCATAAAACAGATTCCCTGAAAACTGGGTAATGCATTGAGGAGTTGAACAGTTCTAAATTGTATACCATAAGTCTGGAAATAGATTGCATTCCAGTCAGAAAGGAAGAAAGGATTTGCAAATGAGCTTAATCACTTTTTCCTTTACTTGAAAAGTATTAAGGTATTTCAAAGTGCAGTCTCCCTTAAGCCTTCACAAAAAGCACAGCCTTGTAGGGCTTGATTACACAGGTAAAAGATTAATTTTATTTTTTTCCCAACTATTTCATCATTGCTATTGTTGTTTTTAGGTGTTGTTTTCTTAAAATAACAGGTACTCTCAGGGACAAGGAGAATAAAATGAAGTTGGGTCTGCCCATTTGCTTACTTTTAGCCACTGTCCTTTAAGATTTGCTGGGGTAGCTGGGTGCAGTGGTGCATGTCTGTAATCCCAGCTGCTTGGGAAGTTGAGGCAGGACCATTGCAAGTTCATGTCCAGCCTAGGCAACTTGATGAGACCCTGTCTCAAGATAAAAATAGTGGAGTATTTTCCTGGCATGTGCAAGACCTTGAGTTCCATCCCCAGTACTGAAAAAAAATATTTTTTTAAATTTTATTTTGCTGGGATAGATACTTTTGCATAAATGAAATTGTAGATCATTTGTTCACTCAACACATTTACTAAGTCAGGAAATAGATTACTTGTAATATTTTATTTTGTTTTCTGATTTGCATTAGTAGAAGTTGCCATTTCTAAAAATTTTGATTGTGATAACCAGTACACTCTTTGCATTAACTGTATAAATGAAGAGATACTCATGTGACTCAGCTGACTTGGTAGACTTAGAGTTTGTAAAAGGGAAATGGCAGCTGTTAGTTAAAAAGAAAGAGTATATAAGGTGGCAGAAAACTCACTTTTTCACTTTCTTAAGCAAGAAAAAGTTGTTAGATAGTATAATAGGAATATTAGCAAGAAATAATAATTGTATAGAACTCTTCCTAGATCTCATTCTCTTCTAGGCCTTACTGTCTCCTCCCTACAGGTGACTGAAGTGGCCCTTTGGAATAAGACATAGTGGGATGGAAGGATTAGATTGAGCCTCTGATCAAGGGGGACCAAGCAGATATTTCAGAGAGATTTTTTGTGTCTTCTCCGTCTTGGCCTTGCCTGCTCTTCCGCTACTCATACAGTCTTAGAATTGGAAGGTTTAGTTATCTCTGACCACCTCACAATTCCTAGTAGAGTGCTTATCCTATCAACTTCAGCCAGTAACTATTTGTCAAATTGAATTGAATTTGCATCTTAATAAATTACAAAACACAAAAAGTATAAGTATCCTTTGTCTACTGATCCTTCTGCAGAAGTCTGCCCTTAATGGTCTCTGGGAAGTTAACTCTATCCAAAATGTCCTTTATTTCCTTGCAATTCTAATGATAGACTAGCTAAGTCCCAGGCCATGGATATCAGTTAATTTCTATTCTTTAGGACAAGAGAGAGAGAGAGAGAGAGAGAGAGAGAAAGAGAGAGAGAGAGAGAGAGAAGGAGAGAGGGAGAGGCTGTGTGTGTATCTCCATTTTAAACAAATTTCAGATATTTTTAATTGGTTATGAGAATAAAGTAATTTACTGTATCTATTATCCAGATAATATTCATTGAGTGCCACCTCTGTACTGAGCATGGTGTGTCATTGTTGGGGAGCCAATAGTGAACAAAGTAGCCCAGTCCCCATCTGCCATGGTGCTCACAGACTTGAGGGAGACGGGTTCAGACTATGAATGCTGTGGTGTGGGACACCCCTGGGTGCTATGGGATCCTCTCAGAGGGATGACGTGTTCCCCAATTATGGGTGAAGTGAATGAGGGTATATCTCTGAAGAATGACATCTGATCTAAGATCTACTGCTTCAGTAGGAATTAGTTAAGTGAGGAGAGGGATGACTATATACTATTGATGTAAATGCTTGGAGCCATAAGTGTTCATCCCCTCTGAAGAGTGGAAAGTCATTCCAGAAGTCTAAAGCAAAGGAATATGAATGAGGTGTGACCTTCTGATTCTCTTTAACAAACTATTAGATTAAGAAGAAATATAGTAGTTATATTAGGAAGCAAATATCAGCATACCTGGTACGCAGCCTAGTGCTTGGAACAAAATAGCTACTCAATGCACTTTTTCTGCCCAGTGGGTTACATGACTGTTCAGTACTGTGTATTGAGGTCCATACTTGGATTTCTCTCTTTCAATGTCTTTAGATTTTATGGTGGAACTGATGAAAATTTTAAAATAACAACAGGGTTTTCAAAATCAAACCAGAAGTCAGCTAAAGGGCATCTGAATTTCTAGTGATCATGAGGTGGGTCTGGGGAGGCCTACTGGCATGGAGTGCCATGGCTGAGACCCCAAAATTTCCACCTGTGGAGACTGTGAGAGAATTTGGCCTCAGTCTCTCTCTGTTAAGCCCTGGTGGTAAAGTTATTTGTTCTAACTCTGATGTAACCTCCACTCCTGGGCCTCACCAGCAATAGGTAACCTTCTGTTCCTTCCTGGGAACCCCAGCCTGGGACCATAGCAGTAGTGTCCCCTATAAATCTGGGACACATCATTTGGCAGAGGTTAAAAAATATATAAACTAGAATATCCCAGGAAATGCACAATGTATGATTGTTACAGACATACATTTTTCAAATTGGTATGATAGCCAGTTTTCAACAGGGCCATATGGCTGGGAACATATGCTTTAAAGAGAGTAAGACCCTGTTTTAAATAATATATCTGTCTGGTAGCAGCAGCGTGACCCCTGGTAAGTTTCTTCTCTTCTCCAAGCATCAGTTACTTTATCTGAAAATGAGAATGATAATACCTTCTGAGGGATTATTTGGCTGTTTCAGTGGGAAAAATTAATATATAGTGAGTGCTTAGGACCATACCTGTGATAAAATAAACACTAAATAATGATATTCCTGTTAAGAGAATAATAATAATAATAATATTGAGCTTAATATGTGGGGATAATTTGATTCTGCTGGAGTATATAACCTCTGATGTCTTTGACTTTTCAAACACTCATCATTCCCAAGACTGTAAATGTGTTTTTGTTCTCAGTTTAGACTTTTATCAGGCAGGATTCCCAACTCACTGATTAAGCTGGCTTGTAGGCGCCAACCTGAAAAAGAATTCGACTTTGTCAGTATTGAGAAAATATTTGTAAAATAGTACAGTCAATAAATAAATATACTGCAGACTTCAAGTCGCTTTTTTTTTAAAAAATTGCCCCAGGGTTAAAAAAAAGAAATTCTGGACGCACAATGTTAACTGGGTTTGGTTTAGTATTTGGACAAAGAAATCCCTGCTCTGAACTGAGCAGAGAGATAAGCGCCTTGACTTGCAATAGATTAAGAGACCTGCATTGGTGAGAACAAACCACTCCCTGAGTGCCGCCACATTTAGATTTAAGATTAACTGCAGCCGAATGGTGGAGCGGCTGTTTGTTTTATGAAACAATCGCTAATGACATTAAACAGACGGAGCCCCTTCCAACATGATTGTTCATTTGCGATAAACTGAGAGAAGCCCACAAGAGATTGAAAAAGAAAACTCATAAGTGCTTCATTTTGAGGCTCTTACAATATTCTATTGGAGGTGACAATTAATGGAAGTGAATGGGAATCTAATTCAGAGCACATTATACCGAGGGAGGAGGTATGGCAGCAAAGAATCAATATGAATTTGCTTGCTTTTATATTTATATTAAGGAATTGAGTAATCATAATTTCATGACAAGTTTTCCAAGGAGGATTTTCTTTCATTCTTTCTTCTTCATTAAAAAAAATAAAAGAAGAAGGAAAAAAAAAAAGAAAGAAAGAAATGCTGTTCATTTGTTCATTACTCTATTCACTCCTGGCTGTCTAAAGCCAGCACTAAGCATTAGCTATATTAAAGAGTGCTATGTATTAGTGCAATTAGACATTAGACATTTATTTTTCAATGTATTTGAAGCCTGATTTGATTTGGGTCCAGTCATTTAAAATTAAGAGAGCAGAACGGTGTACGGAACTGTGTACAGATATCTGTAGCTCTGAAGTCTTAATTGCAAATTCAGATAAGGATTAGACAAGCCAGTATCTCTCTAGACCAAAGGTATTTGCTAATACCTGGGATGGAAAGGTTGTGAGATTCTGTATTTACTAATTCATGCATTTGCTTTTGCATTTTTATTGAATTTTAATATTTTGGTCAGAAACAACACAATTTACACCAGTATTAAGGGTGTATGTGGGTAAAATTCCAAAAAAGCCTTGCTCACATTTTCATTATTTCAGCCTAGCTCAAAATTGAAATAGTGTTTATTTTTTTAAAAAATTGTCAAAGGCCATGTTGCAGCATTAAGCTTTTGTTTTATACACAAAGAAATATATTAATGAAAAGTGTTTTAAGTGCTTATTATAGAGATGGTTTGTTTTGAAACATGGGCTTTTTCACAGCAGTTTTACACTTCATTGTGTACCATGAAAGACATTCTAAGTAGAGGTTGTCAGTCTCCCATCAGAAGTAGAGTACTGCTGGGGAATGGAGCCATTTAGGATGTCACTCAACCAGGACTAATCTAGAGTAGATATCTTATAAATAACCAGTAACGAAAAAACAAATCATTCCTCTCCCCCACCAGAGCAGAGAGAATTACTGCTTAGGAAAAGGAAATCTTTATAATAAAGATTTACAGTTGGAATTAGTGAATTGTTTGGAGCAAAGCATGGCAAAAAGTTGCAATGACAACCTTTATATGGGAGTTCAGGAAGCTGTGGAATTGCCTGTCTGAGGAGGGAGGGTGAGGTTAGGAAGTTTCTTGTATACTTGTCTATCTCCTTTTGGGGTATATGGGAGGTATGAGTGGATGCCCCAGAAATCTTAACAGTTGTAAGAAATTAGTTTATGATCATAGTTTTCAATGTGTACTCTAATATGTGTGCTTCCTGGTGGACCCTAAATATATTCTCAAGATTAATGATGACCATTCTTAGCATGGAAAATTGTTGTATACCATCTAAGTGACAGAAGATGGTAATGGAAGTATTAAGAGCCTTCTCTTTTAAGCTTTATGTTATTTCACTTGTCATTATTGCACTCTTTAATTTCTTGAGAAAAATACTGGCTACTTTAGATATGTGCAAGTTCATGATCTTTGGAAATCTTGCTCATACCTCCCCTCCCTTGCCTTTTCTTCTTCTTAAGTATCCAGAAGGATCTCTCTCACAGTGCCCAAGTGAGGAAGGAAGCTCTATCAAGACCCATTCAAAAGGGATATATCTAAGAGAGAGGAAAAACCTGATTTTCTTGATTTCTGATAGGTACAATTTCTCTTGTTGATATTCCTGTTGTGTGCAGGTTGTGGTGATATGAAAGAATGACTAGGAATACCTTGCAAGTTAAAATAATCTCAATTCCTCCACCCACATGTGTTCTTTTATGCCAGGACTTTTGAACTTGTCCACCTATTAGAATACACAAATGAAGAGGTTTAAAAATATCCCCAATATTTATATATTACTTTTTCCCCCCCAGTAGTTTCATTTTGATGGGGTTGGGGGAAAATTTGATTTTATTGAATGTCTGAGCTTTCCATTTTATTGCATCTCTTTCCACACATGCCTGTAAGTAAATAGAGCAGATGCTATCTGATGAGAAAATTAAAGTACACAGACTTCCTTTAGAACAGGCAACAGGAAGGAAGTTAGATTTATCTGGGGTACATCAGAGTATTGGGATTGCATGTTACTTGGGATCCAAACTGCTTTGGTTTTGTGAGGCAAGTTTGTCTTTTTAGATTCCCTGTAACCTGCAATGGGCCAGGGTTAGGTAGCATCTCTCGATTATACCTATTAGGGATCTATCATCCAGGGCTACAGTGCTCCTTATTTAACTAGAATTCTTGAAATGAGCAAATGCAAATAGCCCCTGATATAGAAGAAGTTGAAAATAGTTTCAATATCTTATGTTACAAAGTAAATCCTGAGCATAAAACTGCATGCTATTCTTTGTTGTCTCTGTTAAGAACTATCTGTACTAAAGAGAGATGTTTCAGTTCTATAAACATGTGTCTACTCTGATCCAGCCACCTGAGAATCTATAGAATTTGGAGACTGGGTTAGGGGATTAAAAGCATGTGATGAGTCAAATGTCATTCTTCTCTGATATGTGGGGGCCAATCGAGGTAAATATAAGTAAAACAGGAATTTCATTTTCAGCCACAACTATGTATACACTATACGGTATAATAAAACATATATGTATGCATGTAAATACATATATATTATGTATATATAAAATATAATCAATCATACAGGATAAAAATTCTATATAAAGGATACAGGATACAAGCCAGGCATGCTGGAATGTGCCTATAGTCCCTGCTGCTAGGGAGGCTGAAATAGGAGGATCACTTGAGTCCAAGAGTTCAAAACCAGCCTGGGCAACTTATTGACACCCCATCTCAAAAAAATAATAAGTAAATGTGTGATACAATTACTTTGATAATTCATTTAGTTATTTATTAAGCCAAATGGTTCTTCTTTCATAATATAACAGGAAGTACTTGAGTTTTGGAGGCTCCAAGATGTAAGTACTGGTCTGGGTGGAATGAAGAAAAACCATGACTTCAATTATAAAATTAATTTCTGCTTCAAAGGCAAGTCATTTAATTTGCTACTATTCTACAAGGAGTAAGGTTTAATATAAAACTATAATTTGGGAAATTTTAAAACATCAAAAATTCATCCATTTGCAGATTTGAAAAATGTAAAGTCAAATTTCATTAAGAATATCTTATCGCAATCAAAGAAAATAGAAGATAAAGATGTGAATTGTTCTGGACCCCATAATATATTCTTTATGCAGCCTCCTTCTCTTCATTGTTGTTTGTAAATGTGTTCATGGAATGCCTAAAATCTATAAACACACAAGCTATCCTATCTTTCTTCCATATTGTCATAATCTACCTCTTTTAAGGAGGACTGGTTACATGTTAGCAAATTTGATGTCCCTGTCATCATTTTGAAATATTTGTTGAATGAATGGATGGATGCATTCCCCATCTGTGTAGTCAGTTCTCAATTATCCATTATAATGGAGCTGAAATAGGAAAGGAACATTTGAGAGTGAAATCCACAAATCATTGAGAAAGTTCACGTGATCCATTACTTTCAAAGTTCCTCACCAAACCTTTTCACAACTTGATTAAAATGTGGCTAAAATGGCTACATGTGAGTTCTTTTTCTTTTGCCTGGCTCTACTGACTTAGCTGCTAAGGAATAAAATTCTAAATTAGGAATTGAAATATATGTCTAGATACAAAAGGCTGAATAGCTTTCTCTGAATAATCACAACAATTGCTTAGGTCTAATTCATTGTCCCTATATGGGATTCAGAGGAGGACTTTTAAAAAACTGCTGGGAAATCTGAACTAAAGAAGCAAGAGGAAGATATCCCCAGAGGGATATTGTGCAATGAAAGTTGACTGTCATCTTTGCAAGGGGATAAAGAGCAAAAACACCATTTGAGTGATCTGGGTATCCTGAAAAGATACTAGACTCCAGAGTAAAAGTTTCAGGTATTTCTGTTCTTTTGTAAAGGTGAATCCCAAGGTAGGACTTTATGTGCCATTCTGTGGGCACAAGTGCTCTGGGGGAAGGTGTGGGGCTCCCCAGGGCCTAGGCAGCTTGGACAAATGCATAGGGTAGGTCAAGGTCATATTCATTCTTGATTTGTATGTTTAAGCATATTTGAAAGAGAAGATTTTTTCCCCCTTCTCTTAAAATGTCTAGCTGCTTCCCATTAAGTTACTTTTGAAAGCTCTTATGGTTTGGGAAGAAAAAAGTGGCAGTAAAATCAGCATGGCTTTTGACTAAAGGCCTGCAAGCAACAATGGTAGAATAACCAAGTGCCAGGTGGAGTTGATAACACTGAGTGGAGTCACAGCTGAACAGCCCAAGCCCAGGACGCCCAGCTTTATGTTGCATGCAAGATCACTGGTGACTGGTTTTATTCTTGATCTGCAAAATATGTAGACAGTACCTATACATCTAGTCTTCCTTACAATTCCCTACCCCCACTGCCTGGGATATTTGCAATGGGGTTTCTTAGATTCTGATATTAAGTCATAATGTATACTCTTTGATATCTCCAAATAGTCTTTGTTTTTCAGCTAGGAAATTATGTACACTTCAAGTCTATTTGGAGTATACCTACATAAACTATACTATATATAAAAAAATACTATGTGAACATATAAATACACTGTTTTGCACAACTATTATAAATGTGCAGAAAGCCCAAATGCACTCCTGAGATTGTCTATAAACAAAACATAGCCCATAAATTTGTACTATTATTATGTGTCAGTGGAAAATAACACTAAAAACATTTTTAAAGCAAAACGTAGACTTGATAAAACCTGTGAACAGTGGTAGTATTACTTTGTTGAGCTTCTTGTGCCTTTCTTTTATGAAGGAGGATGGCAGAAATAGTTGATACAAATTTTAAAAATACACTTGGATGGCTTTCCTCTGCCATGTCTCATAAATACCAATCTTCTTTGATAATGAAAAGAGTCTGATATTACAGATCAGGCCAAAGTGTCTGAACATCATTTTAAAGCATCCTATTGAATTGTCACATCTATGCATCTATGTACAAAAATAAACATATCTATAAGACTACATATACAGTTCTATTTTTTTTTTTTTTTTTTTTTTTTGTACTGAGAATTGAAGCCAGGGGCACTGTACCACTGAGCCACCATCTCCAACCCTTTTTAATTTTTGAGACAGGGTCTCACTAAGTTGCTTAGGGCCTCACTTAGTTGCTAAGGCTGATCTCAAACTTTCAATCTTCCTACCTTAATCTCCCAAGTTGCTGGAATTACATGTATACTTCACTATGTCTGGCTAAATTCTTCTTTTTTTTTTTTTTTTTTTTTTTTTTTTTTTTTGGTACTGGGGATTGAACTCACTGGGCCACATCCCCAGCCCTTTTTTGTATTTTATTAGAGACAGGGTCTCACTGAGTTGCTAAGTGCCTCGCCATTGCTGAGGCTGGCTTTGAACTCGCGATCTTCCTGCCTCAGCCTCCCAAGTGCTGGGATTATAGGCGTGCGCTGGCTTTGAACTCGCGATCTTCCTGCCTCAGCCTCCCAAGTGCTGGGATTATAGGCGTGCGCCACCGCGCCCGGCTTGGCTAAATTCTTTTTTTTTTTTTTTTTGGTACCGGGGATTGAACTCAGGGGCACTCGACCACTGGGCCACATCCCCAGCCCTTTTTTGTATTTTATTAGAGACAGGGTCTCACTGAGTTGCTAAGTGCCTCGCCATTGCTGAGGCTGGCTTTGAACTCGCGATCCTCCTGCCTCAGCCTCCCAAAGTGCTGGGATTACAGGCGTGCGCCACCGCGCCCGGCTTTGGCTAAATTCTTAATACAAGACTATGAGGGACTAGTTTATGTAGGAATAGGAACTTCTAATTAATGATACTATTCTTTCTGTGTGTGTGTTCCTTTGCCTTTAGTTTATCATTTGGCCATGTTAATTAGTAATGTCTGAGGTTATAAAGACAGACAGTCAAATCTATTATTTTGATTAATGAAAATGAGACACCATGACACCATCCCAGTTAAAACCTAAGCCTTGCTTCCTAATATTGCCTTCCTTTGATAAATTTGAAACTTGAGAGGAAAAAAGAAACAATGAGAAGGCAGCAAAGGATTCTCACTAGAACAGTTCTGTGCTCTGCACTGTACCCATCTTATTCCTGTCATGTTTCCAACAATTCAGGAAACAGTGACTGTTACAGACCCATTTCATAGGGAAAGAAATAAGCACAGTGAAGTTGAGTAACTGGCCCGAGGCCAGACAGCTGGCAAGAGGCAAAGATGAGACCCAGACCCTGGTTTCAGAAGAAATGCTCTTGTGCATACCATTGTGCTGCGATTCTTCTAAAATATGATAATATGAACAACAAATATAGGAAGAAAGAAATGTGAAAGACTTGCAAAATTAGTACACTGAACCCATGCTGCGCTAAATCAGGATTTCACTAGTTTTAGCTTGAATGCCCGGAAGTGCTTTGGGGAGAGAATAGTGGGTCTGGGGATGTAGACCCACTATTGGTAGAGCCTTTGCCTGGCATGTGGGGGTTCTAACTTCCATCTCCAGCACTGGGTGGGGGAAGGCCTGAAAAAAGAACCCCAGCAGTATGTTGTGAACTGCTTTCTAGAGGTAAAGAGGAGGGTATTTATCTTTTTTGCTTCAGGAAAAAGGAAAAAGAAAAACACGCACACACATATACATACATATAAATGTAAAGAATTCATTCCTATCTAGCATTTTGTCAACTTCATAAAAACTTTTATATTTTTCCCTTAGAGGCAGCTGGGACGAATTATGAAGCACCTACCTTTTCAATAAGAAATCCATTTTCTCCTATCACTGTACCTGTAACTTCTATTGATAGAAATTTTCAGGAAATGGAAATGAAATATATGTGAAATTTCTTATAAAGAAAGAAAGGGAAAAAGGAGGACTCTGCTCTCTTGGTATTGAAACAAAAGCAAATCCTGCTTTCTTGATTCTTAAAAACCCATTAAAAATGAAGTAGTTGAGTCTTATTTCTCAGTTTGCCCATCTGTTAAATGGGAATCATATCCTTTCCAAGGGCCCAGATGAGGCTGAAGGGTTGGGAATGTAGCTCAGTTGGTAGGGCATGTGCCTGAGGCCCTGAGGGCTGGGGGTGAAGATGGGTTCAATCTCTAGCTCAACAAAACAAAAACAAACAAAACCAAAATAAAAACAAAGAACATGTGAATTTGGGATGAAAACATATCTATTTTCTTTCAGCACTGTGGCCAAGGCCCCTTAAAGGAACCAAGCCTGAGAGCAAAGATGATGGCCTTTATCGTGTTGAGAGTGGATGACCAGATGGCAGAGCCCATTCTACATAATGACTCTCACTCTGGTGGTTTGTAATTTATGAAGTAGCCTTCTAATCAGAGGCGCTGTTGGCTGCCAGAGAGCTCAGCCACAGCATGGAAACAGCATCTTCCAAAAGGAAAAAAAGAGAAATCCACTTCATTTTCTACCCTTTACGTGATAAACAGTGTAAAACACGACAAATCAACAAGGGCCATTCTGAATTTTGTTTTGTAAATCTTGAGGAAAGAAGATATGGCACAGGCCATCTAGAGAGACCTTTTCCCTTGACTTTGTAAAGGAAGAAAGCCACACTTGTAACTTGTGTCTTTAGGATCCGCTGGTGACTCCCAGTCCTGATGCCCAGGCAGGGAGGGAAAAAGGAAAGAATCAAGAGAGCACAGGAACAGACAGAGAAAGGGAGGATAAAAGTGTCAGAGCAATGGATGAAAAGGGTTTGCACAGCTGGGCTTTGGCAACAGACTCCCATCAAACGTCAGTGGTTGCTTTTCCCCCTCCAAATCACAAAGACATGGGAGAAGTTGCTTTTATTTCCATAACTGGAGTTTTCTTTTAAATCAGAACTATGATGATGATAAATGATTCAGCAGCATCTTCTCACTATCCCTAAGATGTTGCCCCTTCCTCTCCTCTGCTAGAGCTAGACTTCCTATCATTTGTGATCCCAGGTCATCTTCTAATATGACAAAATGGCCTCACTAATCTAGCGATAGCTGAAGTCATAGCTTCCAAAGAACTTTGCTTGATATAGAGATATACACTGCCCCATTTTTTTCCTTAAGCATGTAAGGAGACTAAGAATAACCCATCCACTACTCAGTGTTGGGTACATTTTCAATCTGGCATGCCAAAATTCCCAACTCTGGGGTGAGAAATAAATCTGTTTCTTTGAATAGCAATGAGAAAGATGGGTAAGCATTTTAAAAGGGTAGATGATGAGAGCAGGTTACAGTGCTAAATGGAATTTTATGTTCTTATGAACCATTCAGTGTAAAATGATAGAGTGTTTTCTGATTAGGTGATTTTAGCTTTTATGGTGAGAAAATGGTTAAACACAGAGCACTTTCCTAAGGTATTTCATGTGAATGCTTTTCTTCTTTACTGAAAGCACATCAGGGAAATGGATGATGCATCTCATTTGATTCAAGTGAAACAGTTTAAATTGTTATGGCTTTGAGTTTAAAAAAAAAAAGCAAATAGCTCTCTTTAGTAAAGAACTGTATCGCAGTATGTTCTTCTGCAGGTGGTGGCATGGTGCCTATCACCTTATTAATTTGTGACATTTGGTAAACTATGTCACTAGCTGTCTGGACATATATTTTTAAAGGGTCACCACCTATGGAAATTTCATTTTTTAAGCCAAGAGCCTAAGCAGTTGCATGATCTTGGAATGAGTTGCATTTAAATGGGGGTAGGAAGAAGAAGAAGAAGGTACAAGGAAATGCTTTGAGGACAGCTATTCATAATCCAAAAAGCCAGGAGATGTTATAAAAAGATCATGAGCTATTACTGAACAACAGCTTTTTAAAGCAGTGCTTTGAAAACTGGGAGTAGAATACAGACTAATAGAGAATGAATAAAGGCAGCTTTCTTAGAAGAGAAGGGATGTCTATGGCAAATGGAAAGTGGTACGGAGGTAAACTAGCTGGGAGGCCAGCCACAAGCAGAAGAGCGCTTCTATTCTGTCTCTGGAGATGTCTGCCAGATTAGAAGCATCAGTGCCCTCTATTGTTCACAGGAGAACTGCAGAAATGCCCAAGAACTCAGGCCAGGCATTTTGCCTTGTAAACAGACTTCCTCTGCAAACTGTGATTGACAATAATCAATGAAGTTGGAAGGAAGGGAGGGAGGGAGGGAGGAAAGAAGGGAGGGAGAGATGCAGATTGATTTGCCACTGTTATATTATTTCTGCACTATGGTCCAAAAACTTAAAAAAAGAAAGGTATTAAATATGTTTTTGTTATGGCCTAGCTAATGAGTTTATTAACATAACAAGTATTCCTCAGAAGAAAGGTAGAATTTGAATTTAGTAATGATGAAGGCAAGGCTAACCAGGGAAAAGTTCTGTTAACTTTTTTGGCTTTGTATCTTTGCTTCACTAAACCTTTTTCCACTTCAGGCTTTAACTAACTTGGGTGAGAAAATGCTGATATTGATTTCTAGTTTTTCCCTTTACCTGACTTATATTTCTCAGTCATTTGTTGTTGTTGTTGTCAATGGGGCAAATACAGGGCTTGAAACTATTTTTTAAAGCTAGAATAACATTTAAAATAACATTGCTCAGCTATGTGTTTTACTAAATTAAAGATTACTGCAAGAATGACAACTTCATTCAAGCGGATCATTTGGAATTACATTAAACAGCTGCTGTTAAACAGCTGACGACAAAGGAGACCATTTTGATCTCCACAGCACAGGGAATCTAGCAGGGCGCTCCCTGCATGGGGTTATGAAGAACACATTGTGCTCCATAGACCCACACACAGCGCGCTCCCCATGGTGCTTGTTGCCAAACACTGGGCTTTCTAATCACTTTGTATTCAGTCAGAGATCCAGGAAGTCCAAATCCAGCCAGACAAATGCAGAACAGCTTAGCAGAAGCAGCTTTAACAGGTGCCATCGGTATGGTCTTAGGGAACCTGAGAGACAGGACAAACAATGGGGAATGATGGTCATCTGTGTCTGTTTGCCCAGTGCACAGGATGGCACCCGTCCCTAAACAGCAGTTGGCCACAGAGGCCAGTTAATTGATCTTTAAGTGATGGCATAACTGTGCAAAAAGATATTTAGACACCTTTGCTCTGCATGTCCCCTGCAAACAGTTTGCTGCCAGGGTCTCTTGCCTGCCTTCCCTGTTCCTTAGAGTGCCAGAAACAGGTTGGACCAAAATAAAGAGCTTGGACCTGTTAAAAACTAAAAGGGATGGATGGATGAGTGATTTGATTTAAGCAGGTGCTGCCTTCCTATGTCGAAAATAGGCAACTGAAGATTGCCACCACATAAGCATAAATATAACTGGATGGGTTGCTGTCCTGTTCTGTCCCCGTCTGCAAGGACAGGTGGTGCACCCAGCAGGCCACACTCATGGACCACGTCTCGTGATTATTTCTAGTTTGCAGGGCCCACTTCACTCAGTTATGGATTTGATCTCCTTGCCACATTCCGGATCACCTGCCAAAATTAGAGCGCTTGATTAAAGTGAGTTTGCAAAAGTTGCCTGACCCTATAACATCCCTCCAAATCTATTCACTTTATAAGGACAGAGACAACTTATATTCCCCATAAATAATAATAATTTTTTTGTCAATTGGCAAAAAGTTCATGAACTAACTTGTGTACCTTGAGCAAATATAAAGAGAAACTTAGAGGATTCTGCATGTTTAGATAGAGCAAATTGCAGGAGAAATTTGAAACATTTGCATTAAGGTAGAAATAGTCTATATAAATAGTTCTATTAATATTCAGACTCTTGGTTTGGTACCGATAGTAAAAAAAGAGAGACAGAAAGTGCAGCAAGGCCATGTTTAAGTTCTTTGAAAATTACTGGCAAAGTGTTTGCTTGTATACATAGGATAACTTTGACTATCTTGTATGTTTTCCTTATTCTGCTAATATTGGTTAAAAAAATGGGGTCCCATTCAGATTAATAGGGTATTCTGGGGCCACAAAATAGCCATTTCTGTCCTTCCAGGTAATGTAGATTAAAAAGCATGTGTGAACGGGGTGTGGTGGTATGCACCTGTAATCCCAGCAACACAGAAAGCTAAGGCAGGAGAAACACAAGTTCAATGCCAGCCACAGGTGACTTAGCAAGGCCCTAAGAAGCTTAGTGAGTTGGGCACGTGGTTGCACATGCCTGTAATCCAAGCGACATGGGGTGCTGAGGCTGAAGGATTGTGAGTTCAAAGACAGACTCAGTAACTTAGCAAGGCCTAAGCAACTTAGTGAGACCCTGTCTTTCAATAAAAAAAAAAAATATATATATATATATATAAAGGGTTGGGGATGTGACTCTGTGGGTAAGTGCTCCTGGGTTCTGTCCCCAGTACCGAAAATTTAAAAAGAAAAAAAGAAGAAGAAGAAAAAAAAAAAAAAAACAGTGAGATCCTATCTCAAAACAAAAAGTAAAATGGGCTGGGGAAGTGGCTCACTGGTTAAGTGCCCTTGAGTTCAATCTTCCATATCAAAAAAAGAAAAAGTACATGTGATATTTGTAAGTTGTGTGTGTCAAGGGTGTGCATTTACAAGTGAAATGGGACTCTATCACTTATGATAAATTTCAGCTTTACTTTTCTTTTCTTTTCTAGAGCTGAGGATTGAACCCAAAGCTTCATATATGCCAGGCAATCACTCTGCCACTGAGCTACATCCACAGCCAAAATCTCTTCTTTGTCAAAGCATATTTGTAAATCAGGAATTAGACCTGTCCAAACAGACACACTTTGTTGTTTTTTTTTTTTTTAAAGTATTCACTCTATTGCAGAGACATTTATTATTCAAAGTGCCTGTTAGCAACATCACAGAACTACTATTACTTCATTATGTTCTCCTTTCTAGTTCAGTTGCAAGAAACCAAGCAGAGTGGGGTTAATAAAGTAAGCAACATTATATACAAAACAAGGGTGAATATTTTATTGGATTCTATTTGTTAATTATATTTTGGCCTCCTGAGCAATCATGTTCTTTGAATCATAGCAAATACCATTTTCATAGATTAATAACATTTGGGGATTTGAATAGAGTCTGTATGCATTGGTCCATTTCCTTCCCTGGAGGACCAGCGCTTAAGAAGAGTAAATGATTTGCCCAAGGCCACAGTCTTTGTTGATAGTAGAATAGCATTATGTAGAGAGTAACCATAAGTATTTGGGTAGTTCGGGGATTATAGATTATTTGACAAAATCATACTGTCTAGTTTGGAAGGAAGTACAATGATTGCATTCCGTATTTCCTGGTCTCTTACATTCCTGTATCAGGGGACATCTAGAGAAATTAAAAAAAAAAAAAGCCATGTTGCTGGGGGTGGGGAAGGGAGGAGGATTCAATGCTTTCATTACATTGACGTGATGATATAAAGAAGCTGGACAGAGGACCAGAGTGGATGAACATATGAGGCCCCAGCACCTGTGACAAAGTGATGTATTTAACACAGGCCTTCATCTTTTTATCTTTGTTGTGCTGGAGATTGAATCCAGGGCCCAGCGCATGCTAGGTAAATGCTCTACCACTGAGCTACATCCCCAGCCCAACACTGGCATCACTTTAATCACATGACATTACCACAGATATAGAAGAATGAAGGGGTAGCAGGGACACAGAGGAAGCTTGATAGGCAGGGGTAATAGCTGTAAAATTTGTCTCTGACACTTATGGATATCATCTTGGGCCAATTTAAATAACCTCTCAGAATCCTAGTTTCAGAATCTCTAACACTGGAAAACTAACACCATTTATCTTGCAAATATGTAACAGGACTAAATGAGATCATGTGTTTACAAGCATTTTGGAAATTTTAAGTAATATGTTTGTGCTAGAAATTAATATGATAAAACAAGTTGGAATACAAAAACCTATCAAATCCATTTAGTTTGTTTTATGGGTTCTTCAATGGGATTTCCTTTGTTAAGTCATACTGATAATTACTGGTACTAACCTAACATCTTTTGAATATGTTGAAGAAAAAAAAAAATAAACTAGTCTGTTTCAAGGAAAATAGTCAAAATTTCATGCAAACAGATATAACACAGAACAAGGCAGAAAAGTGTGTGTGGTGGGGGGAGTGCATGCTGTCATATGTACATGTTCTTCAGTAATTTGATGAGCAGACAGTTTTTGGACTTAAGGGCCAGTTCCTGCTACTTAGCTTTTGACAACTGCCTGTGCTATCCAAGTTAGAGGATGAAGGATCAGTGGAAATTTTATTATTTTATCAGAAGTTTATAGGTTCTATAGATTCACACAATGATCAGCTATGGAAAAAATTTTTTAAATGATGTAATGTTTCAAGTGATACCTTTGAAAATGAAGTTTGTGCACACGTTCAAGTCTGATACAACTTTTATTCTAAGGCAAGAAAAAAATGCTATGAAAATTAAGAACTTTAAGTGATGAATTATTTTAAAAGTTGACTTTGATAACTTCTGCAATTTGCAGCTTCATAGATGCCATCTTGTTAGGGACTTAAAACTCTGCAGAGGAAATTAACATCTTGCCAATTAGGATATTTTGCCTATAAATGTTTTATCAGTTTGGTATGGTTTTTCTTTTCATCGGTCTAGGTTAGGCCTGCCTTCCAGGAGAAGCATGTGGTATAATAGAAAGAGCACAGCCTCTGGCCTGGGTCAAACAGATAGTCCTGGGTCAAATATCATGTTGTCACTTCCTGATTGGATAAGTCAATGTCTGAGCTTCATTTTCTTCTTTACATTTCTTCATAAAATGGGAATCATCAGCACCATAATATCTACTTTAAATACGTTATTAAGATAATTAGATAATTTCACCGGGCATGGTAGTAGAGCCTCCCAGCTGCTTAGGAAGATGAGGCAGGAGGATCACAAGTTCAAAGCCAGCCACATCAACTTAGCAAGGCCCTGAGCAACTTAGCAAGACCCTGTCTCTAAATCAAATATAAAAAGTTCTGGGCATGTGGCTCAGTGGTTAAGTGCTGCTGGATTCAATCCCTGGCACCAAAAAATAAGATAATTAGATGATTTCAAAACAAAAAAAGGAGCCGGGCGCAGTGGCGCACGCCTGTAATCCCAGCACTTTGGGAGGCTGAGGCAGGAGGATCGTGAGTTCAAAGCCAGCCTCAGCAATGGCGAGGCACTTAGCAACTCGAGGCACTTAGCAACTCAGTGAGACCCTGTCTCTAATAAAATACAAAAAAGGGCTGGGGATGTGGCCCAGTGGTCTAGTACTGCTGAGTTCAATCCCCGGTACAAAAAAAAAAAAAAAAAAAAAAAAAAAAAAAAGGCTGTTATTATTTTTACCTCATTGTACTTGTTTGAACTTACCCAAAATATATGTAAGTCCAGCACGCAGCAAGTTCTAGAGCCATAGCAGGTGCTCAGCAAATGTTTTCCACTTGTCTTTGACATGAACTCTACATTGAGACCCATGTTATAAATGCTGCCTTATCTTTGCATTCTACTTTATAATGGACAGCGAGAACTTGATATATAGGTAAATGTAAACATAAACCTTTGTCATATGACTTAAAAATAATAGCCACTCTTAATGGAGTGTCTATTTTAGAGATGAGTAAAATAAGAATAAAGTTTTTAGGTAACTTTCCCAAGAACAAACTTCTAGTAAGGAACAGAGCTGACATTGAAACTTAGCCAACCACCTAGCCAATAGACTCACCAGTCTACAAGATCTATGCACTGAGATAGTCAACAAAGGGAAAATGGCAGAATCTCAGAATTCAACTCTAAAGAGTATAATACTGTGCCTAGCATGTTATCTGGAATAGAGCATACAGGATAGATATTCTTAAGTGAGTGAAAGAAGGAAAAGCAAAATTCAAAAAAAATATAGGAAAATCCAGGGAACGTTATATTTCAGATTCACACCTCTAAATGACATCCCATCATAAAAGGAGAATGGATTTTTGTGATTGACTAACTTCACTTAGCATTATGTTCTCCAACTTCATCCATTTACCTGCGAATGCCATGATTTTATTCTCTTTAATTGCTGAGTAACATTCCATTGTTTATATATATCACATTTTCATTATCCACTCATCTACTGAAGGGCATCTAGGTTGGTTCCACAACCTAGCTATTGTGAATTGTGCTGCTATAAACATTGAAGTGTCTGTGTCGCTGTAATATGCTGCTTTTAAGTCCTTTGGGAATAGACCCAGGAGTGGGATGGCTGGGTCATAAGGTGGATCCATTTCCAGTTTTCCAAGGAATCTCCATACTGCTTTCCATAATGACTGCCCCATTTTGCAATCCCACTAGCAATATATGAGTATGCCTTTTCCCCCACATCCTCTCCTACATTTATTATTGTTTGTGTTCTTAATAGCTGCCATTCTTCACAGTGGGGTTGGGTTAGGGAATGCAGGAAGATTAGAGGAACTCTAGAAAGGTCAATGGGGAAGAAGGGGAAGGGAGGGGACAAGGGGGTATGAAGGGAAAATAAAAAGATGATGGTAGAATGAGATGGATATCAGTATCTTAAATGCATGATTGAAGACATGAATAGTATGAATATTCTTTGTATCCAAACAGTGTTATGTTAAAAGGTGCTCCATATATGTAATATGAAATGTAACAAATGCTATTGTTATATATACAACATTGAATAAAAAAAAGGAAAAAAAAAAAAAAAAAAGGTGAATGGAGACCCTGGGCTGAGTTCTCTGGTTCAGCTAGCAGTTTCTTGAAGAACTTCTGAGTCTGTTTTCTACCCTAGCAAAGCAGGTTGCAAGCTTTGGTAAATAGAACGGAAACACAGACATTTCCTAATAGGGAACTGAAATTAAAACCTGCTTAGAGAACTACAGAAAAATATATATATATACACATATATATGCCTGCTCTCACCTGGAGAACAAAACAAATGGGTACCATGGAAAATCTAGTCAAATGACATCATGAAGGCTGATGTAGCTACAGTGGCAGTAGGCCAGCAATCTTGCTAGAAGAACAGATGGAAGATGGGACACATTTGTAGCCAAAAAGAGACTGCTCATAGGTAACACAGCATGCATTGCCAGGAATGAAGATGGTAAGATATAGAAATAACCTCTATAAGTCCTATGTATGCACATTTCTTAAACTCAGTTTTTTTTTTTTTTTTTTTTTTAATCGTGGTGTGCATTTTGAAAGTCTTTGCCTAAAATCTGTACACTCTTGGCATGGTTGAACCTTTGCTTTAAGGAGTGTGTACAGAGATGCATGTGTGTGCATGTGCACATACCCAAGGGTGCAGTACTAGACTCAGATGAGAGATGTGATTAAAATATCAACTATGAACGTTGTACAGGCTATGTTTGATGTTTACTTTCTAAGGAAAGGATATGAGCTTGCACTTCCCTTTTATGTAAATATTTTGTTTAGCACCTACTGCAGTGCTAACAACAATGTGATAAATGCTGGCCAAATATAGTATAGATAAATACATTGATTTGACACCCAGAAGTTGCATACTCCTCTCCTACATTTATTATTGTTTGTGTTCTTAATAGCTGCCATTCTTCACAGTGGGGTTGGGTTAGGGAATGCAGGAAGATTAGAGGAACTCTAGAAAGGTCAATGGGGAAGAAGGGGAAGGGAGGGGACAAGGGGGTATGAAGGGAAAATAAAAAGATGATGGTAGAATGAGATGGATATCAGTATCTTAAATGCATGATTGAAGACATGAATAGTATGAATATTCTTTGTATCCAAACAGTGTTATGTTAAAAGGTGCTCCATATATGTAATATGAAATGTAACAAATGCTATTGTTATATATACAACATTGAATAAAAAAAAGGAAAAAAAAAAAAAAAAAAGGTGAATGGAGACCCTGGGCTGAGTTCTCTGGTTCAGCTAGCAGTTTCTTGAAGAACTTCTGAGTCTGTTTTCTACCCTAGCAAAGCAGGTTGCAAGCTTTGGTAAATAGAACGGAAACACAGACATTTCCTAATAGGGAACTGAAATTAAAACCTGCTTAGAGAACTACAGAAAAATATATATATATACACATATATATGCCTGCTCTCACCTGGAGAACAAAACAAATGGGTACCATGGAAAATCTAGTCAAATGACATCATGAAGGCTGATGTAGCTACAGTGGCAGTAGGCCAGCAATCTTGCTAGAAGAACAGATGGAAGATGGGACACATTTGTAGCCAAAAAGAGACTGCTCATAGGTAACACAGCATGCATTGCCAGGAATGAAGATGGTAAGATATAGAAATAACCTCTATAAGTCCTATGTATGCACATTTCTTAAACTCAGTTTTTTTTTTTTTTTTTTAATCGTGGTGTGCATTTTGAAAGTCTTTGCCTAAAATCTGTACACTCTTGGCATGGTTGAACCTTTGCTTTAAGGAGTGTGTACAGAGATGCATGTGTGTGCATGTGCACATACCCAAGGGTGCAGTACTAGACTCAGATGAGAGATGTGATTAAAATATCAACTATGAACGTTGTACAGGCTATGTTTGATGTTTACTTTCTAAGGAAAGGATATGAGCTTGCACTTCCCTTTTATGTAAATATTTTGTTTAGCACCTACTGCAGTGCTAACAACAATGTGATAAATGCTGGCCAAATATAGTATAGATAAATACATTGATTTGACACCCAGAAGTTGCATACTCTTTATTTTATTGCCATCCGTTCAGTGCAAAATAAAAGAGACTGTAGCAGACAATGTACTTCTAACTCCCTCAAGGTTCCTTATCCATCTGAGATTGATCTCTTCAGCTTTGTTCTCTTAAAGCACTTAGCCCTTTCAAACTTTCCTGTCAACACCTTTCTGTTTATCACTTAGATGAAAAGAGGGATACAGCCTATAAATGAGCAGAACACTCTATGTGGTGCCATGTTCAAGGGAATCTCAAATCATGGAAGGTCTGGTTCCCAGTGGCAGTAAATATGATGATTAAGAGCAAAAGCTAAGTGTCCCATGGACAGGGATAGAACTGTGTCTGTGAATTACCCACAGTGGAAGTTGTAAGTTATTATGCCTTAGTTTCCTAATCTATAAGATTGTAATATCATTAAGATTATTATGAGGATCAAAGGAGTTAAATGATATAAAATGTTGAGCGCAATCCGAGCATATTGTAAACTCATGATATTTATCAACGTTGGTCATGATGATGATAACAGTGACAGTGATAACAAGAGATGATAGAGCACTAAGTGAACAGCAGCTTGATAAACAAGCAAACCAACAATGACAATAGCAAAACTCTTTTTTTTTTTTTTTTTTTTTGTGGTACCAGGGATTGAACTCAGGGGCACTCAACCACTGGGCCACTTCCCCAGCCCTTTTTTGTATTTTATTTAGAGACAGGGTCTCACTGAGCTGCTAAGTGCCTCGCCATTGCTGAGGCTGGCTTTGAACTCGTGATCCTCCTGCCTCAGCCTCCCAAAGTGCTGGGATTACAGGCGTGTGCCACCGTGCCTGGCGAGCAAAACTCTTAAAAGGAACCACCCCAGAATCTAGTTCCTAGTTTGTGTTTTGGGGTCTAATACCTCCTTCAAATATGCTGTTCATTTTTGGAAAAGATTTACTAGTTCTCTAAATTACCCTGAAGTATAGCAAGTTGGTATTTTTCATCTAAGGGATATTTTTTTTTAATCCTGTGCCATAGAAATATAGTTTTATTTCTATGATGTGTATTCCAGGGTTCTGTCTACTGTACCAACAGTCACTTTGAAGATGTCGTATGGTTTTATTTCAGCCACATTGGCATACAATCCTACCAATAATGGCAAATGAAGAGATTACTCCTGTGTTGTTAACTTTTGTGCTTTACCTACTCAATGCCTTAGCTTAGGAAACCTGGGAAAGGGATTTTTTCATGGTATGCTACTGTTGCAAAGTTGTGTCTTCCTGGGTTTAAAGCACACCTTTTATACACAGAGCCTGAAGTACAACTAGCAGCCTCATGCCATTGGTCTCTAATGGCTGTCATGGTGAGGCAGCAACTTCGACAGAAGGAAGAATTCGCTCCATTAAGCAAATATACTGGAGGCTCCATACCTTCTTGGAGTTAAGAATTCAATTCTTAACAACTGAAGCAAATTTGAAAGACACTACGCTTCTCACCTAATGCTCATTTTGTATTTATCATGGAAAGCAGGATGCTCTGTTTTTAGAGGAAAAATCCTCCTAAAACTCCTAAGCTTGAGGGTTTTTTTAATTATCTGGGAGAGTCCGACACCAGAGGGCGATGTGAATACAACATTTTCACTAGTTTCTATGTACAATTTATTTTTGATGTGTAAACAAAATAAGCATATTTTGTATTAGTTATCATTTTCTTTGTAAGAATTTTTTTCAGCGACTGAAATATTATTGTGTTCTTCTCCCTGATTTTTCATTTTGGCAAAGGATGGAAAGCTTAAGAAGTGTTTTATTCCTTTGATTGGCATTTATTGAGTACCTACTATATGCAAGGTATGATACTTATGTTTTGGAGGGGGTTAGTACATAGTAGATAAAGACTTGTTAAACAAATATTTATTGGTCAACTATTGTACACAAGGCATTCTGAGAGTTGCTATAGGGATGACCAAGATGAACTAGCTGGTTGCTGTCTTCAGAGAACATATATTGTACTAGGGAAATCTGATCCTATTCTTCTGTGATTAAAGGCTATCTTACTTACCATGTGAGTGGTTCCTCCCCCACTTGCCTTTAGGGACTTAGCTCAGAAAACCCATCTCCTTCCTCTAGTTTCTCAAGTCCTGCCCACGTCCTTCTAGAAGGCTCTCACCTGCTTTGTGAAAGACATATCACATCTATGAGGAGCATTAGGACTGAATGGACTTGACCTACCCAATGGTGGAAATATCTGGAGCAACAGTCCTGGAACTAGGAATACATTCAATGTGTTCAGATTAACTGGGGATAATTATACCAGGAAGTTTGAAGCAGAATTATGAGAAATAAACTAGGAAAGAGGCTTTGGGTCAGATGGTGAGCAGACTTGAATTTCAGGTTCCAAAAATCTTGATTTTGTACTATAGCAGTGGAAAAATACAGGGAAAGTCCTTGAGAACAGCAGATGGGATGAATTAGAAAGAGATAGAAAGATGGAGGAAGACTAAGGAAAACACTGGTTAGGAGATTCTGGCAGTTGGAACTTTTAAGAATATAAAGCTAGGGGAAGAAAAGACTGTAGAGATGATTTATGGTCAGAAACAATAGACTTAGAAGGTGATAAAAATTATACCAAGCACCTATGTGCAAAAGAGTGGTTTTTTTTTTTTTTTTTTGATAACTGAAAGGGTTGCATAAATCTTTCTCATAATCAAAAGTTCAAAGTTCAGAAGGCATCTGTCTACTTCTTGTGGAACCCTAAGCTGTGTTCTAAGCATTCAGGGATAAGACAGGTTCCTGCCTTCAAGTAGCTCACAGTTTAATGAGAGAAATGAAATGGTGCACAAATGGATATAAGAATGCAAAATAATGTCAGGATAAGAGATGCCTCCAGAAAGGGGATGCTCTTTGTGAGTTTCTATATGAGAAAGAGAGAGGGGTATGTTGGTGGAGATGGGGGTGGGGTGTGTATAAAGGTGTAAAGGCGTGGGGTTAGGAGTTCCTATGGGGATGGGATTATAACCTGAGAGGGGTGTGTGTGTGTGTGTGTGTGTGTGTGTGTGTGTGTGTATGATGTTGGGTTGTGCACAGGTATAAATAAATAATTATAAATTATGTTGATCCCAAAGAGCTTTCAATTCTCTAATAATGATTCTTTTGTTTAGACACTATTCTGTTTTTATGTCCAGTGCTTTTTCATTACATTGGATAATCTCCCCATATGGGAACTGGGGTGTGAAAGAAGAAAGAGCACAATAGGTTAGGAACTGTGATAACTCCAGTTGTATTTAGGAATCAATCCCTTATCATTAAAAAAAAATTGACAGTCCAATTAAATAGTTAAATTCAGAAGGTGGGAAAGTCAAAGAATGTTAATATCTATGAACCCCCACTTTGATAAATATGATGTGGTAAATTCAAGGCCACTCAAATAAATATCAGGCTTGGGCTGGGGATGTAGCTCAGTTGGTAGATTGCTTGCCTAGCACACATAAGACCCTGGGTTCAATTCCCAGCACCACCAAAAAATAAAATTAAAATAAACTATCAGGCTTAATACAGGGGTATTACTCTAAGAGTAAATACTAGAGTAGGGAAAATACTAAAAGTAAAAGTTATTGAGTTTTTAAGTTATTAATAATTTTTTAGTTACTTTGTCGTTTATGTACAAAGGATTATTTCCCTACAAGCATCTAAGACAGGGTTACTGTTTCTCTCTCTCTCTCTCTCTCTCTCTCTCTCTCTCTCTCTCTCTTTTAATGTTAAGCACGTCCCTTTGCAGGGCTTAGAAATCTCTCTAGTCCAAAATTGAACAGAAAAGGCCTCCCCTCGTGCTATTTTTTTTTTTTTTTTTTTTTAAGGCCAGGCTGATGAAGCCTTATAGAAATGTAAATGTGATATAAGGGATGGTAGCTGGAAGCTGGTGTGGGGCTCTGTGCTCTCTTGTAAGAAAATTCCCTGATTTTGCTGTGTGTGTGCATCTTGTGTGTAAGGGCATTTAATTAGCTACAAGTTACAACAAAGACTTTTGAAAGGAAAATATATCTGTGGTGCAGATGCCTTTATTTTCAACTAGCGAACAGCAAGGTGTTTAACTCCCTTATCGAGAGCTGCATGAACTGGCCAGGCTAAATTGGGAACATCTCCACACTGTTTGACAAATAGATTTTTTGTAAACTGATTTAGCCTTTTCATTGTTTGCATTTCATTATATAGCAGACTTCATGTCACAAAATCGGTATTCATTCAAAATAGAAAATTTAGAGATAGGACGGTAGCCAGATAAAAAAATATTGCACAGGTCAGGGCTATTAAGCATAGAATAATAGCAAGTCAGTGATCCAAGGGCTTGTTCTTCAGCAGCAAAGGAACTAACATAGCTGAGGTCAGGAGTCAGGCTCAGGACTGAAGATGTGTCTGTGGCCACATTTATAAGACAATCTGCAGGGAAGAGTCAAGAATAAAGAATTCCTGTGGGGTGAACTGTAGAAAAGAGACAGTTCTCTTCTTTGCATCTTAAACTCCATCCTTCTCAGGGGCCAGAGGTGAAAATTTTAAGTTAGATGTGCCCTGGTTTTGAAACATTGTGTTCATTAGAATTTGGTGTTCTATGATATCTAATGAAGAGCAATATTAGGAAAAGCAACTTTGGAAAGAGATTCAACAGTGAGATTGCTTTTCATTTTTCTTCCAAATCTTTCAGTTTAGACCAGAGTCTTGAACTTGAACATGTATCAAAATCTCCTAGGTGACTTGATAGAACAGATTGCTGGACCCCCGCCCCACAGTTTTTCCAGGTGGGGCCTGAGAATTATTAACAATTCTCAGGTGATATTGATGATATTAATGCTTCAATTTGAGAATCACTGGCACAAACTCTATACACCAGTCACTAGAGGACCAAATTATTAGCATTCTCAGAGGACTTATCAGTTAAGCCCACTGAGCAATGAATGGCCCTTGGACAGCTTTTCACTGTCAATCTCAAATAGGAAGTCTGAAAAATTTCAGAAAAGCGTTTATGTATAAGAATTTTTTTTTGTTTTATTTTATTCAAAAAAATAAAACAAGTGTGACAGTGATTATATGACATCTTTTTCTTGCCTTTTCAGGATTTCTTGACTATTTTCCACAGCTAGGCAAGTTTTTGGTTCAGTACAATGGATCACTGGAGGTCACCTTTTATGTACCTTTCAATCAGTGTTGGGATTTTTATAATGATGAACAGAATACAGTTTTACTTTTGGTTATCTTACAGTTATGAAAGAATCAGATTAATACAAGCAAAAAATCAACAGCATTTGGTTAGTGGGAGGATTGGATGCTGAGGTCTCTGTCCTCCAAGAAGACTTCCCTGACCCCTATAGGGCAAACTAAGCAGTAAGCATAAGTAGGACTTTGCTAAACAGAAGGAAAACAGAAGAGCAGAGGGAAGGGGAATAGGGAATATTGGCATGTGATCAGGAATCTGCCTGCAGTTGGAGTTCTAGATATTTTTACTGGTAAGTGAACCATTTTTTACCTCTCTCAGGTCTGGCACTCACTTCACTGTATCTTTATTGAGTATTTTTGCCCTACTCAATCTACTATTTTCCCCACACTAAATTTTGTGGGTTTTTTTTTTTTTTTTTTTTTCTGTTAGGAAAATAGTCCACATTCATTGTAAAATCATTCAAATTTGGCAGTAGAATATAAGGAAATGAAAAGTCATATTCGAGACCTAGCTCAGTAGTAGAGTACTTGCCAGGCATGAAGGAGATGAACAAATCCCTCGGTTCAATCCCAGTACCACCACCAAAAAAAAAAAAAAAAAAAGAAAAAGAAAAAGAAAAGCTACACAGAGCTCTGTTATCTTATGATACCAAAGTTTTTGTTTTATCACTTCACATTGGTTTTCACTCTGAAACACAATGTTTAGTATACTATTTAGCTGGGCCATAGTGGCACATGCCTATAATCCCAACTACTCTGGTAGTTGAGGCAAGAGGATGACAAGTTCAAAGCCAACCTGGGAAGCTTAGTGACATCTTATCTCAAACTATATGAAAAAAAAAAAAAAAAAAAAAAAAGCTAGGGACATAGCCATGGTAGAGCACTTGCTTGGCATGCACATGACCCTGAATTTAATTTCCAGTACTGGGGATGGGGGAATTATATATATAAATACACACACACACACACACACTAACACACACATTTCTGTACATATACATAAACACACTATTATAGCACTTAATTGATCAAAACTTTTATGGCTCACCTTTTTCTTCTAGATGCTTCTTTGGCAGTACTGTGCTTATTTTAGTTAAATTTCATTAACTGATTATTCCAGGAAAATTTTGCTCCTTGATATGACATCTGAGGCCCACAGATGTTTTTACCTTCCCTTAAGGCACTTCCTCTGTGGTTCACATCATCTTTTTCTTTCTCCTTTCAACATTGGCTGCAGTTTAGAAGTACCAGTGGCCCTCACCCCAAAAATACACTTGTAGGAGCCCCACCTCAGAGATTCTGACTTACTGAATTTGGAATCCATAGATTTAGAAAGTCTGGCGGCAGTTCTAGTGTGGAGCTAGATTACCTGATCCTGTGCTTGCTGTTGGGCTTTGGGGTATTCATATGGTCTCAACAACAACAAAAACAACAACAAAGTCAATGCCTCATCTTCCATACTAGTAAAGGCCCAGGAGTCAGTTGTCTTTAGTGACACAATCTAACATGGGCCACTGACATTTCTGCAGGCAGGAAGTGATTTCTGTGGGGTCTTTGTGAAGAATAATTTTTCTTTACATGTATCTACTCCATAGAAGGTTTGGACTAAAATTACAGATTTGTGTTTACAAAAACTTTATGAAGTAAGCAGATTTTTTTTTTTTTTTTGCCCCTTCTTCTCTTTTGCTAAGTATTTCTTAACAAATGATAAAACCAAGACATAGGAATCGAGGTACTTTCCTGAGATCACACAGCCAATACTCTGTAGAGCCAGAATTAAAATGAGGCCATCTGATAGCCCAGTTCATACTTTAACCCAAGTTTTCTTTATATGGTTCAGTAATGGTAAAATGATAATTACAGGCCCTGCACTCAGCCAATTACCAGTGGCTCTCAGTTTCAACCTTAGCTGCATACTGAATTTATCTGGGGAACTTTAAAAACTCCTGATACCAAAGATTATGAATTAATTGGCTAGGACTAGGCCTGGGGATTGGGATTTTTCAAAGATGGAAACCACTGATATATAGACCATTTCATTTAATCTCCTTATCAACAGTATGAGTTTGGACTCATATATATTTTTTTTAATTAGAAAAATGAGACTAGAAGAGTTTGAACTACTAGCCCAACTGCCCACCAGCTGGCAAATGGTAGACCCAGACTCAGCAAAATAAACCACTATTTCCAGATGTTTTAGCCACTATATCTGTTCCTCACAAAGTCAAGGCTTTTTACTTTGAAAATTTTAAATAGTACAGTTGAGTGAATCAAATGTATGCACACTAAAAAAAAAAAAAAAAAACCGAATATAGAATTTTCTAGAAGTTTAAGACCACATTGCCGTTTATGAATTAACGGGTAGCTGTTTGGTTTGTTTTGATATTTCTTGTATGATTTTATTAATAAGACGCCATGTATTGAAACATGAAGTTAAAAAATGTATGGGGCAATAAGTGAATATCAAAGTGAATTCTGAGCTTTTGTGTTTAATACAGACTCTGTTCCTGTTAATGAAACTGTAGACTTTTAGAGCAATAGAGCTCTATAGAGATGTTCTCCTCTAGCCAGTGGTTCTTGCACTTCCACGGGCCTCAGAAACTTCAGGAGAGGCCTGTTAAAACACAGATTGCTGGGCTCTATTCCCAGAGTTTCTGATTCAGTTGGTCTGGGGAAAAGACCTAGGATTTGCATTTATTTTTTTTTTTATTTTATTTTATTTTATTTTTGCAGTGCTAGGGATTAATCCCAGAACCTTGTGCTTGCTAGGCCATCACTACCACAGTCCAGCATTGGCATTTCTAAGTAGCTTCTAGTTCATTGCAGATTCTACAGGTCTGGTATCCACACTCTGAGAACCACTGAGTTCCATCCCCTGAAGCCCAGTGAGATGAGATGCCTGGCTCCTGTACACAGGTGACCCAGGAGAGCCATCGCTTCTCATCTGTTCTTTCTGCTATTATCTCACTTCTCTGAGTAAGATGGGAATTTCAGAGATTTTATTTTAGCCCTTACCTAAAACTCAGTTTGACTTGAACTTGAGAGTATAAATTTCAAAATGAAAATACTCTTTAATTTTTTAGAAGCATCAGATTTGGGATGGCTTATATGATCTAGAAAAATTACTCATTAATAGAACAATTTGGGTTACCCGTTAGTCCTTCCTGTTCTTTTCATTCTCAGAGGGAGCTGAGATTCAAGACCCAGGAATGTGAGCTCTCGAATACATCACTCAGTTAATTGAGACCTGTGGAGGCCACCTGAGCATATTGATTTATTTAGGAGTATGATGCTATGGACTGAGGACAGTGAATAATTTTTCTAGAGGTTCTCTCATGCAAAGCAGAGATAGGGAAGGCCAGGGTTCTGTCATCACTGTGCAGTGCTAAGTCAAGAAAAAAAGTGAATCCTGAAAAATGTTGTTATCATATTGTTCTTCTCCACAGGGAGGGGAACATATTCAATGATAACAACACTCCTTTCTTCATAAGTGGAAATAAGTTTTATTTAGTAAGTGGTGAATTATCAAAGAGTAAATATTAACCCCATTAAAATGTTGAGATTTTCTTCAGGGACACATCGAAGCTCATTTACAAAACAAACACAAACAACAACAACAACAAAAACCCACAACCAGTTACTGAAAAGCATTATGGGACACAGAGGAATGAGCCATTGATTCTGTCTGGTGGCCACTGAGGGAGACTTCACCTGGAGGGGATATTGGATAGTGGTCCATCTATACTGTGGATAGTGTTGCTGAATATTGGAGCTGATTAAATGAGAGCCAGAATCACAGGGACAGGAACACTTTCTTTGCAATTTTTGTAATATTTTACATTTTGCAAACTTTGTAATATTTTACATGGTTTATTTATAAATATGTAACTTTGTCCCTTAGAGAGGGCACATGAATTAAGTCTGTTAAAAATAAACAAAATGTTTACATTTACTTTCTGTACATCTCAAAATATTGATTGGGATTGAATAATTGAATAGGTATAACTGCTCAATCGATGAAAATGAGGCCAATGGTGGGTCAGAACTTGGACAGCACTGGAAAGCTCTGACCACAGAAGGAACCCACTAAAACTAATATTGTCTCATTTAATCATTTTTGCTAATAGAGGAAACAAAATGTGGCCATGTTTCCTTCCAAGATCTTTTTAGCAACAATATAGCCAGGCCCAAGAGCACCTGGTACTATGCTACAGAATCTTCTTCTGCATTCTGGAAAGATTAAAGAGGTGATATAGAATAATTCTGCAGCAAACATTTATGTTTATAAAGCTGTTGCCTTACCTGAGTTGATCATAGTTTTTGTTGTTGTTGTTGTTGTTATTGTTTTTGTTTTTTAAATCAAGGAGGAAATCTGGGAAAATTCCAAGCATCTATTATTTTTTTTTAAATCTAATTTAAATTCTTCTTGGATTGTTGTTCCTTCTGTTTTATGAAGAGTACTTTTGCTTATTCTTAGTCCTTTCTGTCCCTTGGCATAGATTTCTTGAATTATTCTCTGGTGTGACTGTGAAACTTGGGGAGGAAGAAAAAGGCAGCAACAGAGAGCTGTAGGAAACCTTTCTGAGTGAAATCCAGCTAGAGAAGGGAAATTGAGACCACGGGGCTTCCTTTCTGTGTCTTAAATCCCTGGTATTGCATGTGTTGATACCAGAAAACTGAGACAGGGCCTAGCATATTGTAGGCATTAAAAGGTGCATATTTCCCAAGTAGTGAAGGGAGAATAGGATAGGAAGTTGTTGGGAACTGCTTCATTACAATTTCCTAAAACAAAACTATTTGTTGATAGATAAACATGCATCCTGGTGAATGCTTTTTCTGTACTACTTGTGTGTTCTTCTAAGAGGATGCATGATTTATAGGAAACAGTTTGAGATTAGGAGTGCTAAAGATGTACAATCAAAACAAAACAGAAAGTGGGCATAGTAAGAGGCTGAGGCAGGTGTATCAAAGGTTTGAAGTCAGCCTGGTAATTTAGAAAGACCTCCCCAGCACCTAAAAATAAAAAAAAAGAAAAGAAAAAAGAAAGCCTAGAAAGGCTAGGAATGTATGTCAGTGGCTGAGCATTTACCTAGGATGTGCAAGGCCCACAATTGCAGAAAATAATAAAGCAGGTCCTGGCCTTGCAATAACAACAATAAATTCTTTGGACCTCAGTTTTGTCATCTATAATATGGGAATGATGATGATAATTATAATACATAGCTTGCATGTGTTACACATGACTGTTGTAAGGAACAAAAGAAGCAGGTGTTAAACTTCTTTGTTAAGTGATAGCCCCAAAGTAGATATATACTTGATATATAGATATTATCCTTATTAATTCCAATTTCAAAATGTTCTAAACAGCTAAACTTTCCCCCCGGCTATATTTTAAAAACACAAAGTTTTAAAAATCTTCCTTTGTTAAATTTCACTTTTTGTTTATAGTTCTAATTTATGCAAGGGTGTATTAAGTTTTTCTTCTCACTAATGAAAATTTTCTTTGTTTTCTAATTCAAGTGGTAACTGGATTTGAGGGGGAAAAGATGGGGTCTTTGATTATATTATTTGCTTATTTTTGTTTTTTGTTTTTTTGTTTTATTTTTATTTTTTGCAACACAGACTTTGCTTGAATAAACCTTCCTGACAAAAACCTTCATAAATAAAAAGCTCTGCCCTTAGCCACAAACTACAGATAAGAGCCCCCAAAGTTCAGTGTCTTAACTACTGTCCTCATGCCTCCCCTCCCCCATCACCATTCCTGTTAACCTACTAGGGAAATGGGAAGGGAAGTCTTTGTCTCACTCTCTTTTTTATCCCAAGTGTGATTTTTCTAGAAATAACATTTGGCTCTCTCTAATGTGCTGTGTTCTCTTCAGGGTCTTGCTCTTGGAATGAAACCCCCAAATGAAACATATAGGACTTGGTTAAAGAATTGTGGGGAGTAAAGAGAGGTGAGAGCAAGTGAGAAGGGGAGACATTGGTCTTTTCTGCAGATTAATTAACTCCCTCCTTCCTCTCCCCATCAGAGGAGAATATTACTTCCTTTCTGCAAGAATTCAGTGTTCCCTGCCTTTGCAGCATAATCCCTCATAGAGACAGGAGCTATATGGCCATTCTTTATGAGATCCTCACCAAACCCTAAACCAAGAAAACCTTTATGAAATGAGAGGGATACTTAACACAGACATTTTTATATGGCATAAAAAAGCCAACTTGAAGGCTTTGATAAGAAATTATTTGGTTTCAGGACATGTCTGAGATCATGTTTTTTTTTTTTTTTTTTTTTTTTTAAATATTTATTTATTTACTTTAGTTGTACACAATGCAATGCATTTATGTTTACATGGTGCTGAGGATCGAACCCGGGCCGCGCACGTGCGAGGCGAGCGCTCTGCCACTGAGCCACAACCCCAGCCCTGAGATCATGGTTTTTGAGAAAATATTTTCATGTTGTCCTGCAAGGTCATGGTTCTAGGCACTGTTATGGCAACTTTATTCATTTGTTTTTGTTTTAATAATATTTTTTCATTTTCCAATACTTAGTGTGAATATTTGGAAAACAGAAATAAAAATAGGAGGGGGAAAGCAATCAACATTGCTCTTTCAAGAATAAATAATGATAAAATGCTGAAGCACATTAGTATATATGTAGGCCTTGCGCTGACATCCGACCTTCTCTTGTCTTTATCTACCAACCTCATCCCCTCCATTTATCTTTTCTTTTTAAAATCATCTTATCTTTTTAAATGTCTTTATATTAGTACTAATAACTGGGCAGCCTTCCTGAAACTGAATAATAATAAACTAAGCAATAGAATTAGTCACTAGTTCATCCATTCATTCACTCATCCAGGACATGGTCTCTGTATTCCTAGCACATGACAGAAATATTTAGCCCCTTCCATTACTGGCCCTGGGGACAGGGTCAGACCCCACCCAGATTATAGTTGGATAGGGATTGGAGTAGAGTGTCCATTTAATAAAAAACTGACTCTAGGGCTGGAGGTATAGCTCAGTGGCTAAATGCTGGAGGCCCTGGGTTTGAATCCCCAGAACTGAAAAACAAACAAACATAAAAAGTACCCCCACCAAAAAAAATTCTGAATTCCTAAAGGAAATGATAGTTCAGATGCACTTTAAAAAGGTCAACTAATTAGGGCTGGGGTTGTGGCTCAGCAGTAGAGCGCTTGCCTAGCATGTGCCTGGCCCGGGTTCGATCCTCAGCACCACATTAAAAAAAAAAAAAAAAAAAAAAATGAAGGCATTGTGTACAACTAACTAAATAAATAAATATTTTTAAAAAAAGGACAACTACTTAGCTGGGGAAGAGAGAGATGATTATCTCTGCTAATTTATCCCTACTTATTTTTAAATATGTGCCTCTAATTTTTTTTTTTTTTTCTAAGCTGTTGGAGAAAGTAGAGTTGAGCCTAGTATACCCTTGATTATTTGTCTCAGGTTCAGATGTCTTTGCTCTTACCAGCACCTTTGTGCTCAGAGGGTTCAGATCTCAGTCAGAGTTCTGTGCTCAGGTGTATTGTCAACAATTGTGAGATTAACATTAGTAGCTTGTTACTAACTAAGCACTAGAAAGGGGAGGAATGTAATCTTTTCTAATATAAGCTTTCCTACTACCTAGGTGTGTAACTTGGGTTAAGGCTCTTAACCATCCTGAGCCTCATTTTCTCCACCTGCAAGGTAACCAACTTGGACTCATAATCCCCATGGCCTTTCCACCCCCCACCTCTCCCCCACTCCCCCCGCCTGTAATTCCCCATGGGCCAGACTTACTGTTCTGCCATAGATTAGTGGCCATTCAATGTAACAAGAGCAAAACCTGTGAAGAAATTGAGTTCTTGGGATATCTGATCAAAAGAGCTCCTGGGTGAATGAGCTGGTGCTTGGGATAGTAATAAAATCAGCAGCATTATTGACTGAACTGCTAGGGTAGAAGAATGTGGAAGAAGTGTCTTAAAGGAAGAGAAAAGGAGTGGGAGCAATTTCTCTTTCCCCTTCTTTTTGGGAAACAATGCACAATTGAATTCTCCAGAGAGTCAGCAGAATTTAACTTTCCCAAGACTGTTTTCCTCATCAAACATGATGATAGCTTTAAGGGGAATATCTTTCATTGTTCCCTGTCATTACATTGAGCCAGTGTATATGTGGAAGTATCGCAAACATTTCATAACATCTTTTTTTCCAATTTATTCATTTACTTATTTATTTATTATATGGTGCAGAGGATTGAACCCAGTGCCTCACACATGTTAAGCAAGTGCTCTACCACTAACCCACAACCCCAGCCCCTCATAACATCTTATGGTAACAATTATTAGTATTTTCACTGGGGAAAATGTACACCTAATTTTCTTCTATGTCTTAAGTTCCTTGAACTCCTAGTCAGAGATGGCGTCCAACTGAATTATAATGCCATTCTCTTTTATCTCTTCCTTCAGTTCGTAAGATTTAAAAATAATGTGGCTAATATTTGTGGAAAGCTCACTTTGTGGAAGATGACAATGAAATTTATTACCCCAAATGGTGTACTTTTGATAGTTTAAAGAAGGGCTACCATAAATTATTAGGCTATGACAACTGGCCCAAACCACAGTGGGGACGGCCCAATAAGTCATATGTTACCCCCAACGAGGGCCAGGCACTGTGCTAAGTTGGTTTAACTTGTTTAATCACCATAGTAAGACTGTTCTCCTTATTCCTATTTAATAGCTGAGGAAACTGAGACTTAGATGAGTGAAATGACTCTAGTCCAAAGTCTTACCCCAGATAACTGGAATTGGAAACCAAGGCATGACTCAGAACTGGCCTTAGCCCCTTCCTGTGTGCCCTTTTACATTCTCCTGACTTCTGCCAAGTCTCTCTTTCTCTCTCTCTCTCTCTCTCTCTCTCTCTCACACACACACACACACACACACACACACACACACACACACACACGCCTTGGTGGGGGGGAAGCAGATGTTTATAAAAAATATTCATTTATAAAATGGAACCTTAGAAGTGTGTCAGTTGTAATGTTTTTAAAAAAAGTATAAGACTTCTTTAAACCTGTTTATGTGGACAACATATGTGAATATCTTACCTGTCTCTTTTATTTTAACTACTTCTTTGAAATCATGGACAAAGAGGTTAATGGAAGCAGTGGGAAAAGAGAGCTTTCAAATTATTTTGAACATTCATACACATCAGTAAAAAATACTCTGCATTGGTGCTGGGGATGTAGCTCAGTGTTAGGGCACTTGCCTAGCATGTGTGAGGCCCTGGGTTCAATCCTCAGCACTGCAAAAAAAAGAAAAAAAGAAAAACAAACTGTGTTTTTCTGATGTTTCTTGGAGGGTGTGTGTGTGTGTGTGTGTGTGTGTGTGTGTACATACATATATATATGTATATAAATTATATTTTATGTTTAATGGGGTGGTTAAGGTGGGTAATTTGATCATTCTACTGGTATCACACCATGTATTGCTTATTCTGAACTCTGTCATATTTGTTCCACTTCCCCCTCCTCATCTGTTCTCCACTTCTTCCCCCTCCTTCCTCTCAGAGGTAAGCTACCCTTTATTTTGGACAACACTATCACACACATGATTGAGTCAACAATTTATGGCTTTTAAAAATAGGGATTTTGTCCTCTCTTTGGTTTATTGTTTATCATAATCATCTTTCAAGTGAAAAGGCTAATTTACTCTTTCTATAGGAATATTTTAAGCTTGATTATCATAATATTACAGCTGCCTGAAAAGGTCTAAAATGGGACATTGACCTTGAATGTTTTCTGCATTTAGCTCGTGGTGCTTAACATTCAGGAAAGAATATAACTGCAACTCATTTATTAATGTATAATCTCAACATGTTAACTATTGCTCTGTAAATACATGCCAGGCAGATTATAGAAAGCTTGCAAGAAACATAAAATGCATTTGGTATTTTACTAGGGTAAGTTTGTTGGAAATACAACATAACTAAAGCCACTTTTCCCATTGGAGCTTCTGTAGTTTATAATTTAATTTTTACTGACATTTCACCATGTATATTATTAGCTTGACAAAGTCAAAGTGAAATAATCCTGAATTAATTAAACAGAAACTGAATTGCCTCTATTAGTTTCTCTGTCTCTGATTTAAAAATTTTTTTTTTTA
The DNA here is from genome assembly GCA_025594165.1 of Tamias sibiricus. Lineage (NCBI taxonomy): Eukaryota > Metazoa > Chordata > Mammalia > Rodentia > Sciuridae > Tamias > Tamias sibiricus. The sequence goes on along the minus strand of CM046669.1, from coordinate 49,025,385 downwards.
ACTTCCATTTTCACAGAACACTAGGAAAAGAGTTTGGTGTATTATGGAGGTGACACAATTGCTCCCCAGAGAATGGGCATTTTTTTTTTTTTTATATAGACTCCATAATTTGGGAATGGGATATATTTATAGGACAAGAAGTTTGTCAAAAGGAAAGGTTTTTATTAGGGCTTCTGTGGAACTGATCACTTCCAGCAGAAATGATTGCTTCTTGCCAGTCGAGACAATAATTTAAATATCAAAGCCTGTGCCCTAGAAATGAAAGGCAACAGAAAATGAGATATGATGAATTGATAGAGGTTTGGTAGTAATATAAAGTAGTCATCCTGACTTAGAAGTCTGCATGTTCTTGGTGGGGAAGGTGTGTTCTTAAGCAGGTTTATAGCACAATAGAAATCTTGCCAATCCAGGACTGGAGATGTGGCTTGGTGGTACAGTGCCTGCCTACCGTGCATGAGGCCCTGGGCTCAGTCTCCTATACTGCTAAAGGAAAAAATAAATGCAATTTGTAGACGAGGGAACAAGGGACAAATAGGTGAGGGGACCTGTCCAAGGCCACACAGCTTAAGAGGAGAAGAAGAGAGTATGGTGTCTAGGCCTCCTTGCTTATCATTTAAGATTCCCTTCCCAGGGATGTTCATTTTGGATTTTCTTTTTGAGTTAAAGATAGTGGTGTGTAATAGTTTTGGTTTACTTTTTGTAGTATGATATATTATACCATACATGATACATCAAAGACAGCAGGGAGAACCTTTCAAAGAGCTAAACAGCTTTTCGAAGGTTTATGATCTTGAGGGAAAATCTGTAAAGGCAGATTATGAGGAAATTTGAAAATCTAAATTTGTGATGCTTTGTTTAGTTTTTAATATTTAACACATGATTAATGTGCAATATAAAATGAAACTATTTCAAAATAACAAGTGATGGATTTGAAATATTTAAATATAGATTCATCCTGTTAATTTTCAGAAAAGGTGAGAGTGAAAAATAGTTATTCATATGCAATAATAGCAAAACTGCTTTTCTCATCACCTTTTACCAACATAAGAATTCACATAATATTTTAGGCAATTATTCTGACTAAAATGCAGTAACATTTCTGGTATACACAACTCAGAGGAATCTACCTTTTGTTTCCACTGGAGTTTTGCGGGTTGCCATTCTGGTCTTTCAAATGGAAATGAAATATAATCTCTGCTTGGTGCCTATGTGTTAGCTGGAGATGAAGTTGTTTGGCTATTTGTGACTGCTAAAGCTATGCATAGACTGAGGGCCTGGTGCATCACAGACTGGTATTGACTAATTTATTTATACTCTTTGTGAAAGAGTCAGAAGAGGTCCTTTTGTTTGGTTCAATTTCTCCTGATTTGGGTAGACTCCTTGTGGTAAGATTGTGAAGTGTATAGACTGATTAACAATATGTGTTTATTCTATGTTGTTTATCTATTTTCCCCTCAAATTCTTTATAGCTGAGATTTTTTCTGAAGGCATAATCTCATTATTGCCCATGGTGTTTTTTATTTTCTGTGATTATCCATTCTTTTCTCATTCAAGGTGAGAAAACTCTGACTGGGGAAGGCTCTGGAGATGACTTGAGCCGAGTGTTTGTAAAATATTCTGAAGCTATCTCGCAAGTTTAGTGCAATGGATATTATTTGAAATCTGAACTTGGTTAAACTGGATTCAAGACAGTAAGTGGATCTGAGGTCCTTAACTTTTATGCAGGTGACCCTTGGCTCCTAAGGAGAACATATTCATCCCTATACACCTAGTGCATCTTGGTCATTCACAAAGCAGCCAGCTCATTGAACACTGTACCTTGCAAGGATGAAATATGGTTAGTGAGAGATTAGGGGGATGACTTTGTGCATGCATGTCTGTGGACACAGAAAAAAGACTGACATGTGAACATGAGTCTAAATATTTTTTAATAGTACATACCAGAGAAGTCAAATGGCTCTTAATGAGGGCAAATAAGTACCCAAAGGAAAATAAGAAAATTCTGGGAAATAAAAGATCACTATTAGGCAATGTGGTGACTTAAGATGCATTGGTAAATAATTGCCTACAAATCTTGTCTTTAAAAAAACATTTCAAAGGAGTAATAAACAGGTTCTGCTACAGCATGATAATGCAAAGAAACTAAATATAAAATGCCACACAAGGCAAAATCTGAGTGTTTATTGAGTACATTATATGTGTGGAGTACATTAAATAATTTTTATTTTTTAAAGAAATATTCCCAGATAAAAATAATAATGAAACTTTTGGTGGTATATCTTTTAAAATGTGTACAATTGAATCTACTAATTATCTTGAGGATTTTAGTTTATTCAGAAATCAAGATAGTAATCATATGAACCAAAGATGTTTTTCTGTCCTTTTAATGCAGTATTAGCTTCTATATTTCTTTGATTGTATTTTAGAAAAAAAATCATGTTCCTTTTGCAAAATGCCTGTTTTATTTATTTTTTTAATTGTAAACTGATTACATGTCTCATTTTAGATTGAATAGACAAATCTTTTTTTTTTCCCCTGGGTGTCTACAGAATGCTTGGATTTTCTTCTACATCTCAAAGCTCTTTTAATTCACTGCTCACAACCAAATTTACATCTTAATTGCAGAGTTCACATTTAACAATATAGACAGCATAATGCCACTGGTAATTAAGCTTTTACTACCTGCTTTTATACAGTATTCTCAAGCACAGTTTTTTGCTACGTGAGTTCTGATCTAGAAACTTGCCTGCATTTAGACCACAAATAAAGGAATCAGGCCCATATCTTAGATATAGCTAAATACATGGCAGGGAAATTGCTTTTTTCTGTGGGGGGACCAAATCATGTCTGTCATTTTTATATTCTGAATTTTAATGTGGCTGTTCTATTTTAGTATTTTGTTTTTTAAAGGCCTAGAAAATTTGAGAGGGTTGAGAGAGAGTTGAGCTCTGATTTAGTGAATTTAACACATGCGGAATATCTGAACTGATTTATTTTGATCTCAAAGATTATACTATTTCTATCATGTAAGACTTAAGACGCAAAAGGTTGGTAAGCAGTGGAGCTGAATTATATTAAAATTGTGGGTCTTCCACTCTCTATAAGGTAACAGTTATCTCTTTGCCATAAATAGCTGGTATCTATTCCAATGTGCATTTGCTGGTATAAAAAAATCCTGTAGTTTAAAATAGAACCTAAGCCTGCTCTCAGTTATATGGAAATTAAAAACACACTCTATACCATTTCAAGAGGAAAATCCCTGTTTCCCTCTTATATTCTCTTGGGTTTTTTTTCCCAACACTTTTGACTGATAATTCATAGTTTGGTAAATTATTATCTGTTGGACACGTGTTCTTATAGTGACTAGGCTGTGTGATGTCTTATAAAATGTGGGTTGATTTTTTAAAAAACATGTGGTGTACATTATGTATAGAAACAAATACGTACATTGGTACATTGAGTTTTATTTGAAAGGTTAATGTTTGGGGTAAAATCATATATATGGATATATGTCTCTCTGTTTGGAAGCTTATATTGAAATAAGTACATAATTAAGAGCACTTTTCATGCACTGCATAGCAAAGCTCTTCCTACAAAAACTGCAGTCTTTATTTTGCCAAAATGCATCGAGTTACATTTAGCACACTAAAGACCCTCCAGCCCCCAGACTCTGCTGGAAACTGAAGGGACCAATTTGTACCGCAATTGTTTACCTTTGTTTTGAAAGGCTATGCACTGTATATCTATATGACATCCTGCAGCAGGTATAGAAATGTTAACGTAATTTGCATAACATTTTCTTAAATTGTACTGATACACACTATTTCCTATTCTATAGTTGGGTACAACTGCATTTCACCTTAGAGATGAGGATCCCAGTTCACAAGCTCCAATGATTTAGAAGAATGTCTCTTTTAAATTTTTTAAATACCCATTATACACCGGGACAGCAGGAAAAGACAGGATTAGGAAGAAACGAGAAAGTACAACACTAAAGAAGCCGCCGCCCCCGGTGGACTAATAACACAGACAACCGCAGGACAAACTTAATTCTCTACCTTCCGCAGAATCCTTCCCAAATTAACTGAGAGTCTGCGTGAGTTCTTCTTTTCAAAGCGAAATAGATCTTAGATTAGAAAGCCAATGACAAATCCCTCCAGTGCTTAGAGAGTTAAGTTATGTTTCTTTTGTAGCTTCCCAGAAAAAGGGGGCGGGGGATAAAAAGAGGGTTAAAAATAATAATAAAAATAAAAAGCCCAGGGTATCTGCTGGGAGCGTCTCACTCGCTCTGGTCCTGGCTCGCTTTTCCTCTGCCCACTCTCAGTTCTCACCCCCTTCAGTTCCTTCTCTGCACCCAGCCTACCTGCCTGGCTCCGCTTGCTCGTGCAGCCTCCCGTCGCCTCCCTCCTGATTGGGCAGAGGCCCCCCAATCGGCTGCGCGCCTGGGCCGGTGGGACTGCATATGTAAAGCCCTACTTCATATTAATAAGCTCCAATCGGGGCTTTAAGTCCTTGATTAGGAGAGTGTGAGAGCTTTGGTCCCAACTGGCTGTGCCCATAGGCTTGTCACCAGGAGAACATTTGTGTTAATTGCACTGTGCTCTGTCAAGGAAACTTTGATTTATAGCTGGGGTGCACAAATAATGGTTGCCGGTCGCACATGGATTCGGTAGAACTTTGCCTTCCTGAATCTTTTTCCCTGCACTACGAAGAAGAGTAGGTACCTTTTTCTTTCCTTTTCAAACTCGGCGTGGGGGTGCGCGTGTGTGGGGTGGACAGAATGTATCTTTGCACACTGATTCAGGTAATGCCCTGGGTATTTTGTGTGCACGAGTGTTGTTTGTGTCTGTCTTATGCCTTTTGTGTCGAGGGTGATCTCCTAATTCAGTAAGTCGAGAATTGTTCTCTGACTACAATGTTACCTTTGAGGCAAAGCTCAGTGACTGTCAGTAAAACAGCTGTGTGACAGTCACTTCTTATTCAGGTGCTAAGAATAGGCACTTGGCACAAATGCTTAGTGAACTGTTAAAATGCATCTTTTACTAGGACCCATTTTCCCAAGGAAACATGTTTTAAAATACAATATTCAAAATGATTTATACTATTGAGTGCCTCTTATGTATTTGCAGTTTGACAGATATTTTCAGCTCCCTGTCATTTCTTGCCGCGCAGAGTTAGAGGCAAAATTGCACATTTACTAATTCTCCTTCAGAGAACAATTTAAAAACTAGCCCTATGCAATTCAGAGCTGGAATAATGTTATTTGCATGGTTAGCGTTAAGTCAGCACTTAACTGACAAATCAGTCCATTAAGTAACATGAGATTTTCACACGTTATAAATATTTAAGGAAAAAAAAAAAAAACTAAAGAAGAAACAGTAGTGACTTTTAAATTTCCCCCTTAAATAGACAATGCTCAGATTGTGGATATGTTTCATATATTGTGTCCAGAAAACAGAGAAAAGTACTTTCATTCTTGTATGCAGTTAATTTGTATTTATGAATATCTTTATACACATAAAATATATATTTAGATTATTAAAGATGAGGGGGAAGTGAATGGGGTAGGGGAAGTAAATTAGGCATTCTTGTATAAATGAGTAGGTCATAAACTTAATTTCAACCCACTGTTAAGATAAAATATTAGTGTATCACGGGAGCTGTCACTGGTTTATCTCTTTCTGTTGAGTCAGTTATATTGCTTTGCTTTCACATTACAGTAATACCAACTGTTATAATTCTGAAAAGAGTGCTCTTGGCAAACATTTCTCTCTATAGATTTGTGAAGAAAATATAAAACTCTGGAAGATGAGGTAGTGCATTATAGGTAGATGTCCACTAGCTGTCCTTAGTGACTGCATATTGCATTGCTTTGTAATTAAGTAAGAGATGAAAAGTGACTGGCAGTGTCAGTGGCTGCTCATGGATGTTTGAGTGTAAGTGTGTGTGTGTGTGAGCATGCACATATATATACGCACTCACACACACGCACACTCTCACACATACCCACATGCACACTCACACAGGAGATATTAGCCCAGAGATGAATTTAGGAAGAACTGAAAGATTGTAAGCCTGTGTTGCATCAGTTTGAAAGCACTCAGGGAAGAAACGACTTTAAAATGCATAAAAATAAAAATGAAAGATAAAGGTAGGACTGCCCACTCATCTGTAGCCTGAAGGTTAGTGCACCTGGGGCTGTAGGATCAGAGAATTTGAAATGTCTTCATGTCAGAAAGAATGCCTTACTAAAGCTCACCAAGGGTCTGAACTTTTTTTTCGTAAATAAATAAACAAAATCAACTTTTAAAACCTCCCAGAGCCTTCTTTTAAAAGTAGTTTCCTTGAATTTAACTTCTTATAGCTAATTTGAATAATTAGTTTAGATAAGCCTCTTAAAGCAGATGCATTTAAATGAAATCAGGGCACATGTCCTTTTGGCTTTGGCGCAAGATTCAAACTAGCTTTCTTTTTGGTTCAATTAAAAGTCATCTTTTAAAAATACAGATTTATTGTCTGGATGCAGTTCTGATGGTTACGTGGTTCACTGGACAGACAGAAAGATCCAATGCTAAGCAACGCATCTGCCTCTCTGTCTCAATTAATAAACCACAGAATTTATACATGCTATTAATATTCATAGTAATTGTACTGGGTTAAACCCCATCACGTGTGCGTATACATAGAAATGAAACCAGAGTTATGCAGTTTAAGAGGAAAATATTGAATATTGGACAGTTTCTGGTTTGGAGGCTGTTAAAAAGATTCATACAATTTATTGACCACCATTAAAAGAGCTTAGAATGTTAGCCTCTAACTGTGTGTGTGTGTGTGTGTGTGTGTGTGTGTTTTATTTTTATTTTAGGATATGTGCCAGCACATTAAAGAACATAACATTTGAAAGCTTGTTTCACATTTAATAGCAGTAATAGCTGATAGCATAAATAGATGAAAATAATATATCTGCTCATTCTGACATATGTGTCAGTCTAATCATTCTAAATGAGTGTGCTCATCACATGAATCCCTTTCAACCTCTGATTAAAATGTAACATTGACTACAGGATTATAGAGCGGACTTAATTTTACTGACTGTTTTAACAGTTGTCACAGCTGTTGGAAGAAGGAAAGGCAATTGAAACCCTCCAAAACAGACAAGGCAAAGAGGGAGCAGTTTAGTAAATTTCAGCCTGATCATTGAAATACAGACATTGAACATTTAACAGTTGCGTGCTTTAAGATTCCTGCTCGGGGCTACGCAAGTTTTATTTTGTATGATTCACTCTCTCTGTTTCAGGGTTTTGATTTTTGTTCCCTCCCTGCTCTAACTCTTGTTATTAAAAGCTAACTTAATTGAAATGCAACTATTCTAAAGTGATACTATAATGTCAAAATACACAGGATAAAAATAGACAGGAAGGAAAAAAATTATATAGTAACAACAACAAGAGAAAGCCTAAGTCAGATTGGACACTATCTTTGAAGGAAAGATAGGACTCTGCCCAAGTCACTTTAGATGTGATATTATTTGAGAACTATGAACAGATACTTCAAGTTTATTTTTCTCAGAAAGAATACTTAAACTCTAGACTTGGAGCTCCTATTGCTTTTCTTCCTGTTTCCTCTCTATGTATCTGTTGAAAACACCTGCAGCCTTAAAGATGGGTGGTGTAGGTAAGGTTTTCAGACGATTTCTCTGTAAATTACTGGAAGTGACAACCAGCAGCAATTAGGGGTGAGCATTCTGGAGCTGTAGAATCTTGTAATCTTACATCAGCAAATTGAACAGAGCAATTCTATTTTTCTAAGAATTAAATATCCACAATACATGTCCCACACTATATATAGTTGAAAGAACCAGACGATATGTCTGTTATGTAACATATGATTTTTCTCCTTGAAGTAAGAAAAACAAGTGTTCTTGAGTTAATGGAATAAATGTTAAATGGGAGTGGTGAGTTAGTGATGGGCACCTATGTTTCACTGGCTCTTTGTGTTAGGGTATTTATGTATTACCTTATACGAATTTGGTGGTAAGTTTAAAAATCCTCCTTTTACAGGGAGACCTGGAAAACAGCTTTCCATTTCCTGGGCAGAGGCAAGGGTGATGGTGTTGGCTGGTTCTTCTTATAGTGATGGTTTCTCATCTTAATGTGTTTATGGCACTGCTGCTTTATTTACTGAGCCTAGTGTGTTGCAGCGGTAATTAACCCATGTTATTAGCAAAGCCCTTGTGGATATCCATTAATTCTCTTGCATGGATGATCATTTTTCTAGTGTTTTTCCCCCAATAAGATATCATTGTTCTTTTTTTATATATATTCTAAATTGACGGCCTTTGATATGTTTTTTTGATTTAATCTGACTTGTAATATATATACTGACCATATCATGAAGAATGGAATTGTAATTCAGCTCTTAATAATGCTAATAGGAGGAAAGATTTTTGTCGTTGTTGTTCTTTTCAAAGTAAGAAAAAAGACAAGACTAGAAAATCAAGCTTAAAAAAGGAAATAATGTAGGGAATCAGTTTTAACTCTACCTTTTCCAGATCTCAGAATTTATAATTTGTATCTTTGAGGTCTTTTAATCAGGCTTTTATTTAGTTAATAACACTTTAGGCATTTTTGTAAAAATATTGAGCCAGCAGAAAAATACTTGTGCTTCCTGTGCTGAGAAAAGATAAGGACCATCTCATTAGCCGGGCCATACTTTTGCAATTAATTTTAGATACCTGGTGCTATTCATCAAAGAGGGCAGCTAACTTCTCTATGATTCTCTTTAACAATACTTTCACAATACCTCACTCCTGCCAGAATTACAGACAAAGAAGGAGCCGGTTCTTTTGGAAGGTAGGCATAATGCCCAATCTCAAGTCTGTATCACTTGTGAAAAATTCCTCAACATTTGTTTTCGGCTAGTGACTAAACAAAATATTTCTTTGTTTTACTTGTAAAGTAACGCTCAGCACTGAAGGTTTTCCTTTTTATTATTTCATACGAGAAAATACATGCTTATGATTGATACTTTACATACAAGTGGCAATTAAAGCAATGATATTTATTAAACCAATTAATATCACATAAACTTTAGAATCGGCTATCAGGCATTTAGAAAGAAGAGGAGAGCATTTAAGGCATCGTGATCGAACTTAAAAGTCATTGCAGCAGATAAGCCTTGCTCTGAATTTTGCTTCATCGCAAATTCATGGGCAAGAGAAACAATGCAATGTTGATCTGTTATAAGTGCATATGAGCTCTGGCCCTTGGCAGCTCTCTGGAGAAAATCTTTGATTACATTGGTCCAGTTTGTTCAGTTTTTATCTCTTTTACATCCACTGTCATTGTATTAAATTGTCATTGTCCTAAAGCACATGAGATAGAAACGAATTGCAGTTCTCTACATTCTCTGACAGTGAAATATTTAGCCTCTCTTTCTCCAATCATACTTATGTGTATATTTGATAGTGCAGGGATGACACCAAGCATCTCTGCGGCTTGACATTCTTATTGCATTTTGTATGTTTTGCCATTGATTATTATTTTCATAGCCATGTAAATCTGGATATAAATCATCTATACCATTATTATTAAAATAAAGATGCACTTTAAAATCCAAAGCAGTAGATAGGATACACACATGAGCGTGTTTGTGTGCATGTCTAACGTGTGTGAAATATGCATATATATGGAGAAAGGGATGTATGTAGCATATAGGTGTGCTGTTAAGATTGTCCATGTACATTTATATAATAAAGTAGATCTCAAGTACTATTCTAATCAGTGGTCAGTTAAATTTGCCAGGCATGATTGTAACCTGGAATTAGTATTTCAGGTATTTACCAAGTCTAATTTAAAAGTGAATTGATTTAACTACTGTATATTAGGCAGGTAACAGGTAACCTAGTAAGTAAATTTGTTTCTGACTTAAAATAATTTTAATTATTTTCATTCATGTATTCAATATATAGTAACCACAAATAAACTGTAAAATAGGAAATAAATTACTGATATTAAATGCATAATTTAATGGGCTGGGCCCATATCCAAGAAAAAAAATTTTTGAACTAGCTTCTGGCTACATCTTTCCCTATACAATTGGGCCTGACAAATATATCTTAATACAAAGCATGAGAGCTTTCAAAAAATGCGAAATGTGAATTTAATTTGCCTACACTAAATAAATATGTCATTTGCTTATTTTTTCTTGCTAAAAGCAAATATGTAAAATTAATAAGTATATGTTTATATAAAATACATCATAGATTTCACAATGATTTAATTTGATCCTAAGAGGTAAGTTTAGAGGTTTGTGATTTTACTTTGGTAAATCTGACTATTGAAAAAAAAAAAAAAAAAAAAACACACACACACACACAGAATTGCTCTATTCTTCTATTCTTGTCCCATTTCATATTTTTGTTTAAATTCTTAGGTTCATTTCCTACCTTTGTTTGTATAACACTTTAGCAAATTTACTGCTATTGTATTAAAAAAAAAAAAAAAAAAGTGCTACCTGCTTCTTTATACCACCCATCAGATCAAAGTTAGCTCCCTTATTATCTGATGGTGGTAAGTGACAGCCTTCTGTCTTTTGAAGGATTTACCTGGCCTTTTATTTTTGTTTCAAGTTCCTATTAGATTTATACTTTCTAAGGTCTAGGAGACCTCTGCTAATAAAAATAATTTCCATTCAGTTTTAGTAAACACATCTTTCCTCCCTGCTTTTTCTTTCCAAAAGTACAGATGTTTCTTTTTCTCAGATTTGAACAATATTTCCAAGTATTTCCTAAATGTGTTTTATAATGAAGTATCCAAAACTATTAAATTGGGAGGGTTTAGACCTTTAGATACATGTATCCTGCCCATAACTTTTGAAAAATATTTTTAAATGTTTGGAGGAAACTTGCTTTTTATGTTTTTATCTCTTCAAATGAATGCCATTTAAATTTATGGTGAGGCACATATATTTGGAAGGTAACCTTCCAAATATATGTGCAAGGCAATAAATACATATATATATATATATATATATATATATTTCAAAGCAATAAAAAGAAAGGTACAGTTTTTTTAAAAATCAGTTTATCACTGCTCAATTAAAGTTCATTAATTGTGCATATGTGCATCTGACAGTAGATATGTAACATAACACTACCATTAAAAATACAATTTATGGTTATATACAATTCTTTCACACAATATAGTAAATGAAAATACCAGCTTTTGGCATTCACAATTTCATGACTACTTAGTAAAGTGTTCAAACTCATGGGACATCTACTTAAGTTGAGATTGCATTCTAAAAAAAGAAAAATGAATTTCTATTTTAATTATAAAAAGCTCTTTTTGTAACATACAGTCCTGTGTGCCTTCTCATATTGCTTTGAGTAAAACAAAATTACATATATACCTTTCATCATTTTGATTGGAAGTACAGATTATGTATAATATGCTTTGGCAGCACTTACCTAGCCAAAGAAAACAAATTAATATTAGGCATACTGAGGACTGTCAGGCATATCACAGACATGTCAATTTAACTTTGCTTCATCATACACCTTCTCCGCAAACAGTTGGTAAAGATGGTACTAAATAAAAGGCAAGCTACCAATAAATCCTCACATTATATCAGAGATTGATGGCTAGTAGAAGTGTAATGAAAACCAGCTTGCTTGCTTACTTCTTTTTAAAAACTGTGTGAATACAGAGACCATAGGGGAATAATGAGTTTTGTATAACTGAAGCTCATTCAAATCTTTCTACCACCCTGAAAGTAAAATAGGTTGTTAAAACAAAGTCTCTGACTTGGTAAACCTCAGTTGCTCTTATTTGTGAAACAAATAAAAACTTAAAGAATTGGAGAAGAGGGAGTGTGGGGATTCACTTTGAGAGGAAAGCTTGCTTTGTGTTGCATTTTGCATACATTTTCTGGGGAAGAAAAAAATCCTTTTTTTTTTTTTTTTTTTTTTTTTTGGTGTGGCCTATTTAATTGCCCACCATCCAGAGAGAAATTTAAAAAATTAAATCAAGACTAGAGCAAGAACTTATGCACAAAAAATAGGAAGAAAGACACTATTTTTTTCCCCTTCCTGATCAGAATTACATCTTGGCAAATGATAATTCCTTTTTCATCTACTCTGGAAAAATTTTACTAATTTTTAATGGCTTTTGAGAATTTAAACAAAGGGCTTGTTAAATATATTCTCTTTCCTTTTAATACTCACAATGAGAACTGAAGCATTTTAAAAGGTATACTTTTCAAGGCAGCTTATGTGTAACAATATTTATAAAAATTAACTTTGCTTTGAAAAGAATTGTTAAGCAGACTACTCATATATTCCAAAATTATGTGCAGAGTTATAAAACCTAACACAGATCATGTAGACAATTATAGAGGCTGGGGTACTTAAATTTTAAGAGGAGAAAAAAATCAAATGTGAAGTTGTTCAGTCCATTTCCCTTGCCCTCCATAATTCCACATTATTGTAGTATTTTCAATTCTCCAAGAACATTAGGTGATCATGTTAAATTGTATTCTTTTTTCCACAAGTGAAAGAACATTCTGGTGATTTTTTTTTACAGTAATTAGTCTATTAAAAAACATCCAGATCAGATATTTGGAGGACTATTGTTAACTGTTCATGGTCAGAAAAAGAGAAAGGTATACATGGTTGATGAGAACCATGTCTGTTTCCTGTGAGAAAGTGACTGTATACAGTTGGTGCTGGGTCCTGTGAAATGACAGAAGCATCCCTTTTATCCATAGACTTGAATGAGACCTGCCTCATCAGTCATGGCACCATAGTGTCACAGATGGGAAAGCAGCCGTCAGCTGAATTGTACTGAACTACACACTTGGCTAATTCATCTTATTGCTCTACACATCTAAAGGAAGGCTCACTCTGTTCTTGGAGTCTAGACAGCATCAGGAGTTGGGCTCAGGTGGGAGCATGTGGCCGCCTTTCTCTATTCTCTCCTAGCCATTCAGCAGAGGGAGGTGAGGAACAAATGGACAATTTCTGTGCACAAGCTCAAGCAGAGAATCCTTTCCTAGGGTCAGGAATTTGTTGATATCCAGTTGTCCAAGTAAATTTCGGATCCCTCCCATGTTCTAGAAATGTCATTGTTGTCTTTCATGCTTTCCCTGGAAGAGGTTGTGTCTCCCCATTCCTAGGGACCACAAACTGGTTTAAGCATTTTTTAACAGATAGAAATGAAGAACAGATATCTATGTTAATCTGGATGATGGTCTTTTTTAATACTTTTGTGTTAAACTATTCAGTTGGTTAAGTCTGAAGAATAAGAAAAATAATGAGGTTAAAAACTCAAATTGTATTTTTTTTATTTCTTTATTTCTTTATAGTGAACAAAACTTTAATGTCTAGAGCATTTATGAGGGTTTTAATGATTGGAAAATCTATCCTGAGAATGTGGTCACCATATGTGATAGCCTTGCTTTCTATCTTGTCTTCAGTTTATGGGGTAAGTTCGGTGATATTGTCTATTGTCTTACTTTGCTTGCATTGTAGAACCTCTGTGCGTTCACATTGAGATTATCCGAAATGTGGGGGAAATGCCTGCTCAGTTCTAAAACAGTTCCCTGTACACCTTCCCCTCCTCAATCCCAGAGATTTATTCTTTTTTAAATTTCTGTTTTTATTAATCTGTTTTGCTAAAGGATCATTTACTGGGGAAAAAGGTAAGTGCGTGATATTCAGCCCTATTTGCACACACAGTATATGTTATTTTCCCTGTGAATTCCAAAGAGATTGCCTTCAACTTTTAATATTTGTTTTTCTTTTGTTTCTGTTTGTTGTGCATTCTAGTTGAGTGCTTTTATAGTGTTTTCTTGATTGTTGTCAGTTTGGGATACTCACAGCTGACATTTTTGTTAAGTTAATGTCACAGCAGAAAAACCTATGGCAAACTGGAATCTGGCTAGAGTGCATAGAAGATACAACTTATGTTTGATTGTGTGTAAATACAGTTAGTTAGTTGGGGGTTTATCAGATAGCTTGGCAGAAAGAGAGGAGCAGTACAAACTGTTTTCAGTAACAGTGCTGTTCATACACCTGATAAGATTGAGAGAGCTTTTCGAAATGCTGATAGGCCTTGAATAAGAAAAGAATAATCACTTCTACTGGCACCAGCTTATCGGGAATGAAGTAAAATGCCAACACTTTTACATTAGCAAAAGTAAATGTTTTAGACACTCTGGGCCTTTTTTATGCAAGTTAAATAGGAGGGGTGCTTTAGAATGTGCTGTAATGAATAGAAGGATTTTTTTACCTGGACTAAATTACAGGTGAATATGTTGATAAAGGAACTTTCAGCATCAACAGCAGCATCTTTGATAAGCAGGTACATCTATGCTGGACATTCTCTGGAGAAATTAAGCATTTGCTTTTCCACTCCAGTTCTATTAAACATCATTTCTGATGTTAGAAGATGCAGTTATGTCCAATGTCAGTTGAGTCTCCTTGTTTTTCCAGCAGATGGGTGACAGGCATTTGAAACTTAGCTTATCAGACTTACAAAATGCTGGTGTGCTGTGGGAAGTTTGGGCATATCACTCAGTTTTGAACAGTTGTGCTGAACTGGCAAACTGTAAAAGAAATCTCTGTTTTTTTTTTTTTTTTTTTTTTCCAGGAGTGGAATGAGATTAATTATAAATTTAGAACACCTTAACAAGAAGACAAATGTATTTTTCCAAGTAGTAGTTCATTTTAAGATGTCTCCCCTTAGAGAGGAAAGATTGGTTTTGCTTTTCAATATAAACCATTAACTTTCCCAGTTCTACCATTTTCTCTTCTTTGTAATTTGACGCCTACAAATAATTTGGCGTATTCAGATTTGATAAATGATAGTGCAAGAGCAGATTGATTGATTTTGGATTACTATTGATTACTCTCAATGAGATCACTGTGACACACTCGAATCAATAGTATTCGATTAAGCGAGGCACCACCGTTCTATACATTCAGGAGCAGTGGGGAATTCGGGAACAGAATGTTCACAAGCTGATAAATTGACAAAGCGTTCAGCTTTAAATAGCCCTTTGTTCAGCACAGTTCCTTAAAATATATTTCATTGGAAAGTTCGTTTTTGCAACTCGGGGCCTTCTGTGGAAAAAAGGTCATCAGTTTAAGGTTTATTAAATTTTAACTAAAAACAACTGGGTTCCATTTAGGTGTAAAATAATTTAAGTACTTACTGCAGGCAACCTTCATGCTTTTGAGCTGTCGCTCAAAGGTTTCATTCTTTTATGAAGATGTCAATTGTAAACATAAAAATGCATCGCTGGAAATGGAATAGTTTAAGATTCAAACTGAAATAAAAATTCCTGCCTCAGGAAAGCACTATAATCAAAATAAGGTGGTCTTAACTTTCCTCAGAAGTGGGCATGCTTAGGAGCAGCACTGGGAGGCAGCAGCAGGTGGAGTAGCTTGATCAAGCCTGCTCATCTTTTTTTTTTTTTTTTTTTTTTTTTTTCCTTTTCCTTCTTATCTGAGGGTGTTCACTGTGTCACCAATACTACATGGAAAATGCCAAATATCATTTCATCTGAAAGCATCTGATACATTGAAATCTTTCTGTCCTGAGCAAACTTACAAAGTCATTAGGGGAAAAAAAAAACAAAAAACAAAAAAAACACCCATGTTTCCAGTCCAGCCAGGCTCTCAAGAAAAAGATTTTCTATCTTATTCCATCATTATACAGTCTTGGCACTTGGGATGAAACCTTTGCTCTTATGTTATATGGTATTGCTTAGTTGCTTTCCCAAAAGGTGCACAGTATTTTAATCATCCCACTGATTACATGATGTTCTTACTTTAAAAATCTGGTTGAAAATGAAGTTTTGTCTAGTAAGGCCTATGTATTCAAGGCCTTAATAAGTTGAACTTGTCTTCTTTTTTTTTTTTTTTTTTTTTTTTTTGTGGGGGAGGGGTAAGGAGGGCTGTGGCTCTTACCTATGACCTCACCTGCTAGGTGAGTGTTCTACCACTGAACTGCTTGCCCAGCTCAAGTTCAAGTCTTAAAATATATGTAGATAACTATTTCTTTCATTTTGATACTAATTTTTAAAAGAGAATCATCCCCCAAACTAGAGAGATAATTAATACAAAAGTCAAGTTTAGAATCATAAAATTACCTGTCAAAATATTGGTTTTTTTTTTTTTTTTTTTTTTTGGCATGGAAGCAAGGTAATGGGATTTTAATTATATGAGGTTGAATCAGATGAAGCTGCCATTTCTGTAGGTCAAAAAAGTGTCAAATATCAGCAGTTTCATAGGATTTAACCCAATAATTGAATTTATTTTTGTACTCTTCATATTTCATAATAAAGTGGGAAGTAACAACTAGTTTTTATTTTACAATGGGTTGTATCAGATTATGGGAGACACATGAATTCTATCTATAATTATTGAAAATATATTGTAATATCATTTCTAGCAACTGTGTCTTTTTGTTTAACACTGTAGAGAGTTGCAAAGTATAGTGTCTTGCACACACTGAAAACAGTGTGCATTTACCTAGTATCTGTCCTGTGGGAGCTAAACTGCTTTTGAGAATCTGTGTATGCTTTTTCATCTTCTGAGGAAGAGCTGGCCACAAACAAGACAGCTGCCTCATTGTATCAGGAAATAGTACTGACACCCTCTCCCCCCAAAAGAGCACATTGCAGAGGGTAAAGTTTCAAAGGAAATTGGGGAGAGATGCCAACACCTCAAATATTTCATCTTCACGTTCATTTGTTAAGAGGACCTTAATATGCTAGTTAGCGCTTTTCATGCTTCCCCCAGAGAAGTATTAAAACTGTACTCCATGAAATGTGTGCACCACTGTGGAGTAGGCAGATGCAGAACTCCCCGAGTTGGCACTAGAGCTGTCAATGCTTTATTGACCATTGCAGTCAGGAAAGGGGCTTCAGGAGATGTAATAAAATGATCCCAGAGCCACCATTTGACCCCCCAGATGTGAAGCTCCTTAATAGGAGCTGCCTGTGCTGGCCAATAGGAGCTTTCTGTGCCCACCTGCAGGCAGAAGCTGGCTCCCAGTTAGGAAAGAAATTGGCTCTGTCTATAGGTTGGAGGGAGGGGCTCTGGTGGCACTGCTGGAAATGTCAGCATGGAGTGCATCTTGACTTGGGGTCACGTCAGGACTGGGTAAGTTCTTGTCACTCCAGGTAAGCACATGACAACTTACATCTCGTTTTGGAGAGGAGGGTGGGCTTCAGTTCCTAGAACTTGATTGAGCGGATGCCTCTGACTGGTCCCACTGTCAGACTTGGAGTTTTCCCTTAGTAGTGCTTTCCCCCCTGTCTGTGGCACTGAATTTGATTTATCGCTGGTACTAAGATCAAAAAAGAAATCATTCCTTTTGATGTTTGCTATTAGGCACATGTGGTGCAGGGGCGCGGGGGCACTGGGAGGAGAGCAGTCTTAGCGTACATGTCACTGTCCTGGCCACACTGTGGCCACTGATGGGAGACTCTGTATATTCTCTGTTCCTTTTGATTATAAAAATCCTTGAATAAAGAGGTTAGCCATAGAGTATTCTAAATTAATTATGTTTAAATACAGATTCTTTTGGTAAGGACACAAAACAGTAGCTCACGTATTATACCTGATCAGAATGACATCTTTAAGCTGTATTTGCATCACTTTTACCAAAAGACATAAAAAGCTCAGGAATATTAATAGCCCAATGGGGTTTAGTCTTTCTGTCAAAAAACAGCAAATGGTTGAATTTTTTTTTTTGGGGGGGGGTGACAAACTTGGGGACATCAAAGCCTTATTTGTGAAAGAGAGGTAAGATTTTGTGGGGTCTGCTTCTCTTGGATCTGGAGGAGTCTTTGTTTCCAGCTCTGTACAGTAGCTTTTGTCCGGCTTCTCAGTTAGTGGGATTTCTCTGAGCAGCATGAGTCCCAGCCCATCAGCAGGCTGCTAGTCAGCAGCAGGTGTGAACAACATAAAACAGGATTAACACTGAACCAAAGTGTGTACTAAAAACAGAACCCCTGCCTTGCTTTTAAAAGGACTGCAGGACTGGAAGATAGAAGCCACTTTGGACCCTGTACACTCCTTGTTTACTAAACAGTGTTCAATGGGCTATGTAAATGGCTCTGTTTAGGTGTGGAGGAGGCAGGAGAGGGAACTTGTCCTCATTCTGGCTATCTTTTTTTAAACTATAAGCTCAAAACTTATGCAGAAAATCTTTCTAGAACTTTCAGGGGAAAAATAAAGCAAAAATTACCTGGGTAAATCTTGAACCAAAATTATGGGTTAATATTGCAAAGATATTGTCCTTGCTTACATATTAAAAGTTGATAATCATTTGATATGCTTTATTTCTCCCATGTAAAAAAAATATAGGTTGGTTCTTCATGTTTTTATGTTTAATTACATGGCATAATTTTTATGTTTGCCTAAATAGTAAACCAAAAATAAATAAGTAATTTCATTAGAGATTATATATCCCCTCAACCCCACCCCCATATTTAAAGCTATAATTACTACATACTTATGAATTTAAAAACCTGGCAAAAAAAAAAATCACAGTTAATATAGGGGTATGCCGGAGTTTAGCAAATGGAACATTTTATTGAATTTATGGCATCTGAGTCAGTTGATCAGCATTTTGTTTAAGAAAGATAAAGGCGGTGTTTAACATGTTTCTTTTTTAAATTTATACTAAATCCAGTATATGTTATATATTAGATTAAAATTTGAATATCTGTTTTCTGTATTAGGCTTAGACTAATCTGTATTTTGAAATTTTGGGACTTGGTCACATCCAGTAAGAGGTCTGAAATGAGGAAATAACAATTCAATCAGTTTGAGAAATTGTATTTTATATACACACAGACACACACCTGCACACACATTAACAAACTCTTTTCTCAACACATGCAGAGTTTTTTTTGTGTGTGTATATATTATGTCACTATACTGATTTTGATTACTCAAAAATATGTTCAAATATAGACATTTATATAAGATGGACCTCTTCAAGAAAATCATGTACACCTTTTAAAAATACTTTTGACATGTCAAAAATCAGAATTGTGATTATCATTTCCTTTCAGCAGCATCTTGGTAATATAAATTGCCTTTATTACCCTTTATATCCAAGGCTTAAATTGTAATCACTAATTCCTTCACCCTTTGCTTATACTTACTGTTTTGTATTTTAAAATAGTTATTTTTAAAGATTTTTCTACTAATTTTAAAAGTAACATTGTCTGATAGTTTAATTGTGGCAATTTTAATGCACACTGAATATCCCCAAGAATATCCAAATCATTATGAAATACATGAACTCTAAAAATTGTATTTTAATTTCACAGTTACTATCTTACAAAACTGATTTAATACTATTTGCCTTCTAGTGTCTTTCTGCCTGAAAAAAATGCCCATTCCCTTCTATTTCGTATTTTTAAGTACCTCTGTTATAAACATCAATTGTGTTGTGGGATCATAGCTTAATGATAGTTAATGAAATCAGGTTTAGAAGATATCAGTTTAAGATTGATTTTTGAAGTGTATTCCTTATATTGCCAGCTCTCTGGTGTCAAATTGATTGCTTATAGTAACTTCTCATGTTGCATCAAAGAAGAGTGCATGCATTCCTTTGCAATTTTTAAAATCATTAAAGTCATCAATTTAGTGCCTAAATGTGCATTTTCTTGATCACTCAAACATTTGAGTACATGCAGGCACTGTCTTAGGCACTAGAATCCTGAAATGAACAATGAAAAAAGTATAGAGAGATCATGAGTGCATGTAAAATATTTTAAAATGAGACTTTTTATATCTAAGTCTCCAGTTTAAACAGGAGCCAGTCTTCAAAATAAATTCAGGAATCTGGGTAGTATTGTTATTTATGTAACAATTGAGTAAATTGAAGTTTCCATACAGACTCTCTGGTTCTGCCTTTTTAGAACTAAGTAAAGTTAGCACTATGAACACATAAGGAAGTTTACATTTAGATTCTATCCATAAAGACATGATTGGGGTCTTGGAGCTCAAGTCCCAGCTTTTTATTTTTCTCCCTTTGGTGCTGTGGTTGAACCAAAGGCCTGACCCTTCCAGGCAAGGGATCTACCACTGAGTCACCCACAGCCCCATGAAATCTGGCTTTGTGGGTGCTTTCTCAGCTAAAAAGTGGACTGGACTCTCCCACTAAAATTTGAAATTTCAAATTAAAATTTGAAAATTTGATCACCAAAGTTTTCCTTAAATCTTAGAATGCTGGAAATTAATTGCATGTGATTTTTGTCTTTTAGAATGGTAATAGAAGTGAAAAAAAAATGTTTTCAAAGATCTTTTAAGAAAATGTATTTCCCAGGTTTAGAGAAAGCAAAAGGGATTTATTTGAACTCAAGAAAGTTGATGTTGTTTGACTTTGAGGGAAAGGTTTGAATTAGTAAACTCACTCTAATCAAAGTAAATGACTGTTGAAGGTAGTTTTTTTTTTTTTTTTTTTTTTTTTTTTTTTTTTTTTTTAAAGGAAACCTTGCCCTTAATCTTGAGATAATCTCCCAGCTATTGTTTTTGTCCAGCATTCCTGCAAAGCTGCCAGGTAGAGTTCCCAAATGCCTGGGATTTCAATTTGCCTGAGGACTTGAAGATTGAATTCAAAGCAGTTCTCTCTCTCTCTTTGCAGCATCTCATAAGTGGATGCATTTTATTCAGGTGTTTTATGTATTTATCTATTTTTTTTTTTTGAAGATACAGATTGCTTTGCTTCAGGTCATTAAAATTACTGTCTTTCACATTTTTAGATATTTATAATTAGATGATTAGAGAAGTTAGGCAATAAGATTTATATTGGCATCAGTTAAGTTTATAGAAGGATTAAAATCATAGTATCATGGTACCATTGCCAATCAGAATATGCCAGAAATATCTCTGGAGAGTTTTTGTCAAGTGTTTATGCTCAATTAAAATTTATACTACATGTTACTGAATGCCTGTTTCATGATAGCCTGGCATCACGATGTTGCAAGTTTCCAATTGCATCTGACATGTAATGCTATTTTTGTGCATGTGTTATGGTACTATAGGATTACAAACTTTGGTAGGGAAATGCCACACTTTTAGAAATGGCACTAGAAAAATGACACAAAGAATAATCTCCAGTTTGGCGTAGCTTATATTTTCTGTAGCACCAAAAGTTTATAAAAATGTGTTTTTGTCTTGTCCATTCCACATATGCAAAGGGCTGTTTTCCTTTTTGTTGGCTGGGCAGTCAGAAGCTGAGTGTTCTCACCTGTGTTCTCTTCATTTGTGCTTCTTTTTTTTTTTTTTTCTTCCAAAATATTCGTGAAAGTACTTAGTTTCCCCCATAGTCTCTCTCTTACCTGTATCATTTCCCTTGAATTCTCTCCACTTTTTACAATTGAGGTGGAATGTTTAAAATAAATGCATCTGTATGCATAGTGCCTGAATATGTATTCTGAAACCTTTCCCATAGTGTTCAAATAGAAAAACCTACTAGCAAAGCAACAGCATAAAACATCGGGGGTTGTTGTGGGTGGGGGGTAGAGAGGGAGAGGGCAGCTGGTAATTTATGATTCTTCTGGTATTGCATGTAAAGGATTTGCCAGTGCCCCACTTCCACCCCACCCCCAAACTGCACACCACTCAGTGTTAGGATGATGATAATGTACCTGGAAGGAAGAGGCAGTCCATGCCCAGGCAGCAGCCTCAGACGGGCGCCTTGCCATCTGCACCTCCTGCTGCATCCACCAGTCCATCTGGTGACTGCAATAGCTCATTGTAGGCCTCTTCTGAGGAACATTCGGGCTGAAAAGCAGGCAGTGTGAATTATTTAGGTAGCTAGTATAAATAAATAGAGGGGAAAGAGAAGAATAACAGGGAAAAGAACTAAAGGGTCCTCGTACTCCTTTAGTCCTTGGTGCTTTGGAATCTTCTGGTACACCAAAGCATCCTTTTGCATATAGATTTAGATGTATAGATCCCTGTGTAGATTGCAAACCAATGAGTTTTATCTAGATCAAGATAGCACTCACCCTGTTTTGCACTTAAAATATGGACGGCTTCAGGTAGGGAATCTTCAGAACTATCAACATAAGTGAAACTGATAAAATGTTATATGTTTTTAGGCATTAATTTAGCAGAAGTGAAGTAACAGCATGTCCTTTTTTTGTGTGGGAACAACAAGTTTGACTTTTTGGTGAATTATAATTTATACAGATTTGAGGGTTTTTTTCCTATTAGACATATATATAAAAAATTCTATGTTAATTTTGTATGTGTGGCTGGCCAAAAGATTTCTGTTAGCTACTATATACAAAAAACACTGTTACTGGTTCAGCATACACACCCGTATACATATGTATATACATATATGTACATACACATATGTATATACATATTAAATATTAAATGAAAGTCTTCAAACAGAAATCTGTATAATATTGTAGGTTTTGTATCTATGTAAATCATATAGTCAGGCATTAAAGTCTTAGGAATTACAGGATGAAAGCAAAAAAAGAATACTTGAAGAAATTGTAGACTTGAGTGAAATGAATCACTTATGCTAAAATAGACTCTTTATTGAAATAAGGAAAGTTTAAAAAATGGTTTTAAAGACTTACTGGCATTTTTTTATGTAACAAGATAGTTTTATGAGGCTATAATTGTCATGAAGTCTAGGAAGAGCTAGTTTGTATAAAAATGATTATAAATTGTAAATGAAGGTTTGGAACTATGAATGGAATTGGCAGTACTCAGATTTTAAGTAAACAATTCCCACGTTCTTTCCTCCATCATTATAGGATAGTATCATTTTCAGGTGATGGGGCTTCATAATTGAATTAATTTATGAATTAATTTATGATTTTTTTGTCTACTCTCATTTTACATTATAGATTAATACATATATACAAATCATGTTATATATTAGCTTTTTTTTTTTTTTTTTTGGTAATGAGGAGTGAGGAGTGAATCCAGGGGAGCTTAACCATTGAGCCACATCCCCAGCCTATTTTGTATTTTATTTAGAGACAGGACCTCACTAAGTTGCTGAGGCTGGCTTTGAACTCTCAATCCTCCAGCCTTAGCCTCCTGAGCTGCTGTGATTACAGGCGTGCACCACCATGCCTGGCTAAGCCTATTTAATTTTTAAACCTGTGTTAAAATCATGAGAAAGAGAATGTGCTTATTAATATTTACCCTGGTTCCACATGTCAGAAAGGCACCTGATGTTTTACATTCTAGAATCAACTAGGTTCTTAGGGTTAGTTTTCTCTATCCATAGATTCAATTTAGTTGCAAAGTAAATTTAATTCATCTTGTGGGGGCCACTGAAGCTCTAGGCATAATTTAAATAAGCAACATTCATATCTGGAGCCAAATATGCATAGAAATGAATCTCATTGTTCATTCTAAAGGTAACCAGTAATGTCTTCACTTTTTTTTTCACAAAAATTTATTCTCAATCTCTTTCCAAAAATGATTTGATTCAACCCCTTTTTATCTGTATTTGAAACTGTTGGCCAACATCAAATCATATATTTGTCCCAAGTCAAGAAACTCTAAAATTCAAGGACATCAAATAAAATTTAGATGATTTAGGCAACACTGAGTTTATCTCCTAATCAGTCTTTCTTCCTAGTTCCACACTTTCTCCTGTGACATCCTAGCTCTCTTTTCCCAGCTTCACATTAAACAACAAAGCCTCCAATCCACACACTCATTTTAAAAAATAAAAAGTCCCCAAATTTACATTTATTCAGAATTAGAAATAGGGACCGGTACTTATTCTTCTTATATCATCTTTTCCTGGAAAACAGTCGGTTCTTCATAGAGTCGATGGGAGTAATTTTTCCCCCTCTAGCACAGCAAAGGACACAGGTGATGGACATAGCCTCATTAAAAGTAAGCAGTACTGGTCCAGGGACTAATAGAGTGGAGCAAGGAAACCAAGGGAAAGGAGGAGAGTCGAGAAAGGGGAGGTACTGGGCACATGTGTGCCTTTAAGAATATGTAAAAGTGAATCCCACTATTAGATATAATTATAATGCGCCAATAAAAAACAAGTAGGTTAACCTGTCCCTGTCCATGTTCTTGATAGTAGTTAACTACAAGCACAGGAATTGCTTCATTGTTTAGTTGACAACTTCAGGGAGCATCTACAGGTATTTACAGGCTCCTTAGATGTAAAAGGTAATTTTTTTTTTTTTTTTTTTTTTTTTTTTTATTGTTGCAGGGCATGGGTACTGGGGAATGAACTCAGGGGCACTCAACCACTAAGCCACATTCCCAGCCCTATTTTGTATTTTATTTAGAGACAAGGTCTCACTGAGTTGCTTAGTACCTCACTTTTGCTGAGCTGGCTTTGAACTCGTGGTCTTCCTGCCTCAGCCTCCTGAGCCTCTGGGTTTACAGGTGTTTGCCATAGCACAGGGTTTAATTAAATGTTTTAAACAATATAAAAACTGTATCTGTATCAGAATACTTCTTTCTTACTGCTTTATATTCACCATGACTTGCTCTGCTAGTTGTTGTTTTTTTAAAATATTTTTAGGTTGTAGATGGACACAGTACCTTTATTTTATTTATTTATATATGGTGCTGAGGATCGAGCCCAGTGACTCACACATGCTAGGCAAGCACTCTACCACTGAGCTACAACCTCAGACCTAGTTTTTAAAATTATGTTTTTTGATTTAGGATTTACAGGGAAGAGGCCTCCTGAGCATTGTCCTATCTCCTTTTCTTTTCTGTTAGGACATTAGGAGTTCTCTGATCTAATGTGGACAGGACCAGGATAATGCACACATGTGTGATTTCATCATACAAAGTGCTTGTGGCAATCTTGCTTGGAATATGTAATCACTTACATTATCCTAAGATTGTGTCAAAACATATTTGTTTCAACAGGGGGATTTTAGAGTGTGTTTATTTCCATAAAAAGGCAACAGAAACCTAGTAAATGAACATGTATCAGCACATCATAGTGACCACCTCTTTTTAGCATTTATGGATTTCTCCCTTCTAGTGTCATAAGACTAGAGAATCCATAATCTGAATATTAATTGTAGTTATATTTGTTCAGCATGTGCCTTGAAGATGTTCTTCAAAGACACAAACATTATCTCTTAAAGGAACTTATGGGCCCAAATATTTGTTAGGAATTTTTAAAGAGAAATTTTATCACTGGACAAAGAGATGCCCAGAAGGAAATTAATTAGTGTTACTATTTGCTTTTAAGAGTTCTGAATTTATAATTATATAGCAAATTGGTGAGTCTAATGATTTCATTAAAACTAAAAAATAAATTAAAAAAAATGTTAATAAAAGCCTTTGTTGTGTAATACATTATATGCTTCAAAAGTCAATCTCCTTTTAGTGGTTATTATTGAAATTTGCCATTGACAGTTTAGTCAAATCAGCTATATTTATGGTAGGCTAGCTGCTTTAAATACTGCTCTCTAATAGCAGTTATGGTGTTATTAATTATATGGGATAAATGGCAAAGAATAGCATCCATGTTGATTCTTAATAGCCTCCCATAAAGAACTTCATTACCCCATTCACAGGGAAGAAGAGGAATATAATAATAAATCACTAGTATTTTTATGGCTGCGTAAGTGGGGAGGTAAGGTGACCATTTGGGTTTCCCCAAAGCAAGGCTAATAAATAGAATGATATTTACTTAAGCACTGACTACAGACAGTGTGGCCTGGTCATCATTCGTGCGGGGATGTCACGTCTGGTCCAGGCATGATGCCAGATTCCTTTATCTTCTTAAAACATGGAGATAAAACCTGGTTGTGTTTGGTGAGAGAGAATCCAAGGCAAGAAAGGGGACAGGTCTGCTGATGAGTGCAAACAGAAGGAGCAGCATCTGTGCACAAAGAGATGAGGCAATTAAAAGAAATCCACCAGAGCCTTTCTGCAGCCATTTCCTGCAAAAGATTTCATGGACTTTTAGACGGTTCATCTCAGAGTCCTAGGCTCTGAGTGTCATCTTAGGTGCAGATTTTTAAAATAATGCATTTTATTTTGGGAAGCAAGATGGTATGGTACAGTCTGTGGGTTTGAAAGCCGGAGAAATTTATGCTGCTGCTTAAAGTATGTTAAGCAAAAGGTACTTGGTGAGAGCTGGCTCTCAATAAATATTTTTCCCCCTCACTTTGCTCTTAATAATGGGGTTGTTAGTAGCACTAGAGGGAAAGTACAAAACTGAGATTTCACTTCTCAAAACCAAATTAGCTTCTTACCTCAACCGACAAATTCTGAAGTCGAAATGAGTCATAATAAGGATTAGTCAGGGAAGCTTGAATTGAACCTATTTCTCTTGCATGTGTGACTCCTTATCAGTCTCCTACTACTTATAATTGCTGGATTCACTTTCTGAAATTAGCAAAGGGAAAGCAAAGTAAAGACAGAAACCCAGCCCCTTGCTGGTTGCTTCCTTGCCTAGAATGTTAGCAAAAGAGTAGGGCGATACAAACGTAATAATTATTGTCATTAAAGGAAATGTAGAAATAAAAGTCAGAGTTGTCTACTAAGTGTACTGAAGGAGAAAGTCTAGATTCCAGCAGATAGCCCTGACATTAAAGAGATTTGAAGAGGTTCTCCTATCTGTAGTTTCTCCGTTCTTTTGAAAAGCACAGGAATTAGTCTTCTTTTATGCTAATCCCATAAACAATAGCGTCTGGATTTGGTACTAGGAGTTCCTCACAAGCCACTTTGCCAGCAGTAGGAGAGCCCAGCTCACATTTTCAAGTGAACCAATGAGTATGTGTGAATGAGTGTGTATGTGTGCGTACCTGTATATCTGGGAAGTGGTCCTCAATTTCAGGTGAGTTTCCTGCAGGAAAGTTTACATCAACCATTTGGGCTGATTTTATTCTGCTATGGTGATACTTTATGTATCTTTTTTAAACTGATAAAATGCTTGGAAAGTGATTAATTTGTCAGGGGAACATCTTGTTACTGTAAATTTGCTGAATCTGTAATAAAATTGCCATAACACAGATGGGAAAGTGAAGATTTTAAAAAAGCTGAAGTAGCCAAAGAGTCTCCCTTTCAGTTTATTTTCACTCAGTGTTCTCCCTTTAAAATAACAACATCACAAGATTCCCAGTGTAGTAGTGAAGTCAGGCAGCTGAGCTAGTAAGGGGGGAAAAAGTCACATGAAAACCTAGAGGGAGCATAATAGGAGCAGCAGATGGGGCAGGAGATGCTGCTGCCTTGTCCTCTCTGTCTGGACCAATGAATGATGACTGATACATCCATTACTTTTCAGCCCAGGCTGATTGATTGAGTGGATTTATATAAATTAAAAAATACAGGTCATATACCTTTTCTGATAGACTGTAAATGAGAAATAAGAATTCCTTTAAACCTCAAAGGAGGAAATCCTGAGGCAGGGTTTCCCAGTCAATAAAGCTACAGTGTCCCTCTTCTTGCCATGTCTGTACAATAAGTTTTAGTTAACAGACAGATATTATGCCAGCCTTTCTTTGACTTTTTCCACAAAAGGCAATTTGTAAATTAATGTGCACGGTGTTGAAGATTTTCCAGCTTTGGTTGCAGTTTGAACTTGTGCTTTCTAGACATGAAGGGGATGGGGTAGGTACAAGTCATCCCCACCTCCATTTTTTTTTTTCAGTGTAACAAGTGAAAATGGCATTAGTTAAGGAACAATGACTTTTATTCACACTCATTCTCTCAGCTCTATGTCCATTTGTCCATTGGAATGAGCCACTTATCATTCTTCCAGGTTTTTCCTCTTTCAACATCAAGAGTTATGAAAGGAAAATTCCATTTTTCCCTGGCTCTCCATGACAGGCAGACTGAAGATTGTGGTCATTTGGATTAAAAAACATATCCATCACCACCAGCCGGCAGGTTATTATGATGTCTCCTTTGAATATATGAATTTCATACACTGCATGTTGGAAGTCTAAGAATGCCAACTTTTTAGATAAATAATTATCCCATTGGTGATGTACAGCATACTGTTGCCATATTTTCTCACTTTTACAGCATTCTTGCCCTTATCACCCATAACATAAATCTTTTGCTTTCACATTTAATAAAACTACTAGGGTAACAACCCCCTGTACTCAGTACAGTCAGCCAATCACACACCATCATTTGACTATCATTATTTGTTTTCTTGCGACAGATATTTTAGTAGGTTGCCTGGCTTAAATTGACAGCATATTTGATACAGCAATGCAGGTAAATAAGCAGGTGACCTTATTTATGTGCTGGCTATGACCTCAGCACACAGCCCTCAGCTTTGTGAGGTTGTATGGATAGAAAGATGGATGAATGAATAAAGTTCCCAACATGGAACAGCATTATTATCTGAGCCCACTAATCTGTCAGCTGAATTTTGGAGAGTGTGGAGAAGTATATGTACATGTGGGAGAAGGCTAGAGCAGAACTGACCATTTCTCAAGGGACTGATTTTTCCCTAAGCCTAGTTCCTTAAGTCCCAGAATCTTTGGTTCTCTAAGCACGAGAGAGAGGCATTGCTGCATCTCATAGTGAGGCTTAAAGTAATGAATCAGACTTCCATTTCTTTCTCTGGCTCCCTCCCCCTAACTTTGTTTCTCATTGTCAATCTGAGCTTCTTTATGCGTAAAGTTCATACCCATATGCTGACCATCACTTACTATTTTTTTTTTCTGGTTTTCCCATTAACAGGCTCAGTTATTGGTGTGGAGTCTGCATGGGGACCTGTGTGCTCCAGGAGGAGACTTGGAATCTTAGCTGTCTCACTAGTTAGACTCTGTGTAACAGTGTCAGTGATTCATTAGATGGATTGTTCTAATTACCCCTCAATAATCCTTCCTTAGGTTTGGATAAGAGAAAGAAATATTCCTGCTTAGTTTTGCTTCTGGAAAATGGACAGATCACTGTCGTGGAAGAGCATCACTTTAGGGCCAAAGGGTCTTGGGCTCTGGAGGGTGACCCCACAACTGCTAAGGCTGAGAACTGTTCTTGTAAGTGGGTTCATTGAGAAAGTTTTCTATTTTGTTTTGTTTTGGGTACTGGGGATTGAACTCAGGGGCACTCAACTACTGAGCCACATCCCCAGCCCTATTTTGTATTTTATTTAGAGACAGGGTCTCACTGAGTTGCTTGGTGCCTCGCTTTTGCTGAGGCTGGCTTTGAATTCATGATCCTCCTGCCTCAGCCTCCCAAGCCACTAGGATTACAGGCGTGGGCCAAGGCACCTGGCCAGAGAGAAGGTTTTAATGGCTTTTGCATGAAGACTCTGCATACATCGTACATTCACAGGAATTATTTTTTTTTCCCCTGGAACTTGTGACACATGGTTTCATATACTGTCTTGTTGTAGTTCATGACTGTGGTGGTTGAATATAGTTAAGTGGTTTTCAAAGTTGGCTTGAGCTACTTTTTTTTTTTTTTTTTTTTTTTACCAAGATCTCTGTTAAATTAATTGTTACCCACATGGACTTTGATAGGGGGGTTCCAACCTCATTAATTTCTTGCACATCTTCCTTACTTCTTAGAGTGGATACTTACCCTTACTTCTTAGAGAGGATCTTTTGACCCTCCTTACCACATTTCCCTTTGGACAAAGACCTCATTACCCTTCACAGCCAGCACCAGGCCACACACATAGAAGATGCAAGAGATGTTCGAGTTGACTGAGTTAAAGCTGAGCTGTAACAGTTACCATCACATCTTAATCTCAGGTATTGGGAAGTTAAGGAGATCATTGTGTAGACTATTGTGAGCTAATTGAAAAGTCAGTAAAGCTCAGACTGCATTGCCAAAGTGTTTTAACAAACAAAAATCACAACAAATCTCCAATGTTAAGTATCTTTTTTGCAAGTACCCTGGGTAAGTATGGATTTACATTTCAAAATTAGATGCAGATTTACATTAAGATTTGATTATCCCAAAGATTAAAAACAATGTTGTCCTTCACATTTAGAGTAATCATTCAGCTTTGCATAATACTTTAAGCTTTTCAAAATATTTTTATATCTATTTTTTTGTGTGTCTCAAATTTTCTGTGCATTAGGTAGGATAGGCATTAGTCCTAAATTTTAATTATCAGCTACCTTAGGCCCAGGAAGTTAATGTGTATTAATTATACATATCAATACAGCTAACTAGTGACAGCACCTATCTGGCTAGGAACTTCTATCTCATATCTAGCTTCAGTTTCTATGCTATGAAATGTCTCTTTCTCCTTATTTGAAGACTCTAATCAAATAAATAATAATCATGCTTCCACCTTCTCTTTTCCATTATATAAATAATCCTGGGCTGAGGTTGTAGCTCAGTGAGGCATTGGATTCAATTCTCAGCACCGCTTATAAATAATCCCAATATTTTTTAAGTTGCTCAGTAACTTTGACTTTTCAACACTATTATTCTTAAGCATTTAAGGAAAACTAAGTTTTGTTTGTGTTTTTGTATTATTTTGGTCACATTTTGTTATCTTCAGTTCAAATAGTCATGACAAGAACATAATAGTACTTAGTGCATATACAGTTGTCTAAGAAAGCTAAACCATTGAAAAGTAAAATCTTTAGACAATGCATTAATGGTTGTACATGTGACCATAATTGACATATAAGTAGATTTTATAAAACATTGTTATATGTCTTGTGGTGAAGTCTTTGGTAGTTTAGAGGATTCAAACATAAACAACTCAGGTTCCAACACTGTATCTACCACAGTTCTGCTTCCTCATCTGTTAAATGGAAAATAAACACAGGTTTGTCTTAAAAATCAGTGTAGGACTGTAATTTCTTTCCTCACCATATTGAGGAAAAACAACAACAAAATACTTTGCAGATATCTTGTTGTAATATATGAAATCATATCAGTATTTCTTGAAAACATTGACTTGCTAATTTACTGTTCTCTTAGAAGTGATAGAGGAGAGCTTTGTCTATTCCTCCCTGCCAGCATCTTCATTACCTTGGCTTTCTGGTATCCAGAAGCAGATATTTAAAGTAATGTATTATGTACAATCAGACACAGAATTGTACATGATCAGTTTAGAACAACATTAGTGAAACCAGGCATGGTGGTACACACCTTTAATCCCAGCACTTGGGAGGCTGAGGCAGGAGGATTGTGAGTTCAAATCCAGCCTCAGCAATGGCAAAGCACTTAGCAACTCAGTGAGACCCTGTCTCTAATAAAATACGAAAAAGGGCTGGGGATATGGCCCAGTGGCCCAGTGGTCGAGTGCCCCCTAGTTCAATCCCCGGTACCAAAAAAAAAAAAAAGGTGGAAAACAGTGATGTTTTCAATTGATATGACACCTTGTAGTTTATTCATTTATGTAACACACAACTATTAAGTGACAAATTTATGAAGTAGTTAGCACAAGTTCAGCATAGTACAAATTAGTGGAATACAAATCAAATATGATATAGCTTATGCTTTCAAGGAAAATGCTAATTTTTAAAATTTTTATTTTGATATAATTATAGACTCACATGCATTTGCATGTATAGGAAAATCCTTTGTATACCCAGTTTCCTTCAATGTAAACACCTTGCATAATTATAGTATAATATTACCACCAGTTAATTTACATTGACACAATCCATAGAACTTTCATATCTCAACAGTTTTAAATATATTCATTTGGGGTCATATTTAGTTCTATGCAATTTTATCATAGGTAAAATTCCTGTGACCATGAACAGAGTCAAGAAAAAGAATAGTTCTATTGCAAAGCCTTAATTTGTTTTATATTATATCTTATTTAAATATTATACTTTGTCAAAGAAATTTTGGCTTACCTGATGATTATATATTACTTGAGGATCACTAGGGGTGCAAAACCTCTTCTGATGATGCCCAAATATTTCTCTTTCTCTTTTACCTCTTTATGGTACTAAGAATTGAATGCAAGCCCTCATGCTTGTGAGGCAGGTGCTATACCATTGAGCTATACTCCATCCAGCCCCTCTCTTTTTTTCTTTACATTTTCTTTGCCACCATCCTAGTTCAGGTTTTCCTCCTGTTTTATCTGGATAGAATAGCTTCATGGTTGGACTTAAACACTGTGAGTTTGAAGAACTGACCTATTTTGTTTATCATATCATAGGCCTAATACATATTAGGAATCTCTGAATGAACACTGCTGGAGCCAGAATTGTGTGTCAGGAAAATATGCATTTGGTCATGTCCCTTTTCTCCTTAATTACTTCAGTAGCTTCCCTTTGGTGCAATGTGATGTCTAATCCATGTAATATGGTACTTAGACATTCCACAGTCTGTCCCTAACTTATTTTCTGAAGTCTCTGCTGATTCCAAGTCCCCTCCAGTATGCTACAGAACCACCACCTCCTTCATTCTCTCAGCTTGTCCTGCACTCTCCCAAATTCTGGGAGCCTCCTCCACTGTGAATCTTTTTTTATTTCTTTTTTTTTTTTTCTTCTTGCTCACTGATGTCCTTCTAAAGTCAGCTCTCTGTCTGCAAATGACTCTTCTGTAATCCTCACACAATTCACAATAAGATATACTTTCCATTTAACAGATTAGGCTTGTAGATAACATCATATCGGAGCTCACCTTAAATAAATGACAGTGTTGGTAAACTCAGAACTAGATCTAATTCAAACATCTTTAGAGTTATTTTGCTACTTCACCTCACAGACCTGTCTTGTTTTAAATAAAATCTTTTGGCAGGCTTATTGTGACCTAAAAGATGTAAAAATATCTTTTCTGTGCTTAATGTTTTATCTCAGAGATTCTTGAGATTCTTGTTTTATCTAATAGCATGTGTGAATAACCCTTGAGGATACTTGTACTCCAATGTTTAGAGTCCACAGCTTTGTGTGTGTGAATCCATGGTTGGTTTAATTACTCAGCAATCCAGGCATTGGGGTAAATTTTAGGAACAGAAAGTGTCTAATGGATAGTCTTTCTCTTCCAATGGAGAGATGGAAACATAAGTTTATCTGTTAAAAATCACATTTTAAAGTGTGAGTGTAGAAGTTGGCTCATAGTGCTGTGGGAGCTTCAAGGAGTGTCAGGAATGCCTTGCTGGAGAAGTGATACTAAGCTGGGCTTTTACTGATGGGAAGGAGCTGGTCAGATGATGAGACCCAGGGCAAGGGGGATGCAGGATGCATTTCAGAGAGAAGGAAAAACACTTTGAAAAGAAGTTTGGCATGGGGAATTATAAACCATTAAGGGGTGTGTGTGTGTGTGTGTGTGTGTGTGTGTGTGTGTGTGTATACATATATGTACATATTCATCCATAATATATGAGTAATTCATAGATATCAATATACACACATATAAAATATATATTTAAATATATATAATATGTATTGCTTAATGGTTTAATTTAATTATAATATATATAATTATATATATAATTTTATATATAAAGTCTGGAAGAAGTTAGATTTGGGTTTCAGAGAAAGGCCAGGTCTGGCTTCCCTGATACAGGGGATTAGTTGTCATTGACAAGGTATGTGGAGCCATTTGAAGAGAGACAAGACAAACTTGGCCAGATTTGTCTTTGGGAATAAACATGGTTTTATTATTCTGTGAAAGCCTCTTATCAGGAAAATATGAATTAGCTGTGTGATTATTTCTCTTTAGCTAGTGCCTTCATTCGCGTGAAAGATGAAAAAGATGTGCTCCCTGATTTAGTTCCTTACTTACTGGGTATTTCTACTTGAGAAGCAGCTGGAAAATTGGTGATGAAATAATTTTTAAATTTGTGTAAGTTCCCATGCAAATTCTCTCCAGGTAATTTCTTAGAAATTGTACATTTTTTTTCAGATATATCATTTAACCTACCCAGGTTTTATATATTGCACTATTTCCTCTAACACTTTTTACTTTATGAATTTATGCTTACAACTGAGCCATATTTTTGAAAAATCAAATGAGACTCTTATTTCCACTTCCTAAATCTTAATTTTTCTTTATTTTACCTCCTATATAACATCTACTTCCTTATTTCAAAACCATTCCAACCAAGTTTTTAAAGCCCACTCTGAGTAATTCATATTGACACATTAGGACTACCTGTATGTTGCATATTTGCTAAAGCTATTTTATCATGTTTTGGGGAGAAGAAATGAGAAATGAAGTCAGATAAGCTTTCTTTGCTTCCAAAGTATACACACAGATGTTTGGAATTATTTCGTGGATGGTCACAGTATTTTACAAGTTTTTTTTTTAAATATAGAGAAAAGACTTTATCCTTCAAATCAATAGACTATTCTTCACTGTGAGTCCATGTTAGAAAAAGATATTGTCTAAGAAAAATCTGGGCTGGGTGCTGTGGCGCATGCCTGTAATCCCAGCGACTCAGGAGGCTGAGGCAGAAAGATTGCAAGTTCAAAGCCAGGCTCAGCAACTTAGTGAAGCCCTAAGCAACTTAGTGAGACCCTGTCTCAGAATAAAAAATAAAAAGTGCTAGGGATGTCGTTCAGTTAAGCCCGCCTGGGTTCAATTGCCAGTACAAACAAAACAAAACAAAACAAAAAAACAGAGAGCAATCTGGAATTTGGAATTTGGACTGGGTTCTGCCTGTAGTTCTGGGAGTCTGTGTTCTTGTGTGTGTGTGAATGAGAATTAGAACTAGGTGCTGATGAAGAATACTTTAGATCTGGTTATTTAAGATCTGGTAGAGCACATAGGAATCAACGGAAGGTCCTAGTAATAATAAGTCATTATGTTTAGCCTATTTTCAAAATTTTGTTTAGATCAACTTTATTAAGATAAAATTTATGTACAAAACCATGAAAATATTACATAAAAAAATAATTAAGATTTTTACACTGTACCGTTAGATAAGTTATGACAACTGTTGTAGACAAACACCATTTTCCTTATGTCCCTTTCTAGGCCATTCCCATTTTCTGCTTGAGGCTGCCATTGGTGAGTTTGAGCATGATAGATTAGTTCTGCTTGTTCTAGAACAGACACAGAATTTTACGGTGTGCCCCCATTTTTTGTATCTAGTGTCTTTTGGTTGACAGAGTGTCTTTGAGATCCAGCCATGTTGTATTTATCAAATTCATGTCTTTTTTTAAAAAGACTTTTTATTTAGTTGTAGATGGACACATTATCTTTATTTATTTATTTTATGTGTTGCTGAGGATCGAACCCAGTGCCTCACACATGCCAGGCAGGTGCTCTACCACTGAGCCACAACCACAGCCCACAATTCATTTCTTTTTTATTGTGACTAGCATCCTTTGTGTTTATGTATATGTGGGTGTGTATACATATATTTGTATGTATGTGAGTGTGTGTGTATGTGTATGTACCTATCACAATTTGTTTATCATTTTGCCAGTGATGGATATTTTGATTTGTTTTCAGCTCAGAACTCTTATGAATAAAGTGAGAGCACATTTGCATACAGTTCTTTTTTCTGGAACATGTTTTCACTTTCAGTGACTATCTAGGAGTGGGATTGTTGTGATTTGGTAAGTGTCTGTTTCACTTTCTAAGACACTTCCAAACTTTTTTTTTCCCAAGAAGTCATGCCATTTTATACTGTACCAGCAAAGTGTGTGAATTTCGGTTGTTCTGCATCCTCATCGGCACTTAGAGTTATCAGTTCTGAGAATTTTAGCCACTTTTGTGTGTGAAGAAATTAAAACTGTACTTTCATTTACAACTGTAATAGAAACTCTAAAAACTATGTAATATAGATTGCTATGTACAGCTTAGAAATGTGATAATTAGCATATTCCTCAAGGAATACTGAAAATTTTAACAGTATTGTCATATTTATTTTATAACTTCTATAATTTGTTTATGATATGCATTGATATTTTTATAGTGATATATGTAGTATGTATGTGTTTTTGTGTATAAACATTTTCTCTGATCTCCAGTTTTTTGGTTATAACAATCTTATAAAACAGCTTATTGACTTACATATTCTCTTGTGTTTCTTAAATCAAAACATTGTTGTTGCTAATAGTTGGCAATATCTCTGTAGCTAAACTACAGCTATAGATACAATATCTCTATAACTTTCAGTAAAATGAAAAATTTCTTGCTCAAAGTATACATCTTCATGTAGCAGATTTGAAACTTAAGTATCTTAACATCCTTTTTTTATCAGAATAAAGATGGACTTTATTTAATAAAGTCTTCTGTAAAAAATATATTTTTATGGGTAACAATCATACCCATGATAAATATAAATATTTTTATCATAGTCTTTCTAAGTATCTGCTGAAACTGAAGGAATGACACCTTGTAATCCTGCTAATGTTCTGCAGAACAATGGATAATTCTTCTAATGTTCATAGAAGAATTAGGTAGTAAGCCGGTTGACTAAATGTGTAATCAAAACTCATGCCAGTGTTCAAACCATACCTTTTTCTCATTTTGTAATATATGCCTGTAGATCTTTATGTACTATTGCCTTTAGAGATAACAAATTTTCACAGACTCAGAAAGCAATAAAATACATTTAACACTAAATCTTTACTGAGCATAGTTTAATCTTTCTCTGATGCAGAAAGCACTTTATAATTTTATAGCTCTGCAGACTCATTATTGTGAATGCCAGTTATTATATTGGCTAAGAGTAGATGCGATGGTGAATCAGAACTATGTGCTAATAGAATCTTAGCTGGAGAGAGGTTAATGTGTATTTACCCATGTACATCTCTTTATTTTAAAATATACTTGTTTTTTTTCCCCACTTTCATTTATCCTGACTTTCCCC
The DNA here is from genome assembly GCA_025594165.1 of Tamias sibiricus. Lineage (NCBI taxonomy): Eukaryota > Metazoa > Chordata > Mammalia > Rodentia > Sciuridae > Tamias > Tamias sibiricus. The sequence continues at coordinate 48,988,669 of CM046669.1, read as the reverse complement.
TACCTTTCTCTCCTCTTTCTGAATATATACGTCACCCTCTTGTATTTTCTTAACAAAAATATAATTTCAGGCTTTCTCTATGTGAAAACCATGACAAAGTGATTTTAGAGCCAGTTCTGAAAGTGACTAAACTTGACAACAATTGTATTTTATGACAACCTCTGCTTTCATGTCCCCGGCCTACTTTTATATCATCATTTTTTTTTTAACCCCAAATATGAACAATTTCATATCTCTGCATTGGCTGAAAACAAATCCCTTTACCAGGGATACATTTTAATGGAAGAAAGCATGCTTCACTAAAGTCACCAAAGCCCTAACACCTTAACTCTCTAATATTCAATTTCTCACTTGCCAAGGACCAGAACCTTTCTCTCTCTCTCTCTCTTTTTTTTTTTTTTTTTTTTTTTTTTTGGTGGTTTGTGTTCATAAAGATTGGGGAAGAATTAGTATTATGGAACTAAACCAGATTAAGGGGGAATGTGAATTAGATTTGGTAACAGATGGTGCTGTGGAAATTAAAGGCTCTTTGCGAATGGCAGCGACAGCAGCTTGCCTCTGTTCTCTCTGTCTCTCCCGTTCCTGCACTTGATAGACGGGTATAAATCACAACAATCCTGTCTTGACAGCCAATTTCGAGAATTTGATCTGGTTAAAGACATGGCTTTCCTGCTCCACTCACCGAAACCTGCTTCTATTTTATTTTTACACAGCACCTTGTCATATTTAGAAAAACACACTCACCTGCCTCCTCTTAATGAAATTTTTCTTAATTACAGTTTTAGCTCTTTAGTGTTAATTACTTTTCCATTCAGCCTGAATTTTCGTGATATCACTGAGGGATCTTTTTTTTTTTTCTCTTTTTTTCCCCCATCCTTATTGCTCATACATATGTTTTTTATTTTTTCCCAAAATGCTGTTCATTGCCGGAAGCTGTTGTTAGAGATCCTATTTGAGTTCACTGTTTGAAAATCCTGATGACCAATATCATTATTTTAAGGAGAAAAAATTTTTTGTGTGGTGTATTAAAGTTACCAAATTAGAAAAAAAAATTTTTTTTCAAGGTATCAGATACAATCACCAAAAATAGGAATTAATTTCAACAAAATGGCAAGGATTATGGGAATACCTATTCCATCAGCTAAAAGAAATCCACCAAGTAAAAGTTGTGACCACAGTGTGCCAGAGCCAGTTTGCTGCCCTATTTGACCTTGTGATTATCTTGGACATTGGAATTATAATGCCATCTTGAGATGTAAGGCCTCTAATTGAGAGGCTGGAAATATTGAACAAATTGTGCAGACCCCTTACATCCAGGCCCTGAGGTCTGAAAGCTCAGGAAACAAGCACTGAGGATTAAGGTTGCCTCTTACAAACCCACGTGGCATTTGGGCTCCCAACGTGTCAAGGAAAAGGAAATAGAAAAGAAGGAAAAATCACTCCAAAAATGAAGAGAAGATTCTTTGAGCGAGCAACTAACAGTTGGTAGAAATGAAGCTTCCTACTGGCAGTCAAATCAAATGTAGTAACAACTCAACGGCTCCCTGCCGCTTGCTGACAGCATGGTGTCACACACTGGGACAAACATTCACTTAAACACTGATTGCAGGGAATTGCCCTTTCCGTCAGCACCTCCCACCAAAAACGTAATGAGCAAAAAGAGAACCATTTCTAGGAAAAAACCAGGAGTCTTGCTCCCTAGCTCCCCAGAATGAGGGCTTCTCTATTTGTGCTTTTGCAGCCTACTGGGAATGATTCCTGAGTGTGGTGGCGGCAGTTTTACTGTGATGAGTTGTTTATTTTCTTCTCCAGCAACACACACACCCTTCCATGGCTCTTTACAAATTTGATTGTAATTTGTAAAGATCAGTGCACGACTTTCTATGAACTGGGTGTGCTTTAGTGCCATTGCTCCAAAGGTCTAAACTGAGCCACAGGCCAGTGTTTTGTTATTTATTTATTTATTTTTTGAGATACCAGGGATTGAACCCAGGGGTGCTCTGCCACTGAGCTACATCCCCAGCCCTTTTCATTTATTTATTTTTTTAATTTTCAGACAGGGTCTTTCTAAGTTGGCAAGGCTGGCCTCAAACTTGCAATCCTCCCGCCTCAGCCTCCTGAGTCCCTGGGATTATAGACATTCACCCCTGCACCCTGCACCAGTGTAGTTTTTATTTGAGTAAAATATATACTTGTAACAAATGGAAGAAGTACTGAGGGGAAACACTTAGCCAAATCCTGTCATTTGACAAGTGCAAAATCAGAAGATCAGGGCAGTGTGGTGACTTGTTACCTAGTGCCAGATCCAGAGACAAGGGCCCAGGTCTCTCACTCTGCTCAGTGCTGTGAGATGGCAGGACTCCTGGGAATGGAGAAGACAAGCACAAGGGAGAGAACTCTGTTGATGCCTTTTTTTTTTTTTTTTTTTTATTGGATGTTATAATTATACTGTAATAGTGAGATTTCTTGTTACATATTTGTGTACACAAGAGAATAGAATTTTGTTCCCCAGTACCTCCCCTTTCCCTCCCCTTGGTCCCCTTCCTCTCTGCTCTACTGTTTTTGTTTTGTTTTGTTTTTAAATCAGTGTTTTAGAATGGCAAATAAGATTTAGAAAATTTGCTCTGCATATTTATATTTGGAGCTTTCAAATGTGACAAACAGCAAGCAACTTCCTCTCATCTCAACTCCTGGCTCTTTGAAGGCTTCTGTTGGCTTCTCTGGATGCTGTCTCACTGCCCAATAATCCCTATTTACAAAGCCCGTTTTAGCACAGAACAGATCCTTAGTCATTTCCATGGCTTGAATTAAATACGTGGGTAGATATATGTAACTTTTCCTTGCCTGCAAATAGTGGCTAGTGTGTTTTCAGTTTCACCTTCCCTGCAAGCTGCTAGCTCACTGAAATGTTTAAAAAGAGAGGACAGGGGAAGTTTCCTTAGAATTAATAATCAGCTGCTGCAACCCCCCCCCCCCACTCTCCTACTTCAGCTGGACAACACCTGATACCACCAGAATATAATCATAACCCCTGCTGTCATAGATCACCAAGACTAGCAGCATTTGCATCCAGATGTTAACTGTTGCAGACTAAGCTATTAAGTTAAAAGTATAAATATAGTCTAACCGCTGTTGGACAGATGTGGTTTGTTACCTCCAGTTGTACTGGAAATCTCCCTCAAATATGGAAATTTTCATATGTGCTTAAAGCAACCCTTTTCTTTTTTCTGTCTCCTGACAATGATTCCTTCTTAGCTGTTAGATTTTCTCACCACTGTAATTCACCCAGTTTCAGAGTAGGTCTTAGAGTTCTACTCCAAGTGAACTGGCCTAGCTCAGTGGAGGCAGCTGGTTTATGGGTAATTGTAATTGCTTTTGCAAAACATTTTCTTAATGAGTAAAGGGTGACATCGATATGGTGATCTCAATATCCTTACATCACCTTCTGATAGCATTCTTATTTCCTGTTTCAGTGTAGCAAACAGAATAGGAAAGGGAAATTCAGGCAGCCAAGACTTTCATTGACCTGGATTTGATTTGTGAACTCCATCACTGGAGTCTGTGTGTAAAGCATCTATATTCGATTGTAATTTGTAAAGATCAGTGCATAGACTTTCTATGAGTTGAATGTCTGTTTATTTCTTCTCCAGTGAGATGCCGTGAGAAGGTCTTCATTTAGCTGTCAGTCCCCTGTTGTGTCGACTTCCCTTCAGTATACCCCTTGACTGCTTGAAGCCGGAATTGTCTGAACACAAGCTCACTTTATTGATCCATATTTCTGTTTGAAAGACCAGAGATTTGTAGAAGTAGGAGACTATTTCTTTCCTCTGGAAAGCTTACTGCAGAGGAGGTCCGCTCATGGCATAGTAAATCTCTAAGACCGAATAAATGTTACATTCAGCATATATCGTAAGCTTCATTTCGATGATTTATCTTATGCAGTTTTTTACCCTCCAAGAACCTTTCTTTTTAGTGGTGCTCCCCACCCGCTACCCAGAGATGTTTCAGTCCACCCTGGGGATGGTGACCCAGTCATCACTGGGACATTTACTACCCAAGTAAGTTGACTGTAGGGCACGTTATTCTGAAGCCCTTCTGGCTTCTTAGGCTTTTGGTTCCCAGGAGAGTAACTTGTGTAGAGGAAGAAATATTCCTAGAGATGGGAGATAAAATGCATGTTTTCCCATCTGTTGTGCATCTGAGCTTTAGACTCGGCATTTCTTAATATTTTCTTTTAAGATCTGTAGGTGTCATGTAGTCGGGCAGTTGTGAGGACATAGTTAATTAAGCTGCATTAGGGCAAATGTACACACTTGTTAAACACTTAATTTGCCTCAATAGTATTGATTACATGATAGAAGTTTGTTTAAAACTAAATGGTATTTCCCCCCTACTGTTACAGCGCTTGAATGCAATCTGTATAATAGCTAATAGCCATCATCAGTTAAATATCATGTTAGTTATAAAGTAATGTCATAAGAATTGATTTGGACTTGGCAGTGGAGGAGAGTGTTCTCTTCAAAGCCGATGCCAATGATTAGCCAGAGTTTTAAGCAGAATCATGGTTCATATAAACTGTGTATGTTTTATAGACTTATAGCTACTCTATATTACATGAGTGCCCATTATATAAAGAAAAGCTCAGACAGTTAATTATGCAAAACATCATGTATGCAATTACCTAGCATTATTATGCATTTAACAATTTTATTGATTTGCCAGTAGCTCACTTACTGTACTTAGAGCTATAAACAAGAGATGCTCACCCCTAGATTGAAACAGGTCCAAGAAAACCAGCTAAGGATAAATTACACTGCTAAGCGCCTCTGCATCAGATCGAATCCTTAAATACAGAAACTGTCAACAATCATAATGTGCAACACATTGTGATATCACAGGACCATTTCTTTTCCCATTAATAAAGTTTATCAACCAGGAAGCATAAGAAATCACCTGGTGGTACAAATTGAAGCAATCACAGTTTTCTACATCTAAAATAGTCTGGGTAACTTAACAAGGCGATCAGCAGTGGCTTCTGGCCCCTAAGGCTTAGAGAAAATGGATGTCAGTGTTTCTGTGGCACTTCTAGAATTGAGTACGTCACAACACCTCCAGTCTTTGTTAGATTTGTACTCTTATTAGTGCATTTCTCTTGACATCTCTCTGGCCCTTCATTGCTGAAAATATTCTCCAAACCTTTGCTTTCAGTATAACAGCAAAAATCACTACATAGGAGTCTCTGATATCTCTCCATGTCTGACTGGGAGATCAGCCATCCTGGAAAACCTGGGACAAAGGGGCTTTTGGTGCTTAGACCAGGATAGCTGATGAACCTTATGTCAGAACAAAAGTGAGTAAGAAAAAGGTTTGTTGAACTCCAGGACCCTAAAAGCAGGTTTCTGTCAGGTCTTTCTAAATAAGTGTTTAGTCATTAGGTGTGAAGTTCTAATTCATGGAGACTTTCCTTTCAATGACTGCCCTGACTGAATGTAAGGTTCCTTCTTTGTTCTTAGCTTCCTTTTCTTGTGTAGTAGACTGGCCTTCACAGAGTTGGGAGAGCTTTCAGCATAGATAGGAGCTCCAATTCGTTTTCTCAGGGGCAGGCCCCTTGTCTTCACACTGCATAGCCACCTCTCTTGTTAGCAGCTAAGCACCAGCTTGGGAAGCAGCTGTTTTCTTTCTCCTGCTCTTGATGGAGTGAATTGGAAAGAGTCTTTTGGACTAAATGCACAAGTTATTTGTTCAAAATACCAAGAAGCAGCATTTACTGAATGATCATGATCGTTATGCAGAAATCTGTTCTATTATATGGGCTTCAATGTTTGTTAAAGAAGGCCTTCAAATTATACATAAGTATGTGTGTGCCCATGTGTTTTTATCTTTCTGAGCACATGGGTCAGGATTTAACAATTCTTCTTTTACAATTAATGATCTCTTTCCATTAGGTTAACCAGGCAGACCTTAAGATATTTCTTATTAAAAGAAAAAATCCTTTCTCTTCCTTCCCCAACTAAGCCAGTGTACCTTAATGCAATGATGATATGTTAGACCCAGCAGTTGTCAAAGCATCGTATTACTGTGATGCCATAATGACACCCTGTCTCTGTAAAGTAGTCATGTTTTCTCAAATCACACGTTGCACGGTTGATTTCTGACATGACACTTCATTCGGTTGCCTTCCCTTTCTTCAGCATCGCCATTCTCTGACAATAGCAGCTGGTGCCCATTTTGTTACTAAGTGATTCACATTTTGCCACTTTACGAGAGTGCAATTAGTTGAAGCAGGGGGTGGGGGGGAGCTCATTGTAAAGTAGCACGCTTGAAGTTGTAACTCAGGCTGCCATGGGAGCTGCTGGGGTCACAGGCTCTGAAGCCTGTACCTCAGGGAGCTGCTGGTGTGTCCTGAAGTTTTTTTCCTAAAAGCATTAAAAACAACAACAACAACAAAAACCCTCTAGGATACTCTGATTTTATATATATTTCTTAAACAAAAATACCTAAATATTTCATCTGGTGATTCCAGAAGGTAGAAAATCAACCAATCCCCTTAGATTCAGGAACCCTTAGATTCATTCCTGTGTTGAACAGGTAGTAATTAGGTGGCAGACGTAATAACCTTCCTTTCCAGTTCTAAAATTCAATGATTCAGTGAGAGGTGCTGTATTTTGTAAATGCACAGCTTTGCTGCTTTCCGTGTCCATGTATAAACGTGTTGGAAAAACATTTTTAAAGCATTTGGAATTTGTAATGATGATGAGACCTTTTCAGGACCTCCAGGATGACCAAGAAGCCAAAATGGCGACTTTTTTTGGTTGATACCTATTTAGCTATGAACGTGTCTATCATTGGAATATGTATAATAAATATTTCAGAAGATTTTACCTTAGTATAATAATCAGGAAGGTCTAAGATGACCTGCCACAGGTGTCAAATGAGACATCTAAAGAGAATATCATGCACTGTTAGTGGGGAAATAAAATTTTTGTGTAAAATTCAGTTGATGAAATAGAGTTGTTTAAAAACACATTTTGAAGAAAGTGTTAAAATATGATGTTCTGAAATGTTGTCCTGTTAGTGTAAACAAATGAAAAGTGTTTCCTAAGCTTAAGTCCTTTCTTTGAAATATCTACCACCCTGGACATCTACACACGTATATGCAAATTCAAATTCATGGCAATTCATTCAAGCTCATACATTTACCTGAATCTAGGTAGAATCACTGAAAACAAGTAACCCAATACTTATAATATAAATTGAATATTAGCTTACAAATCAACTTTTATTTTTACTTGCAGCAGCAACTTGAATTGATTCTTATTCTTTCTCTCACTTTCTCCCTCTACGCACACACATACACAGTTAATGAACTTTCATGAATTATATTTTTAAATAGCCTGGACACTGAGAAGCTTGATTTGCCCTATCTGTCAGATCTAACATCAGAGAAAATTTTTACCTTTGCTTACCCTTAAGCAAGGTAAGGAAACAGGTTTCTCTGTTGGAGAAAAATGATCAGGATTGTTTGAGACCCTGTCATTAACTGTATTAAAATGCTGTTTACAGCACTGAAATTTCAGGAAGGCTATTAAATTCCTCAAATTTAGTTTGTTACATAGAAACTGAATGTTAAGCTTGTTTTGTTTTGTTCTTGTGTTTGTTTTTGTTTTTGTTTTGTGGTCCTTGGGATTGAACCCAGATCTTGTGCAATCTCAACCAGTGCTCTATCACTGAGCTACACCCCTACACCCCTAAATGCTGTTCTTGATATAGTTGCTTCCCCGTCCCGGTTATCCTGGGGTGTTCATTCATAGGCTTTTGGAAAGCAGTTTGTCTTACTCCTTTGTCCTTCTCATCACTTCTCTTAAAAATAATAATATAAAATAACCTGTACCAAGGCTTTAAAATAAATATTTCCCACATATTTCAACACATGTTATTTCTATTCATAATTCTTAACTAAATTTAGATTTTTATTAATCCAATGTGACCTAAAATTTCTGCATTAACAGCACAATGTGGAATTGGGCTTATTCTCTTTGGCTACAGATAAAGCCATCATCTTGAAAATGGCTCTTTCTGACAAAAAGGTGTTCTTTTGAAATAAAGTCTTATTCACTACATTCCTCTTAGAGTTAATGTGAATTTTAGTGCCTCTAATTTTAGATTGAAGTGAAGTCTAGAATAAAACCCACCAGCTGACAATTGAATTTATAGATAGTTGTGAATATTTCAGGCTTGAATAATAGAGCTGTAGAATTTCAGAGACAGAGAACGAGAGAATTAAGACTCGCTGTAGTTTTAGGTTATAATGCAATGGTGTCTAGGAAGCGTTCAGTGTAATAAGCTAAGTAGTAATTAGGAGACAACTGTGTTCTTTCAGGGATTCTGTTGAGGTGTCACTCTAAGCCATGGGAGTGTGACTCAATAAGCAGACCTACAGCCCCTGTGGTCTCTCCCTGGGGCCCCTCTCCACTCATGGGTGAGTGTAGAGGAAATTACTGAGAAATAAAAGCAGTAGATCTCTGTGTATACCTCCTCTACCCCTGCCTGTACTGATATTTATTTTTAATGACAATTCTGTTAAAAACTTAGTTGGCTTCAAGGCATTTCTGCTCTGGACTTTGGAGTCAGACATGTGTTCAAATTCTGCCTCTACTACTTCCTAGCTGCATGACCTTTAGGAAATTTCTGAACATCTGAGGCTCAATGCCTGTCATATAAAAAGCACTTGAATCGTGGTAACCCTATTAGTATTTCCACTGGGCAAAGGTATTAATTAAGGAAGCAATTCATCTTGGAAAAGAACCATGAACAATTTAGAGCACAAATCTCGTTTGTTCACATTCATTTATAGCCAGAGTAGCCAGACCTCATTTAGAAGATATTTCCACGATTCCTAGGACTTCCCTGGCAGTTACTCCTCCCAAATAGCCTTGCGTGCATCCAGGTTGTTGTCAAGTATGGACTGAGATTTTGGGATGAGACAGCTAGCTAGAGAAACCCCATTTTTCTGAGACATAAACAACATACATTTGACACATACGCTTTTGGTGACTTAGTATATAACTCTTCCATTAATGAAGGGGTAACTTCTGACCTTGTTCCTTAAATCAAGAGTTCTGGAGATTTTAGAAGTCCATGAGAAAAAGCCCCAGGGTGAGGGGAAGATTGGGATAAAAATGATCATAGAGGATGCAGAAAAAGGGAAAAAGAACAGGGGGTGGGGGACAGGGGAGCCTGGAGTATGTTTTGTTCTCAAACAACTCAAAGCAACTCCTCTTTGGGGAAATTTTTTTTTTTTTTTTTTTTTAACAGTGCCTTTCAGGCAGATGGTGAAAGAGTTAATTGTCATAGCTGTGAGAAATTCAGTGCCAGAGAGAGGAAAGGGGAGCAACCATGGTTTAGTAGCCTAATAACTTCTAACTCTAGTCTAAGATCATAATGTATGTGCGCACAGTCCGGTAATTATAAGGTAATAAGTGAAGTGGTGGTATAAGAGCTCTAAATTAAAAGGAATTCACAGGCCTGCTGTAAGTCAGTGCCGACCCGCTTTCTTTCAAACGTTGACTTGAGGAAAGTGCTCAGCCCAGAGTGCAAGCAGGGAGACAAGGAGAGCGATCTATTAATTACAACACTCATTAACAGTGACGGGTACAAGGCAGCAGATGCAGAGAGGAGAGGACTCTGTTGTTGGGGTTGGCGAGGGGGATATTTTTTTCTTCTGCTAGCTCTGGAAGAAAGGACAACCAAAGTGGGTGGGTGAAAACACGGAGATATTTTGGTGGCTTTCTTCTTCCTCTTTGCATTCTGCACATCCTGATATTGCTTGACTTAAGTGAGCAGAGCACAGTTTCCCAACTAAAATATATTTGTGTGGAAGCAATCCTGTCCTTAATGCTTTGCTCTTGAGACTGCCTGCTTGGAACAGTTAGGTGAACATTCCTGATAGAGAATTCCATTTTGTCCTTCATTTTAGAGGAGCAGAACAATGGGGGAAGGGAGACCTGGCAGATAGCATGAAATTTGTACGAAGATAAAATATCATTAGATTTATAGTGAAAGGGATAATTGCATCTCTTTGGTTATACTGTGACTACTCCCCCAAACTCTAGTGAATGACCATTACACAGTGGGATTCCCATAAATCAGCTTTACACAGGGAAGCAATTATCTAAGTCCTTTCTCAACTGTCACCTCTTCTTTCTATGGTGGTCTTTCAGAAGGTTCTCAGAAGGCCTTGCTAAAAGGGGTTTTACTCTATGGCTAAGCGGAAAGACAATAAGACCAACCATATCTTTGCATTTAATTACCTTTTCAGAAATCTAATCACTTATGGGTCCAAAAAAAAGAAGAGGAGTGATATGTTTCTTCTAGATAAGAGAAGTAGTTTGTCAGATTAGGTGCTTCGTCATATTTCTTTCAGGAGGTATGATATTAATGGGGGGAAAAGTACAGGGAAGAGTAGAGGGACCATTACAAATCTCATTTTTTTTTTTTTCAGGACAAAACTTGATACATTTCTATACTTCTGAAAGTGAAGTGTTAGATTTGTGAACTCACAGGTATACTGAAGGTACAGATGCCTTTTGCTAATTCATCTGTTACGATGAGGGCAAACCACACATAAAAAGCCACAAATACATGCACATACTTATTAATCAGTGCTGGTGATCATTCACTAAGTTTTGTGGGCTTTAGGAAACAATCCTTAAATATTGGATAGAATTTTGTGCTTGATATCTTGATATGTTATGAAATGGCTAGGAGATGGAGCAATTTAAATAAAGAAGCAAAGCAATTGAAGATATATTCCTTATGTGTTTTAGTCAGATCAATAAAAGACACAGTTATGCTTATGGAAGCGTGCTGACAAATAGTAATTACAGAGCTAAGGATCATCTGTTCAGTCTCGAAAGATAGACGTTTGATTCTGCTCGTAATAAAATGGATGCAGAATGTACCAGAAGGTGGAAGGAAAGACTGGGTAAGGATAAATACAGTTTTAGAAATGATTTAGACTTTGCAAATCACTACCTCTTCCACTGATAAATTTAGCATCTAGAGAGCTGATTTATATATTGACAGTGGTTCTCCAAGGAAAAGGTAAAATAAAAGCAATTGGACCCTTTAGAGCCTTTGTTTATGGCCTGTCTGGGTGTTCTCCGATGTAACCCTGTCAGGCCCTTACACTGATTACCTTCTTGTAGAACAAGAGATATTGACTAGAGAATGAATGATGTGTATCTCCTAGCCCTCAGGAAGCAGTCTCAAAGAACAATGTCTTTAACATGCAAATTTTTCCTGTGTGTGTTTTATTTTTTAATCCTTTCAACTTTTCCTTACTTTCTCACCATCTCCTTATTTCTACCTCTGTTGGCCTCCGCGTCTGACTCTCTCCCTCTCTCTCCCTCCCTCCATCTCAGGCTTCTCTGCAGAATGTCAAACAAAGATCGACACATTGATTCTAGCTGTTCGTCCTTCATCAAGACGGAACCCTCCAGCCCAGCCTCCCTGACGGACAGCGTCAACCACCACAGTCCTGGTGGCTCTTCAGACGCCAGTGGGAGCTACAGTTCCACCATGAATGGCCATCAGAACGGACTGGACTCACCACCTCTCTACCCTTCCGCTCCTATCCTGGGAGGTAGTGGGCCTGTCAGGAAACTGTATGATGACTGCTCCAGCACCATTGTTGAAGACCCCCAGACCAAGTGTGAATACATGCTCAACTCGATGCCCAAGAGACTGTGTTTAGTGTGTGGTGACATCGCTTCTGGGTACCACTATGGGGTAGCATCATGTGAAGCCTGCAAGGCATTCTTCAAGAGGACAATTCAAGGTTAGTATTGGAGCTGCTAATACTCTGCCTCCTTCTAACTTCATGTGATGTTTTTTCCCCCTAGTTCTTTTTTTTTTTTTTTTTTTTTGGTACTGGAATTGAACCCAGGGACATTTTACCACTGAGCTAGATCTCCAGTAGTTTTTTAAATTTGTCTTCTGAGACAGGGTCTTGCTAAATTGCTGAGGGTCTCATTAAATTGCTGAGGCTGGCCTCAAACTTGTGATCCTCCTGCCTCAGCCTTCTGAGTCACTGGGCATGCACCACCACACCTGGCCCTAGTTATTTTTGCACTTCAAGTTGCATGACATTAATTCTATCTTGAAAGAAAACAGAAATAAATTAAAATTGATCATAGGGGATTTATAGAAGAAACTCTCCCCAGATATGCTCCCTGTCCATTAATTCTGCTTTCACTATTATACTCACATGATGCAAAGATAATGAAAACTGGGTGGAGTTTCAAAGAGCATAGCTATGATTAGAGTAACATGGGTCTGTGTACATTCTGAGCAAGTGTACCTTAGATTAATAAGGCTTTTTATCCCTTTGATTCTTATAAATACATGGAAGTAATGAACACTTTAGACTAGTGGTTCTCAAACTTGAATATACATCACAATCACTTGGCAATCTGGTTAAAATGCAGATGACTGGGCCCTATCCCCAGAGGTTCTTTTTTTTTTTTTTTTTTTTTTTTTTTTTTTTGGTACTGGGGATTGAACTCAGCGGCACTAGACCACTGGGCCACATCCCCAGCCCTTTTTTGTATTTTATTAGAGACAGGGTCTCACTTGAGTTGCTAAGTGCCTCGCCATTGCTGAGGCTGGCTTTGAACTCGCAATCCTCCTGACTCAGCCTCCCAAAGTGCTGGGATTACAGGCGTGCGCCACCGCGCCCGGCCCCCAGAGGTTCTTGATTCATTAGATCCAGATTGGAGGCCTCAGAATTCTTACATTTCCATTAAATTTCCAGATGATGCTGTTCCAGCCAGGGACCAAACTTTGAGAACCACTATTTCAGACATATTTATTCACCTACTCATCTTCTTCCTTTCCCCATGGCTAGATTTGCATAAGAGACTTCTAAATTAGACCAATGGAATTTTATTGAATTATAAAATATATATCCAACACATAAAAGTGATGCATATCCAAACCTTTATAAATCACTGTGTTTATAAATAATGTTATTTCTCACAGAAAATATGGAAAAATATAACTACAGTTTGTATGCACTCCTTTTAAACTGGTAAACCACAAATATAGCACTCAGCTCACTTTCAGACCTACAGATACATTCTGACACAAAATTAGATTTTACTTTTTCAATCTCTAGTGATACACTTTTGAAGAAAATGGGAAAAGGAAAATAAAATTATTTATTGAGATCTACAGCAACCAGTGATTCTGCTCAGTGGCTTACAAAATACATCCCTTTTTAAAACTTTTTGATGCTGGGAATTAAACCCAGAACCTTATATAGGCTAGCTGATATTCATTTACTTTACCACTGAGCTACACCTTGGCCCCGAAAATATATCTTCTTAACAACCAGCTGTGGTTGTAGCTCAAGGGCAGAGTGTTGCCTAACATGTGTGAGGCACTGGGTTCTATCCTCAGCACCAAATAAATAAATAAATAAATAAATAAATAAATAAATAAATAAATAAATGTATTGTGTCCTTTTACAACTAGAAAAATTTTAAAAATACAACCAGTTGTGGACATAGAGATGATCTTCACTGATATCAGTATTCTCAAGCTTGTCAGCACATTTACTTGAATTTTTTTCTTTTAAATTCTGATGCCAGTGCTTGTGCTTCCAAATTTTGAATTAATTGATCTTAGATGTGGCTAAGAAAAAGGAGGTATTTTTGAAAGCGTCCTAGGTGATACTTAATGTAAAGTCAAGGTTGGGCTGGGATGTAGCTCAATGGGAGATCACTTGCCTAGCATGTGCGAGTTCCCATGTTCAGTCCCCTTAAACACACATACACACACAACACAAATGATAATAATAATGTAAAGTCAAAGGGCTATTAGACTAGTGGGCATGGTGGTGCATGCCTGTATTCTCAGCTACTGGGGAGACTGAGACAGGATCGAAAGTTCGAGGTCAGCCTGACTAACTTGAAGAGACCATGTCTCAAAGTAAAATTAAAAAGTGTTGAGTATATAGCTCAGCTGGTAGAGTACTTGCCTTGAATGTGCTAGGCCTTGGGTTCCATCCTCAGTCCTTCCCATACCCCCAGACCCCACAAAAGAAAAGAAACACTGTGCCAGTCTGTTCTGTATTCTGTACCAATGGTCCTTAGTGTGGTGGCTTGACCAGCAGTATCAGCTTACATTTTATTAGAAATGCAGATTCCTCGGCTTCATCCTGGGTTAACCAAACCAGAATTTCTGGTGGTGAACCCAGTGATCTGTATTTCACCAATCGTGCCAAGTGATTCTGATGGTCACTCCAGTAGATGAGCACTGCCCTCCACATTGCTGCTGACTTACCACTGACATCTGAGCACTGTGAACTCTTGGTGCCTTACTGAATATAACTAAAATTAGTCTATTTGGAAACTAAATAACTGCATAGTGTCCTGATTTTTAGGTTGCAAAAGAGGTGCTGTTTGTTAAACTCTAATGCTTTTACATATTTTAACAAAAGGTGATACTGGAACCCTTTATGTGTATACGTGATATTCCCCACTCTTCCCTTTTAAGAATGTCTGGTAGTTCAACTCTTTTCAACAAATTCTACTGAAGGTTTTGGCAACTGTCAGTAGTAAATAGGTCATATTGGCTCCCCCTTACTTTTTGTTTTGTTTTTGGGTGCTAAGGATCAGATCTACCACTGATCTCTGCCCCAGCCTACCTTTTCCTTGCTTTTGCGTTGTTTATTTGATAGCACACTTGCTCTGTGGTTGAGAACACAGTTTACTTCAAGAGCACAATTTTTTAAGTCATTATAACTCTTACATAATAGAATGACTGTTTCAACCTAACCTTTCCATAGCCTTTCATAGATTTAGCTAAAGAACTCAAAGTCAAGTGAGTGTGCGCTAAAATGTTCTCTAAATATTTTAGTAGCAGTATTTTCATTTTTCTGACTCATCATTATCATAGTTCATTAATATTTTCCTAGAAATCCTCATCCACTGGATATTTATCTCCTTCTATAAATTTAAGGCTTTAATACCTGAGAAAAATTCCTGACAGTTTTTTTTTTTAAATAGGTAAAAAGGTCTACTTTTTGTCTTCAGTAAAGTTACATATGTGCACTTAAAAAAGCAAGTAAAGGCATATTGTAGAAATGCAGCATAAAATAGACACAAAATTTCAGATTCTTTAACAATCTAATTACCTAGATATTAACAGCTGTGCAATAGTTATTTGCTGAGCAATAATTGTAATAGAGCCATTGGAGTTCTATGCACGATTATTCTTTCAGATGCTGAGATGCTACCAAAAGCTTAGCAGAACAAAGCACAGGGTGATTCTTGGCATTGATGTAGTGATCAGTTTCCCTCCATATTGGAGAGAGCAAGTTGCAAGGATTCTGAGTAGGAGACAGAGATGTCACTGTCCAGATTAGCACTCTGGACTTGCCCACCTGGCTGTGCTTGTAGCTGGCAGCTGGGCAGCACTCAGTAGAGCTACCCTGCAAGCTACATCATCAGGCATCACACTGTGGTGCTTCCTTAGCCCCAAAAAGCCAGTGAGGCAAATAAAGGGATTAAATTGTGAAAGTATAATGTAATAATTAGGGCAGTAATTGTAAGGAGGATTGGAACAGCCCCTCCTTTTTGTGGCCAAATAGTGATAGCGATTGTACTCCAAAGATGTTGTGAAAGTAGCCTGAACATATTGTACCATCACAGACTCTTGTTCCTATGCAGAAGGGGGCTATGAGTCGGCTCTCATGCCTCCAGGAAGCATTGTAGCCAAATTATTCTTGACAGATAGCCTCTCCCTCCCCTCCCTAGAAACTCTCCAGGGAAGAAAAGGAGATTACGTAACTCCCCTTGAGAACAAGTCCTTCTCAAGGAGGACTTAGCAGTAGAAACTGTCTCGCAGCTCCAGTGGCCAGGACATTATATAAGTGTGACTTCTGCCTCACCAGGGCCTGGTTCTGCTTTCCTGGAATTGACTAAGGGACATGTGCATAGTGTGGCAATAGTGCCTTTTGAGAATCTTTGTTTCTTACTATGACCATTTATTTTTAGGATCGGTTATTGAATGTGTAATAAATGTAAGTGTCCAAAGTTGGGCAAGGGAACACTTATTTTACGGTATGAAGTATCATCCAATTCTTAAATTTAAAAGAAAGCCAATTAGATCTTCAGGGAAAAAAAAAAAAAAAGCTGTTAATTAAAAAAAAAAAAAAAAAAAGTTAAAATTACTTCTTAAATGTGGTGCTAAAAGAAGACATATCCAGGGGCTGGGGCTATGGCTCAGCGGTAGAGCGCTAGCCTCGCATGTGCGCGGCCCGGGTTCGATCCTCAGCACCACGTAAACATAAATGCATTGCATTGTGTACAACTAAAGTAAATAAATAAATATTTTTAAAAAATTAAAAGCAAAAGAAGACATATCCAAAACATGTCTTGAGAAAAATAGTTCAACTCTGTAGCATTTTGTTTTGTGAAAGTCAGTTAATCATAGATTTTGGTAAAGTCAACTAGAAAGGCATATTTTATTCATTTGACTTGCACGTGCTTGTTAGCATGTGTTCCACTAAGAAGCTGCATCCCTGGGCCTCAAAATACTTTTAAGAGACTCTTTAGAGGATTTTGACAGTCCTGACTATCATTTGGTGGGATTAGAATGTCAGCAGTGATTTCATTGTTGTTTTGTAGGCATGGTAATTTGAGGGGTATGATATAGTTCTTCTGATTATATTTTCCAATTCCAGTATTGGCCTCAATTCATAAATGAATGGAGATTTGTTTGGGGCTTCTCCTTAACTGTTTCACTGGACTCTGATTAAGGAGGTAGGAAAAGGAAAACATCTTTATATCCCAAATAGGTCAATATGTATTTTATTATTTAATACATAAAACATGAGTCCCCTGAAATTTTTCTTTCTTTGTAAGAATAAGGAAAATCACTTTTTTTTCTTTCATTTAGTGGGTAGTAATACCCAACTGCTCATTCTAAGGTGTTCCTCTCCCCACCCCACCCCGGCATTTTAAAAAGTACCTTTATTTATTTTTATGTGGTGCTGAGAATTGAACCCAGTGCCTCATACATGTGAGGCAAGCACTCCACTACTGAGCTACAACCCAAGGTAATCCCCCAACATTAAAAAAAAAAAAAAAAAAAAAAGAAATTATACATTTAAAAAGTATGAGAGCCGGGCGCGGTGGCGCACGCCTGTAATCCCAGCACTTTGGGAGGCTGAGGCAAGGAGGCTCGCGAGTTCAAAGCCAGCCTCAGCAATGGCGAGGCACTTAGCAACTCAGTGAGACCCTGTCTCTAAATAAAATACAAAAAAGGGCTGGGGATGTGGCCCAGTGGTCGAGTGCCCCTGAGTTCAATCCCTGGTACCAAAAAAAAAAAAAAAAAAAAAAAAGTATGAGATTTTTTAAAAAGATATTGGTTCTAGCATGGGTTTTGGATTCATGTGAAATCAGGTCCAAGTCTCAGCCACTTATCAGTTGTGGGACCTTAACCTGGCTGCATTTTCCCAGGTGATGAGTTTTAAATAAGAGAGTGTATGTCAGAGTGCCTGGCCCATAATAAGTGCTCAACTAATTATTAACTTTGGTTGATATTGAGAATATGTCTGGGATACTCATGTTCTGAATGGATCAAATATTCTAGCACAAAGAATGGTCTGCCCATGGTGCTAAACTGGATGGGCATGAAATCAACCTTCCTAAGCTCGTAGCATCTACTCTTTAATGATGACAATGAACTCTCTCTATGTATGGCCATTTCTCTGTATTGTTACCCTTTTATAACAGGAGGGATTTAGGTAGACTGCCTGGAGCTTTGTTTGATTTTATTTTGTCTTATGGTAATCAGTTAACTTCCCTCCACCCCTGTGAATATGAATGGAAAACTGGGTAAGTCTAAAAAGAAGCCTGAATCTTGGAGCTTGCATAAAACATCAAGTTGCCAGTTAAGCTTCCTATGTGGGATTTAGGAACTAAACAAATATCATGAGATTTAGGTGTGAACATTGTGGGAACAGAATCTACTCTCAACACTGTGGGACCTAGGAAAGGAGGTGTGGATACCCACATGCCATATATAGAAATATATTAAAAGTTATACATCAAAATAGACTGCTACGTAAAATAGTTCCTATTCTCTCACTTAACCAAATGTGCATTCCATGGCCTGAGGGGTCCATGTTGCATCTATGAGTTTAGTATTAGAAAGAGACAGTACAAGGACAGCTGGTCCTTAACCTGTGGCCTATCCGTTTTCTCTTCCTAACCCTCTTCTGTCCCATCTTGTTTTGTAAATATGTGGAAACTTTTGCATCATGTCCAAGGTCCAATGACCCCTCCTAAACAGCTGCCTCTTGACCTTGTACAGGTCCCAGAATGTGTACATAGAGTTCATTTTAGTCCAGTGTCTTCCAGAGTAGGCACCCAGGAGATATGCTCTCTCAGACCCAGGAATAGGCTTGTGATGATCTAGCCAGGGAATCAGAAAGTCACAGAGACTTGAGATCATGGGGTAGACAGAAGATGACTCCAGCTTGTCTCCTTAGTACCTTGAATGGGATCCTTTTTATGCCAGGGCCTACAGGCAGGGCATTCTCCTGTCTGGAGGTAAAAGTGGCATTGGTAAGAGCTTCAGTCTCAGCCCGGCACTATAGTACAGGACTGTAATCCCAGTGACTCAGGAGGTTGAGGCAGGAGGATTGCAAGTTTGAGGCCAACCTCAGCTACTTAGTGAGGGGAGGCCCCTAAGCAATTTATCTCACAAAGGTCTGAGGGATGGGACATGACAGATTAGGCATCTTCCTGCCAAGCCAAAGTCCTCGGTTCTGATGCTGCCGGCTGCCTTTTTCCTATATGAATTGTCTTGACTCTTTCCTGAAGCAGGTGGTGAAGTTCTGGAGCATCTCCCCTGGTTGTAGCATTTTCTTTGCCATCACGTGCTATTTCAGTCCTAGCATAGAATATTTGCAGAAATGGAGAAAATAATTTACAAATTGAATGTCTATGTGGCATATGAATCTTCTAAAGGAAAATAAAAAAATATTTTCTACTTAAATAGTGTTTAGAGAAAATAATTAATCCAGCTTATAGTAACTGTCAGTTTTAAAACTCTAATATATTCTCAAGTTAAAATCCAAAATAATGGGACTGGGGTTGTGGCTCAGTGGGTAGAGTGCTTGCCTAGCATGTGTGAAGCACTGGGTTCAATTCTCAGCACCACATATAAATAAATGAATAAAATAAAGGTCCATCAACGTCTAAAACAATTTTAAAAAATCCAAAATAATATGGAAAAATGTCTTGACTTGATGAATCTCAATGATTATCAGTTTGAAAGTAGCATTAAATTACATATAGAAGTAATATTTTCTAAAGAAGTGTTATATATAATTCACTTGCTTTAGCTCAGAACTTGCTTTTGTTATAAGTTTAATTGACTTTTTAACTTTTTCTTGCATTTGATGCTAATTTGGTCTAACTCTTTTGAATTGCATTAATGTTGCCAAGTAAAAATGACAAATATTATGCTTTACCAATTTTATTTGTTAGATTCAGCATTTATTTTAATAGTAAAATTTAAGTGCCAGGCATCGTAGAACACACCTGTAATGACAGCAACTCAGGAGGCTGAGGCAGGAGGATCACACGAGATGAGCCTAGGCAACTTGGCAAGACCCAGTCTCAAAATAAAAATAAATATGGAAGCAGCTGGGGATGTAGCTTATTGGTAGAGCACCCCTGGGTTCAGTCCCCAGTACTAAAACAAACAAAAAAGTAAAATTTAGTATTTAGACTTTCTGTATTAGAGAATATATAGTATGTGAATAGAAGCCCTAAGACAGCATAATATACAATTTTATATCTCTGGGTCTTGACTTAGTGGAACAAGTTCTTGGGACAAATAAGTAGTGTTTCCTTTTCCATAGTTTGTTCTAACTCTGATGAACTGGCCAAAACAATCATACTTCTTGTGTCATTTTTTTTCTTATTTTGGTACTGGGGATTAAACCCAGGGTGCTCTACCACTGAGCTCCACCCCCAGTTCTTTTATCTATCTATCATCTATCTATCTACCTATTTATTTTGAGACAGGGTCTTGTTATTTGGCCAAGATTGGTCCAGGACTGGAATTGACCTGCTGGTCATAGTTGGCTAATTTCTACACAGAAATACTCTCCTGTTATCTTCCATGTAGGCAACATTGATACACAAGATTTTTACCCCAGAGGATTTCCTATGCAGCTTTGCATACATATAATTTAAACTGAAATCAAGTTCATCCAGGGATCAGAATTTTCTGGTCTCTTTTCAGTATTTACAGATTTTAAGGCTGTTTGAAGTACACATCTATGAGCACTATGATATATCAGGTATGTGTATACGTATGTATGTGTGTTTTGGCTAGCTAAGCATAAAACAGAACAAGTTTAAATTCAGATAAAATAACAAGTGGCTGATTTAAAAAATTTGGATGTTTGGATTACATGAGAGTGATAAAATTTAGAGATTAAATTGCATGGTTGATATTTGATCTAAGAAAGGAAAAATAAAGAAGATTTAATTATACTTACTATATTGTAGTCCTTCAGAAGTTGGAAACTCAAATTTGCAGACACTAAAACTTTTATGTCACTGTGTATGTTTATTAAACTCAGTATTTTTAGTATGTTATTGTATTTTATTTTGTTTTTAGAGTACTGGGGATTGAATCCAGGGCCTTGCCCATGCAAGGCAAATACTCTACTACTGATCTATATCCCCAGCCCTATATTACTGTATTTTAAAAGTCACTTACACTAGTATATCATTTTAATATTTGACTTATAAGGTCTGTTTTCCAGTTTAATGCCACTGAATGAGAACTGTCCCATGTATGGAGTTTATGGCAGTGGTATTCAGGGAAGGAAATGAATTTGTAGTCAATATTTTGTTTTGTCTTTGGTACTGTTATTAAACTCAGAGTCACTTTACCACCGAGCTACATCCCTAGTCCATTTTATTATTTTAAATTTTGACACAGGGCTCACTAAGTTGCTGAGGCTTTTGCTAAGTTTCTGAGCCTGGACTCGAATTTGTGGTGCTCCTGCCTCAGCCCCCAGAGTAGCTGGGATTATAGGAATGCACCACCACATTCAGCTATTTTAAATTATTTTTTAAAGGCATCTTTGGACTGGGTGTATAGCTTGGTGATAGAGCACTTGCCTACCATGTACAAGTCCTGGGTTCGATTCCCACTACACACACACATACCAGGGGAAAAAAAGAGACAGAAAGAGAGGCAGAGAGAGAGAGAACATTGCCTCTTTTCTCTTTTTGCAAAGTGCAAATATTACATATCTGATGGGATTTAGGAGGTAGATTGTGGTTGATAATTTGCCTAAAGACTTTGCCCTGAGGGCATGTGACCCATAATCAGTAATGTCCCTTGACTAATTGTTTTGATGAAGGGGCTGGAAAATACTTTTTTTTAAATATAGCTTTATTTTCTTTATTAATTTATTTTTATGTGGTGCTGAGGATCAAACCCAGTGCCTCACATGTATGAGGCAAGTGCTCTGCCACTGAGCCATAACGCCAGCCTGAAACTACTTTTGATTATAAGATAAACTCCAAAAAAGTTATAAGTGCCTCTCTTTCCTTTATTTATGTGTTTTTCAGTTCTGGGAATTGCACCCAGGGCCTTGTGCTTTCTATGCAAATGTTCTAGTCCCAGCAACATCATCTCCAACCTTCCAATACAACTTTTTTTTTGGGGGGGTTGCGGGGGGCAGGGCATAGCTAAATTGCCCTGACTGGCCTCATTTGTGATCCTCCTGCCTCAGCCTCCAGAGTTGCTGGGATTTTAGGTGTGCACCACCCACTAACCTCCCATTGCCTAGTTAACATTGTAATTGTTTTCTCTCATTCCTTCTTGCTTTTCCTTATTTGAGAACCAAGTTAGACAAATAAGTCCATTCTATTTCCGCCTGGGATAGCCCCAGAACAACACATTACATGTGCGGGGACAAAATAGTGGGAATAATACCTTATCTTTATATTTTTCAAAATGCATGCTTTTTTCATAATTGCACAATAATTCTCCTTCTCCATAACTAACTCAAAATTTGTTATGACTAAATCCAGTTAGAGTAGATGAGAATATTGATTCTAAAGGTAGGACACAACAAAAATGAATAATGAAAGAGTTCTGATGTTTCTGTAGATGTGGGTAACATTTTTATTTTTTTGATAACTTGTAGAAATGAATGAATGGCTTAACATAATTTGCCAAGTCAAGAAGAAAGGCAATATAGTTCAAGCTGTAAGACTGGGGTGTAGCTTAGTAGCAGAGGGCTTGCCTAGAGTGCTTGAGGCCCTGGGCCCAATCCCTATAACCACTAAATAAATAAATAAAAATGAAAGTTCAACTGCAGAAGCTGTGAGGCCAGTTTTGAGGAAGGATAGGGTGGGTTTTTTTTTTTTTTTGGGGTACTGGGGATTGAACTCAGGGGCACTTGACCACTGGGCCACCTCCCCAGCCCTTTTTTGTATTTTATTTAGAGACAGGGTCTCACTGAGTTGCGAAGTGCTTCGCCATTGCTGAGGCTGGCTTTGAACTCACAATCCTCCTGCCTCAGCCTCCCAAGTGCTGGGATTACAGGTGTGCACCACCGCGCCTTGCTTAATTTTTTTCTGATTTATTGCATGATAAACTTAGATAGTATCTTAGGGCTTATAAAGTACATTCACTCATTTAACTTATAAACTGCATTAATTCACTTTCTTTTGAAGTTTCTGATAACAGGATTTCAACAATATAAAGATGACATCATTAAAACTTGTTTTCAGAATTTTATTTATTTATTTATTTTTTTGGTACCAGGGATTGAACTCAGGGGCACTTGACCACTGGGCCACATCCCCAGCCCTTTTTTGTATTTTATTAGAGACGGGGATCTCACTGAGTTGCTAAGTGCCTTGCCATTGCTGAGGCTGGCTTTGAACTCACAATCCTCCTGCCTCAGCCTCCCAAGTGCTGGGATTACAGGTGTGTGCCACTGCACCCAGCTATTTTTAAATTTTTTTGGGGGGACCAGAAATTGAACCCATGGGTACTTAATTAC
Source organism: Tamias sibiricus (assembly GCA_025594165.1). NCBI lineage: Eukaryota > Metazoa > Chordata > Mammalia > Rodentia > Sciuridae > Tamias > Tamias sibiricus. The sequence goes on along the minus strand of CM046669.1, from coordinate 48,965,550 downwards.
TGAGCAACATTTCTAGTCCATTTTTTAATTTTTTATTTTGAAACAAGTTCTTGCTACCTTGCTCAGGGCCTCACTAGGTTGCTGAGGCTGGCTTTGAATTTGCTATCTTCCTTTCTCTGCCTCCAGAGTCTCCGGGATTATAGGTGTGTGCCACTGCACCCAGCTCCTTACAAATTTTAAGTTTCCCATAAAGCAAAATGAGATAAAAGATGCTGATAAAGTGTTGCAGTGATTATGGTGAAAGTAAACATTTTTGTCTCTTTATTTATGCATAGTGAAGATTGAACTCACGGCTTTGTACTTCCTAAGCATATGCTGTATTATTGAACTATATCCCCAGCTACTAAATTTATACTTAATAGAAATTATGGATGTTTTTATTTGTTAGGTTTTTGTTTTGTTTTATTTTGTGGTGCTGGAGATTGAACCCAGGACCTCATGTATGCTAAGCAAGCAATCTGCCATTGAGCTACATCCCCAAACCCAGAAATGATGTTTAAACTTAAACTTTTCTTTATTGTGATTAGAAAAAAACACCTACCATAAAATTTTCATTTTGACTATTTTAAAGTGTATACAGTTGAACAAGGCTAAATATACTCCTCCACACTTATTGTTGTTATAGATCTCCAAATGTTTTTCATCTTGCAAAACAAACTTTTTATTTATTAAATTGCAGGTCTTCATCACATCCCATTCTTTGGTGACCACCATTCAAATATTTATTTCTATGAGTTTGACTATTCTAGATGCTTTCTATAAATGGAATCATGTAGAATTTGTCTTTTTCTAACTGCCTTATTTTACTTAGTCTTGTATCTATAAGATTCATCCATGTCCTTATATGTCAGAGTTTATTTTTCAAATTGAGTAATGCTCCATTTCATGTGTATGCCACATTTTCTTTATCCATTCATCTGTTGACAAGCTTTTAGGTTGTTGACACTTTTCTATTATTGAAAATAATGCTGTAGTGTACATGAGTATGCTGATACCTAGAGATCCTAATTTTAATTCTTTTGAAAATATACTGACAAGTGAGATTTCTTGCTCAATTTATACTTTTTTTTAAAAAAAAATATTTATTTATTTGCTTTAGTTGTACACAATGTGTTTATTTTTACATGGTGCTGAGGGTCGAACCCGGGCCGTGCACCTGGGCCGTGCATGTGCTAGGCGAGCGCTCTACCGCTGAGCCAAAACCCCAGCCCTCAATTTATACTTTTTTTGAGGAGCATCCTTATTGTTTTCCATTGCAACTCTATCACTTTATAGTCCTACCAACCCAGCACTTCCAAGGTTTTCACATCCTTTTCAGGACTACTGTTACTTTGTGATGCTTGGGATTGAACTCAGAGCCTTATGCATGCTAGGCAAATACTCTACCACTGAGTTATAATCAAGCCCTTATTATTATTATTATTTTTGATAGTGACTCTCTTAATAGATGTGACATAAATTTTTTTCAAGGTTTCATATATGCCCCAAGTTGAAGTTCCAATCTTTTATCACCTTAAACTGATCCATATGTAATAACATGTGGACAATGTACATAGATGTTTTCATTCTGAGTTCAGTACAATGCCTAAAACTAATATGATACTAACAATAGATAAATATTCATTAATCTATAATAGTAATAATGAAGATATCTGTTTTTACAATATACCACATACTGTTTAAATGCTTTATATTATCTATTTCTTTCATCATCCCAATGAGATAGCTACCATTATCATAATATTATTTTTTTAAATTTTTTAATTATTTTTGAGAGTTGGCCTGACTATGTTGCCCAGGCTGGTCTTGAACTCCTAGGCACCAGTGATCTTTCCATTTCAGTCTCCCCAGTGGTGGGACTACAGGTGTGCGCCTCTTTGTCTGACTTATTATATTATCTGTTTTATAGATGTGAAACTTGAGATACATAGTAGTAATTGCCTTACCAACAACTGGGTCCCAGAAAAACTGAACCCACTAATTATATTGCCTTTGATGTTTTTAAAGCTTTTAAAAGCATTAAATAATTTTTAGATTATTTTTCTTGAGAGATTTAGTCCATGGGCAAAATTTTCCATTAAGTTGTTAAAATTAAAATGGGGAATCAAAAATAATGCAAAAGTTATACTTAGATAATATTGAAGGTTTTTAGAAAGGAGATGATCAGACCTAAGTCTTAAAAATACCTAATGTTTTATAATTCATTTTCAGAAATCCTTACTTGTGAAGCTTAAGAATTCAGCTCTTTCATATCACTATTGGGTTGTTTAATTTAATTTGATCAACTTATTTGTTTTGTCCCTGTTCCCTGGGTTTTTGTCTGCCACTTGTTTTTCTACTGAGTTTTTAAAATTTTTTTATTCTAAGTTTGTTATATATTATAGCAGAATGCATTACGGCTCATATTACACATATAGAGCAATTTTACATCTCTGATTGCATACAAAGTATATTCACACCATTTGTGTCTTCATACATGTACTTAGGGTAATGAAGTCCATCTCATTCCACCATCTTTTTTACCCCCATGTCCCCTTCCTTTCTCTCCCTCCCCATTGTCCTTTCTAGAGTTCCTCTAGTCCTCCTATATTCCCTATCCCAACCCCACTATGAATCAGCCTCCTTATATCAGAGAAAACATTCAGCATTTGGCTTTTTGGGATTGGCTAACTTCACTTAGCATTATATTCTCCAACTCCACCCATTTATCTGCAAATTCCATTATTTTATTCTCTTTTATTGCTAAGTAATATTCCATTGTGTATATATACCATATTTTCTTTATCCATTCATCTACTGAAGGGCATCTAGGTTGGTTCCACAGTTTAGCTATTGTGAATTGTGCTGCAATAAATATTGATGTGGCTGTGTCCCTGTAGTATGCTGTTTTTAAGTCCTTTGGGTATAGACAGAGGAGTGGGATAGCTGGGTTAAAACATGGTTCCATTCCCAGTTTTCCAAGGAATCTCCATACTGCTTTTCATATTGGCTGTACCATTTTGCTCTACTCAGTTTTTGATCTTAGCTCTTGGAAGTGTGTCTCCACACCCGCTACTGGTCATATTTATAGGCTCTTTAATTCTTGATTTGAGGAGGAGAGAGGCTTAGTTCTTTACCTTTTTTGACATGAGGCTGATTGTCCACTTGTATGACTTTGAGATCACAAAAGAGGGCAGGTCAGAATTTATTCCTTTTCTTTTCTTTTTTTTTTTTTTTTTCCCATAGGCTGAATATTAGTCAGAAGGAGGGGAAAACATATTGATTCTTATTTTTTAAGAAAAAGATCTATATACTTTGGAATTAAATCTGGTTTTATCTTAATTTGTCTCAGCAGACTTAAGGAAGTAATCATTTTTGTATACTTTTTTTAAGGGCATCTCTGAGTGATACCAGAATGAGAATAAAATAATTTAATGCAAGGCACTCCTGATCAATTTAGAATTTAGAGCTTAAATTCTCAACGTACCTTAACAGTGACTCTGAGAACACATCCCAAATCTACATTCTTATAGCTGTTTTTCTGCATGCTATTTACATGGTTTCCATTTGAGGGAGATCAGAGATAAGTACAAGAATCTTCAAAGGAATAAATGTAGCCCCATATCTTGTCCTTGAGCGCTCCTACTTTTTTCTTTTGCCTGGGAAACATCTTCCCCACTCCCAAGGTACTGTCTTGCTGCTGGAATTCTTCTGTCCCTGAGTCCTCAGACTGCTTATATAATTTCAAGTTTTGCAGATACTTAGAGCAAAAGACCCTTAATTTATTATCTCATTTCTTCTTTCTTTTCTTTTTTTTTTTTTTTTTTTTTGAGACTTGGTCTCACTGTGTTGCTCAGGCTGCTCAAGTGATCCTCTGCCTAAGCCTCCTCAGTAGCTGGGATGATGGGCATGCACCACTGTACCTAGTTTATTCCATTTGTGCTTTTCAAATATTGCCAGTTTATAAGGTTTCTTCTTTAATTGTTGTACCTAACTGGTGGGAAGCTACCTTACAAGTTGCAAGCAAGAAAGGAAATCATAGAGACGAGATTGTAAAATATTTTTGTTTCTGCCGCCTTTTGTTTCTGCAGAGATGGCTGAACTAAGTCCCAGGGGCCATTAGAGTAAAATATTTTATGAGGAGGAGAAAGCATCTCCTTCCACCTCCCTTGGACAATCAAAGAATAGGAAAATGCCCACCCCCTGCTAAATTCTCTAATGTATTATACTTCCTTTTCTTACTCTTCCTCCATATGCAAATTCCAGGAACTTTTCTGCAGTCCCCCTCTCATAGCAGATATTTCAGATGGGCATATTTTTATTTCAGAGGGGAACAACTTCAGGTACAAACTCAGCTTGAGGAACTTGCTTGGTTCTCTGGGCTTTCCCTGTTTTGCTCTAAATCCAGCCAGCATCTCTGCCTGATTCCCTAACCCTTGAGATAATCACACTTTATTTCATGTTTCTCCATTTATTATGAGGTCCACGTGGTGCTTATTTGATTGCTTGTGTTTCTTCACTAAGTTCCTTTTGATTTGGGCATTGGGTCCCTGCCTTTTGAACAACCAGCATAAAGTCAGATGAAATTTTCTTGCCAGTTTTTCTTTACTTCCATGATGAGAACTACCCACTCCTCCTCCCATATCCCAGCAAGTCTTAATTCCACTTAGTTTTCTTGGGCATCCAGAAACTCCTCCCTGAGTATAATTCTAATATTATAATTGTTGACTGAATATATTTTTTTTGCAGTGTTGGAGATCACACTCAGGTTCTTCTGCATGCTAGGCAAGTGCTCTGCTACTGAACTATACCCCCAGCCTAAAATTATTGTTAATGATCAATGGTCTATGTCAGGCAGTCTGTTACATACCTGAAATACATGATTTCACTTTATTTTGGCATCATCCCCATCATGTGTTAATAATTATTACCCATGTTAATTTCATTCATGAAAAAAATTTAAACTAATCTGTATGTTATAGCACTTCCTACAGTGTGCCTTCTGGTGAATTACCTTCACTTGTGTCAAGCAGGAAGTCACCAGATCAATACAGGTTGAGTATCCCTTATCCAAAATACCTGGGACCAAAAGTGTTTTAGAAATTTTTTGTATGTGGGAACATTTGCATATAGATCATGAAATAATCTTGAGGACAGGACCTAAGTCTGAAAGTGAAATTATTTGTTTCATATATACCTTATACATATAGGCTGAAAGTAATTTTATACAGTATATCTTGTACACCTGTATTTTGACCTTGACCCATCACACAAAGTCAGTGTGGAGTTTTCTATTTTTGACATCAAATCAGAAAGTTCTAATTATGAAACTTTTGGATTTAAGATTTTCAGATTAGGAGGTTTTGACTTGTATTAATTTTAAAAGATGCTGATATTTGTTGAACTTGTTCTTAAGGGAAATCCATGATACCAGTATCTTTGTTCTGGCAAAGTCCTGGGACATGGACAACATTCCAAAACAGAGGCACTTAGGGATAGTCTTAGGAAAGTCTTTGCTTTTTGCTGTTAAAGGTACAAGGAGAATCTTCAATAAGTCAAGTTTTTATTTAGGAGTCAATTACCTTTGTCACATAGGGTATAATCCAAATACCACCAACTTGTGTCATATGGCCTCAGTGTATCAGTCTGTAACTGTGAAATTTATACATCAAAATATTTTATTTATTTATTCTTTAATTTATAGTACTAAGAATTGAGCCTAGGACATGGAACATGCTGGGCAAGTGCTTTAACACTGAACTGCATTCCTAGCCCATTTTCATTTATTTTGAGAGAAGGTCTCACTAAATTTAATTTCTAGGCTGTCCTTGAACTTGTCTCCCTGCCTCAGTCTCCAGAGTAGCTGGGATCACAAGTGTGCACTTCCATCATGCCTGCTTATATATCTATCCATCTATCTATACATACACATATATATGTGTGTGTGTGTATACATACATATATATTTTGTGTCTATATACATATATATATATATATATATATATATATATATATATATACATACATACATACATATATATTTTTTGGTAATAGGAATTGAAGCAGGGGCACTTTACCACTGAACTACATTCCAAGCCCTTTTTATTTCTTATTTTGGGACAGGGTCTCACTAAGTTGCTGAGAACCTCCCTAAATCACTGTGGCTGGCCTCAAACTTGCAATCCTCTTGCCTCTCTGCCTCTGGAGTTGCTGGGATTACAGGCGTGTGCCACTGTATCTGGCTATTGTTCTGCATTTTAAAAGAGAGATAGGCTGACTTGTTTAAAATTTGTAGGTAGAGAAAGAACATGTAAATTTGATATTGGATACTGAGTACAGCAAATTTGGAGGTTGTGATCAGCTCAGATATGACACCTTCTTATGGCAGTGCTCATCTTTGATCTCTTTTGAGGCGTTCTGTGACATCATCCCTTCATTATAAGAATATAAAAATTGGCCAGGCACAGTGCTGCATACCTGTAATCCCAGCAGCTAGCAAGGCTGAGGCAGGGAGATAGATCACAAGTTCAAAGCAATTAAATGGACCCTAAGCTACTCGGTGAGACCCTGTCTCTAAATTAAATATAAAAAAGGGCTGAGGATGTTGCTCAGTGGTTAAGTGCCCCTGAATTCAATCTCTTGTTACCACCCACGCCAATAAAAAAAAGAACTTAAAAAATAGGATGGGGGTTTTGGGTCTAGTTCTGTGGAAGAGTGCTTGCTTAGCATGTGCAAGGCCCTCTGGAATCAATGTCAAATACTAGAAACAATGATAACCACAACAAAATTAAAATTAAGATGAAATGGCTGTACACATAAGGTAGGATATGAATTCTACACTGCAGGAGAGGAGTTGCCTTTCCAAAAAGATACCATCCCATCAAAACTCAAAGCAATGGCTTTCTGCATACCTTGGAGGAGAGAGATTTTATTCATAACATTATTTTCATTCATGTTTGTATTTCTATTATACACTTATTGTACTGTTTTATATGTATTTCAGAACACACCCTCATGATTACAGATGACTTTTCCCCCTATCATGAACATGAGCATTATTTTGGGATTGTTAAAAGGAATTGTGTACAACCTGACACCTGTTGCTTTGGTGACATGCTCTGTTTGGTTTCTGTGGACTTAAACAGGCCACACACCATAGTGGTATGGAGACAAGTTGAGGGATTTCTTTTTGAGGTGTTGAGAGATTCCATTCTCTAAAAGCAACCCTATCCTGTTCCACAGCTGCCTTGCACCATAAGTCTGACAATAGCAAAAGACAATGCCAAGATCCACCTCATCCTGGCACTCCCAGGCTGCTGAGCTAGGCACCAGGTTCCCTTTCCCACCAGCAACAGTAGCAACAACAATAGCTACACAAAGAGCCCTTTCAGAAGATAGGGTTTTCATATTATATTTCTATTTTTAACAACAGTCAGTAATTACTTTTAGAAGATTAGAGTTAGGCAGTCCTGCATCATAGTTAAGAGCACAGGCTTTGGATACAGGCTGACCAGATTCATGTCCTGGCTCTGACACTGGCTAGCTGTGGGATTCTGGGTGTGTTACCTGTTCTCTCTGCTTTAAAGCATCCCTGTGCCATATGAATGGGGTTCATATGTGCACAGGACATCAAAGAGTATCTGGCACTGTTAAGGTTTATTATTAGGTTCTTTGGCATTGATAGCTAAGATTTCAGGGGTCTGTTTTGAAAGCATTGGGCTGGAAGTCAGGATCCTATCTTGTAAAGAGGGTTGAGCGATCAGAGGTTAAATCAGTATGTATTTACCCTTCTGTGGCCTACAAAAATAAGGGGCCTGGAACAACTGGAATATAGGATCTCTTTGAAGTCTAATATAAAACATATATTATAAATTTTATTAATTCATTTCACTGATATGAATTTGTTCTATGCCAAATGGTATATTATTGGTGGATTGCTTATAGTTTTATTCTAATTTTTTTTTTTTTTGTCCTAGAGATTGAATCTAGGACCTCAAGCATGCTAACCCAGCACAGCTCATTTTATTTATTTATTTATTTATTTATTTATTTATTTATTTACTTACTTACTTTAGTTTTTTGGTGCCAGGGATTGTTGACTTGGTGCCGGGGGGGGGGGGGGGGTGTGGTTTGGGGGGGGTTTTGTGTTGGAGGGGGAGGTTGAACTCAGAGATGCTTAGTCAGTGAGCTACATCTCCAGCCCTTCTTATTTTTTATTTTGAGATACAATCTCAATTAGTTACTTAGGCCATGGTAAGTTGCTGAGGCTGGCTTTGAACTTGCAATCCTCCTGCCTCAGCCTCTGAGCTGCTAGGATTATAGGTGTGTGCCAGGGTGCCTGGCTCTAATATTGTTAGTAATTGAGGGTATTAGAATTAGTATTTTAAATACTAAAATGGGGGATTGAATAATGAATCACTAAAATTCAAGTTGACAAATAATTAATACTTTTAGGGGGCCATTACTTGACCAGACACTCTGTTAGACACAGGAGATTCTGAAAGATGTAAGTATCTGCCCTTTAGGAATATGTAGCTGAAGGGCTACAGATGTAGCGCAGGGGAGAGTGCTTGCCTAGCATGGAAGAGGCCCTGGGTTTGATCCTGATCACCACCAAAAAATAAATAAAATAAAAATGTAAGGTTGGGACAGTAGGGGGGGCCAGTTCAATAGACAAAAAGAATAATGCCTGTGCTAAGTACTAAGAGAAAGGCTCATCTGAAAGGTGAATGTAGGGAGAATGAGTACCACCTCTAAGGACCTCTCCCATAGTCTTGTGAGCCATAGAGAGTTTCCTTGAACACAAGACACTGGAAGCCCATGCAGAGGACCAGAAGGGAGGAGGGTTCTGCTTTCTAGGAACTTCCAGACTTCAGTGTTGGTGTCAGACAAGGTGGTGGCCTTGGGAAAGGGGTAGAAATTGACCTGGGAATGCAGCAAGAGATAAGGCTGGGGTAAGATTTTTAAAGAGCTTTGCAAATGCTTTGCTCTGTTATAATCAGATTGTACCTGGTGATAGGCAGTGTATTAGCTCCAGTGCAGTGACAGAAGCGTTCACAGGGAGATGGGGCTGATATGCTGGAAATGCACTTCTTAGGCAATTTGGTCCTTTAACAAATGACTAAGTCCCAAAATTATATTTCTTTGTTTTGCCGGCATCTATAAAACATAGCTATGTACTAGAGTTGTTGGCAAGACAAAAAACAACAACAAAAACATCCTCTTTCAACTTCCCTGAGTGAGTGGTATGTTCATTTTTATACCCATGAACAAATCTGAGAAAAAAAAAAATTTTAAATGATATTCCCAAATATCAGATTTAGGGAGCTGGGGTTGTGGCTCAGTGGTAAAGTGCTTGCCTAGCATGTGTGAGGCACTGGGTTTGATCCTCAGCACTACATAATAATAAACAAACAAAATAAAGTTATGTGTCCATCTACAAAGAAAAAAATTTTAAATGTGTTTAAAAAAATACTAGATTTAGGTCCTAGAGTCAAGGTATATAATAATCAATGGAATTTTAAAATATTTCCGTACTTTCTTCTTATGTTCTCCTTTCTTCTCATAAGAAGGAACAGACTATGTGATTATAATATCTTTATGTCATATAACTCTTATGTGATTGCAAAATAGATTTGATCATTTCTCTTTTGTACTTTATATTTTTCAGTACTGGAGACTGAACCCCAGAGGTGCTTACCACTGAGCTACATCACCCATACATTTTATTTTTTTTTGTTTTGAGACAGGATCTCACTAAGTTCCTGAGGCTGGCCTTGAACTTGTAATCTGTTTGCCTTAGCCTCCCAAGCTACTGGGATCATAGGTGTTTATCCATGCACTCAGCTCCCAGTCCTTTTTAATTTTTATTTTGAGACAGGGTCTGGGTAAGTTGCCCAGGTTGGCCTTGAACTTGGGATTCTCCAGTCTCAGAGTCTCAGCCTCCCCATTGCTGGGGTTCTAGGGATTCAGCACCACACCAGCCTCCTCTTTTGTACTTTAGCAAACTGAGAGTAATAAGGCTAGCTAATTCAAATTCACACAACTAAATAAAATGGGAGAACTGGAGTCTGAACCGAGGTCTACCAAAAATTTTCTCTTCCCCTTTTTTTTCCTCCCTCTCTTCTCCTCTCTTCCCCTCACTCATTCCTCCTCCTATATCTTCCTGAACCACATGCAAGGTAAATTCTTAATGATGGAAAGGTAATGGGTATATAAGAACTTTTCACCACTTTTTCTTTAAGGTGAACATGCGCCATGTCTACTGTTTAGTTAATAGTGATAGAATTTAAACAGAAAGAAATAACCATGTTTACAAATTTAGGGGAAACCGAGTCTAAAAATAATCTTATTTAATCTGGGAAAAAAATACTTAAGGCTACATAATTTGTCCTCATTTCAAAGCATTTATTTTCTTGCTGTTTCACACTCAATATAATGGGGATGTGTAATCTTATGGCTAGATATTTTGTACAGAGGGATGCTCTCAATGCTGGCCCAGCTGTGAATGCACTCACTCTTCTAGATAGTTTGTTGTGGGAAGGAAGCAGAGTGTGTAGTCTCCAGTCATGACACGTTGCTCAGGGTTAATGAGCCTACCTGCTTGTAGATTTTGTTCTGGTCCCTTTTCCTAAAAGGCAGAGCGTCATCCATTCCCACTTGGCAGTTAGGCCTGGGCTGACCATTTAAAGTGTAGCAGTGTATGGCTATGCTCTGATGACTCTCAGAGGCTATATTATCCTACACTTTTAAAGAATAGAATGCCAGAAAATTCTTTCTATACCTACCTGTCTCCCACCTCATTTTTACCGGGTAGAAGATTGGCACAGAGGCAAAGAGCAGGAGACTTCAGTATAATCCCAGGTATGAAATTGCTTTGATGAGAGCCCGTCCAAACCATTACCCTGATCTGGCTCCTCTTCTTCTGCCTCTCTATGCCACAGTCTGCACTGGGCAGGTGGTCCCTTTGGTCCCACACTGCCATTCCTTGGAGTACGTGGAGGAATCCTCTTTTAGAGCCTGAGATGGAGTCTTGCAATAGTTCAGTAGTGGCAGATCTCTGACCTTTCAGGGTAGACATGAAACTTAATAATGGGCAAAGATCTGCTGGCATCGTGACTTGTGATGAAGAGGACAGTCACAAGCTTTGGGTGAAAATGAGGTGTAATATGACCCCAACTCTCCACTTTACAGTTTGAAAAGTGACTCCAGTGACAGTTCTAAAGGAAGCTTCTGAAAGATGTTTAGTGTAATCCTTTGGGCACCGGTATCATGTCCATGTGTAACTTAATTTGAAGCCTAGCTTTGGGTATGTTCTTTGAAAAAAAAATACACCCTTAATCTATATGTGCATGCATGTAATTACTACATTTTAAAAGTTATAGATGCATAATAAATTATTAGTCCATATTATGTGGATCATTTTCTGTTTTATGTGGAATGAAATAGAAACAAAGAGTATTGGGAAAAAGAAAGAAATGGAAAGAAAGAGAAATTGTATCTCTTCAAAATGCAAAGACCTTTAAGAATACAAAATAAAAGGTTTTCTTGCTTGCTTGCTTGCTTTTTTTGTTTCATTTCAGGGAATTTAAGACAAAAATGCTACAGATTATTGCCGGCACGTTTTTCAGTGTTCTGTAATTGTGTACCAAGGCAAATCCCATTATTTTTAAATCACTTAATGTTGAAAAACAATTGGATAAACCCCACTTGGAGTGCCCTGTGGGTCATCTCAAGCCATTTGCTTCTGTTAATAAAATTAAAACAATTGTGGGAAATATACAGATGCTTTCAAATTGGCTTTACAAAAGGAGGGCAACTCTGAGAAACCACATAAATCCGAATGCATCATTACCGAGCGGGAGTGATGTGAATCGGGAGTAAAGATCTGACATATATTTTTATTTTGAGATGCCACGCTAATTTACATCATTCAGCCCTTTCACTGCCAAACTGTAAAAGTCCATTAAGTGACTGAAAGGAATATACAAATTATCCACTGGCACTCCAGGCTGGAGTTTTACATACACCCTGTTATTCTATCCGCCAGCGAGCTGCAAGATTCTATTAAGCAGTAAGTGAGAAAATTATATTGCCTGCAAACTAATTGTACAAAAGACTCTGAAATAAGTAATCAGAGCCTGGGACTTTCTGAAAAGCCGCCAGGAGATATTATAAATTGCTCCATCATTCTTGTCAGCCTGGTTTAAAAACGGAGAGCTTCCATGTTGATTTGGTTCCCTCTGCAGCAGAGCGCACTACCCCAGCTATTGACAAAACTGGGAAAATTCCAGTTGTGACATCAGTAGCTGCCCAATTCAGTCCCTGGTGCCATCTAACAAATGTGTCCCAGAAAATAGCAAGCTATAATCCAAGAAAACGCTGTGTCTGAAATGAGAATCCAGTACTGTGAACAATAACTTCTGCACCTTTTTGAATGACCGTCCAGCTACCGTTAACATTCCAAGTGCCCGCAGTTGCTATTGGAAATATTTTTGTCTCGTTTTCACTTTCAGTGACTCAAGGAAAACAAGTGCCCCATAGAGATGCTATGGTCTACTGGGAGTAATGTCTTTGAACCATTACCAAAATAGATGTAACATTGTTATCCAGGTGCTTGGGGCAGCACATTTTTAGGTTAAAATGCCTTTTTTTTTTTTTTTTAAATTGAATAGAAAAAAACAACAGGGAAGGTTTTTCAAGGGCAGCATCTCCGTAGACTCTAATGTGGATCAAAGACTTTGTGGGGTTGGGTGATCATAGCCAGCAACAATGAACGAAGTTACTCAATGGGAGGGCTTGGAAATTAGAGAAGTTTTCCTCCAGCAAATAAGTTATTTAGAATAATGTTAATTTGTTTTTCAAGATATAAACTAGAATTACTTAGTGAAATCAAGGTTATCATCCCCGTGTGTCAAGACAACTTTGTTGAAACAGAATGTTTGTGAAGACTACCTGATCCATTGCAAATAATATCTGAATACTTAAGTCGAAAATAGACTTTTTGTGAAAACATGCAGGACCACTATGTTTTCCATTCATTCACAGTGAACTTTTTAGAACAATGTCATTGTGTTTCTGGTAGCTTTGGGAAGATTCCTTTACCCAATGTAGTCATTCATTCATTTTTCACTCCATACTCAAGCATTTTCTTCTGTGTGATGAAGTCACTGACTTTCCTAAGCATATTCTGTGTTTGTGAGAACACATGTGTGCATACATACATTCCAGCCCTGCGTCCAAAACCATTGCACTACTCACTCACTGTTACTAGTTTCTATGTGTTGTCTCATCTTTGTGGACTATGCCAAGGATGCAGAATTCCAGGCATATTGGTTAGCATTGAAGATTTAGCAATAAGGCAGAACTCCTTCATCAAGAATTTGTCTTAAGGCACTATTAAAAATTTCTCTGCCTTTACATTTCTCTTTGTTATCACAGGATTATGGAATATAGTGGTCAGAAAGGAAGTGAGAATACTTTTTTATGTGTTATCTGAAACTCTTATGTGGCAATTTGACAATTTCCCTTCTGGTGTTTATTGTTTGTTTGTTTTTTATACTGGGGATTGAACCACTAAGTTTACCATTAAGCCAGCCCCTTTTATTATTTATTTTGAAGCAGAGATTCACTAAATTGCTGAGGGCCTCATAAAGATACTGAGTCTGGCCTCAAACTTGAAATTCTCCCATTTCAGCCTCCTAAATTGCTGGGATTACAGGCGTCCACCATTCCCTTCAGTTTTCTTGAAGAAATTTTAAAAAATCTTTATGTAATTATTCAAAGTCATTTATAGATTTAGGTACTACCATAGAATCACTCCTAAATATTTCTTCAATGTGGCTCCAATTTTTTTTTTTTTTTAAACAGGTGTTGAACCCAGAAGTACTTAACCACTGAGCTACATCCCTAGCCCTTTTTTTTTTTTTTTTTTTTTTTTTGTTAAATTTTGAAACAGGGTTTCGCCAAGTTGCTGAAGACCTTGCTAAGTTGCTGAGGCTGGCTTTGAACTTGCAATCCTCCTGCCTCAGCCTTCCAAGTTGCTATGAATATAGGCAAGAACCATTATGCCCACCCAATGTGGCTCCAATTCTGAGAGCACTTATTTTGTCAATAATAATAACAAGTATTAGAATACCATAAAAATTAGATCTCTCTCTCTTTTTTTAATACTATTCATCTATATTATCTGTGTTTTCAAATCTCATTTTTGTTTTGTTCTTACCCTGTTCATATCAGGATGTATTTTTATTTCCTTTAAAGCCTCTTACAAATTCTTTTTATTTTCTCACTTTACTTTCTAGAGGGTTCTGCATATTTTTTATTTCCCCTTGATAATCTCTTCCTTTTTGGCCACATTGTTTTTGTCTAAGCTACTTTCAAGGTTTCCAGGAAACTAGATTCCTCTCTAACTTTTTGATCATTTGTGCAATGGTTTTCTGAGCATTCTTAATTGTTTCCTAAAGCGACATCCAAACTCTTGGTCCTGTGGCTTTTACTATATTATAGAACCATGATAAATGTTCATAATAATGACCTTGACGTAACAAGAAAATACCAACTTATTACAAGTATATGCTTTTATTTATATGCTACTTTTTGGTGGGAGATTTTAATACTGAATGAGAAAGGGTCCTTGTTCTCCAGCATCTTACCATCTAGTAGGCAATGTGTGCAAAAAGGTCTAACAAAATGTGGCTTATTTGTATGGGATGAGAGTACCTGAAAAGATATGAGAACCAAGAAATCATTTTCTGCTAGGATGGGCTGAGAAGTTTTCATAAAAGATTTCACTGGAATTGGAGTTGAACATGGAGCCTTAGAAATAATTTTAAGAAGATAAAAGAGGCAAAGAGACATTATTCTCAGAGGGAAGTCTGAAGGACACACAGCAAAAAAAAAAAAAAAAAAAAAAAAAAAAAAAAAAAAGAAAAGAATAAATTGAACTGGCTGCACCAGAAAGTTCATCTAAGGTAATAATTGTAATATTGCTGTAAAAGTAGATGAGAGTTAGACTGGGAGAAAACCTTGTTTGATAGTCTAATATTTTATATTTAATTCAGGAGGGCATAGGAATCTATTGATCTTTCTTTTTCTATTTTTTCTTTTTTCGGCAGGATCTTGTTGTATTGCCCAGGTTGACCTTGAACTCACGATTCTCCTGCCTCAGTCTCCCAAGAAGTGATTTGAAATTATATATATTTTACAGTGGTAGAGAATAGCCAAGGGCTTCGCCCATGCTATATAAGAGCTCTACCACTGAGCTATACCCCCAAACCCATATTGACTTTTTAAAAAATTAGGGTAGTGATGTGATAGAAAAGTCATAGGGAGAATAACTTGATAGCAGTGTGCACATGGCCAGAGTGGGACAGAATGGAGGAGGTAGCTGTCCTGATCCAGGAGTGAGCTCACTCATGCTTGAGTGACATTTCTGTCAGAAGTGCCTTGATGTGTAAGATGGGGATATAATTTCTAAGGAGGTAGAGGTACTACTTTGGAAAGAAAGTTGATTGTGTTTATTTGTGGTGGTAGGTCATTTAGGAGAATTTTCCAGCGTGGTGTAAGGTTATGGGACCAGTGCTCATGCCTCAAAATGGGAAAGTAAACAAAGTATTACTTTATACCACTGTTCAGGCACAAAAGAAAAATAAATGATGTTTAGCAAACAGTCTTTCTTCTTTCTGGTCCTTCTTAGCAGTCATTGTTCAGTCTTTCCTAAGACAGCAAAGGCCCAGTTTTCTTTTTAAATAAATATAGAGAATGTCATAAAGAATGAAAGGATCTGATAGTAGTACACTAATTAACCCTTAGAAAATTACTAACAAGAGTCTTTTAGCCAGGCACGGTTGCGCATGCCTGTAATCCTAGCACTTTGGGAGGCTGAGGCAGGAGGATCACGAGTTCAAAGCCAGCCTCAGCAATGGCAAGGCACTTAGCAACTCAGTGAGACCCTGTCTCTAAATAAAATACAAAAAAGGGCTGTGGATGTGACCCAGTGGTCGAGTGCCCCTGAGTTCAATCCCCGGTACCACACATACACACACACACACACACACACACACACACAAAGAGTCTTTTGATGCAAAATAAATATTCAGGGATGGTTTAAGGATCTCTGCAGTGAAGTGGTTCATCTAATGTTCAGATTAGAAATCCTTTCATTTTCAGCCATGACCTGGCAAGTCTGGTTCCTTTGACTTATTCTTAGATTTCAATGAGTGCAACATTATTAATATTTTGGAGAAAGGTGATGGTCAACGTCCTGTTTATGGATTAACATCAGTTTTATTATTTAACCTTGTGTTAAAAGCAGTTGCTTTTATTATTATGTATTCTAAATTAGAATGCTAATTTAGTCAGTTTTGATAGGCTTATCTCCAGTTATAATGCACAGACTTTTTTTTTTTTGAAGTCATGCATACTTAACCAATTTTCACTAGTTATAAGTGGTTAGGTATTACTTCCTGTTGAATTAGCAGTTGCTGAGTAGTTGAGTCTGTACAATCCTGCAATCCACTAATGTGATATTTAATGAGGAGACATCAGTCTGGAGAAAGGTAGTCAATATAAATCAGTGTTTACAAAGTGTGATTAACTCTGAAATATTTCATCAATGCTGTGGTCCCAGGCAGCCTCTATGCTAATTACTAGAATCTGCGCATGTTTCAGGGGACTTGGAGGGACCCTGAGTATTGCAAACACGGAGCAGCAAAATTGCAATTATGCTCGGACCGTCTCTGATGACAATTTATGCATTTGGTGTGATGACCTCCCCCTTCCCAAGAGGGCAATAAACAGAATGCATTTTCATTAAGATACTAATGCACTTAATCACAAGGGGAAAGGGTTAGGAAGTAGTGAAAGACCTTCAAGCACTATGTGACAGACCTGATAGGGGAGAGAAGCTTTATTTTAAAGGCAGTTTCTTTACAAAGCTGTGGGCAGCCCAGAGCACATCTCATATACTGGCATTGTCTCAGACTGGGAAATATTTGAAGTTTGAATCTTCTTCTGGTTGCATATTTATCATATCAAGTGTGTAGGCACTGCCGCAAGCAGCAAGTAATATAAAGTCTAATATTCAAAATATAACTTCATAGCAGTTTATTCTTAATTATTACCTTTTCAAGGAGCTGAAGTGTTTGGAATTAATTATGCAATTCATGTACCAAACCCGATGATGGTGTTCAATGGTGATGACCATCATCATCATCAGTAAACATTTACTGAGCAAAGGATTTATTTTATGGCTCTGGTAGCTGGTAAGTCTTGCAGGTAGAACTATGTAATCCCTATCCCTTCCCTCTAGGAATTTGCCATAAAGCTCTGCATTAACCTCCTGATCATCTTGTACTGTGAGGTTTATGTTGTTCAGTGTCAGAAAAACAATAAGCCTGATGCGTCAAAATGCTAGTCATCTTTGGATCCATAGGTTCTAAAACAAGTGTGCTTTGCTTAGGTAGACTTTGCTTAGTGGTCCTTTCCTTAGTCTACCCGTGCAAAGTAATAGTCTTCCAGAAAGTTAGGATCCAAAAGAAATTTCAAAGAAGATTATTATCATAAAATTCTGATTTTAAACTTAAGTTTTTGAAGAGCTTCATCATATGTCCTCTTGTTGTTCAATGCATCCTCAGTGGTAGTAGCACAGTATCCAGATTCATGGCATTTCTCATCTTCCCTACAAGAGGAAACTCCTGTGACTTTTGGGGGAGGAGGGAGCAGGAGTTTCAGAGTTGACATTTTCTTGGGGATGCTACTATCTCTTGGGTCTTGCAAATCTAACAGCTTCTTTTCTTTCAACTCTGTGTTTTAGGCAATATAGAATATAGCTGCCCTGCCACAAACGAATGTGAAATCACAAAGCGCAGACGTAAATCTTGCCAGGCTTGCCGCTTCATGAAGTGTCTAAAAGTGGGCATGCTGAAAGAAGGTAAGGCACTTGTCTAGTGTCCCTGTGCTTTAGGTTTGGGGGGATGGGATTTGGAGGTACAGGGAATCCCATTAGTTTTAGAAAAAAAAAAAAAAAAAAAAACAGGAAAAAACAGGGTAGCAGTAAGCACCCTACATTTGATGTCCCTACTTCTTCTTGGCCCCTGAACTTTCTGATACATCATTGCTAACTGCTTGACATTAACCAGAAGGACAGGTAGGACACATCTGATTTACAGTTGAACATACCAGGTATGCTTCACAGTTATGATCTTGTCCACTTTACAGTTTGCAGAAAGAAAAAAATGAAGACAACCAACTGAAATCTCTTTGCTTTTTATGTCATTACCAGGTTCACATATTTTTAAAAAATTTGTTCTAATTAGTTATACATGACAGTAGAACACATTTTTACATATCATATGTAAATGAAGTATAACGTTTCATTCTTCTGATTGTATGTGATATAGAGTTACACTGATTATGTAATTATATATACACAAAGGGTAATAATCTCCAATTCATTCTACTATTCTTTTTGCCCCCATACTCCCCTCCCTTCAGTCTCCTTGTCTAGTTCAAAGTACCTCTGTTCTCCCCCACCCCACCCCTTATTGTGAATTAGCATCCACATATCAGAGAAAACATTCAGCCTTTGGTTCTTTGAGATTGGCTTATTTTGCTTAGCATAATATACTCTAGTTCCATCCATTTACTGGCAAATGCCAAATTTCATTCTTCTTTAAGGTTGAGTAATATTCCATTGTGTATATATACCATAATTTCTTTATCTATTCATTGGTTGGAGGGCACCTATAATTTAGCTATGGTTCACAGATTTTTAAAAATTAATCTTGGGTTAAAGCACTCTTTATTATTTTCTAACCTTATTTTCTACTCAAAAGGGTTCATAATATGATATTAAAATGGATTTTTATTTGTTTTCAGTTAAGAGATAACTACAACAAACACAAAATATGAACAGTGAACATGTGTCCCATGTTAAACAAATTTCCTAAGCTTACCCAGTTAGTAACAGGTGGTGCCAGGAACTGAACCCATGGATTGCTGGATGCCTCTCACCTATTCCACACATGTCAAAGGACCTGAAATATTTGTATATTTCAGCATGTTTATCAAGACTAACATTTCAGCTTGAAGATAGAGAAAAATTGTTCTTTTCCTTAAAAGGCCTACTAATTAATCTTTTATTTTTTTTTAATGTGTTTCTGTGTGTTTTGGAGATATGCATTTTACGTATTACATTTAGACCTTTCTTTTTCCTCTTCAGAAAATCTACCAGAGTTTAAAGTAAATATGATAATTTGTAATGTAACTAAGAGAAAATATAGTAAAGTTTCAAAAAATTAGGTTAATTAAATATTTAAAGTATAGATACTATTGCATCATACAATAATGCTTTATTCCTGGGGTTTACCTTATTAGTTTGTATATGTTGTTGTCACTGGATATCCTCATTTTTTTTAATACCTCTAAGTCCACATAGGCCCAAGTATTAGTTGAACTTGAGCTTTGGGGGTGTTATTACTAGATCTCATGATTTTATCCAGTTTCTTCCTGTTCCAATTTCCTGTGTGCTATGACATAGGAAGATTAGTGGATTAGATTATATTCCAGTACATGGAATTTATGCCATATTTGTTTCCCCTTTATTTGTCTACTAGGAACAATGAAGACCCTCTCGAATTCTTCTTCAGTTTTGCTTATCTCTTGAAAAAGAGCTATAAACAAACATATAACTTAATAATTAAAGCATAATGAAAGGTGATCAACATCCATTATCAAGAAAAGATAAAATGCAAATTGTCTTGTGGATGACTCAATTTATGTATGTCTATAGAGGTAGGGGAGAGGGACGTGGAAAGGAGAAAGAATGGGAGAAGGTAGCTACACTGTGATAGTATAGGCATGGAGAAGATTGGTGTGAAGGTTACACTGGTGAATAAAAATGAGAACGGGGATCCTTTGGCACTGTTAGGATTTTTCACAGTTAACATGTTTCATATTCATCATCTGTTTGCTAAATATTTATTAAGATCCTCCAATGTGCCAGAGACTAATGTAGGCTCCAGTGATGTAAAAATGAGAAGACAGACTAGGGTACTCTTGCTAGTGAGAATTTATATGAAAATGACAAAAGAACCATTTTTGACAAAGGCAAACACATACATAAAACTCAACAACAACAATCTAAACCATAAGACAAAAAAAAAAAAAAAAAAGAAAAGAAAAAAAAAGTTTCCTTTTAGTTAAGATAATGATAATTGCTTACTGTATAAAACTTTTGTAGCCACTGCCTTAAACAAGCAAAGGACAATTCAGAATGTAGATTTGACCCCAGCATCACACAAAACCAAACCTAACTCAGAATGTAATAATGAGTGATAGGCACTTTTTAGTCTTCATTATACTTATATTGCCACTTTGTTAGACAGTGGAGATTTAGGCTAAACTTATTCTTAAGAAAAGTTTAATTAAGAGCCTTTTCAAACTCTTGAAAGTTGAGGGATCATGATTTTTTAAAAAAGCAAATCAGTTGTTTTAAATGTTATAAAAGTAATCTATCAATGCATATATCCTACATGAATGTGTCCTAGATTTGGAATACCCATCCCTCCCCCTCCCCCCCCCCAAAAAAAGAAAAAGCTAAAGTACATGGAGATTCACCTTCATTTCTAGGAAGATAGAGTTTTTTTGATTAGTTTTATTTTTACCACTATAATTTAGTCACCTGATTGTCCTTCTAGGTCTAAAGAGGGGAATGAAAAAATATTTTCCCTTAAACAATTTTTCTAGTTGTAGCTTTTAACAGGAGCATTCCTGAAGGGTGGCAGGAGTGAATGGAGAGGTGTGAACTATGTTTAATTAAACATTGTTGGTGAAAGTAAACGGGACTCTGCTTATCTATAATTCACACCTCTTCAGTTGCTGTTATCAAGCCTTTAGAGGATCTGTTTTCAAGGGAATTGCTGCTATTTCTGATATGCTCAAATAATAATTTATTTTCCTTTACTTCCTTCTGCCCACTTGGATAGCAAAATCTCAGTTCTCTAAGCCTCACTTCCCCCTCCTCCAAACAGAAAGGTTGGGGGTGAGTAAATATGGCATATTCTTTTTTCTTTTATACTTAAAAAATGTGGTGAAATATTACGTTACATCCTGCATATAAATGCACAATTATGTTTGGCCATCTCCTTGGCCCAAGACTTGCTTTCTAAGCCTGGAGAGAATGATACCGTCTTAAACGTATCTTTATGGATGTAGAGGGATTTCAGTCCCATGCAGTATGTCAGAGATCATGATGTAGTAAATCTATTCAAATGTAAACCTGTTCAATTCAATTACCAGTCCATAATAAAATTTGCTGCTACAACCCCCGTGTTGACCACAGCAGTCCATACAGGCTGATGGCACAGCGGGTCTGGAAATTGACAGACAAAATCTATTTAAACAAAAAACAGCATTAGTTCTAGAATCTGAAATGAAATCAGATTTCAACAGCTTTGATGGGAACCTTCTTTCCTTTCACAGGTATTTTTATTCAACTCGCCAAATGCATCCTAGATAAAGGGCTGCCTGAGGGAAATGAAGTTTTCATTAAAACGGTGGTTTATAGAAAGCTGAGACCTTTCCCATTTTACAAATAATAATTCTTAGTTATATTGAGTGGCATTTCTCCTAATTGAGGCATATCCTTTTGAGAAGCTGAGTGTAGTTTGGAGCGTGAAAGGGAAGTGATGGCTTAGTGGGCAAATTCCAGTTGTATCTCCGTGTGCAGAATTAAATTCTTACTAGTTATGCCTTCTCATTTGCTGGCACCAGAATTATATCTGAATGAATGAATGATGTTTGATTTCAGTGTTAGCATTTTAAACTTGTGTGTGTGTGTGTGTGTATACATGTGCATACGCATGCGCGCTGCTGAGAATCAAACCAAGGACCTCACACATGGTAGGCAAGTGCTCTACCAAAGAGCTATACCCCAGCCTAAAATTGGCATTTTTGAATCAAAAATTATTACCAGTAAAGCAAAAACAAAACAAATAAACAAAAATCCTCAGAAAACCAAATGAACCAAACAAAATCCCTCAATGAACAGTTGTGTTGGAGAAAACAACATAATGTCACACCATCACAAAACTTTCAGAAGTGCTGTTAGCAAACAATAATTCATTCAAGTCCAAGTGGTGGGACCATTCAGCATCCTGAAAAATCCCCTCATCTTTCTCCCTGCTCTACTTTGCTGGTAAACGTCACGAATGATGGGCCAGCATTATTTTTTCAGCATTATACCATACTGTATGTCAGAGAAAACCCATCTATTACTTGATATCTGGTCTCAACATTCCCTTTTCATTTTTTTCAGGTATTGCTTATTTGAAGGAAAAAACAAGAACTAATCAAGGTGTACCTATAAATCTGGTCAAGATTTATTTTTATTTTGATCTCTCTCCTTGGTTATTTAAAGGCTATTGTAGGGCATACCGGTTCAGTTTTCTCTTTGTCAGTAGCAAACAGGGACATTTTATGAAAGCAATAATTATTTTATGTAGGTATAGAATTCACTGATCAGAGAACTGAAGGACGTTTTGATATTTATTGGCACAATGGGTTTTACTTTGGCAACTCAAGTGTTTTTCTTCTAAACTCTTGCAGGTGAGCAAAAGAGTTATGTTTATGCGTGACATTGTCTGTTCCCTAGCCAGGTCTGCTTCCATGAAAAACGTAGATGAATCAGGCAACAGAAAGGACCAGTTTAATTATTTTGCACCAAGAAAGTGTGGCATTTACTTGCCTTTAATTTTATTTTTAAATGCAGAACCAGGGATTGAACCCAGGACCTTGCCAAAGGGAGGCAAGCACTCTATCCCTGAGCTATATCATCAGCCCTCTACTTGCCTTGAAGAAACTGCTACTTAACTTTTTTTATCTTCATTTTCACCTATAATATAATGATATCAATAATAGTATTTATAAATAAAGTTTTGTGAATATTGGATAAAATATTGTGGGTGGCATGTAGTGCAGTGGTAGAGCATTTGCATAGCATGTGGAAGGTTCAGTCTCCAGTAAGATACACCTAAACAGACACACAGGATATTACAGGTTAAGTGCTTACCATGCCCTGTGACCTAGAGTGAGGACCAGTTCAGAATTAGCTACTGTTGCCAGAGACAGAAAGAGTCAGCTAATTTTGATCTGGTAAGAGTTTTGTCTTATTGTCAGGGTTTCCTTGTCAGATGTAACCCCTGGACCTGAGACAAGTTTGTAACTTCTCTAAGCTGTGCTTGTTAATTAAACCTATTGAGGTAAAAACAGAGTTCCAGCATGGACACTGAGTCTGGGACATGGTGAGCAGGAGATAGGATGAGTTAGAATCTGGGTATTATAGATATCAGATCAACTTGCTGGACCAACCCAAGGTCTTATAAAATTATACTTTGACAGCACCAGTGGCCTTAAAGGTTCTTTCCGAAGTTTTTTATAGAAGCACATCAATAAGTGAAAATTTGTTCAGAAATTTACTCTTCAATATGTGACCTTATGTCAAATGAAGAAAAACAACAGCATAGAAAGAGAAAAAGGGACTTAAGCCCAAACACAAGTTTTCACCAACAGTGTT
Organism: Tamias sibiricus; assembly: GCA_025594165.1. Lineage (NCBI taxonomy): Eukaryota > Metazoa > Chordata > Mammalia > Rodentia > Sciuridae > Tamias > Tamias sibiricus. Next base: position 48,941,996 of record CM046669.1, on the reverse strand, counting down.
AGAGGTGAAGAATGCTTCAAGCTAGTATTTACCTTCAGAAAGAATTACTCCTTTATCTGAAAAGGAAAAGGAAGAAGAGGAAACAGCAGCAGCCTGGTGGGGGTAAAAATTATAGGATAGAAATAAATTTAAGTAAATATCAACAAATAGTAATTGAGCTTTCCCACATGCCTGGCAAAATATTATGCTTTAGCTTTTAATTCCATTTTTTCCACTACTTGGCACTGTGATTTTTAGCAGGCCCTTTGGGCTCTAAGAGTCTCCATTTCTATATGTGCAGGGAATTGGACTATATTCTTTCTATATTAAAATCATGCCAGTTATATTTTAAAATGACGGAATGCCTACAGGAACACCATATTAATATATGACATGAAGGTACCATACAGGAGATGATGATGATGGAACTGTAATATAAACTGTGGTTTGATAGACATAGTTAGTGCCTCCTGCTATTTTGTAAATTTTGTCTTAACTGAAAACTCCATATACTTTTCACTTCTATAGGACTAGCAGGAAATGTTATGCATATAAGAGTTAAGTGAGAGTTGAAGAAGCAGTAGAGTAATTAATAGGTATGTGAATACTTAGGAATTGAAGTATTGATTATATATTTTGCCTGTGTTTGAAAAACGTTCACTCTTTATTTCCTCACATTTTCTACCTACCATCTCTGTCAATGTATTGAAGTACAGTAAGTATAGTTTTATTTCTGTGGGCATCTGAAATCTCATAGATCTGCTATTAGTCAATTTGTATCTGAAATTTTATTATTACATTTTTAAAATAAAAAGTCTTGACAACAGCAGGAGATATGAGAAAGCTTATTTAATTTTAAATGCCTCGTAAATATTTCCTATGGGGGGGAAATAAGTTGTTAGATAGTATAGTTATTATGTATTTATAGATATCACTACTTGGTTTTTATATATGATTTGACTTCTTCAAGGTATGTTTCTATTACAGAAGTGATCAATGCCATCTATGCTTATTTTCCCTCACTTTTTGGGGGGTTGGTACCAGAGATTGAATTCAGGGACACTCAACCACTGAGCCACATCCCCAGCCCTATTTGGTATTTTATTTAGAGACATGGTCTCACTGAGTTGCTTAGTGCCTTACTTTTGTGGAGGCTAGCCTTGAACTTATGATCTTCCTGCCTCAGACTCCTGAGCTGCTGGGATTACAGGTGTGCACCACTGTGCGCAGCTACTTCTTCCACTTTCAAAAGTCTAAAAATATTAATTCCAGATTCCAGGTAGGAAATTGGAACAATATGGTAGAATTGTGATCCTTACCTTCAGGATACAGTAAAAACAGGTTGGGAATCAGCATTTGCAGTAAGTCACTGTTTACTGTGGAAAGGGTACAGGGTATTCATGTTTAGCTATCAAGTTAAGACCCCATTCAGTACAGAAAAGTGGGACCCTGGGTGTTGGATTCTAAGCACATAAGGAACCCGAGGTTCAGAGAATTTCAGTGACTTGTCCCAGGTCCCACTGTAGATAAAGAGGGGATGGGATTAAAAGGCAGGTGTGTTACATTCCTAGGTCCATCCTCTATCTTCATTAAGCTTGACATAGCCTCAGCCAAACAAGGAATCTTTCCTGCTCCATACTGGGGTCACATGTGCACATCTCATCAGTGACTGGAAATAGTTATTTGGGTTTGAAATTAGAAAGTGGTACTGGAGATTCCAGGCATCAGCCAAGTAAATGGGTCTAAACAGGGGACTGAGCCTGAGGTGTACATGCAAGTGTCAGTCCTTAGGGAGGGACTTTGCCTTAGCATTCTAGTCTGAGGAAACCAGCCTCATACCTAGAGTTTAATGGAGCCTCTGAAGACACAGATAATGATGGGGATCAGGGCAGCAAAGGTCTTCACTGGATAAGGGAGCGGCCCAGAGTATCTTTCAGAGATGGTGTGTTGAAGTCTGTATCAGGAGCTGGGAGGTCAGCGTGGCAAAGTTGAAGACACTTTCTGAAAAGGGTCATGTCATCTATGCCCAGCTTAAATCCTTTGGCCTGACAAATCTTAACTCCATCAAGAATTGCCTGTCTCTGTCTAATAGAAGGTCCTCAACTTTTTTCCCTGACTCATGGATTAACAGGGCTGACCTAAAATTTAGGAAATCTTCGAGTAAAAGAAACGGTAGGAATATGGAAGGTGAGGCAACCTTTCTTCTTCCACAGTAGAGGATTATCTGTCCAGAGGTCCTGTTTATTCTGCTATCTCATTAGAACCTATAGGATATGTGTCCTATTTCTGCCTTTTAGAGATGGGAATTGTGTGTGTGTGTGTGTGTGTGTGTGTGTGTGTGTGTGTGTGAGAAAGCGCACACGCGTGTGCACGCACGCACATATACATGAAAGAGAGTCCAAATTATACATTTACTCATTTAGCTGCCATTCTCTCTCTAGCCAGTTGTCCTGAGCCCCCAAGATATAAAGAAAAACTATTGCAGAACTGTTTTGCTGCAACCACAGCTTGAATCTTGATTTCTGTATGGCAGTGGGATCTCTGAGAGTCTTGTGGGTTTACCCTATCAGCAGGGGTAGCATAGAGCAACTTACTTGTCTAATTACCCTTCTGTTTCATATTTCCCATTTTAATAAAATGGTCATTTAAAGGGTGTAGCATTTTCCAGGTAGGCTCTCTCTAAAAAATATAAAGCTACTCAGGTCACTTAGGAACAAGTGGATTTGTTTTTGCTTACTTAAAGAACCTGCTTCTTAATTTATTCGAACAAAATCTCTTTTGTAAAAATGTCTGAAGAAGACATTGCCAAGGTGATTTTTTTTTTCTTCTCAGTATCATTATGCTGCCAAGTCAAAAACAGAAATTATTGGTAGCAAAATTTGGGTTCCTACTGCCTTCAAAAAGAAGAACAAAGAAAAGGAGAAAGCTTTAATGGTATTCAAGGAAAATATTTCTGTGTTAGATGACAGTTAATAGAACTGCGTTGACCTCACTGGTATTTCTTGCACTCTCTGTTGTAATATTATTCTAAGAAGTTCCCTCATTAATGCAAAGCATTAAACAAAATTCCCAAGTTATAACATAAGCAATAGCAAAGAGCAACTTCTTTTGTGAGCTTTGTCTTGACATTAAGCCATTTGGGAATGTATTTAAGGTGCCACAGAAAGTTTTTTCATGTACAGATACTGCATTAGTAGATGGTGACTTTTTCATGTTTTGTTGGTATGAAACTTGAATAGTCTGTTTCAAAATGAATAGCCAAGATTTTGAAGGTAAGATTAGTAACACATTCTTGAGAGTTTAATATGCATTAGGCTGTATACTTTAGTTGAATTTTTATTTTTGTTAATCCTTACAATGACCCCTGACAATAGATATTTCTCCACTTTACAGAGGAAATAAAGCTTAGAAAGATTATGTTTATGTTAGTTAGCTTTTCACCACTGTGACAAAATACTTGAGAAAATCACCTTACAGGAGAAGTGATTTATTTGGGCTCCTGGTTTCATTCTATGGTTGACTGCTTCCATTGTTACTGGGCTGTGGTGAGGCAGAACATCATGTCAAAGGAGCATGGTAGAGCAAAGTCACTCACAACATAGAAGCCAAAAAGCCAAGCAAGAGGCTAGGAATAAGGAGTTGTCCTCAAGTATACAACCTGAAGACCCACTCCCTTCAACTAGATCCCTACTCCTGCTGTTTGCACCCCTTCCCAATAGTCTGTTCAGCTGTGAATCCATCAGTGGGTTAATCTATTCATGAGTTCAGAGCCTCCTGATCCATTCCCTTCCCCAAATCCCTGCCTCTGAATATTTCTGCATTGGGGATCAAACCTTCACACAAGGTTGTGGGGGATATACTGGATCCAAACCTTGGCAGTGATACTTGCTGAATTTCTCCTGGTGCTTGAGGAAGTTCAGATTCTATAGCAGGTGCTTGAACTCTGCTGCCTATACTCTGTATTTGTGTAATACAGTCTTTCCTTGTGAACTATAGGAATATTCTAATACACATTAGGCTTGGCATTCTTCATAGCCTGTGGACATCATGAGATAGTGAGCTCTTGAAAGTTTTTTTTTTTTTTTTTTTTTTGTGGTACCAGGGATTGAACTCAGGGGCACTCCACCACTGGGCCACATCCCCAGCCCTTTTTTGTGTTTTTATTAGAGGCAGGGTCTCACTGAGTTGCTCAGTGCCTCACCGTTGCTGAGGCTGGCTTTGAACTCACAATTCTCCTGCCTCAGCCTCCCAAAGTGCTGGGATTACAGGCGTGCACCACGGCGCCCAGCTTAGCTCTTGAAAATTTACTGAAATACCTTCCAGGTTTTTTTCTTTAAACCAGGATTCTCTTCAGTGCTTCAAATTCCTCACCTTATGTCCAAAAATAGCTGAACTGTGTGGGAAGGCAGTAAGTGACCCGCCACTGTGAGAGAGATTTAAGGGAACAAGTTCAAGTTCAGGGTGAGACTAGATCTTTTATGTTGATTTCCCATTCTGAAATTCTCATTATCACAGCAAAACCTTTGCAATAACTTTTTACCACCCCCCTTTCCTTCCTGGTGCTGGGGATTGAACTCAGGGCTTCGTGCATACAAGCACACTTACCACTGAGCTATACTCCCAGTCAATTTTGGAATAACTTAACAGTTATGAACAATGTGAATAAACATCAACAACACTCAAGATGTTCAATTCCTACAAATTCTATTTAAGGGATCTGTGTTCTTGTCAAACAATGTAAGGCATTTTGATAAATACAAATTGGAGCATGGAGGAAAATTTTACGTGATGGCATAGTTTCATGCTCTGGCTCAGTTTTTAGGAAATGAACTTCAGAGCAACATTTCTTTTAAGTCGTGGCTTTGTAGAGAGCATCATCTGCCTCAGTTGTTTTAAAGATGTGGCTATAGTGTGACGCTTGGGTGGTGTTTTAGTTATCTTTTCATCACAGTGACCAAAATACCTGACAAGAACAAATTTAGAGGAAGAAAAGTTTATATAGTTTATTTTGGCTCATATTTTCAGAGATTCAATCCACTGTTAGCTGACTCCATATCATAGCTTTTGGCCTGAGGTGATACAGAACATCACGGTGGAAAGGTGTGGCAGAGGAACATGGCTGAGGACATGGCAACCAGGAAGAAAAGAAAGCGAGTACCACTCACCAGGGGCAAAATATAACCCCAACGCCATGTCCCCCAGTGACCTACTTCCTGCTACACCCTTTCTATCTACAGTTACCACCCAGTTAATCCATCAGTGGATTAATCTACTGATTAGGTTATAAGTCTCATGAGCTAATCATTTTACCTCTGAAAATTCTTGCACAGTCTCACAGTGTCTTTTGGGGAGACACCTGATATATAAACCATAACAGGTATTATAGTCTTACCCATTTTATAAATGGGAAATATTAAAATTCTTACATGTAAAGATTTGTTCATGATTCTGTTTACAATCCATGTGGGTTCATGGATCACATGTTCCCTCTCTCCTCCTGGATGTCTGAAACAATTTTATATTTATATATTTTTTTTTTTTTTTAAATCACAATTGCATTAGAATGAGGTAAATGATAAACTCTTGCATGAGCTAACTGAATGTAGCACTAAGAATTCTTTCAACTAAATAAATTTCCCCTTCCCCACATGAGTGTTACAGAGGACAGAAACTGAAATTATGAGAAATAGGTATTTTAGCTCCCTTCTTCCTGATATAATTGGAATACTATTAAAAGTTAATCATTTATTTGATTGTCCCCATTTGTCATCTCCATTTGCAAACTTAAAATAGGAAGCCAGCGTTTAGCTAATATGGTACAACTTTTTATTCCTTTTGAATCATACAAAAATCCCTATGGATTTAGCCCCAAGGGAGGGAAACCTGCTTCAACATTTGCTCAGGCATTGGAAGTCCAGTGACAGCACAGTAAGTGGCAAGGGATAAGGCGGAGAGGCCAGAGCATTTAGGATTCCAATGTGGAATTTTTTTCCCCACCTGTCTCCAAACAACAGAGTTTCGTTCTTTGTCACAAATACATACTTCAACGTGGTATTGATATTTATGATGTCGTACTTAAATTTAATTTCAGGGAATTCTGGTATACATTTGAACCAAGCCTTTTTTAATTCGGGTCTTGTTACCACTATGTGGAGTTCAACTCCTTCTGTGTTATATATTAGACATGATTCTGTTCATCCCTAAGTCTCCTTCAACTGAAAGTGAGCATGAGATATCGTTGAGATCTCATTCTATAGTATGCTCATGTTACTCTCTCTCTCCTCTCTCCCGCTTAGTAGGTTGAGGAGCCACCAACCAGCTTCCCTAAGGCAAGCTGTCTGCAAAGGAACAAGCCAGCTGGCTTGGCCAAGGTTGATCAATGATGAGAGGCAGGCTGGGTTCCAGGTTCACAAAAGCCACTCTGTGGAGAGTAGGTCAGCGGCTTCCCCAAAGCCAATTAGCTGGCAGAAGTCTGAGGGGCCTGGTGCTAGCCAAATTCCCTGAGCCTGATGGCACTAGTGGGGAGTCCATCCTTGGGCTTCCTGGCAAACCAGACTTAAGTGAATGGCAGATTGTGCTTTTTGAGAGGCAGTGTGTCTTTGTAGCTACTAGAACAAGTATCGGGGACCTGCCACTCCCACTCAGCATTACCCAAGTAGACTACACAGCTTAGGCATAATAATACCTGACCCTCAGGTGTGATGGGCTTCAGCAGATTATCCACATCGTGAACTTATTTTTTACCTTACTTCAGCTGAAATGCTTTTTGATGTTAACACAAGTATGAATCATGCCATTAAAAGAAGTTTAACATGGAAATGGTTTTAGGGACAGGAAGCATTCTAGGGAACTTTGACAGGAGAGTTAGGATTTCTACTATTTTAAAAGGGTCCCTTGTAAGTGATTCTTCTTTCATGGATGACAGTCTGGGATGAAATGGGACCTATGACCAAACCCAAAGGCAGAGATTCTTAGCATTTGCCTTGTGGTCAGTCTGTTTCTCCAGAGATTGTTTGTATCTGGGGTGGCAGCCTCTTTCCTGTTTAGCTCAAATACTAATTTTTCATCTGTTAAGTCTTTTCTGCATAGGCTGCTTAATCATAATTTTAATATACCTGGACTATTAAAGTCTCTTAGTATCTCAGGGATGTGGAGAAGTTAAGGAGTACAGTATGTCAAAATGAGATAATTTTCTCCGTTCTCCTATACTACGCAACCTTCAGGTTTGCGGTAACTCATAAATATGGCTTCCAGCTAGCTACAACAGCCCTTCCTAATTAGTTTCTAGTTAGATCTGGTTACTGTTACTGTTCTAACTTCAGTTTTGTGTCTCAGTTCAAGACAGCATGTTGCCCAATTAGGAAGTGAAGTCCTTTTGCCTGGCTCTACCTCTCAATTCTCTGCTATCATAAGTATTTTTCTTAAGGCCACCTGAGCCCTCGCTTAACAGTTTCTCTCTAGATTGTCCAATTAATATTCAGGAACTAAGCTGTTCCCTCTCATATAACTTTTGGAGCACACATCACTTCTTCTCCCTCTGCTGAGTCTCCTCTTTTTTTCTTTAATTTTATTGTTCCAGTAGTTTCCTCTGAAAGCCAGATTTCTTCACAACTTGGTGATTCCCAAGCTGTGATCTCTATAATTATTCCCTCTCTACCCTCACTTCCCATGGACACCTCTCTACTCGCTTAGATATTTAGTCTCTTAGACTCCAGGCCTATTAAATCCTTCAGCATCAACATTATCATAATCATTAGTATATTTGAAGCCAATTAAATGGCAATTACTCTGACCTCAGCCAGTCTTAGGCTATTATCAATTCGTGCATAATTTGGAAATATTTGGAAGAAAAATGGATTTTTGCCTCATAGTTTAACCTGTATAAATATTTCTATCTGCTATTCCAGAAATATACCTGTTCTTTATCTCATCTGGAATCAGGTGAGGTAATGCCTCCCAGGAGCTGCTTTCTATTTACCCATCAATTCAAGTAATACCCATTTGTAAATTCTTCTTCTTTTATTCATCCATCTTTTGTTCACCCATCCAACAAGTATATTTTGAGGACATAATCCTTACCTTATGAAGTTCTACAAATTAAAAGTGACAATGAGGCCAAGCAGAGTGGTGCACACCTATAATCCCAGTGGAGGCTGAGGCAGGAGGATCACAAGTTCAAAGCCAGCCTCAGCAACTTAGCAAGGCCCTAAGCAACTTAGTTAGACTGTATCTCAAAATAAAACATAAAAAAAAGACTTGGGATGTGGCTCAGTGGTTAAATGCCCTGGGTTTAATCCCCAGAAGCAAAAGAACAAAACAATAACAACAACAACAAAAAAAAGTGAATATGACAATGTTGGGGATGATGGTACATGCCTGTAGTCTCAGCTCCTTGGGAGACTGAGGAAGGAGGATCCCTGAACTCATGAGTTTGAGAGCAGATATGCAACATAATGAGACCCCCCCCCCATCTGAAAAATAAAAATAAAAAGTAGATATGATAGATGAGTTTTTGCCCTCATAAAATTTATCATCTGATCCTTCATGATCCTGATGACTTAAAATTGTATAGATATTACCACTTTCTAAATATACCAGTATTTGCATTCTGTTCCATATAATTTAGCATTTTAACTTCATGTTTTCCAGAGTGGGAAGTAGAGCGTAAAGATAAAAAAGCTTGGAATGTAGGATCAAATAGAGTCTGTCGATATTGATTGAGTGCTTGAAATGTGTCTAATGCAACTGAAGAATTCAACTTTTAATTTTGCTTAATTTTAATTAGATAAAATTAAATAGCCTCACATGACTGGTGGGTACCATTCTGGGCTGTGAGAAGCAAGAATCACAGTTCAATTCAAACTTTATTATACCTGTGTCATCTCAAGCCAATTACCTGTTCAGGCTAACCTGTGGTTATACATACATCAGAGGATTTTTTTGTGGCTTAAATGGAGTAATGAATGTGATATTATTGGTACAGCATTTACTGAACAATAGCACTCAGAAAATGTTAGGTGTTATTAATTTTTTGTATTCTCTTCTTCACTTTAATATGGTTCAAGGAGCAAAGCATAAACAACTTGAGAACAGGGACCCTATCTGTTTCTATTGTAGTTTTTCATGAACTTATACAGTATGTACTTATATAGTGGTGATCACTCAATGTAAATATTCAATAAAATATAACTCTTTTTTCCTTCTTTAGCTACTTTGATATACCTTTCTTTTGTATGTGTGTGATTGAACCTGGGACCTCATGCATGCTAGGCAAATTCTCTACCACTGAACTAAGTTCCTAGCCCCACTCCTCTTTTATTTTGATTTGTTTATTTGTTTAGTTGCTACCACACACAGCCAGAAGTTTCATTTTTATAACTTGGATTCAGGAATAATTTTTCATAAATAAAGCTTTTTAGAAAAAAATCATATGTAAATTATGAACACATTTTCCTTTATATGTATATGGCCATTACAGAATTTTTATTTTGGAAGTCATGTTTTTTTGAATTTACATTGACCACTCTGACAATATAGCAATTGGTATCAAAAAAAAAAAAAAAAAAAAAAAAAAAAAAGGAAAAAAAGAAGAAACAATGAGAAATGACATTCTTTTTCATCTAACTTTCCCATAGACATTGGTAATTTAGTGAATATAAATGAGAACACTAAGACCTATTTTAAATCACTCATATAAATAACTTTCCCAAGATCAGATATCTAGTAAATGGTAAGAAGGGGATTCAATCCGATATTCACAGATTCTGCAGCCCATATGCTGGAGTGATATTTATAATGAAGTTTTTTGGTTCTCCTCTTAATTCATCTGACCAGAGTGTCAAAAGGTAAAATATTGAAGTCACACAGAAGCTGCTGTTCTTTATTATCACTTCCTTTTGTTAGTAAGATCTTATTTCAGGGTATGGTTTTGGTGCCAGAGCTGTTACAAATTCTAGAATCATTGCTTATTATAGACACTCTAACACAAGAGGGCTAAGCCATACAAAAACATTATTTTTTTTTTTTTTTTTTTTTTTTTTTTTAGCGGGGTGGTAGTTCCGGGGATTGAACTCAGAGGTACTCAACTATTGAGCCATATCCCAACCCTATTTTGTATTTTATTTAGAAGCAGGGTCTCACTGAGTTGCTTAGTGCCTCACCGTTGATGAGGCTGGCTTTGAACTCACAATCCTCCTGCCTCAGCCTCCTGAGCTGCTGAGATTACAGGCACACGCCACTGTGCCGAGTCAGGAACATTTCCTGATTTCTGCCAGAATTGCTTTCTGTAGAACCAGAATATTATTCCTTGAATTTTCTATGCCAAATATTTCTGCCATTTCTTTAGATATGGTTTAAATAAGTGTGAGCTACTCATATTTCTGAATAGCAACACTTCTATGTAGAAGAATCATAGTCTATTGCCTACATGAGGTGAGTACTTTATGACTGAGCTACATCGCCAGCCTTTTTTTTTTTTTTTTTTTTTTTTTTTAGCAGAAGAGACTGCCAGTGCTCAGCATCTGTCCCCAAGAGGCTGCCCAGGTCATTGTCTGATGATTTCATTTTCTGTTTGTAGCATTGCTTTCATTCTTCACAGACAACAGGTCCAAATTTGTAGTCTGTGAACAGATGTATTCCTCAATGATGCTGTATGTGTCTGTAGGTCTCCCCAGAAGTCATTCATTAGGAACTAAAGGAGATAGTGTAGAAAAAAATAAAGCTTCACTAATGGTGACAAAGTAAGAGAAACAGAAATTCAATTCAAACATTGTGTGCCTAAGAAATGTTGGAGAATCTCCTGGTTATCTCACAAATCTTTAACTATTTGGTTATGTGCTCCAGTGGAGAAAAATCCATCAAAAGTTTTGTTAAGGTAGGAAAGAACAAAATCCCCCCAGCTTTTACAAGTAATTCTATTTCTATTTTAATGCCACTCGGGAACTGGCCTCTTTGAAAGTTCTCAAGCCTATAAAGCTAGGAATTCTTCCCTTCCTCACCTTTCTTACTTAACTTGCAGTTACAGAATCTAACTAGCAGCCTCAGTTAATGCATTGATTTTAACTGGAAACCCAAAAGGAGACAGTGTTATAGTCAGCTGAACTCTTAAACCAGTCCTGGGAGACCAGAGTCATTTGCACATCGGAAAACAGCTAATGGGCCAGGGAAGCAGAGGTTAGTTGCAGGACCTTTCTTTCTGTCTTCTTTCTATCACAGTGAGAGCTCACTGATAAAAAGTCTTCTAACATGAAGTGCTAAGGCATCTATATACCTTATTCTTTTTCTTTAGTTTTCTTTTCATTTTTCTTCAGGGCTGGATATTTCAGTGAAACTCAAGGCTGAGGGAAATGGAGGAAAAAAAATGATTACCATTAATTTCTTCTCACATTGCAAAATCCTAGCAGGCACTATGATGTCTTACCAAGTCGTAGGTTTAATATATTTGAAAACCAAAGACAGTACACTTGGAAGTGTGTTATAAATGTCCATTCTGTATAGCCTATTATCAAAATCATGGCATTTGCTAATAACTCAGAGTTGTTATGTCACCAGTTACTAGCAAGTTTTTAAATGTTTTTGCTAGCTTCAGTTTCTTCATCTGTAAATTACTGATAATAATAATGCCCCTTCTAGAGTTTGCTGATAAGAGTAAATAAGATAATGTATTTTAAATGCTTTGCTGAATGTCTGACAAATTGAAGTCCTCAGAAAATATTAGATTTTATTATCATTACCACCTTTACATTGTTGCCCAACTGCTTAGGACCTAGCCTAGCTACACCAAAGACAAATCAGTTCTGCTTGGTCTCAAATGTCATCTTCCTGTCTTTCTTTCTTTTTTTTTTTTTCCCTCCAAAATGACCGAGTGCTGTGGTCACAGCAGGCTTGGGTTGTCTTCACATTGCTTTCTCTCCTTGACTCGCAGGGGTCAGAGGTCCCTGATAATGCTCTGTGTGACTCCGGCCTGAGACCCTTTCCTGTGCTCAGGAGACCTGAAGGTGACAGGTAGGGTCAGCAAAACCTGCCAGAATTCCAGAGACCCCTCCGTGAATTCTAGGTGGACAGCAAGAAAGTCTGTCACAGACCAGAAGCAAATGACCTTGAGTCCAAAGGATCGCTTTTCATCCGGACACTGCTAACTTCTTCCAAGGTGTAATTTATGGCATCTACAGTTACTTTTGCACATGCTAATATGTTCATTCAGTTCTAGGAGGATTAAAAAATACAAGAGTCATTAGTGAAGAAAGAGCTTTCATGGAACTCCACCTAAAATATTCCACAAACGTGTTGTCCCTAAAAACTATTTTGTTGTTATTTTTGAGTCTCTGGACAACCTAGGTTTTACAGTTGCAGATAGCTTGAAACCTGTGAGTTCTTTATTTGAATTCTTAAGTTCTACCTTAAAGCCACTATTCCAGGCAGAGAAATAAAAAAATAAGAATTATTCATGCATAGCAGTACTTCTTAGTGCTCCCCTCCTTCCTTTCCCCTACTTCCGCTCTACCTTAGGATTAACTCTAGAATATTAAATAAATGTTATCACCTTAGAGTTCCGTGTAACACTGAGCACTTCAATGCTGGGTTTGTGCCTGTACTATGGGTCTCATGGTACTCAAAGTATGAATGAAAGGTAGAGGGAGAGAAAGCAAAGAGAAAGGGAGGGAGGAGAGAGAACAGAGTGAAAACAGAAAAGGAAACACAGGCTTACATAGTGCAAATGACTTGGTTCTGTTTTACTTATAACTTGCCATCTTTAACACATGTCCCGTACAATCAGAAATGCTGATGAGGCCAGAATGATCTTTGAAATTTTCTATTGTACCAATCCACACCCCCTCTTTGGGGGAAGGAGGACAGGTATCAGTGTCCTGGCCTGTCCCTTTATGGGTTGGGTTGCCTGAATGAGTCGGAGACCATCCCCCCTGGGCAGTCTGCTTCCTAGGTGGAAGCTCACTGCCTGCTGAGCTATTCCTGCACTGGCTTGTCTCTAATTAAAGTACTTGCTATGAACGATTTTTAAGTACTGGAGCTTAATGAAGTTAGAAAAAGGATTTGGATGCAGTTTGTGAAGACTTCAAATTGTTTGAGTTTTTTCTCTAGGGAGAACTGTAAAGTCTGGAGGCATTCTGAATGACTTACAATGTATTCCATTTTGTTCTTTTCAAAAATTCTCTTTTAGTGGTAGAGAACTGAAAGAAAAGCCCACTGCCCACCTTTCTCCCGCAGAACACCATAACTCTTGCTTTGCAAAGTGGCTTCTTGGGAATTTCCTAGTCTTTGAATACTGTTACCTAATTAAAGGGACGCCTGTGTCTTTAATTCTCATAGGCAGTTCTATCTTTGACCTTATAGGATCTAGGAGTTGAAAGTAAAGACGCATTCATGCAAGATAACTTGAAGCTTATGCATTTGGATGCTTATCCCTTCACTGATGCCTGAGCTGTATGCCTTTGAGATACTGGGCTAAGTAGGAAAAAAGATGATCTATATAGTTTTATGTAGATCTATGGAGTGAATTTCTCTGTTCATTGGTGGCTTTCTGCCAACCAGTAAAATGCTGGCTAATACCTTCTGTTAAGAGATCGGAGTACCAGTAATTTGTCATCAATAGTTGTAATTAGGTTTATCTACCCTTTTAGCCAATACCATAATCTTTACCAGATTGTTATTGTTTGGGGCCAAGGAGCAGAATTCAAAAAAAAAAAAAAAAAAAAAAAAAAATCACTATTTTTTACAGATTGATTTCAAAGCAGTTCAACCCTTTAGGGATCATCTTATTATCCATCCCTTATTCATTTTCCTCTCAAATATTCAAATGCTTTCTCAGAACAAAATGTCATGAAAGCCTGTCATGTATCTGAAAAATAATTAATATAATTGACAGGAATGTCGGTTTTCTGCTGAGGTGTGTTTCTCCTAATCCCACTGTGCAATCTTTAATATTGATCCAATTGTTAGGAAGTGTTGTCACTCTCCACTCACCATAACTGGGCAAAATATTTTCAGGATCAAGGATCCTTAAGCTAAGGAATATTTACATCTGTATTATAATAATCATTATGTAAAAATAGGTTTCCTTTCACTTACAGGCTGGGGCATTATGTACATAACGTCTATGTGTGTCAGAAGTGTCTGCAGGCTGAATATAGTGCTCATCCGGATTTGACAGTTTATTCATTGTGTACATTGCATATAATATTGCAAATGGCACATCCAAGTGTTGGAATCTAGGCGATAGGAGTTCAGCACTTAAAGTGTCCAGGTTGCACCTGAACTAGCTGGAGCCTGCCAGCCCCTGCAAGCCCACTGAGAGCATCTGTCTCGCCACCACCTTGCTCATGCTGTCTCCTCTGCAGGCCCTCCGATTCTTCTGACTATGAGCATAAATCATCCACCTGTCAGGAGCTCTTGCTGCCTGGATTATGCAATGTGCCTGCCTTCATTTGGAGGTGGTGTGAGCAGGAGATTGCTGCAAATGGTTTGCATTCATTTTAATGTCTTTCCAGCATTTCTTTAGCTTTAATGAGGGGATTACGATGGTGACAATGACTTTCAGAGACAATGAAAGTCTTCAAGATTATGGACTTTGCTTTGTATGTTGGCCAGAGCTCAATATGAGATCTCATTTTTTTTTTTTTTAATCCCAAATAAACCAGTGGTTTAAACATTTAGGCAAAGGAGCAGGAGAGTGCACAAAGCCAGCTGTCGAAAGCTGTACTTATCGGCTTTATAACAGTTCCCCCCAAGCTGATGAACTTAAATCAGCCGCATGTATTGTTGATCTTCAATTAGTTACTTTTACCTTTTCTCAGAAAGTGATTTTATACATATTGTGAAGCCTCTTTTTTTTCCTCCTTTGCTACCTTTCTTACTCTAGAATGAGAAAACTTGAAACTCTTCAATCATTTTAGCTTCACTAATCATTGGCATAAAGGTGAATCATACATTTGAAAAATCTCTTTTGTGTTTTGAACTTTAGTCTGCCTTGGTATATTTAGAGTAAGCTCAACAGCAAAGACTGAGATTCCCTCCCCATGATCCACCATCAAAAGGTATTAATTTTCAATGAAGAAAACTCTGCAGCCACAACAGCTTTATATATGTATGTGATATTAAAAATATAAAATTATGTTTTTAATTAATAGGACCTTTTGGCATCTTCAGGCCTCAACTCAAATGAAACATAACTAAGGTCTGTGTTTATCTGAAATCGGAAAGGTGAAGATTCTGGTGATGTCTCCACTTCTGAATAGTGAGAGCGTTTCACAAATGCTTTCAGTCACATGTAGACATATAAGGTGCATAGATCAGGTGACTGGAAGGAAAGGTTGCTTTAAAAATGGGACTTGTAACTGTGAGACACCAGTTAAAGTCAGGAGAGTGAAGCATGATGTTATATATTTTTTGTAATATCTTTTAAAAATCATTTGGATATAGTTTAATATAGGAATGTGAATGAATTATAAGGTTCATAGAACTTGAGATAAAAGTAGGCATTAGATTTAAATTTCATTTTTTTTTTTTTTTTTTCGTAGAAGCCTCCAGGATCTTCTGCATGTGTTTATTTGCTTAAGGAGGTATTCAGGGCACCTCAGGATGAGAGAATGACAGTTCTCTGCTGACTTCCTATCCCCCTGCTTCCGTACTCCAACTCTTTCCACCTCTTCCACTGTCAACACCAGAGAGCTTCCCAGTTTTCCTTGGCTACATGTGGGTGAACTTTATTCAAATTTTATTTTAATTTTATTAAGTCATTCATGAAAAAGAGAAAACATTCATGAAGAAGGTTCATATTCTTTGCATTTTGTGTGTACATATATGTCCTATGTGTACACATCTGAACCTATGCATGTATGTGTAATTTATATACATATATAATATACACTTGTGCATATATGTATTTCATATATATTTGCATATACATATATGCACACACATGTATAGATCCCATTTGAGAAAATGTCTAAATTCGATTTTATATTAATGCTGAACACACTGAGATTTGGTCTACTTTAGGAAGGGATAAACAAAGGAAGATAATTAAATAGTGCTCTAGAGAACCTGGACTCTTTAAAACAAAATTCTTGATAACTCAAAATTATATTTTCCTCTCAACAATATTTTCAAACATCTTAGTTACACAAAAAATCTTTGGGGACTTGAAATGTGATAAAAACACACTTCCCTGGTATTCAAGCCACAAACAGTTTACCAAGGTAATATGTAACCATCAGATCTGGAGAAGGGAGCTTTGTCTATGCAGTTAGTGTGGTGACAGATTTTTGTGTACACTGAAGAAGTGACTATCTGGAAATGTAGTTTGAACATGTCAACTTCCTGTGGGCATTTTTGGAGATGCAATTGGATTCAGTGAATGAAGCATACAGAATCAGACTTCCACACTTGGAAGTTTACAGGGCCACTAGTAACAAGTTAGCGCTCTTGTTTTTTGCCAGTTTTTAACAAGATTGAAAACTTATCATGATTTCTTCTTCAAATCTTCATCTACAGTTGTAATCTTACAGAATCAGCTTCCCAGAAAAGAAAGTGTGTTTCATCATCATTTTTACCCGTCACTGACAAATCAAACTTTATGTATATTTAAAAAAGAAAAGAAAACAGGAACATTTGAAGAGATAAATGCAACACAACACTGACAAAATCTGATGAAAAATCTCCCTCTTTTATCTATGGAGAAATTAGGTTTATCATCAGGAAAGCATTCTCTTTTCATTTTCTGAAAGGTGCTTTTTGACAGACCCTTTGCAGTGGACGTCACACTCACAAAACATGCTGTCACAGGGCTATTTGAATATGGTGACAGGCTCATTATCATGTTGAAGACTACTGACAACACTGCAGAGGGGAAATGGACAGGGCTGCCAATCAGCTGTTGAAAAGACTGTGGTTGAAATAGGGTTTTTTGTTCCAAGAACAGTAGTACAAATTGACTGCATTAATTCTTTTTATTATAGCCGTGCACACTGTAGTTAAGGGCTCCGGCGGGTTTCCATTATCAATCCCTGTTTTCAGCAGGTTTATTAGCTGGCCATAAAAATTTGTTCCCAGCTGAAATTTGGCAGAGGTTGAAGCCTTTTCCTACAACATTTAGTTGTGTGGTTTGCGTGTGTGTTCGTTTTACTAACAAAAAAAATTTGCCCAAGTGAAGTTCGATGAGCATCTAGACAAGACTTCCAAAGTCTTACTGTATAATTCAGTCATCACTGTATGTTGGAAGGGAAAAATAACTGAGTCTGATAATCTATGATGGTGTTTTAGGGCATCAAAGTCTCTCTACTCACAGAGAATGAAGAAACCTGATGTGCTACAAACCAAAAATCACAAAAGTGGAGGTCATGAAGCAAGCAGTTTTTCCTGCCACTCCTCAGTGTTTGTCACCTAACCCCGACTTCATGGTCAAAAAACAATAGGTGTTTAAAAGTCAAATTATTTCTCCATTGTTTTCAGTCATTTCATCAGGGATTTTGCTTACATTGATGGTGTCAGAGTTTTCATTTTTGTGTATATTTTTGGAGAAGCAGTTGGTCTCAAAAATGTGTATGTGTAGTCCTTTTATTTACTTATTTATTTTTGGTACCAGGGATTAAACCCAGGGGTGTTTAACCAACTGAGCGCCACCCCAGACTTTTTTATTTTTTTATTTTAGGAAAGCATCTCCCTAAATTGCTTGAGACTTTGCTAAATCACTGAGGTTGGCTTTGAACTTGCAATCTTCTTGCCTCAGCCTCCCATGCTTCTGGGATTACAGGTGTGCACCACCACGCTCAGCATGTGTAGTCTTTTATTTTTATTTATTTATTTATTTATTTAAAATATTTATTCATATGTTATAGTTGTACACAATGCCTTCACTTTTACGTGGTGCTGATGATCGAACCCGGGCTGCGCATATACTAGACAAGTGCTCTATCGCTGAGCCACAACCCCAGCCCTATGTGTAGTCTTTTAAAAATTAATTTTATTTAAAAAAATTATAAGAGAATTCACTCACTAGAATATCTAAGATGAAATTGTTATTCAAGTAGCATTTGAAGCCAACAATAGACAGTCACAGGAATCATTCGTAAGCATGATTCGTAATCATGCTGTTGTTGTTTTTTAATTTAATTTTTTTTTTTTTAAATTTTGAGATCTGTGACTATGAGTAAGCCTTGGTATTTTACCCAACGCTCCACTCCAAGGATACCTAAAAGGAGATAATCAAATTCTTTTTGTTTCCCCTTTTTTTTCTCCCACATTGTTTTTAATTGGTGCATTATAGTTCTACTTAACAGAATTTGTTGTTACCTATTCCCATATGCACACACTATAACAATGTGATTTGGCCAGTGTCACTCCTCAGTGCTACCCCGCTCAAGATCATCAAATTCTAACCTTCAGGTAAAACAAGGGTATTTCTGTTCATAGGCTTTACATAGCTGCTTCTAATGATCCCTGTTCTGTTCTCTGCTTAAGTTACTTCCCAGTGGTAAGACACTTCAGGAACCCACAAGAGGAACATTAATTTTCCTCTGCCATTTGGTGTATTGCAGCATTTATACACTTGATTAGACTCTGTTCTGGTGAAAAAAAAAGTTAGCATTCCTATAGAAGAGCCAAATTCTCCCTTGGGAGTGACTTAGATATTGGAACTAATAATTCCAGTAGGGAAATTGTACTTATCTTCTTGAGTGTAGTCCATTCTGATTTAACTTGCTCTGTCTTAAATTTGCTTTCTCACAGTGGTTATCCTCTATCCATGTGCACCCATTGAGCAAAATTATGTGGTTTCTAAACATTGTGTTTTAAGAAGAAAGAATCTTAAAAAAAAAAAAAAAAAAAAAAAAAAAAAAAAAAAAAAAAAAAACAACCCTGGAAGGTGCACAGCCAGCTAGTTGGTTTCCTGCTGAGGCTTCCCTGGCATGCTATTTCCTGCCTTCTTCTGTTCATTGATTCATGCAGCAAAGGTGTGTAGACGACCTCCTTTGTTCCAAGCAGTATTCTAGGTGAGGGGGATGAACAGTGAGCAGGAGTCAAGGAATTTGCTGTCTATTACTGGTGGGGAAGGAGGGCAGCATCACTTGGCCAAGTAGCAAGGAAGCATGTAGGAGGAGCATCTGACCTAGTCTTGTGATATGCAAAGTGGACTTGATGAATGAGCAGACTTAATTAGTGAAGGTTGAGGGGGTGATGGGGAATAAAAGCAGGTGTTTCAGGTAGAGAGGTCAATGGAAGCACAAGCTCAGAGGTCTACAGAAGAGGTTTGCTCCTCTGAGGAAATCAAAGTTGCTAAGAATGGCTAAGGGGTTATGGGTGGTAAGAACATGCAGGTTACTGGGGATGTGTATGAAGTCAGTGCCTTCATAATGAAGGATCTTAAAATCTAGTTAAGGGTTTTGGACTTTACCTGGGGTTAATGAGGAGTTTTTAAGGTTTTGTTCTTTCTTGTTTTGGATCAGACTATAATTTGTGTTTTAGGACGAACACAGTGGCTACAGCTTGGGCATGCATGAACTCGTGAGGGTGAGGTCTTGAGGGTGGGGTATACACAGACCCATGATCATTTTCAGAATGAATTTTGTTCCTTTTCTTCCTAGTTTATTTCTGTGATCTTTCTGTCACCAATCAAGTTTAAGCATATGAATTTTTATTCACATTATGGTAATGATTAGGCCCATGCTCATTCTTATACATCTCAACTCCAGAGAAGACCATAAGGGAGTCAACTCCAAAGTGGCTTTTAGCTATAGTCTTTGAGATTTGATCTTGTCAGGTTCAAGAGTTATTTGTATTCACAGAGCATTAGCTATAAGCACAGAAAGGGCTTGGATTAACATTTGTGGCCAGAGACTCTGAGAGCCTGTCCATCCCTAAAAACCCATTGTTCTCATCACAGGGATATGATACTCAGACTAATCAGAGTGTATCTGAGGACATTTCAACATCAGGTTCCAGGTTCACGGTGAAGTGCACATTCTATGGACATTGTACAATTATATCCTCACAGAGGAACTTGTGTTTTTCTGAGATCCATACTCACACCTTTGTGATGAAATTAATTTTTACATGATTCCTAACATACCTCAATTTCTGAAAACAAAAAAAATTGGATAATATTTTTCCTAATATTTCAAACTTTTATCATCTAATACTAAAGAAAGAAAAAAAAAAAACTTCTAAATGATCCCTAGAGAATATTTTACAATTATCAAATAATTTTTATTAACAGGACTGTGTTAATAAAGCTCCCATTATAGAGAAAATAACCATTTTCCTGTCTTTTATTTCTTGGCAGAATAGCCCTTACTGAGCTCATGCTTTATTAGATGGAACACATTTCCACATTTCCTTTTCTATTCAAATAAGCATCCTATCAAAACTCTTATGTTTCTGTCCAGGTATTTGGGAAATGGGACTTTGGGACTTAATTTATCTAAGCAAAGTAAAGATTTACATACTTGTGTCTAGACTGTTTTCTGTGTTTACTTCCTAACCCTGCACAGAAAAGTATCTTTTTCTTTTCCTTTCTTTTCTTTCTTTTAAAGCTGCTACCACAGTGTAAAAATCAGAATTCCACTAGATGGAGCAGAGTGGAAGTAGAACTAAGCAGGAGTGAGATGTATTGAGGGAGCTGAATTGGCATCTGAGAGAGTGAGAACCAGGTACAATGTTACCAAAAAAAGAAAGGAAAGGAACTCAGACTAGAGAGTGTGGGGAACTGGAGGTAGAGGGAACTGGTTAGAAAAAAAAGGACTATGGATGAACAAAAACTTCTAAACTTTTTTTAAAAAGGCACCCAGGAATGAAGGGATTTCCAAATTTTCAAAGTTTTAAAATTCATAGCCCAAAGCTAGTTTTTAAAACTATGGATTAGAACAGCTTTATTTATTATTGACATTCGTAAGGAGCAAGAGTTTCCATAGAAGTCATGCCCTCCTAACCATATAGAACATTTATTTCAGTTCCAGAAACCGGTGCCTTGAGAATGGGTTAGAAATTTGTTCTTGATGTTGTCCTTCAATGTTCCGTGGCCACAAAACCCAGAACTGCTGCTTATGCTTTGAGTCTTTTGGATTCTGGGAGCCACATGGCACAAAGATATGAAAAAGGAAATCTTAGTCCCATGGAATAAATTTACAGTATAGCATTGCTACTGGGGATTGAACGCAGGGGCACTTAACCATTGAACCACATTCCCAGCCCCCCCCCCTTTTTTTTAAATTTTGAGACAAGATTTCACTAAGTTGCAGAGGCTGTCTTTGAACTTATGATCCTCCTGCCTCAGCCTCCTGAGTCATTTGGGATTATGGATGTGTGCCACCATACCCTGCAGCTCTGCTACTTTTAATTCCAACCTATTTTCTGTCCTTGCCCTGAATGTCTCTACAAGAAATACCTCTATGCTTCCCTTAAGTATGAGTCGATCAACTTTACTTGTACCTGTGGAGCCGCACAGAATTCTGTACTGTGCACAGGACAGTGCCCTAAAGATCATAGCTGCTTTCTGCCTTTAGTTCTCCCCTAAAACTACTTTCAGGTCTCTTACTCTGCTTGCTCTCCTTTCATTATGTTTTAATTAATAAATGACCTTCATAAAAGTATGGTTCTCAGACCTATATAAAATAGTGCAGTTTTATGACTGAATGTTGCCTACCCAGATCTGTGGGCTGCTTTTAATATTACAACAGCTCTTCCCATACTGTTCATGCTACTACCCTTCCATCAGCTCCAATCAATTGGTGTTTTTTCATGAATAATTAATAAATTATAAACTTTCTCTTTACTCACCTAATTGATTTCTCAGCCTAATATTGAACTTTTCATTTAGCCTTATTGCACTTAAAAAATCTGTTTGAATTGGATCCTATAGAATCATTTTGGGATTCTCTATAAGTTATATACTTGTTCTTTGGGTCACCTGTAAATATAATAAATCTGTGGTCTTCATCTTCAAGTCATTGTAACTAATGTTGAGAAGGACATACCATAAACTTATCTAATCTACCTCTGGGGTTCTCCTTCCCTACAAATTGATATCAATTCATTAATACACAGCATTTGAAAATGATAGTATGTCCTGCTCTAAGTTTTCCTAGCTCTAAAGTCAGTCAGCTTCACATTCTTCTAATTTTTTTTATCATCTACTCCACATGTTTCTGTCTTGTCCACAGGATTTTGATGAGGAATTTGTTAAGTACTTTGTCAAAAGTACTATCAACATATCTGTGGCATTCCACTCATTTGCTAGGAAAATAACTCTAACAACAACAAAAAATGAGTGCAAGGTTTTGTATGCTGTGATATGATTTGAACCTTAATGTTTTTTGTTTCCATTTTCTAAAGTTGATTATTCACTATAAGATGTGAATGTGGAAAAAGCAGACTAGAAGAAAGAAAAAAAGTGCACTACCAGAATAGTCCTACATGTACTGTTTATATTGTGCGCTTGAGTGAGCACTTACTTGCTCATGGGATGCTGAACTAATCATCCTGAAATTTGCTAGGGGATACACATGGGGGTCCCTACTTTATATAAAAAAATCCTCTGTTTCCCTTTTTCTGGAGAATCCAGTCAAGATCACTTCTGCAGATGTGATTCTTTTATTCCCATGGCTTCTTAAAGAGTAAGGAAAGTTTTTTTGTTTGTTTGTTTGTTTGTTTTTTTAGTTTTGTGAGTCTGAATGTGATTTCCCTGAGTTTAGAAATCTGATTTTGACTAAAGCGTATAGATGCTCTCGTATTACTATTTTATTTTGTGGTTTATTCAGTTTCACACTGCTCTAGTTAGAAGATCATTCTCTTTGATGGAAGAAACAGGAAAAAAAAAAAAAAAATCAGGAGCAAAGTAGTTTGCTATCACTTGGCCATATGTTCAGTTATACTATTTCACCAGCCAGAGACCTTAGCAATCAATAGAAATCAACTTTAGTTAACTTAAGCAGAAAAGCAATAGACCTGGGCAGTGAGATTTTGGTTGCTCAATGGAGATACCAGAGAAACAGGCTCAGAGAATGAGCAAGGAGTGCAGGAAGCTGAGTAACTGAGCCATGGCTGAGCTCATGTCCAGGAACATCCTCCTCAGGACACTGCTCTGACCACCACAGTATGGCTGCAGTTGGCCCTGGAGGGACTTCTCAGCACTTTCTTCTTTCATCCCTATTCAGAGAAGGGGTTCTGATTGGACATGTTCCCATTTTCTCCTCCTCGGGTTCAGGTGAGCGAACACCTTGAGTCTTAGTGGTTTTGTGATATGTGGTAGGACTCTCATCAATATAGATGAGCACATACTTACTGTGACCATCTTGGCTAAGCAAATGAAAAGAAGACAGGTGAAAAAGATTTAAAAATACTTGTCATTTTGACCTTTCTTTTAGAAACTATAGCTAATTTGGGATTATGAATTTCTTATTTATAATTTCTTTCTTTCCTTTGGAATTTGTTTCATTTTTCCCTCCCTTTACTTCTGTTTTATTTGTTTGTTAAAACCAAATTTGTGTAAGAATGGCTAGCAACAGGAAGCAGTGTTAGGAAGGTTCTAGGTCAGGACCAAGGCAGACTTGGGTTCGACTTTGTTCCACTTAGTAGCATTGAGCCTTGGATGCACCACTTAGCTTCTCTGACCTACAAAACCCTCACCTAGCTGTATACAGTGGTGCATTCCTGTACTCCCAGTGGCTCAGGAGGCTGAGGCAGGAGGATTACAAGTTCAAAGCCAGCCTCAGCAAAAACGAGGTGCTAAGCAACCCAGTGGGACCCCATCTCTAAAATCCAAAATAGGACTGGGGATGTGGCTCAGTGGTTGAGTGCCCCTGAGTTCAATCTTCAGTATCTCCTCCACCCCCAGAAAACCCCCATCTATAAAATGGAAATAACAGGGCAATGGTGGACCGCTGTAAGCCCAGTGACTCAAGGAGCTGAGGCAGGAGGGTTGCAAGTTGGAGGCAAGCCTGGGAAACTTAATGAGACCCTGTCTCAAAATAGAAAATAAAAGGATTGTTGATATAGCTCAGTGGTCAAGTGCCCTTGGGTTCAATCCCCAGTACCAATAAGTAAGTACATAATAAAGAAATAGCAACTGGGTACTTTGTAAATGTATGGACTGAAGATAAAATATTTTAAAGTACCTCATCTATAATATCTGTTTAATATATGATCACTATATGTTACCCTTGGCTACTTTGGATTCTGAAGATACTGCATTCTCTTCTTCCATTTAAGATTGTTAGCAATTTAATGATTATATTTTTAAAACCTGATTTTTCTATTGGTGCTATGCTATGCTTTTAGTCTTCTATTTTTCCATTTTGAAAGCAAGTTTCCTACAAATCTAATTTTTTTACTTTTTGTTCTTTATGGTCCTTTTATTTGTATGCACATTTAATATTTGTGATCATAGTGGTTGAATTATTTCATACATACAGTTTTTTTTGTTTTTTAATGCCATGTCATTTAATAATAATTCCATAATTCACCTAATTGTTTGTTTCATATGACATGTGTTATTTCTAGTTTTTATTATGATGAATGCAGTCTTAAATATCTTTGTAGCTTTTTTCCTCCTTTGAAAAATTTCTTCAGGATAAATTCCTAAGGGAGGAAAAACTGGGTTAAGTCCTATGGATAGTCCTGTGGTTCTTGATATGATGTGTATATACATCACTCTGAATTTTTAAAGATCTACATCTCTGTATTTACACATATACATAGTTGAGCACTCCCAGCATTTCCTTTTTCCACTATTGTAAACTATAAGATGAGGTTTCATACATTTCCATACTCACCGATATATTTACCAGCAGTTCTTCCTTACTGGAAAGATTGGCACTATTAATTCTCTTGATAATATCTTTCTCCTGAGACATTATATTATCACACAAGCTGGTCATGAATTTAAATATTTATTTTTGTGAAGCAAAAATATTATGATGATGCCCCTTATGCATTAAGAACTGCAATTAGACACATTTAATTGTTCATTTAATACATTCATATCGAACAGCTACTAGTCACTCTGCTGTGTGCTGGATATAATGATGAATTAGGCATGGTTCCTGTCCCTAACAGATTCAGGCTATGCAAAGGAGGTGAAGTAATTATAAAATAGAACTGAGATATTATGAGTATGCAGAAGGTGCAAGTGAAACATGAAGAAGGATTATCTAATTTGAAGTTGGGCAGTCAGCAAGGACTTCCTGCAGAGATGATGTCCAAATCTAACCCTAAAGGACAAGTAGAAGTTGGGCAGGGGGGCACAGAAGGTTGACACAAGAGAATTCCAGATAGAGGAAGGTGAATCTACTGGGGAAAATGGCAACTTTAGGGAACTGCAAGGGTTCATTATGGTTCCATTTAGAGTCTGGGGGGGGGGGGCGGTGGTGAATGATGGGAGATGAGGCTGGTGAGGTAGGCAGGAGTCTGATGGAGATCTTCCCTAGAGTTTGTATTTTATTCAGACAGTAGTGAGAGCCACAATGAAGGTTTTAATCTGGGGGATGATATGATTAGAGTCTCATTTTTAGAAAGATGAATCAGATTGCACTGTGGCCAGGGGACAAGACAGCTGGGAATGCCAATTGCAAAGGGACCAGTTAGGACTCTGAGCTAGTAACCCAGGGTAGAAGCAATGGCAGGCTGAAATAAAATGTTAGCCCTGCACTGGAAGAAGTAAACAGAGTCAGGAGGTAGTAAGAAAGGAGAATGGGCAGGACGTGGTTAAGTGGAATGTAGGACAGGGACACAGGCATCTCTCATTTGAGCCACTTGGTTAATGAGTGGTATTACATATTACTGCCCTGGGGAACCCAAGCTAAAGAGCAGGACTTGGAAATAAAGAGAGGGGATGCACATAGTCTTGCCAAGATGAGTTTGAGGTGGAATAGACCATCAGAAATATCCAGTAGGCAGAGTAGAGTTCTGGAAGAGATATAGACCATAGATGGAACAGGGCAGGAGCTGGGGGGAGCTGTCGCCATGTGGATGATGATGACACAAGCCATGGGGAGGTTTGTTCAAAACTTAAAAGGACAAAGGGGAGGGTGGGGAGGGGAGGAGGCAAGGGGATAGGAATAATGGCAGAATGAGTTGGACATCAATACACTAAGTGCATGTATAAAAACTCAAATGGTGTGAAAATACTTTGTAAAACCAGTGACTTGGAAAACTGTGCTCTTTATATGTAATATGAAAGGAATTGCACCCTGCAAGCATGTATAACAAATTAAATTAAATTAAATTAAATTTAAAAAAACATATACACAAATGTAAAAAAAAATTTTAAGAGGAGAAGTGAATTCAGGACAGGATCCTGGTGTTTCTGAGAGTAAGTGAAGTGTAGAGGAAGTGACTCTGAAAGAGATTCAGAAGATCAGAGATGTGGGTGAGAAAACCAAGAGCATGTGGTATAGCGGAAGCCAAGGGAATGGAGGTTTAAGGAGGAGGTGATAAAGAAAAAAAATGAAAAGATATAGAATGGTCAATTAAAAGAACTGGAAAATGTGCTTGGCCGCAAAGAAGGCAAAGCCCATTTTGTCAAGAACAATTTCATTGGAATGGTGTGGGCAGAAATCAGGCTGCAGTACTTTGAGAAGTGCATGGGATGTCAAGAAGAAGAAGTAATGAGGGTTGAACAATATTTTCCCAATCTTGACTCTATGAGAGGGAGAGAGACAGAAAGGGGTGGGGACAGAAACAGAATGAAGATAATAGTGGCTATAATAGATAAAAATAATAACTAAAAGTAATTGAGCCATGCCATGTATGCTCCTAAGCACATTGTATATATACATATATATATAAGCTCATTTTATTTTTACAACAACTGTATGAAATAAATATTGTTATCCTCATTTTATCTGTGATACCAACACATAGAAGTTAGAAGGCTTGCCTAAGGTCACATAACTTTTAAGTGCTAGAGCTAGAATTTGAATCCAAGCAGCCTCCTCAGGAATTTAGATTGTAACCACTATAGTATAGAGCCTCCAGTTTCTCAACTCTAGTGGTCTGGAATTTCATCTTTGTGTAAGGAAGCAGGATACTCCCAGGTAAAAACAATTAAAAGCAAGACGATATTATAAGCATCAACCTCATGTGGAGAAAAGTATTAATATAGATTTTTTTTTCTTTCTTCACCAGACCATCAGGAAAGAATTTGCATAAGTAAAGTTAGGACAAAATTGATAAAAGGGTGATATGAGGAAATTCCCTCGGTGATAAGGAGTGATGGGTGGGGTGGACCCAGTTTAGAGTAATATTGAATGACAGATGTGGTAATTTAGAGTTGATGCAACAGTTTTGAGCTGGCCTAGGTTTCTACAAAAGAAACAAAGCTATTATTTTATGAATACTAATCCCATAGTCAGATTAGATGAAAGGGGAAAGGGATTGCTGGTAATTGTAGGAAACCAGGAGACATATTCCATGGCCCATCAGTTCTGAAGGTTGTAGCATTCAAAGAGATCATCGGACAGTTTGCAAAGAAAGGATTGAGATATTTGGGGAGTATTTGAATGGGGGATGAGGGAAGGGAACAACTTAGTAGAAATCAGTTATTTCAAAGAAGCATAGCAAGAAACCCACAGCCAAGAAAACAGAACTGGGGAGTTGGAGATAGGAAACAGGGATGAGATTGTGAATCTCAACATCATGTACCTACCTCCACAAGCCTGGGATCCTAATGAGTAAGATATATTATTCCATGTTTGTGTAAATATATCCAAATAGATCCTACTGTCATGTACAACAAAAAAAATTAAAATTAAAAAAAAAAAAAACAAACAGGTGTGAACAGAAACAAAAATCCACTTAGTAAGTATGATGAGTGCTTTCTCTGTCCTGTGAGCTGAGTTCTCTGATAGGTGTGCATCATGGACTCCTCGTGGGTTTAGTTAAGGGGTGCTGGGCTTTAGGTAATGATGGGTTATCCAAATCAAAATGGCTTCCAAGCAATAATATGAAGCTGGAATCTGGATAAGAATTTCAGGGATGGAGATATGAATTGGAGAGCAGAAGAATACACATGAGAGAGTTGGGTCCTGTATTCACGAAAAGCCTAAACTGAAAAAGAATGTCATTTTTTTTCATGTATCTCTGTGTGAATTTCCATGTGGTACAGAAGGCAGGTATGCTGAATATTCATTTCAAAGTATATTATCTGTTCCAGATAGGGCGTACAGATGATGTCTTGATCAGCTGTCATCAAACATCTCATGGCACTTTTTTAGAGTTAACACTTGAACCTCAGGGTCATGGCCACGGTCTACTGTAGGTCATTGTTTTTTTTCACCCCTCGGAAATTTTGACAGGTTTCTTAGAGGTCTGGAATTATTTCTGTTCTAAACTGTCTGCTATTATTAGACACCGTTAAGTATCTGAATGCTTTTTCATCATTGCCCTGATAAATGAACAAAGTTACAGAAGCTTACAGTATTTCTGGAAAAGGGCAAAGACAAGTTCCTATTTGTGGATCTAGGAATGCATTCTTCAGGTTCTTAGTGCTCTGACACCCAGCTGCCTAGGATTGTGAGAGGAGACCATGGCTAGCACTTGGTGTTCACTCTTGGGGTATTGGTGCCTCCCTGGGCTTTTTGCTAGGTCTTAAGTGGAAATGAAATTGACAGCACATTTTGAAGGAAAAAAAGTATTCCAGATCTTTACCATATATTATTGGTCTGAGAATATGAAGTTGATTTGGAGAGTTTGAGTCATAGTTAATGATTCCTGTTGGATTGTTGTACTGGAGCTACACGGATGTATTTGAGCACAGTAAATATGTGCTCTCTGTGTAGTCCTTCCTTGGTTCTGTATTTGTGTTTCTGTGCATCTTGCTATATATGCACACACAGCTCTTTATGCTTATTCCAACCTCCATACAACTCCAGCAAGTCTAGTATGTAGTTACTATTAACACCATTCAGAGGGTGATGTCTTCAATAATGTTCAGCAGTTTAATGTGACCCAGGGAAGTTTGCACTGCTGCAGTCTAGGGGTTTTTTTGTCAGTATTTTTAAGCTTCTGCCTAGCTTTAAGAGGTCTATTTTCTTTCTTTGCACCTCCAACAGTTGGTATTGTAACTCTTGGGCTTCCTTGGTCCCTTGTTAGCAGAGCTTTGTGACTGGTACTTTTTCTGGTTTGACAGAAGAGCAAGGGTAGGAAATATTTTACATTAGTTTATTCTTGTCACAACATGGGGATGTGTTGATTATAGGATGCAGGAAGTTAGCTAGGTAATAATGATATCATGGCTAATGTGTATCTACATAATGCTGTAAGCAAGACCGTCCATACTCTCTGTATCATATTTGTTCTTGATAGTTAGAATTTAGTGATTTTTTTTTTTTCCTGTAGTGGGGTTTCAACCCAGGGCCTTATGCATGGTAGGCAAGTGATCAGCTATTGGCCTACATCCCCTGATCTTTTATTTGTTTTCAATTTTAATTTTGAAACAGTTTCACTAAGTTGCTGAGGCTGACCTCAAACTTCACTATCCTCTTGCCTCAGTTTCTGAGTAGACGCAATTACAGGTGAGGCCACTCTGCCTGGCTAATTTTAGTAATATTTTGGCTGGGAGGTAGTGGGTAATGAACTCAGGGTCACTCAACCACTGAGCCACATCCCCAGCCTTATTTTGTACTTTATTTGGAGACAGAGGCTCACTGAGTTGCTTAGCTCCTCACTTTTACTGAGGCTGCCTTTGAGCTCACAACCCTCCTGCCTTAGCGTCTTAAGTCATTGGGATTACAGGCGTGTGTGCCACCACACCCAGTCTGAATTTAGTAATTTTTTTTTTTTTTTTTTTTTTTTTTTTTTTGGTACCGGAGATTGAACTCAGGGGCACTGGACCACTGGGCCACATCACCAGCCCTTTTTTTGTATTTTATTTAGAGACAGGGTCTCACTGAGTTGCTACGTGCCTTGCCATTGCTGAGGCTGGCTTTGAACTCGCCATCCTCCTGTCTCAGCCTCCCAAAGTGCTGGGATTACAGGCATGTGCCACCGCGCCTGGCTGAATTTAGTAATTTTGACTGATGGTAAGTTTAGTCATAAGTTGCATTGGATTCTTGACATAGAAGTAAATATTTTGAGCTTCTAGAGAAAGAGGAGGAATTTTTTTTTTAAGTCATGGCATTTTGGA
This sequence comes from Tamias sibiricus, assembly GCA_025594165.1. NCBI lineage: Eukaryota > Metazoa > Chordata > Mammalia > Rodentia > Sciuridae > Tamias > Tamias sibiricus. The sequence goes on along the minus strand of CM046669.1, from coordinate 48,911,887 downwards.
TTGAAAGTGTTTAGATTACTTCACATGACTATATCTCCCTTCTTCCTTTGCTTCTAGGTCTTTAAAAACAGACTTTTTAAAAAAATCTAAAAACAGGGAAATTACTTTCAAAATACACAAGTAATTTATTTGTGACTTCAGAAGGTTCAAGTTAATGTAGAGAATTTTGAAAAAGACATCTAAAACCAGAATGATTGATATATATATATTCATTCAATATATATATTATATATATATTTATACATATATACATATATATGTATATAAATTTCTTCCTCAGAAAGAGTCTGAGCTTATAAATTGAGTTTAAAACTGATAAAAGTCATGGTTCACTGTTAATGAAATAATTATATTCACTATTTTATGTGGGAAAAGTGTGCATACATGTATATGTATACACATATATATTATTTTAAATATAATTTTTCTTTGTTTTTCATTGGAACTATTTAATAAAAAAGAGAAACATGTATTTTTCTCTCTCCCTTTTTTTCTTTTGTGTGTGCTTTGGATGGAACCCAAAGTCTTTCAAGGTCACTGGTTCTATCACTGAGCTGCATCCTCATCCCCACTTTTCTCTCAATATAATAGTAAACACATTTTCTATAATATGTAGGCTATGTTAGTGTACATAGGATTTCTGATGTAGAGTCTATGACCCTAACAGGCTAATGATACAGTTGAGAAAAAAAATGTGTTTTTTTTTTTTTGTTTTTTTTTGGTTCCGGGGATTGAACTCAGGGGCACTCAACCACTGGGCCACATCCCCAACCCTTTTTTGTATTTTATTAGAGACAGGGTCTCACTGAGTTGCTAAGTGCCTCACCATTGTTGAGGCTGGCTTTGAACTCAATCCTCCTGCCTCAGCCTCCCAAGTGCTGGGATTACAGGCATGTACCACCGTGCCTGGCTATGAGAAATATTTTTAAAAGTCTAAAAGAAAACAATTAAAGAATTCATAGATGAGGTTTCAGTTCTCGAGCTGATTAAAGATGACCATCATATTTTTAAGTCCTTTAGAAGTAGCATCTCTACTCTTTGTGAGCATGCTAGTTCTTAGAACTGCAGAGGTCAAGGGGAAAGACTTGCTCCACAGAGGTCATTTCCATCAGCAGAGTGTCCTAGCTATCACTGGCTTGGTGTCATCATGACACAATAGTTGTCATTTCAGCTAGAGCCAAGTTTTTGTAAAAGACAGGATATGCTGATAAGAATAGATAAGGCCCAACTCATGAAGGGTGATGCATAAATTCCAGGCCCAATATTTTTCCTGTGGTCTGTAGACAGTTGTCATCCTGTTCAGGCCTTGGTGCAGGGAAACCATGGGAACAACATGGTTTGTTGGAGAGAAAGACGAGCACTGGGTCAATAGGACATTGATGCAGATATTTCAAGTGTCAAACAAGGAAAGCCCATGTGAGATTGGTGGCAATAGGATTAAAAATGAAAGGTGGACTTGAGAAACATTCCCAAGGCTCAATTATCCTGACTGGATTTGGGAATATTGTTGGAAGGAGCAATAATCACTTCATCAGGAAAATCAGTGCCACCATCTGTTGCAATAGATTAATCCCCTTATGCCACCAGTCTGTAGTTCTGAGAAGCAAAGCCAAGAGGACTTTGGAGAGTGAAATTTTTGTCTTCTGTGGTTGATGACCTGCCCCAAATGCCGTGAATAATTATGAGGCATTTTCTGAAGATGATGGTGTGGACATGGTATTATTGAGAACTTCAGATGCTGACTAGAGATGAGAAATAGCTGAAGGAATTCTTTCTTTTAAGGGGATTGGCTTTACCATCATACACCATGAACATGTGGATTAACAGCTTTCTTCATTTTTTCCACAACCAATAGTTATCTTTTCATTAGATGTATGGAACTGACGAAAAGAATTACTAGGCATGCCCTTTGATATTGCACCTCTTTGTAAAAAGTCTTTAATCACATAATCTTTTAGTAGTGCCATGAGCTAGACAGCCATAATTTTCTAATAAAACATAAAGAAAAGAAAATTTTCTAAATTGGATAATAAATTTGATTTTTTCCCATTTGGATAGGGTAGGTCAAGGTTAGTACTTTCAGTGTGTTAGCTTCGAATAAATAAGTAAAATTTATACATAAATATCACTTATATGCCACTTACATTAAGTTTCCACTGTGGATACATATCCAATGCTGCTTCGAGGGTCTTATCCATATTCATTGGCTGATCAAAAATGGGATGGGAATCTTTATTAGAAAACACCATAGATCTTGATAACCAGTGTCCAAACATGATGCTAATGTTGATATTACCTCAAGGGATAGTAGGCTTCAGATTGATAAGCCAAACATATTTAAAGATCGGTCCCCTTTTCTATATCACTCAACATGCTGCTCTGCCTTGAACTATTTTCTTAAGATGCAGAGTATTTAAATAGAAAAGATGCTCCAACTGATAATAACAGGCACAAGTCAAAGGAGAGTGATAAAGAGAGATTACCTCCTTTCAGGAATGTACATCTTTCTTTTCCCCTAATATCTGGACATGTATTTTGTACCCCTTGCATGTTAAATATACACTCCTGTGTCATAACGTATAGGACATATAATTTACCCCAAACTATTGATAATATCTCAATATTAAATGTAATGCAGAAATAATGACTTTTTAACCATACCTGAATGGTATGTGCAATTTGAGTCAGTGATAAATATCCAGCAAGGCTATAAATAAAATGTTTATAATAAAGGATATCCTATTAAATACTGGTAAACTTTTATATAGCTTTTCCTCCCAAATGTAATTTGCTTTGTCATGAATGTACATTCTTGTAAGTAAGTACATTTTTTTCCTGTAGGTCAAATAAAATACATTTTAAACATTTTCACATATTAGTGATTAAACCCCTTATTCTTTGGGTCCTTTGCTTTATTTGGCAGTGCTAGGAATCAACCTCAGGACCTCATGCACATTAGGCAAGCTCTCTACCACTGAACCACATCCCCATTCTTAAAAACCCTATTCGTTGTGTGCACACATGCAATATGAATGAATTAGAGGTGGGGAGGATTGGCATATAATATTCAAATAGTGACCTTCACTCCCCAATATTCACACTTAATTGCCAGGAATAGGCCTTATTGGTTCTTTTTATTGGTTTACCATTCCTTCACTGGTATGTCCTTCTTTAAATGCTTTTTTTTTTTTTTTTTTTAAAGAAAATAAACAATTGAATGAATGAGTGGGTAAAAAACTAAATAGATCAATAAGATTCTTTGAGGCAGCATAGCATTTAAACTAGCAAATTGGTCCAGTGGGAAGTACTGATCTAAATTGTATTATAGAATAATGATTGTTTAAAATTAGAGCTTATCCTGCATTTTGAGTACTGTATGCGTATTAAAGTCATTTCATGCCCAGAACAATGTTGAATTTGGTGCTTTTATTTTTTTGGTACTGAGGATTGAACTCTGGGGCACTCGACCACTGGGCCACATTCCCAGCCTTTTTTTTTTTTTTTTTTTTGTATTTTATTAGAGACAGGGTCTCACTGAGTTGCTAAGTGCCTCGCCATTGCTGAGGCAGGCTTTGAACTTGCTATCCTCCTGCCTCAGCCTCCCAAGTGGTGGGATTACAGGTGTGTACCACCGTGCTGGGCTTGGTGCTATTTTTAATCCATTTTGTGGATAAGGAAATTGGGGAACTGAGTTATTAAATAGCTTGTTCAGAAATATGCAGTTGACGAGTTACAAAGCTAGGATACAAATCCTGAAACTGGCATTATTTTTTGGGGGGTTAATTCTTATTATTTCCATTTTTTTTTTGTTGATGCATTATACTTGTATGTAATGGTGGGATTCATTGTTACATAGTCATACATGCATACAATATAAGAATATAATATGGCCAATATCATTCCCTATTGGGGATAATTCTATGAGATCATAAATGCTTTGTCCTCTTAGATACAAATATCTGTACTGAGGTGCCTGGTTTTAAGAAACAGTATTCATTGAGTTTTCATGTATTCAGGTGGGGCTAAAAGGTACAACGTAAGTCAGAGGCTGGGTTGCTATTATGGAACTAATTGGAAAAAAACAATGCACTCAGATGAACTGTTTTTGTTTTTTTGTTGTCGTTTTTTTGTGTGTGTGTGTGTGTGTGTGTGTGCATGGTAAGTTTTTTTTTTGTTATTCAAAGTTGTTGTATATGACAGTAGAATGCATTACAATTCATAAAACACATATATAGAGCACATTTTTACATATCTCTGGTTGTATACAAAATATATTCAAACCATTCTTGTCTGCATACATGCACTTAGGGTAATGATATCCCTCTCATTCTACCCCCTTGTCCCTTCCCTTTCTCTCCCTCCCCATTGATCTTTCTAGTGTCGCTCTAATCCTCCTATGCTCCCCATTCTAACCCCACTGTGAATCAGCCTCCCTATATCAGAGAAAACAATCCAGCATTTGGATTTTTGAGATTGTCTAACTTCATTTAGCATTATATTCTCCAATTTCATCCATTTACTTGTGAATGCCATTATTTTATTCTCTTTTATTGCTAAGTCGTATTCCATTGTGTATATAAACCACATTTTCTTTATCCATTCATCTACCAAGGGGCATCTAGTCTGGTTCCACCACCTAGCTATTGTGAATTGTGTTGATATAAACAATGATGTGGCTGTGTCCCTGTAGTATGCTGTTTTCAAGTCCTTTGGGAATAGACCCAGGAGTGGTATGGCTGGGTCATAAGTTTTCCAAGGAATCTCCATACTGCTTTCCATATTGGCTGTATCATTTTGCAGTCCCACCAACAATGTATGAGTGTGCCTTTTCCCCACATCCTCTCCAACATTTATTGTTGTTTGTGTTCTTAATAGCTGCCATTCTGACTGGAGTAGAATGAAATCTTAGAGTAGTTTTGATTTGTATTTCTCTAATTGCCAGAGATGTTGAACAATTTTTCATGTATTTGTTGATTGATTGATTGTATATATTCTTCTGAGAACTGTCTGTTCAATTCCTTAAACATACAGTGGAGAAAAGATAGCCTCTTCAACAAATGGTGCTGGCATAACTAGAAATCCATATGCAACAAAATGAAATTAAACCTCTATCTCTCACCATGCACAAACCTCAACTCAAAGTGGATCAAGGACCTAGGAATTAAACCAGAGACCATGCGTCTATTAGAAGAAAAAGTAGGCCCAAACCTCCATCATATCGGATTAGGTCCTACTTCCTTAATAAGACTCCTATTGCACAAGAATTAAAATGCAGAATTAATGAATGGGATGGTTTCAAATTAAAAAGCTTCTTCTCAGCAAAGAAACAATCAGTGAGGTGAATAGAGAACCTACTAATTGGGAACAAATCTTTACTACATGCACACATGTCAGATAGAGCACTGATCTCTAGAATACATAAAGAACAAAACTCTTAACACCAAAAAACCAAATAACCCAATCAATAAATGGGCCATGGAAACTGGCTTTTAAGCCAACATTTTACAAACTGCATGACACTATTTAATATTTTAGAGTGGAGGGCCTGAAGTTATATGAAAAAAATCCTTTTCTACATGTACTGAAACAGATGTTCAATATCAAAAGGGATTTTTAAAAATTGTTGGACTTGTTGGGATGGACCATAGATAGAGAAATTGTGGGCTAGGTGCGAAATCTTAATTCCCTTTTCTTTGATGAGGGGAAGAAGAAACAATGGACTTTTTGATGAATTTGTTACTCACAACAGAATGAAGGTGGCCCCAGATATTTATGATGTTTTTTATTCTTCCCTATTTAGATAAACTTCTGAAACATGGTTGAACATTTTGTTTTATAGTTCACATTTTTTATAAAATTTCAATGATATAAATCTCTATAATTTCCCCTTCCTATACACGGACACATTTGTGCACACAAACACACATATCCCAAGCATCAGGGATTATCCAGAATTAGGAAGTTTTACACTTTTTAAAATTTATAATATTAAATATTTTGGAAAGGTACTAAACAAAGAAAATAGCCAAAGACTTATATTGGTATGACCTTTATTCCCCATGGGATTCTGCGAAGTTGACCGCCAAATTAATTTGCCATGAGAGCCTCCAATTCTAGTGAATGTGTTTGTGAGTAAATCACACATCCTAAAGAAACCAAAGTGACCTATGTCAGTGGCATGGCTTTTCTCAGAAAGTTTGGTTGTTGACCTTAGGCCACCCATCTTCCTTGAGTGCCTCCATATATCTCTTTTCAAGACTTTCTACTGACCTACTATTCACTCAAGTTCATTGAATTTACAGTGTCCCATCCTAACCTTAAACATATAAAGCAAAGAAAACAAGTCCAACCAGTTTTTCCAGGTTTATGCTATACCCTGGGTTTATGCAAATTTTGAGCATCACAATTTTGAAAATTACTTTAACATTCTGAAATGCTGTGAAAAATCAACTTAAGTATACTAAATATCAAAATCCTGAAGGACTAGAACTTGCATAGACTTTACAATTTTTAAATCAAAAGTGAACTACACGTATGTAAGTATGTGTGTGGGTTTATCTATCTATATACATGTGAATATTTAAATGCCTATCACTTATTTATATATAACTTAAATTAGGTGGAAGACACATTTTAAGTTTTTAGCTGAACAAAATAGGGCATGATACCAAATGAGGCTAAGGTTATAGACTCAAGATTGCTTAGTTCATTTTGTTCTTTCCATAGATTGAACTCCTGACACTTGGTCAGATCTTGTATAATATTGCAGCTGGTCCCAAAATGCAGAATGAATCTATCAGTGCAACTCACTCACTGCTGGGATAACAAGCAAACCTAACAGGGTAGATCCATAATGTAGCTGTTCTTTTAAGGGCATGTTTAATTTTACTCTCAAATTCAATGTGATTTTGATATTACTGTGTAAGTCTTGTTAAAATATGTAAATAGGGCATTTGCTAAACTGTCTTTATTTAGTGTTCTTTTAAGTGATCATAAAAATTTAATGACTATTATTACTGATACTCTAATAAGTACTTCAATGAATTTTTTGATGGTTAAATATAATTTGTATGTGACTCTGGAATCTCAATATGGGGATTTTAATATTGAAGCATTACCGTAAAATATTCATGCCATCAGCCTTCCATATTGCTATTCCATAGAATAAATGCATGTTGATTTGAACTTAAATCTTTCTGACATTCAGTGGTTTGGGTATCACAAAAAATCTTCTGATGCATTAGCCATTCAGTTGAGGGAAAGTGACTTGCATTTTCAGAGTATTTTTAAATGGATGTTAAGAACCTGTTATTTGGATTTTGTTTTGCGGAGCAGGCTCTTGCTTTACAGCCTAATTTTGGACCTATGTGGGGTTGTTTAAATAAAGAGATAGCATTAATCTTTCAGGAGCAACAAGTGCTGGCTGGGGTCAAGGTCAAGAGATTAGCATTCTAGTTATCAAAACGCTTTTGTTAGATTTAAGGACCATAATACAGGATCATTGTAGATTGATCAAATAATTTGGATTCTTTGGAACTCTTGTTTTGTGATACTATGTATCCTCACATTAGCAGCCCCCACCCCCCAACTTTTTGCTTGTTTGTTTGTTTGTTTTGTTTTAAGCACAGACTAACAGTCAGTAGGGAATATTTCATCTTCCATTCTGGTGATTAGCATGAAACCAAACAAAGCAGCTCATGATACTCTATTCATGCTGCTATTTATGTGGACATTAGGCAGGGGAGCAGGTTTTTAACAATGTGACTGCTTAGGCCTTATGTTATACTTCATGACTCATTTTGTTTATGCTTTATAAATAGTGCCACCTATTTATAACCCGAGCCACTATTGTTTTAATGGCATTCTCAAGTGGCCTTTGGTTGGGTTGCTATCAGCCACTCATACACTTTTGTTCTGATGCTTGAGAAGTTAAATGGGAGTAGTTGAGTTTTAGCTGGCCAGTCTAATGAAGCTTTTGGAAATTGTTAGGGTCAAGGAAGTTAAGATATAATTGACATCAATATAACAAACATTGAAAATGTAGAAAAGAAACAGATCGGCTGAGTTTTATATTATGAAAATGTCATCTGACAGATGCAATACAGCAGTTTCATTTGAAAAGATCTCTACCTATGCTGAGAGTCTTATATTCCATTAAAAGAAGAAAAAGAAGGAAAAAACCTGAGGTGACAGAAGATTCCTATGGGGAAAGAGCTGTCTCTGCCTATCTCAGGGAATCTTTGGGGAACATTTATTCTCATCTTGGAGGAAGAGAGAAGATTTTAAAGTTAATAATATTTCTGCTCCCTTTCTCTTTCCTCCCCTTATGCTTACAGGCAAAGGTGAAAACCTGCCCTGTATCCTCTGTGTCTAATAGAGAATCTACATCAAAAGCAGGAAGTGCTTTTAGAGATAAGGGAAAGAGGGAGGAGAGTGAGGAGGGCAAATCAGTTCAGTGGTTTGTGGCAGCCTTAAAAATCAGATGGCCTTGGCAGAACTAGGAGCTAGGCAGAACTCACAAAAAGTTGAAGGAATCTGTTAACAAATTCAGGCCAGTTAGCAAGCCTGAGCATCTAGTTAGTCATCACAGGAGGTACAAATCCTGATGCATTTGCATTTATAAACAATGTAGAGAAAAAGAGGAAAGGATGGGGAAGGTATCGGTCTTTCTAAAATTCTTCATCTTATGCTTTTTGACTTGAGAAGGGTTATTGTAAAGAGGCCTGTACCCATCCCCCATTGGTTCCCAGAAGAATATATACCTGTAATTTACTCCCAGTCTCCTGCTCGGCTATCAGTAATAATAGAAGCACCCCTCTTCCATCCTGCAGGGTAGAGTGTTTTGTGGTCAGTATTCTCTAGGTCTCTGTGGGTACATGGTAGTTGTTGCTAGGGCCCAGTGGCCCATTTTCTGTGATCAATTACTGCAGTACCCGCTGTTGTATACTGCTGACAAAATAAAGCTACTGGCCTCAGGCCCTGGAGCCTTCTTATGGGCATGCAATACTTTTTTCTGGTTAGAGTATGCAAATGTATGGCTTTTATAATCAGAGTGGAAGCAGAGACCCCACCTTTAATAGGCAAGGTCTATAGGTCATATGGACTCTATTCTCCCTTCCACATATGGGTAACAATGGGGTGATGACAAGCAGTAAATCCCAGAGAAGACAGAAAGGTCTATCGTGATAAGGGTAGATTAGTGTCTATCACAGTGCCATGTGCCAAAAATGGAGTGACTTTTCCATCCAAACTGATTACTCTGAGGTGCTGTGTACTGAGGTCTGCTCTGTGGCTAGCTGGGTTTCTGAGGATCACTTATCCAGCAGGATAGTTACTTTAAAATGTGTGTGAACATAAACCAAAGTGAAGGAAAGAAACCAGGATGCACAGAAGCCACTGAGCTTGCCCGTGTGCATAGATATCACAGTAGAGAATAGCTTCTGCCTGAGAACCTTAAATGTATAACTCTGTTTCTTTATAAAAGAAGTGCTCAAAGAATCTAGATATACTTTTATTCTTTGTAAACAAAGTTATTTCAGAGTGATTTTCCCCAAGGTTGACGTTAATCTGCCTGAGGGTTTGTGGTCAACAAAAGTCTTTGGGGAAAGATCTTTAGTCACTTTAAAGTAGAAAGTCAATGCCTATTCTGAAATGTGACAGGCTCATCACCCCAGACAGGCCTGAATGGAGTGGAAACATGAGAATCAACTCTTCATGCTGTTTAAGTAGTTAAAAATATTAGACAATCTCCTTTATCGGTCTACTGGATTTTTTATTTTATTCTCTTATGAGTAGGCCACCTGTGATAATCCAGCAGATTATATAATTAAAACACATGAGGGTCCATTAGCATATCTGGGCTGTGGGTTCCATCTTGTATTCCTCAATTATTTCCCAGAGTCAGTATTTTTTTTTTTTTTTTTAAAACCTGGCAATGATGTCAACTTCAGTAAGTTAAGATGCTCTGCTCCCTAGGTTGTTTATGCTTCGGTGCCTTATTAAATGCACCAGCTAAACAGAAAATGCGGTATAAATATGTTTCATGAGTCATTTAAGGATTCAGCCAAGAGACATTACAATTCACTCTTGAGTCCATTTTTAGAACCAACTCTTTCAAGACTCTTCTCCACAGGAACACTTCCCCCTGCACTAGAACTGACAAGACTGTATGCATTACTTTATTTTGATACTGACATTTAAACAATAAAATAAAGCCATTTAAAACAAATAGTAGTGCTTTAAGTGTCTTGGCTGTCAAGATATCAAATTATATAACTTGGAAAAAATCAGAATTCATTGTTAATGGTATGCACTTAACACAAAGGGTCGCTGGAGTACTCAGCAGATATATATTCAGCTACCATGTTGGAGCTAACAGGCTGTATTCCTTTAGATAGAATTGACTATATTCACTTAAATGGACTTGACTCTGGTACAATCACTGTATTCAAATGTCAAGAAAAAAAAAAGGAAGGAGAGAGAGAGAGAGAGAAGAGAGATGTCACAGAGGGTCACAAATTTATGTTGGATTTTGACAGATTGTAGCCTTGCTTTACAAGAGCAGTAACATCTCATTTGTCACCGTTTGATCTGTAAGTGCGGGAATGGGAGCGGAAGGCCCTCCATCTCCGCCACAATTTAATCGCTCTGAGGCCGACAGTGGTGGTGGGAGCCACCTGCCCATGCACCACACTGCTGATCTGTTTTAATTTAATCGTCCGTCAGCTGGATGAAAGCATAAATCGTCTCTCTTTGATCTGCAAATGGTGTGTTTTTGTAAAGCAGGGTGTGGAATTCAGGGAGAAGGGACCTACACTTTTAGTGCAGTCTGGACAATATGGCCCTATGAAGACACCCAAAGTTGCAAACCGGGAACAGACTGTCGTGTGAAACTTGTGACAAAGCAGGAGAAATAGCAGAAGTAAACCTGTTTTTGTTAGGTAGTTTTCAGTAAAATGAAAGCTCTGGGCAAAATAAGATACTGTTCTCAGAAAAATAAAGCCAGTTCTTCCATTCATATCCATCATCTTTTAAATATGTTTCTTTCTCGTTAGCATGTGAACTTTGGCATCAGGGGAAGCAATGGAGAATGTTAGAGGAGTTTTTATATCAGCACTAGGAAAGGTCAGCATTATATGCAACCTGAAGTTTTCTAAGAAGGATACAAATAGTAAAATGTGACTTTGTTCAAATTGGTGTATGTAGAGAGACAGGCTTCTGAATTCAGTAAGTGATGTAAAACTTTAAACACAATTAGCGTTACCTCATGGTAGTTATTATGAACTCTACTTGGTCTCATAGAAAACATTTTAAGGTGAAGCCAGGCGCGGTGGCACACGCCTGTAATACCAGCACTTGGGAAGCTGAGGCAGGAGGATCACGAGTTCAAAGCCAGCCTCAGCAATGACTCAGTGAAACCCTATCTCTAATAAAATACAAAAAAGGGCTAGGGATGTGGCCCAATAGTCAAGTGCCCCGAGTTCAATCCCTGGTACAAAAAAAAAAAAAAAAAAAAAAAAAAAAAAAAAAAAAAAGGAAAAAGAAAACATTTTAAGGTGGTTTCCACATCCTTTTGTAATCAATTTCCCAGAATCGTAAATAATTTATTTTTTATAAATAAAAAGGAAAAATTTCATAGCACCTGTGCCAAAAATAAACTAGATTATGAAGAATTGTCAAAAAGACATCCCATGCCTTGTAGTTTCTTAAATAATGACTTCTTACTGAAGAGATTAAGGCAATAAGATGGGGTTTCATCATAATTAGTAGGAGCATTTGCAACATTATGAGATGCTACCATTTCAATAACATTTTTACAAATCCTGTAAACAGAACATGGGGGCATGCTACAAATTTTTATGCAATTTTTTTTCCAATAGCTCTTCCAAATTAATGATTAAAAGATTTCTGAAGAAGACTCCATTTCTGGAAAATCCCCAACAGTAACCCAGAAATTTCCAGAAGACTTTCCCCAGTCCACAGGGAATTAGTCTACAAACCAAAGAAAAATTTCCCCTGAAATTCCTTTTAGATACTATGGAAAGCAGAAACAATTTACAGTTCAATTCGAAAAGCTAAAAATTTCTTCACTGGTAATGATTCTAATAAAATTACCAGCAGAGGAGAAGGCCCCTGAAGACCAGTGGAGTCATTCCTGCTTTTTCTGGCCCATGTATTTAGTTGGCTTTCGCCTTCCATAATTCCCATTAATGGCTTTTCTAAGCAGTATTTGCATAGGAAACATAAAGGTGTCTCTGCCACTTCCATTTGTAAAGTTTTTCCACTGTGCTGCCACAGGCTCAGAGGTAAACATCGCTGAGCTTTCAGGTTAAACAAGTCCCACAAAGCAGTTCAGGAAAAGCTTGAATTTTTATAATGGGATTTTTGAGGAGTGTAAGGTAAACTGTGACTGTGACACCAGTGTTACTGTGAGTGAAATGGGAATGCAGATTATATAAATTCTTTCCCCACCCCGTGTGGCTAAGTTCTACTGATGTGTATGGGGCTCAGAGAGACCACAGGGAAGGGAAAGTGACCCAAGAAAGGAGAGAGGGAATGTTGGAGAAAGAAGGAGGGAGAGGGGCTGGGGTTGTGGCTCAGCAGTAGAGCGCTTGCCTAGCATGTGCGAGGCACTGGGTTCAATCCTCAGCACCACATAAAAATTAATAAATAAAGATATTGTGTCCATCTACAATTATTTTAAAAAGAAAGAAAAACAAGAAGGGAGAAGGGGACCATTAAGATTATTATATACATATATAACATGTCATCAGAGTCTATGTCCTCAGAGTCTTCTGTTCCCACTGGTCTTTGCACTGCATAGGATCAAGTCTAGACTCCCTAGTAGGCATGAGGCAGTCATTCACAATTAGACACTGGCTTTTGTCCTTAGCCTTATCCAGGCACCATGTATTTTAGCTACCTTGCCTGCTCATAGTATGTATTTTATGCCTGTATATTTCTGCTTATTCATTCTCTCAACCTAGAGTGTCCGTCTCACCTCATCTTTGCCTGGTGAAGTTCAGCATACTTAGACGAACTCATTTGTATGTTGTGTCTTCTTGAGCCGAATTTGTTTTTTTGCTCTGAATTTCCATAGGATTTCTTATATGTCTTTAACATAGCACAATTTATATTTGAGTGAATTCTTTAAAAAGTCCCCCAGTGGACCATTGGCCCATGAAGGAAAGTGATAAGTTCTATTTTTGCCTGACCTCCTCCACTCATTACCCTAATCCCAGCATGGATTTGTGACCTGAGACCATGTTCCATCAATACTGATGATAAACTCATTAATATTGGGTATTCCATGAGACTTTCTTGGGAGGCTTTCTTGAGTTTTTTGCATGTGTCTGTGTGTACACATATGAGCACAGAAACACACATAGATGTTTATATGTGTGTGTCGTATTTGCTAGTAGGCATTACATTTATATATACTTTCATACAATTTTGTGTCTAGTGATTTTTGCATTCATTTTTCAGGCTACTGTAAGAGAATCTGATTATTGATTTCTTTGAAAAGGAAACACAAGGAGGACACAGAGAATTAGAAGAACCTACCATGTGTATCAAGAAACTAATGTGTGCCAAAGTCTGTCTTAGATACTTTTTATCATCTTATATATACCTCTCAGAGGCAGCACAATGCCAGATCTCAGTTCTGCCATTTTGGGTTGAAACTTGGATAGTTACTTACATATTATGTGTTTGTGTTTGCTTTGCTCTTTTCTTCATAGGGTTGTTGTAAGGAGGAAGTTAATACACATAAAGCCCTTAAGACATTACTTTACTCATGTGGGGTGCTGAACGCTGTCAGAATGTATGTGTATGTATGTATGTGTATGTGTGTGTGTAATTTAATAGCATTTACATAGAGCACTTAATATTACTTTTACAAATGAGGAAGTTGAGACTCACAGGATACTTGTGTGTCTTACCCCAAGTCACATAGCTAGTAGGTGGCAGGGCTGTGGGGCTGGTCCGAACTCAGTTTTAGGTCCTTATTTCTGTATACTCCAGGGCATCTCCCTCTCAAACACTCACAATTAGAGACCAGGTCAGTCTTATTACACTGGAGCTAAGTCAAATAGAAAAAAATAAAATGTTCCTCTATTTTTTAAATTCCTTCAAGTCCTGTAATTTGCATCAACTTAACTTATTACAGAGATGGGGAAATTAGACTAGGATAAAGCTGGTTGCTGGGGGTATTATAAACCTCTATTTCTCTAAGCTCAATGTTAACCTGCCACCAGTAAGAATTCTGGTTTGGGAAATGGTAGCATCTTTAGGATCATTTTGGAACCTGAAATAAAAGAAAATATACACATTGAATTTTATACAATTATCTAGACTTCACTCTAAGGGCACTTTATGTTATTAAAGATTGCAAGTCGATTTTAATAACTTATATTTCTATTGCTAAACGTGTGACCTCTAAATTGAAGGCACACCTGCTATCATGCACTCCACTCTGCACCAAATACTGTATAGGGAAATAAATGAGGGCTAGGCCCTTCTGTGACAGTGAACTTCATGTTCATGGAGACTGATCGCTCTTGAAAGGTGATAAATGCCAGAGGAAAGGTACAGTAAGCCATCATATATTAAATATGGAAAAGTACTTTAAATAATACTGAAACAGGCAAAATACCTGGTGACAGCCGTCACCAAATAGAATTGTAGGCCAAGATTTTGTTTGACAGAATTAACTCCTAATAAAGAGTTTGACAGAAAATGCTAGTATGTGTAACCTATGTATTAATTAATATTAACTAATGTGTCAACAATAATAGTGTTTTTATGTTTACTAGTTCTATCTTTATCATGAAAGTGTTTTTTTTTTTTTTCTTGTTGGTGTGTGTGTGTGTGTGTGTGTGTGTGTGTGTGTGTTGCTGGGGACTGAACCCAGAGCGTCACATGCCAGACAAGCACTCTTCCACTGATCCACATCCCCAGCCCATGGTAGATTATTTTAAGGAAAAAAAAAAAAAAAAAAAATTCATTGGTTATTTCTGAAGTGGCTTTTGGTGTTTTCATTTATTTATTTATTTAATTTAGCAAATCACAGTGTTCCATTTGAATGTTACCTAAATAGTTGGGGGTTCTACTTTGCATTTTCTCATGAAACAGGTATTACCCCAAACAAGAAACTTCAGTTACTGTTTTGTTGTTTCTGGAAAGAAGTCAGAAGGTAAGAGAACCAGGGGGTATGCTCATGTAGGCACCTGGGCTGTGTTGTGGATGCTAGAAGCTGTGACAACATGGAGGTGGGCTCTCCAGAGCAGATAAAAGTGTGACCCAAAAGGTTCTCATGACAAGTGGGGAAATGGTGTTGGCTTCTTGGGGAAAGTTCTGTTCTCATCCACTGAATGTTTATATGCCAGACACTGTACTAGGCTTTAAGTATATAATGGTAAACAAAAGCTGATGTAACTCATGTTCCAGAAGAGTTTAAACTCTAATGTGTATAGCCAACACAAATCAAATCATCTCATGAGTGAATGCAGTATGATTGTAATTATGAAAGTACCATGAAGTATGTATAATAGATTAACAAATACAGCTCTTATGAACATCCAGTGTCTACACATTATAAAACACCTGTTTTTGAAAGACTTGTTCCAAAGGGGTAGCTTTCATTGGAGATTGTAGAATGCAAGCAAGAAGGTGAAAGAAAGTTAAAAGCCAGTAACTAGGAAAGACACTCATGTATCAGAGCTGCTGCTGAGAAATACAGAAGACACATGTCATTCATTTGTACATCTTTCACAAGAGAATTCTTCCTTTTTTTTCCTTCTAAATTATTCCGAATATACTAATTTTGGAGGTGTTTTGTGGACTAGAGGAAATTGGTAAAGATGTTTTTCTAACAAGATGCAATCTGATTGCTTCATTAGGTTTTAATAATATGCTTGGTGATTTCTGCCTATTTTAAATGAGCAGATTCCTGAGAACTGTCAGACTTGGGAACTGTATAACTGTGCCTCTGATCGGGGAGCTGGGTTAAGCTAAAGGTGGCAGCTTATCAGTAGTAGAGCCAAAAATAGAACACCGGCTTCTGAGTTCAGTGTCTGGGCACTAGAATATCCCACACATTCCATGCACAACGGCCCAGCCCTGTTGTCCACCCCCATCATTTTTGTGACTTGGACACCCGGAGCTCCAGGGAGGATTAGGTTATGATTTGGTGAATCTTTGATTCCCTAAGATGGTCTTAGGATGTCTAAAAATATCTTCCTCTTCTCTCTTGACACCTAGAAGGAATCTGCTTTATGATCACCTCAGAAAAAAAGACTGAAATGAATTTGTGATCTGAATGCCTATATTAAATATTTGCCCTAAAAGCAATGAGACCAGGGCCACTATGCATACATAAAATACAGATTGTTTCAGGAGAATATTTTCAGAATCTGCAGTCATGACAAAAGCAATAAAGGAGGATAATATTTAAGTTGATAAAAGATGCAAACATGGCTTTATTGGGTTTCCAAATTCAAATTAAAAGAATAAATATTTCATCAGTGATACTAATTAAAGATTGGTCAAAGATTTGTCTGTGTCTCATATAGCAAATACCAATCAGAACTGATTAAGAGAAGTAACATTTATTGGACTGCTCAGTTGTAGAAAGAAATGATTACTGTGATGTCCATTTTACTGAGTAATGGTTATTTGATTGTAACTTGACGTTCAGACGACATTAGTACTCCTTGATATCATGCCACCCTTTTCTTTCCACAGAGTAATGTTTTGATGGGGGTGCCAAGAATGCTCTAGAATGTTTCATTATGTGAACTGGTTTTTAGTGGTTTTGTGTAGTTGCATGTGCTTTCATTGTTTTCATTTGATGCCATCCTTGCTTCTTGAAAAAGCCACTTAAAAATTGATTGCAAGAACTATAATATTCAGGCCCTTATCATTGGATCATCGTTGTCACATATTTCTTCTCCATTTTAAATATTTATATCTCTCATTAGATGCAAAATTCTGATAAGACTTCATTTTTCTCAGTAAAAGCAGCAACTGAAAAAATAGAGGATATAGGAGAAGAAAATGAAATAATAAGGTCATGGTTACTGGCCTGAGTCCTCTAGTGTATTAGGGAGTCCTTCTGTGCTTATAGTCCAAGGTCTGGTATTTCAGAAGCAGATATGAATATGTACACATGTGTTTTATGCTGTGATATCTGTTCATCTAGTTTCATTCTTTAAGTTTCTAATGTAAATTGCATACAGTTGTCTACCATGTCCACCTTTCCTGACCATTGTGCTTGCTCTGAACTCAACTTGCTTTTATTTTATAAGTTAAGCTGATGCCAAAGCGTTCTTGCTTGTCTACATAATAAATGTAAACAAGTGACACAGAGATCATCATGGTCAAGCCTGTACTGATGTCAGCATTAGTGTCCGGCCTTTTTGACATCTAACTTCATCCACTTTTATCAAGGCCAGGGTCGTGGGGGAGCGTGGGGGCTGCCATCAGCATTCAGAGGAGCCATCTTTAACTGTCAAGAGTCCGCATGTGATTGGAATAGAAGCAAGTTCTTTATACTTTTCTAGGTAACATGTTTTCATGAATGTGGAAATTCTTTGCAGTTTCCTAAGGATAACAAAACCATTATGGATTCATTTGCTATTATATTACAAGAGAGTTCTCTGTGAACAGCCTCCTTCAGAGATTCCCTGGAAATCTACAGATCAATCTGTGGGTTTATCTAACGATAAATTACCTTTCTCTGTTAACCAGAGGAAAAGTCCTCAAGTACTGTGACATCTTTCCCCACCCCTCAGCAATTGTGCTGCACATCCAAACAGATGCATGTCTACTGGAAGCTATTTCTGCTAGCAAATATGAGAAACAATGAAGAGTTAAAATAATTCTCCACCGACCTATGCATGCAGCTCCCACACCGTCTCTTTTTGTATGTACGTGTTACATACCAGGTACATTAAAATTCACATTTAAATTTCAAATGAGTTAAATACACCATTGCTTTCAAATAAGTGACTGATTTTTGTTCCTCTCATGTTATATTAATATTAATATTATGGAATCTTCTGTACCCTTGCGTTCCTTGCTGACTATCTGATAATTGGGTTGGGGGAAGAGTACTGAGGGTCATCTTGTTTAGCTTATCTCTGCAAGAGAAAGAGTGGCCAGTAATAAGGGAAAGCGGCAATAAAATGGTAACAAAAAATTGAAAAGAAGATTTAATCTCTGGCCAATTTGAAACATATCCCAGAGAATCCATAGAGAAAAAGATAAAGTGTGACTATGAGTAAGTTAACTAAACACATTACACTGTGTGCGAGCAAATGGAGTTAGCCCATTGTACATGTTTAATTTCCTATTAGTCTCTGGCGTTTACTACCACGTCTGAGTTGGGGCATCTGTAAATTCAGTTAAATACAGTGCATTGTCTAAACATATCACAGCTCCAATCAGTCACCCCAGCTGCTGATAAGAAGCCTCTTGTATTATTGAATCTACAATGGGGAGGCTCTGCAGGCACCAAGATAACAGCTAGGTATTTCACTTTTAAGTATGAGGGGGAAAAAAGGAAACCTAGCTGCGCTTCTGCTGTTACATCTCTGACATTTATTACCCCTCTCTGATTTGCTTTATGCTAGTGATGTGATTTTGTTTTTTGACTCTATCCTGATTTTCTTTAGTTTTAGCTTAAACTCTGTGAATCAAAGAGAAGGCAAGCAAAGTATTGCAAACCAACAAACAAAAATCAGCTTTCCTATTAATACAAATATAGCAACAGCTTCTTTAGAAGATTCTTTTATTTTCTTTTTCATTTAAGCTCTCTTTATTGATTTTTGCTTTTCTTCTAGTCTGGGCACATAAGGATGAAACTCAGTCTTTCTTTTATTTTTCTCTTTCATAGTTTCATTGAAATTTTTAAGAGTTCCTCTAATGATTGATCCTCAGAAAGCAAATTATATTGCCTCTAATGAACTTGAGGGCAGGCCTATGCATACTACAACAAACGTCTTTCCCAAGTTCTGCATATAATTTTTCTTTCCTATTGTTGATATTACTTTATTTAATCTTGCATAATTATACTGTACCAGTCATTCCCCTATTGGCGAAAGCATAAACAGACATATCTTGATATTTTCAGATGTAATTGCTATTTAATATATTTTTTAAAATTTCTTCGTGCCAGGGAGATATTAGTCATTCTCATTCCCATGAATTGCATATCATTTCCTGAAATTTTATTCAGATACTGACTAATACGTGTGTGAAGATCATAATGTTAGCCACTTTACACTTTGTTTTTTAATAGAATGATTGATAATCTTCTGTGAATGGCTCCATATGTCTAGTAGTTGCATATTTGGGAAAGTACAGATCACATTGCCTTCATTTGATTTTATGAGTTTATATTTCCTCTTTCCCAAACAGATGTTTTACTACAGCTGCTATTTGTTTAGTAAATTGGTTCACATACCATAGTTCTGCTTTCATATAACACTGTGGATATGACCAACAACATTAACGAAAATAGAAGAAGAAAATATTTCTAACTTCTTTATCAAGTTCAATTGAAGCTCTGTTTCTTGCTAACTTTTATTTTGGTGTTGGGGATCGAATGCAGGCCTTCATGCATCCTGAGCAGGCATTCTACCACTGAGGTACCCTCCCTGTTCTCTTGTTGACATTTTTTAGGACCTAGTTTTGTGAACTGTTTCTCTTTATAATCACAGGCTTATTGTACACATATAGTCATACCTCTCGATCACACAAGCATCTCCCCCTCCTTCCATCCACCTGTCCACCTGGCAATGAGCCAAAAAAGCCCTAGGGCCAGACAGGGAGGCTAGGGTTTCAATATATTCCAAAGGTGTTTGTCACCCCCCACAAAAGTACTATTGTGTATGTCATAATTTATCCTTTCAAGATTAAAAGGTCAAGAATTAAGTGTTTAGACCATGGACTAGCCGATAAGAAAAAGAATGTAGACATGGTTGTTAGGGGTTGAACAGTAGGGATTAACAACAGATTATTGTGTCCTGACAGTGAACTAGTTACTGTCTAATGTCATACTATGCATTTTATAGAAGGGTTACTATTTTCTGGAGATGAGGTTGATGATCCAATAATAAAAATGCTCTTAAGCCCATGTGACCGCTACCAACAGACTATTTCTCAGCTCCAAGTCCACTCCTCTTTGGAATGTGGGGACTGGCCCTGGAATCATGAGGAGGGAGAAGGGATTTCATCATGATGGCTTCCCATTGGCTTGTTCCTGACAGTGCTGCAGCATGAAGGACCCTTTGCCCTAGCATTGGCAAGTGCTCCCAGTGTAGCCGCCTGAAGCGCTTGGAGCAACGGAGCCGCGGGAAAAACTTCAGAAGCAAACTGGAGACAAACAGCTTTTTATTCTGATAACTTTTCTCTCTGGTTCTAACAACGACTAACACACGCCAAAACACACCCTAAAAATGGCGCTGACCCGATCAGCAATTTCGGCCAAGTCACTCGAGATCCCGCAACAAGTCCGTGAGACTACGGGTGGCGACAAAGGCCAAATCTCCACGGCTCATAGTCAACCGCAATTCAAGTCAATCCCCAAACAGGGCTCCTGCATCCCAGATCACACCTCTTTGCATACCTGGGGAAGCTTCAGCTCCAGCCACTTCTATTCACCCCTCAGAGGTCTGAGGCTTGGTCCCCACCCCAGGGCCCTCCTTGCTAAACTTCAGATTCTGGTAGTGCTGCCTCTTCCTTTGATCTACACAATTTCAGAGGCAGCAGTTGCTTCCTTCAGCTAAGATTCCTAGTCTGTTTTTGCTCTTAAACTTTCCCAGCACCCTTTGAGCCAATTTACAAATTCTCCCTGTTGAAATGTCTACTGTGGCTTTTTTTTTTTACTCCCTGGACTCCCATAAAGATGCAATAACAATTTCTTAATTTTATATACATTACTTCTTTTTATGTCATGTTCTCATTTCCTCACTGGGTGCTAGATGTGTGAATAGGATGTCATAGCATAAATTTAACAGTTTTGATCTGTCTGTATGTTTTCACTGGGAATCTCAGAGTTCTAAGAATAGTTTGAAAATTACTGATATCAAGGAACAAGTGCATTTTTGTTGTTTTTGTTGTTTATGCATACATCTTGAACTGATTTGCAAAGAGTGAGATTTTGTGCAATAATCTTGGCATCCTTAGCATTCAAGAATGTCTTTTGCTAGTGAAAATTGAATAGAAATTTGTCTTTATACTTTTAAATCAAACATAGATAGGTAAATTTAGAGCAAATATTTGTAAACTACTTCAGTGAAAAGTAGGGTCAATTCATAGAATGTATTAATCTTTTAGAGAATGGATGAGTTAAGATGAATTTTGAGAAGCTCTGTGTAGAATATGAGCTTTGAGTTATACTTTAATAAGTTAGCAATGGAGTTTAATGATCAAAATGAATAAAATTGAAATGATTTTGAAAATTAAATGATATTTTTAAAACTATATAGATTAATTTCCTTTAAAATATCTTTTCAGCACACTTAATGATTAAAATGAGGCTTTAAGTAATATCAAATATAAAAATCAAGAAAATTGACGTGGTTTTTCTGATCAATATAGATGGAAGTTGATTTTAGTAATTCAAGTAAAAAGATAATACTTTGTGATCTTTATTATCGGATTTCCTTATCTATAGGAATCAAATTAAGTGGAGTAAATATTTCCATCTATTTTCATGGCACTGCATAGAAGCAGTTTAACAATAAGTTGTGTTGGCCCTCAAAAATTATTTTGTTTTAATTTTCTTCATATAGACAATGAAAACAATGTCAAGTTATTGATTGGATATCAAAGACTAAGATACTTTACAGTGTGTATACTTTTATTTTATGAATCTTGAAAATAATTTCAGTGTTGTATGATATTGTAAAGATGTTGCTATGCTATATAATTCATTGAATTATAATTTTGAAAGCTTAGTTGATATATACTGTGTGTCAGTTAAATTTTAGAATATCCCCTGTAGATTTTGTATGCATCTCACTGAATCAATAATCCATTTGGGAACATTTAACCTGGAATGGATAATCCAGGTGTTAATATGTCCAAAGAATTCCAGGTCAGTCTATGGATTATACAAACACAGTGGTTCATGGAAAAATTCTACTAGCACCTGTTATAGTTGGCCCTGGTTCTAATTTTCTTATCCCAATTTTATTGTGTGAAAAGTGTAATGAAACACACCATATAATTGTGCTGAGGCACATTTGCTTTCACAAGCAAAAAAAAAAAATATGTAAAGTTTCATACCCAAAGCTTGTATGTAATAGAGTAAATAGAGTAAATGCAAGTCTCCCTATGCAAAGCCTCCTCTGGAGAACGTAATAGAAGCAGAATCATAAGTCCGGCACAGCCAGTTAGTCCTCATTGTCTTCCTGAATTATTACCAGTAACTGCAGATGTCTAAAGCGGCATTTAGGACAGCGCTTTCTTTGCAAATGTGGGCAATAGCTTCAATGTATGTTAAACAGTTACTGTGTTTGAAAGCATGAGGACTGTGAACGGAAAGTATATTTTTTAATCCATGCATATTTCCAAGTTGTGTGACCCAGGACAAGTCATTTAACCATTTTGAGATTTTTTTGTTGTTGTTGTTGTAATTGAAGATATTAATAACGCTCCCCAAAGCCTATTTCAGTTGTAAGGACTTTGGATTTCAGTTTTTTAAGGTATGTAGGTTACTAGGGGGAAAAAAAAAACACTCTAGAATTTTATAAATCATGCTATAGAAAGCCTGGAAGATAACTAATAATAGTTAAGGACTTGTATAACATGATTTTTTTTAAACCTTGATGCAAGCCACTTCTTCCTGTGTTTCTATTTCCCCTTGTAAATTGTAGGTAATAATATCTGCCTCCTGTTGTGGTTATTAATGAAATAATCTTCCCAACCTGTAAGCAAGAGGAGAGTAGGCACAACAGCTATTACAAGGACACGGAAACAACCACTGAAGACAGAGCAATGGCGGATTAGTTATTTGCACTAACTATAAAAGTCCCCAGTCCACTACTTTTCTGCCTGGAATAAAGATACACCCTTATTTATTTACTCTGAAGTCACTCAGTCAGAACCAAAACAATTCATGATAATTAATACTCCTCAGTAAGTGCTTTCAATAACATGCCCACGTGTGTCTCCTTAACACTCAGGAAGTGTTCTGCAGAGTTTTGGTCTCTCATTTTATGAGTGATCCCCTCCCTGACGGTTGTGGCATGTGTTCCTGGATTCTGTTAGGACTCTGGTACTGACTCTCTGATGGCCCTGAGGAAGTCTGTGAAAGTCTGAGTGGGGAGCCTCTGGGAGAAGCTGGGCAAGCTGGCTGCAGGCCAGGAATCCTTCATGGGCATCCCTTCCACCCAGCTGCCCTGGTCTGGTGCCCCAGGCTCTAAGCCTCCTGCAGGGGGCTGCAAGCCAAGCAGGCGGTGGAGGCCAACTTCTTCCCCACTCACATCTGCAGCACCGCAGTCTTCCCACAGGCTTTCAGGCCTCTGCAAGGCCCTAACTACCTGCAGGAGCCAAATTCCTGTAGAGAATTGGGGAGGAACACAGAAGCAGCTTTCTCTCTCATAATTGAGAAACTATTTTATCTTTAACAATCTGTGCTGAGAAGTGAAAGATTGGGTTGAATGCATGTCAACGAAACAGGATACAGCCTGCGCACAACCAGAGTGTCAAAGTGATCTTTTCTGTGACCTGCTTTAAGGCCAATCATTCTGCATGGACTACTCTTAACATACATACATTTTTAAAAAATTGAATTAATTAAGGAAATGCAGGTAAAAAGTACATGATCTATGATTCTAAAGTTCTTTCACAGAATTGGGTGAGTGTGCAGTTTCTATAACCTCACAGTGGGTTTGTTAAGTTTTTTAAATTCTGTTCTTATTTATTTTCAATACTGACAGTTGAACTCAGGGCCTTGTTTATGCTAGGTAAGTACTCTACCCCTGAACCACGTACCCAGCCCTTTTTAACTATACTTTCAGCCAGGGTCTCACTTAGATGCCTAGGCTACCTCAGCCTCTTCAGTAGCTGGAATTATAAGCATTCACACATGGCCTGTTGAGTATTTTTTTTTTTTTTTTTTTTTTTTTTTTTGTGTACCAGGGATTGAACCCAGTGTTCTTAGCCACTGATCCACATCCCCAGCCATTGATTATATTTTACGTAGACACAGGGTCCCACTGAATTGCTTAGGGCTTCACTAAGAGCTGAGGCTGGGTTTGAACTCACAATCCTCCTGCCTCAGCATCCCAAACGGCTGGGATTACAGGTGTGCACCACTGTGCCCCGCTGAAGAGTCTATTTTTTAAACCAATTTTATGTTCACAGCAAAATTGATCAGAATGTACGAGGTTTCCATATATCCTCTGCTCCCACATATCCATAACCTCTGCCGTTATCAACATCCCCCCTAAGAGTAAGCACATCGATTACAATCGATGAACCCACATTGATACAGGTTGACCACCCAAAGTCTATAATTTACATGGAGGTTCATTTTTGTCATGCAGTCTATGGGATTTGACAAATGCATAATGACGTGTATTCACTGTTACAGTTGCATACAGAATGATTTCCTGGCCCTAAAATTCCTCTGAGTTCTGTGTTTCCATCCCTCCCTACCCCTCACCACTGGCCAAAAGTGGTTGTTTAAAAATAATGTCTCAGACCAGAAGTTTCTTCCTAATTAGTTGCTTGTTTCCCTCATGGACTGCTTGCGGCTCATAGAGAAGACATCATAGCATGAAGCATTCTTTCATGGTTTAGGTTTTGTTAACAGGGGCTATTAGTGTGTGTGACTCCCTAATCCCCCTTATGCTGAGGGGCATCTCCAGCCCAACCAGTTTTAATTAACAGGGAAATGCTCATATTATTTTGGTACACTGATTACGGGCAAAGCTAAAGTGGAAGTCAGTTTGGGTCCCAAGGGATTTCTGTGTTAAAATGCATAGGGTACCTTTTTCTTTTCTTTCTTTTCTCCCCCCTCCCCACTAATTCTCCTTCATGAACTCCAGATAAGCAGCAGGCCTGAAGGCCTGAGCCAGATTTCATTACTATCACGCACTCTTCATGGTCATCTTTTAATATTTGAAAGGATCATTTGTTAACTGGAAATGGTCAATTTTTTTTTCTTTGGCTTTTGAAATATAATTTTCAATTTTTAATTTGATTCATTTAGATGAAATCATTAATCAGGGTTGAAACTGAGTTAATTTTCTGGAAAATAAATGAGGTTGTTAGAGGAACATTATTAAGTGGGCTCTTTGTAAGAAAGGGATAATAGCTGAAAATATGGAATACTTGGAGAACTGTAGCACTGGGGCAAAAATCGAAAGGGTTTTTTTTTTTTTTTTTCTTCCTTGTTAAGTGGAATAATTCATTTTAAAAATTAGTTAGATTGGAGGATTTTCAGCATTAAGCATTATAAACACCCCATTAATTATATCAGAAATTATAAATAGCAAACTTTCAAGAAATTATAAGTAAAGCATACCATATGGAATTCTCTTTCTTTCATTCTTTCTTTCTTTTTACATTTTTCCATGGTGCTGGGGAGGGAATCCCTGGGCATTGTTCATGGCATTGTTCAAAAAGTGTTCTACCACTAAGGCATACCCCAGCCCAGAGTTCTCATTTTTTTAAATGTTTTTGTTAGAGTGTTATGTCTATATATAATAGTAGGGTTTATTTTGACATAATCACATGTGCATGAAATATAATTCACTTCGTTTCAGTCCCCAGGACCTCCTTCCTCTCTCCAATTCCTCCACAAACCCCTCCCCTCTGCTCTACTCCACTGGCCTTCTCCCATATATTTATTGTTTTTATAAATGGCTACCTTATAGGTATACATGAAAGTGGAATTCGCTGTGGTACATTCACACTTGCACACAGCCTAATTTGGTCAACCAAATTAATTTGTGAGCTATGAGGATATTTCATGTCTGATGTGCTTTTATTCTTTTAAAACAACTCATGAACAGGTCCTACCTTTAATCTACTTTGTCTCATGTCTCTTCCCATATTGTCAAAATCTTTAATTGTGGTTTTATTGTAAAAAGAAGAAGGAATTTTATAGATATCCAACCTGTATGTTTAGTTCCCAACCCTTCCTTTACAACCCGATTTTCAAACAATCTTCTTCAGGTAGTCTTTCTTTCTTAACCCCATATACTCTGCTCATCACCTTATTCCAATTTCCCCAGTCCCTCTAGCACTCATGGATTCAATTTATGATAGGTTATTCTAAATATTGACTATTTGTTGATTTTAATATGTTGCCCTGTTTCTTCCTCTTTGAATGTTTTGTGTCTTTTAATGAAAGTTTAAAAGCTTTGAGTGTCAGGATTGTGTCAGGATTGTGAATTTCTATATGTGCCATACCCTCCTCTCTGCACACAGTAGGCTTTTAATTAATTTTTTTGACTGATTGAGTCAGTGAATTATGCAAATGTGATAGAGATTTTAGAGTAGAGTAGCTTGGAATCAGTGCCAGGCCCTACTCCATGTCGGGCTTCTTTTTCATCTGAACATGTATCAGATTTTAGTCACTGAAGAAGAAACCAAATTTCACTAACTTGCTGTGAAGCACTACATGACTTTAAGTGATTAGAATAGTGAGCAAAATACCCTTCCCAAGAAAACAAAGAGTACAGATTTGGCCAGACATCTAGTCATCTCCATTGGCCATTTTGGTGAAAAACAGGTCACTGGAGAATTCACTGCTCATGTGTGCTTCTAATCATTGCCTCCATTTCTTAAGTTTCACAAAAGTGGCTTTCTGTCTGAACGATCTCCTTCAGGGTTTTTGCTTGAATGTTTTATGTAAAGGAGTTCCTAGCAAGGCAACTGAAGAGATTTTTATTGGCATTTCCATGAATGCCATATTGTATGTTTGCTGATGCATGTAGCAACTACAGTCAACTCAGCCCCCAAGTTCCAAGATAACCTGCTTGGTTGGCAGGTGCATTATACCATGATTATACCATGTTTCTCTAAGGCATCCTTTATATCCTTAATGTGAATGAGTTAATAATATGGAGTGTTTGGGGTAGTGTCTGAGTGAATATGAATGTGTGTGTGCAGGCCTCCTTCCACACTGTAGCCTGAATCAAGCTCTTTCTAAAACACAGTTCTGATTGACCCATCTATTTTCTCTCATTTATACACAGTACTTATTCTACCAGTTAAATGCATTGTTGTCTCTTCAAGTATTATAAGCAAAGTCCTCTATTTCCTTGAGTTATTTCTCAGAATCTAAAGGACGAGGTCCCTTCATACATTTCAAACTTTGTAGCTTGTCACTTCTCAGAAGTCTACATCCCCAAATCAGCACTATGCAATAGACCTTTTCACAGTGATAGTAATGCTCCCTAGCTGCGCTGTTCAATATGGCAGCCACTAGCCACAAAGGGCATTTGAGACCAGAGTCTTTGAGAAGCAACACCTTAAACTCTGTTAATTTAACTTATTACACATGTAGGACAGCATGATCCCATGTCTTGTTTAGTCTTGCTTCTCTGCCACAGCTATTCTCAGTGACTGAAATACCTTTCCATCTTCTTCATGTGCATATATATCTACCTTCATGGCTTAATATAGCAATGCCCAAGTACCTTCATTTCTCCAGGAAGAGTTAAACTTTCTTATGCTATTTTAGGGCTTGGCTTGTACTTTTTCTGAAAAGCAAACTTTTTAAACCTTTATAATTTATCTGTGTCCCTGCTTCTCTACTAGACTGTAAGTCCTAGAAGGAATACTCAGGCATTGTCCCATGCCTAGCACAGTACAAAGCATATAATAAGCAGTTCATACATATTTGAATGAATTGAATGAGTTTAATGAGGCCAAAAGATAGAAGCAGTTCTTTTTAGAAGTAATAGATAATTAAAAGTTGTTCCACTTATTACCACTACTATTACTACTACTATTGTTAATCATCATCATCAGATGGGGAAAGTTTAAATATTTTAGAAATACAACAGAGAAAATTCCTCTAGCTCATCAATAGCTTTTAACATTATTACAAACATGATAGATATCCAAGTGTCCAAAAAACCAATGTCTATCCTTAATTATTTAACCTGGCCCCCTCAGGTATTTGCAATAAACTTAACACTAGGAATTGTATAGCCTTGATACTCAGGATGTCTTGGCCAGATCAGATTTGGCCCAAGTCATATTGTAGACAGATGCAAACATATGCCACTGATTGCAAAAAAATTAAATTTAGTTACTGTTTGGACGAGCAAGCCTGAGCTGAGATTCACTTATTTCTGAATTGACTGCATTGGGATGGTTTGGCCATCTGTCCCACATGTGAAACGTTCAGCTCACATATACTTGGAGCACTGATATTGGCTAGTGGTGTTGGCCAAAGCAAATGCAAATGTTTAATGTTCACAAACAGAAATTGGTTTAGAGATAGCTGATCTGTTCTCCTCCCACACTCCCTCCCTCCATTCCCAAGTCTTCAGGCACTGTGAAAGAAAAGTGAGGCCAGTAGAGAATATAATGGCTGCACTTCAACTTTATTCCAAGGGAGACTCCCAGGTCAGTTTCCATCCCTTTTAAACCCCCTCCTCTGACTTTGAAGACAGAGCACCACCCCCTCCATCTCTGAAGCTGGGCAGTGGCCCTTTTTGTTTTCATGCACTGAAAATAAAGTGTTCACGTGAGCTCATTTGCAGAGAGTGGAGTTGGCAGTCTTATCAGGAGGAGAGAAAGGAGCACTGGAGATGAAAAGCTCTCGCAGTGACAGAGGTCTTTATTACTTTGGGCAGTAATGGAATGCAGTGTACACACGGTAAAGTGACGGCTACCTACAGCATTTAGGGAGAACTAGAGCAGTAATCGTGTTTTATGTTGTTCCTCATCTGACTTTCTCGCTGAGCCAGTTAACCCCAGGGATGGGGCTTGTAGGAGTTGGAAGCAATGTACGCTGTGTTCTTCTCCAGAGACAACGGAGCTGTGGATAATCCCTGATTGCTCTTTGAATTGGCTTTGGGGCAGCATGAGTCAAAATCATGCATATGAAACATGACAGTAAACTCTTGTCTTTTCTCCAGCACTACTGAAAACACTCAACTTGTTGCTGATTTTTATTGTTAAGCTCCTACCATTTTCCTACCAAAAGTATGCAGAGAAAGAAAAAATTGCTATGGATGCTTTGTATAATTGTTTTCATAATCCAGCATTGCTGAAAATGAAATTGGCACTTGGTCCCAAGGGCTTTGAGATGATTTAAGCATAAATTCCGCATTCTAAGGGATCTGAAGTTGAGGGAAACAGCCAGGAAGACCGTGAGCTTTTTCTCTGAGTTGTACTTGAATAGACAGCTAATTAGGTACTCTCAAAATTTATTTGTCTCTAGAAATAGAGGAAAGGTGCTAAAAGCATAATAGAAATGAAATCTGCACTGTACCCTTTCTGGGAAATTGACATTTTATGCATTTGACATTTGATACTAGCAGTTTATTTTTTAAATTATTTGAAATTTATTTACTTGAAATCATTTAAATGGGTTCTTATCGTACATGCTTCTCAATCAATTTGCACAAGATATGTTAAGTGGAAAAACAAATAAATCCACTATGATCGACTGTGTTAGCATATAGCAGTTGTGCCACATCAAAGCTTCCCATCTCTGGAGTATCATGGCCCTGTCATTTTTGAGCTCACTTAGTTCTTAAAGTGAGAAGTGCTGAGTGCCATGCAGACTAGGGAATTGGATACAGTCAGCGAAGCCTTCCCAACTAATAAGATGAACCCTGAAAAAAGGAGCCATGTTTTCTATCATTAAACATTCTTTTTTGGTATGCAATATAAAGCTAAGTTTTAATTACACTAGTATCCTTTTCAAGTATGTTTGTCTGCAAAACCATGTCCCCGTCCTCTTTCTTAGAAGAAGGGGAAATAGACTGCCTACTTTTACACAGGGTTTTTCCTAGTGGAGTTCATGACAACATCACCTCTAGCCATAATCCACTCTGCAGGATAGATTCAGGGGTTGTCTACTGTGATATTGCAAGTGCTGGAAATGCATCAGGCCTCACAATACCTTCCCTACCAAGGTACTACTGACTCCTGAAGTTCCACCAACAAAGACAACTTTCTTTGCATTGCAACTGCTTCCTTCATATATGTATCCTCTAAGGAGTCAAATGAAGGCCATTGGGAGCTAATATATACTGTGTGTTTGCTCCTTGGCAGGTATTGTGCCTTTTATAAATCCTTAACTCTACAGAAGAGGAAGGAAATAATGCTCAATTGGTGTTAAGAAACTGTGCAAATTTCCCCAAGTGAGAAAATGGGAGAACTGTGATTCAGACTCAAACCAGTTATTATTTCTGTTTCACCTGATTATAAATTGAGTGATCAGATTTCATTAGCTGGTTTCAGGATGCTGCACTTTCTGGTCAGCAGTCGAGGTGAAGGTGGAGGACTGCTTCAGAAAATTGGGGCATTCAGTTTGCTAAAGCTCTCTCCAGGCTAGAACTCTGATCATACAATTGAGCAGATAGATATTCCTGGGCACTTTGCTAGCCTTAAAATGTTCCATTTGAATTAATATTCAAATAGGAACAAATAATATTATCCTTAAAATACATTAGTTTCTAGAAATGAGAGAATTTCAAAAAACTAAAACCAAGTGTAAAGGATAGGAAAGTTTATTTGTAATGTAAATGTAAATTGCTAATAATAGCTAACTTTTTTTTTTTTTTTTTTTTTTTTTTTTTTTTTTTTTTTTTGTACAAGAGACACATCTCTTTTAGTTATTGTGTGTCTGGGAGACACTTACTGTTACAATCCTCACTTTACAAATGAGCAACCTAAGGCTCAAAGAGGTAAAAGGCACACACCTGAGAAGTGGAAGAGGGGGACTTGACCCCAAGCCTCAGGAATCTGAAGTCACAATGCCACCATTGTTTGTTTCTTTATACCAGTTAGAAGAGGTCTCCCTTGTGTTTCAGGATTCCTACTACTATTAAGATTTAGTTTGTGCAAGTGGAATAAATCCTAGAATTATTCACTGGGAATGTAGTCAAACTTATTTATAGTTCTTTTGGTTTCACGTCTGCCAACTCTATCAAATTACTTCAAACTAGATAACTGTCCAAACTTTACAAAAGTGTGTAAAGTGGTAGACCTGTAATTAGTTGGATTTTAGAGGAGTAATTAGAATGCAGATAGTTACATACAATTGGCCATTATCAGATTCCAATCTTCCAAACTAGTTAGCTGGTTGTCGTAGATTTTCCACTTTAAAAAGATCGGGTAGTGTGTGTGGAGGGAGGCAAAGTCAAGTTTGAATTGTCTTTTTAATGTCCTTGAAACAATGAGCCTATATTTCCATTTAATTAAAACAGTAAAGTTGTGCTTCAAATATATGGAATTCACCACCAATTGTAATTGATTTTGTTCATTTTCTTTTTTTGTTCCTTTCACTTCTTAAAAAAAAAAATCACAATTAACAATAAAGAACTCTCCATTTTAGTTAAAAAGCAAAGCTGCAATGAAAAAGAAGATAGATTACTACAGTGTTGAATACGTTAATTGAGATAGCATGGTGACTGTTACTCATTTCACAATGAGCAACCTGAACAATACCAACTTATTTTAGGGTAGTTCTTTGTCTAATTGATTTCTTCTTCTTTTTCATAATGCTGAAATGCAGCTGGTCCCTGAATACCCACAAACCTTGAATCTGCCTCTATTTTCTCATTTGTAAAATGGGAGCCATAATAATTACCATCTTAGAGTGGATATTAGGATCAGAAGAGGTTAGCCAGGTGAAGTACTTCAGATACCAGAGGAGTATACAATTTTTCTTCAAATCATAACCTCTGACAGACTTTACCAGATGTTACTACCATTCGGAAATTGTAGTAACTCCACTCTCATTAACATCAATTGAAAAGCGGAGGGTACATAGGCATTTTGGCAATACTTCTTCCAGGTAAGGCTAACTTTTTGGAGTTGGGGGGGGTGGGGGCAGAGGGATACGGGAAAAGGAAAAACGTGAAAAGAAAAACATTCAAAGGTATACTAAAACCTCTAAGTCCAGTATTTTTCCATTGGCACAAATTATGAGTTTCCAATTGAATTGACATTCTTTCATTGACTTTCATGACTGGCAGTTTGGAAGACTACAAGCCAGTTATTTAGTAGAGTGTCCTTCAGTTCAGGCTGCAATGATGTTTCTTCATGATTAGATTCACATTATGCATCTTTGGCAGAAATATTACAGAAGTGATACAGTGATCTCATTGCACTATAGCAGGTAGTG
The DNA here is from genome assembly GCA_025594165.1 of Tamias sibiricus. Taxonomy (NCBI): domain Eukaryota; kingdom Metazoa; phylum Chordata; class Mammalia; order Rodentia; family Sciuridae; genus Tamias; species Tamias sibiricus. The sequence continues at coordinate 48,879,552 of CM046669.1, read as the reverse complement.
CACTACTTCCATTTGTCCCCAGACTGATGACTGATTATCGGTATCTACCCAGCTTTTCCACTGTAAAGTTGCTCTTTACCTCTTTGAGAGCAATAGAAAAATTGTGGTGTATTAATTTGATACTGTATAATTATTCCATCCCCCCTCAGGTTTTCAATTTATTTGTGGTTGTATGGGCTGCTGGGCTCCTATTTTATTCAGTTGTAATCCATTACTATCATTAATTTTGATGCTGAGTGTGTCCTGGATTTATCTACTGGAAACCCCTTCAAGCTGGCTTCTTATGATATATTTACACCTTTGTCATTCTTGGTTCACTTTCTTGCTTTTCTGGCACAAGAAGATTATCCATGTTCATTTTGTATGTTTCATGCCTTAGCCTTATGGCCAGCCATAAAACTCCAAGGAGTCTTGTTTCTTTGTGGTATAAAATGATGTTGAGAAATAAAGATCTTGATACCCAGATCTTTGCTATTTGTCTTTGTCATCCTGGGGTGTTTTCCAAGACTAACAACCAATTGGTTATCTGGGCGCCAACTAGGTATAGAATAATTCAGTTCAATTCCAACACCATCTATCTGGAATTAGCATCCTGTCCCATAAGTTCAAGGATCAGTCCCATAGTCAGTGCCCCCTATGGGTGTACCACTCTCCTAGACTGGAAGCTCTCTGAACCCCACTGTTTAGGGGGTGTTATAGAAGTTACATTATGGAGACATGATTGACTAAATCATTGGTTACCAGTGATGAATTAAGAATTCAGCTCCTCTTCCCCTCCTTGGATGTTGGGAGGGGTAGAACTGAAAATTCCAAGCTTCTAATCAAGGCTTGGTGTTTCTAGCAACCAGCCTCATCCTTAGGCCATCTTGGGGTCCACCAAGAGTCAGCTCATTAGAACCAGAGAGGTTCCTGTCACCCTCCTCATCAAGGACATTGCAAGGGCTCTAGGAGTGCTGTGCCAGGAACCAGGGACAAAACCCAAGGATCTTTCTATGATATCACAGTTGTTGTTTGTATAAATGGAGCATCACCTTATTACTGGGTAATGCTTATATGTCAGAAAAGGTTAAGCTTTAGAAGTCATGTGTTGATAGAGTGTAAACTTTAGTGAAAGGAACAAATGTTATCATGCCGTCCTTTAGTTACTAAATTGGGGTCTAATTGAACATTGTCTTGTGGCATATACTGTGTTGTATAAAAAGAGGTGGAGGTTGAGGTTGTCATGATTATTTTCCATACTGTCTAATGATATATTCAGAGAGTACTGTATGTGTTTAAAGACTTGAAGTCACAGGATAATATTCAGTGCTATGTGTTTTCATCTTTAAAACCAATTCTACTGCCCTCAGTCTCCATTCATTTAAAAATCTATATCTACATCTTTAGCCCAGAAAACATACTGCTGTTCTTTGTAAGTGAAATGCAGTTTTACAGGGTGTATGACGATAGTATGCCAATTTTCCATACTCCAGACAGAAGGAAAAGATGCCAATTTGAACTCATTTTTATATGCACATCTTCATTCTCTTGCCCATTATTAACATATGTAATATTGTTTTATAAATCAGCATTCATTTTAAAGTTCATAGCCGTCAGAGTATTTTAAAGCATTCTAGTATCTCATATGAGATTGGTCCTTTGCAGAATTTAATGAAAAAAAAAAATAACAGAAATACACAAATTAATCCAGGCCCATATCGTGGGTCTTAGAATTCCTGGTAGCATGAAACTTTGTGGTTTTTCTAGAAGACTACTAAAATTATCTACAGTTTAATTGTGTACTGATAAGAGACTCATTTGACTTTGAACTATTCTTTTCCCCCAGTGTGTTAAAGAAAATACAAGATGTATTGCAACTCAAACACTGAAGATTACCTTTAAATATACACAAATAAAGCAGTAAGTTAGGATGTAATAGTTTCCCTGTTGAAATGATATATTTTTACATAGCTATGTATCAATAAGATGTTTAGGGCTGGGGTTGTGGCTCAGCGGTAGAGCACTCGCCTAGCACGTGCGCGGCCCGGGTTCGATCCTCAGCACCACGTACAAATAAAAGCATTTTGTACAACTAAAGCAAATAAATAAATATTTTTTAAAAAGATATTTAATACTCATTACTATTAAAAGGGTTTTTGGTTCATATAAGGATTGGATGACACTGAATATAATTTTCATCAAGTTTGATTAAAATAATCTTTAAGAATGTGCATTTATTGAAATTAAACCTCTATCTCTCTCCCTGCACAAAACTCAACTCAAAATGGATCAAGGACCTAGGAATTAAACCAGAGACCTTGCACCTAACAGAGGAAAAAGTAGGCCCAAATCTCCAACATGTTGGATTAGGCCCCAACTTCCTCAATAAGACCCCTATAGTGCAAGAACTAAAACCAAACATTAATAAATGGGATAGATTCAAACTAAAAAGCTTCCTCTCAGCAAAAGAATCAGTCAGTGAGGTGAACAGAGAACCTACAGAATGGGAGCAAATCTTTACCACATGTACATCAGACAGAACATTAACTTCAAGGATATATAAAGCTCTCAAAAACCTTTACACCAAAAAAACAAACAACCCAATCAATAAATGGGCTAAGGAACTGAACAGACACTTCTTAGAAGAAGATATACAATCAATCAACAAATATATGAAAAAAATGTTCAACATCTCTAGCAGTTAGAGAAATGCAAATCAAAACTACTCTAAGATTTCACCTTACTTCTGTCAGAATGACAATCATCAAGAATACAGGCAACAGTAAATGTTGGCGAGGATGTGGGGGAAAAGGTACACTCATACATTGTTAGTGGCACTGCAAATTGGTTCAACCACTATGGAAAGCAGTATGGAGATTCCTCAGAAAACTGGGAATGGAACCACCATTTGACCCAGCTATCCCACTCCTTGGTCTATACCCAAAGGACTTAAAAATAGCATACTACAGGGACACAGCTACATCAATGTTCATAGCAGCACAATTCACAATAACTAAATTGTGGAAACAACCCTGATGCCCATCAGCAAATAAATGGATAGGGAAACTTTGGTATATATATACAATGGAACACTACTCAGCACTAAAAGAGAATAAAATCATGACATTTGCAGGTAAATGGATGAAGTTGGAGAAAATAATGCTAAGTGATGTCAGCCAATCCCAGAAAACCAAAGGTCAATTAATTCCTTTGCTACGATGATACTGAATTATAGTGGCAAGGGAGGGGGGATGAGAGGAATGAAGGAATGTTAAATAGAAAAAAGGGGGGGAAGGGAGGGAAAGGGGCAAGGGGATAGAAACATTGGCAGAAGGAGTTTGACATCAATATATTAAGTGCATGTATAAAAACTTAAATGGTATGAAAATATTTTGTGTAAAACCAATGACTTGGAAAACTGTGCTCTTTATATGTAATATGAAAGGAATTGTACTCTAAAACCACGTGTAACAAATTAATTAAATAAAAAAGGGAAAAAAAAGTAATGCAAAGAAGAACAAAAAAAGAATGTGCATTTATACCATTTTTGAGATATTTAGTATTATTATCCCTTTCAGTAACATTGTTATGTTTTCCTAATATTGTTACTGTATGTTTTCCCTGGCTCAATAGTCACCAATTTCCCCTCCCCTACATTTTAAAATTTTTAAATTTTTTCTATACAGGGAATTAAGCCCAGGGCTTCATGCATGTACTCTATTACTGAATTACATCCCCAGGGATGTAATTTTTTATTTTATTTTATTTTGAGCAATGGTCTGACTCCATTGTCTAGGCTGGCCTTGAACTTGGGCTCCTCTGGCCTCAGACTCCTTAGTAGCTGGGATTACAGACATGCACCACCATACTCAGCCCCTCTCCTACTTTTAGAGTCACTCTCTCAGTTTCCTTCTCTGGTCTCACTTATTTCTTTCTCTCTATATTTATTAGTATCCCAAAATTTGTCCTATTCTACTTTGTGCAAAACAAATCTGTGCTTACATTTTCAAATATCTGGGTTAGTGACTTGAATTGACAGTGGTCCCATGTTCTTTGTGAGTTCTCTCTGATATACTTAAGATCTCCCAAAGTCATCTCAAACTTGACATGCACAAAACCACACTTCTTGTGTTTATTTACAAGCTGGCTGTTTTTTCCCTCCATGGGAATTTTGGTCAAGAGCACCATTTTGTTCTTTACTTGTGGATCTAAATTTTGGCATTTTATTTGACTCTATCTTCTTTTCCCTCCTACATATTCAATACACATTTAGTGTCTTATAAATTCCTGACTTTCACTTTGTTCCTATTGATTGCAAGATTTTACAGTACAAGTAGATTACCAAAGTGAAGTTTGAGGGCTTCAGATAGTAAATGATTGAATTATCTGCTTTCTTTTTATTTCCTTTATTTTTCTATATTATTTTAAAAATTTAGAGCATGTGTGTGTGTGTGTGTGTGTGTGTGTGTGTGTGTGTGTGTGTTTGTAGCCATGAAAACACCAAAATCATATGGAAAACATCTCTATTAGCCCCCAGAATTCTCTCCTTTGGAATCCTTCTCATATACCCCTCCTTGCTCTTGCTACCCTCAAGCCATAATTGATCTGCTTCCCACCACAATACATGATGCTGTACAGTTTTATATAAATCATAATACTGTTTTCTAACTTTTTTGTTTTTTTACCATTTTCTGTTTCTATAAGGAACACATGAAAATAGAGATATCTATATGTTAGTATAAGGAGAACTTGGAATTAGAAAAACAAGTGCTGGGTGTTGATAATAAGTTGCTTAACTTTACCAAACTCATATACTTTGGAGATAGTAATCCTTTACTAAGGGCACTGGGTAGTAAAAATTAAATAACATGATCTAAGTGAAAGTCATTTGTAAATAATAACAAGTCACTTAGGTGTTATACTGATTGCATTCCATGACTTGTCTTTGAAAAATAGTGATTAATATGTTTGAAATACCTGGAATACAAAGTCATTAAGATTTTTGTTACTTATTTCTATTTTATATTTGGTAATGCCTGTGTTAATTCATAAAAAAATATTTATAAATGATCCATATTGCCTTCCCTTTTTTTGTGATTTGTACCATTTCTATACTTTCTGGTCTTTGCATATACAAAGTTTATAGAAGAAAATGTAGCCCTGGTGGAAAAGAGAGACAACAGCAGTATAATTTGCAAGTTTGCTAAACTCAGTAACAATTTCTTTTGCTAAAAATGTGTACTGATCAATGGATGTCAATGAAATTAAACCATTAGATTGAAAATAAAGGTGAAATCCCAGGTATAATTCACTTATTTATTGATATTGGCTCACATAATTGATGATTGAGCATTAGTCAGGGGAAACACATGTTAATGTCTCATGCCCACAAAGACACAGGGGCATTCACGTATCTATGATATGTCTCATATTGATATTGAAGCTGAAGTAGGATAAAATAGGATCTTACTCACTTAAGAGCTCATGCAGTTTCAGAAGATATTTAAGGCAAAATTAGGATTAATGGCTCAATGTAACCTTTCTAGATGGAGGGTGATGCTTAGGAAATAGACACACCTCAGCAGTATCATACTGCGTACACCAACACTTATTTTCATGCATTATGATCATATCAAGTACTGTACTTAGCCTACAGTCTATCCATGCTTTAAAAAGGTTAATACTAAGGTGGGCAAACTACATGTTTCTTGTTCCTTAATGGTTTCCTTGCAGATTCATTTCCTTTTGTTTTTTTTCCCAATTGTTTTATTTTAAAATGTGGATTTTTTGTGTGTGTGAAACTACAAAACATAAATGTTTTTGAAAGAGGGGGAAGGGAGGCAAGCCTTCTTTTGTGACAACAATTATTGTCCTTACTTTTTTTATTTATTCATTTTTGGGTTAATTTAGTCTGGCTAAAATTACATACATATTCATGTTTCTTAATAAGAACAAAGCTTTACTCTTGGTTATTTTCCATAAATTTGTCCTCATAAGCAATTTGATAGACATCTCCTTTAACTATTAGAATAAAAAGTTCACAGTGAATCCATGAAACCTAGTTTCAGATCTATAATTCATTAACTCTTTCCCTAAAGGTCCAAATGCTTCTTTATCAGATTACAATAAAATTGCTACTGCTTTCTTTTTAAAGTTCTGAGTGGGCACATGTTGTAATTAAGGTATAAATTGTCTATTGTTAAATGCATTAGAGATTTTTAAAACTGTAATTCCATTTGGGTCTAAAGCATTAATTTCAAACAACATAATGATAACTTATAAATAAGTTATAATTTTTCAAAAGTGATTTTACTCAGAGGACCATGGAATGTATATCCAAACTTTAGATTTTAAATACACAGTTACTTTACTTCCATTATCAGGTTATCATAGATAAATGTGAGATTTAAAATATTCATTTTATATTAAGGTATCATTAATATGATTATTTATTAAGCTGCCACTCATCATACAGTTTGGATGGTTGACATGGAAGTTGAGAACAGGATAAAATGTCATTTTAAATATTATCATGATACTAATAGAAAAAGGTTTTGAAAGCCCAAAAGTTGCTTGGGCTGTCAAATTCTTTGTACAAGTAGAAGTTGACATAGAGTTCTCTATGATTTCACTTTCTAGTTATATAATTATTACATATTATATTTCTGAAATAATTAGCACAACCATCAATTAGCCAATGCTAATATGCTTTTTAACTTTGGCATTAATTTGCTTTAAGCTTACTTAATGTAAAAGAAAACAGTAGCTATTGCTTTTAGAAATGTATTTGTTTATGGCAAAGATATCATTAGACGTCTTTATTTTAAAATATTTTTAAAATTATTTTTTATTCCCAAGTCCTGAAAAGATTAACCAAAGTTTTTTTGATAAGAAAGCTGAAACTGCCTTTCTCTAGGGGAAAAAAAAAATAGAAACCCTGGGAACTACAGAAATTAGACTTATGCCTAATTTCTAAAGTTACCAAAATCAGGGTTTTAATTAGAGGAATTATTGTTCTGCTTATAGCTCATTTGTACATATTCCCATTTCACTGTATGAGAAGTAGAAAATTGTTACTTGCTGGAATTTCTTTACAAACAACTTCTTAGATATGAAAGTTAGCTTTGTTTGCTTGTACTTTATTGGATTCAGTTTTCAGGATTGTTGAAATTTAGAAAATTGGTTCTATATTTTATGTATGTCATGGTAATTTTTTTTTTTAACTTAAGCTCAACCATTCACAAACATCTATTTTGACATTGCTTTAAAGAAAATATTCTGCTTTTGAAAATTTTTCTTGTTCCTCAGAGATTTTAGATCAATCTGGTTTTCTCCCCCATTTTATTTATTTGTTCAGTGAATATTTTAGGATTTATTTACACCCTATTACTTTACTTGATTCCTTGGTTTCAAGGGAAATTTTGCAATTACATTATTATGCATTCTGATCTCTCCACCTTGTTCTCTGTTAAATAGGCGAAAATGATTCAGCTTTAGTTAATATAATTCAAATTTAGAGCATGCTCTACATTGTTTAGTGCAATTCCATGTTAAAAAAACTTCTATGTGAAAATTTAGAATATCTTGGTAGTTTCCTAAATGTCACAATATTGATTTATATGCTATATTCTTTTAAAATTTTTTTAAATATATATTTTTAGTTGCAGATGGACACACTACCTTTATTTTATTTTACTTTAATTTTTTATGTGGTGCTGAGGATTGAACCCAGTGCCTCACACATATTAGGCAAGCGCTCTACCACTGAGCTACAAACTCAGCCCGTTATATTCTTTTTTTATGTCATATTTCTTTAACTATACCTCATCTATGAAAAACAAAATCCATAATGTTCACCAGGGAAATGTGAAAAATCCCAAGTAGTGTTTTCTGTAGGTGATTTTTTTACCTTCATATCTGGCCCAGTATCTTATTTAACATTTTAAGCTTGTCTCAGTTTTGGATTGAATACATGTTCATAGATGAAAGAACTTTCACTTTAGTAGAATGAATGATTAAAATAAGTTCAGTTATTATTGCTTAAATTGTTAGTACCAAGAAATTATTGCTAAATTTTTTATACCAGTGGGTCTGGAACATTTTAACACCAGTATATGCATACACATGGTGTTGAAACAGCTCTATCACATGCTGGTATTCTTCAGTCATCCTCTCAGCAATAAAAAAGTAAATCATATTATGGAGAGATGTACAGGGAATTATAGAGCTGAGCTCTGTTTTCCCATCTGTAGTACCGCTGTGTTCAGAGGACTTTTTGTATTTTCCTTGATTTTATAGTCAAGCCATAAAATACATATAAAAGTGATATGAACATTTTTAAGAATACACAGGATTTTGCTAATTATTACTGGGAAATTGTTTGAATTCTGTAATAATTTGAAAAATTTGAGGTTTTTTAAATAAAATTCAGTATATAGGTTGGTAAAAACTTTTAGCAAAACTGATCCACTCATGACATTACAAATATATATATATATATATTACATATATATATATATATATATATATATATATATATGTAATTAAGTTGGTTGGACAGATTAGGGAAGGGAGAATAAGGAAAAATTAGCTTTTTTTTTATCCCCCCCTCCCAAAACACATAAACTCTTGGCTATGCCAATTCTCTTCTTCAGGACATGGTTAAATGCATGAGTAAACAAAGACATGACTATATAAAACTATTTTTTTGAAATCAAGTATTGTACTTTTTCCAGTCTCAACCTTGTGATAGAAATGTTATTATGACATTAAAATATGTTCCTGGGCTTCTTTGGTGGCCCAGTTGTTGTGCTTTCTGACCTGCCATGTGGTTCCTTGGGTTCAATTTCACGGTCTTTCATTTCTATGGCCATCAGGGACTCTGGGTGTTGAGAGGCCAGCCATGAAGCCCCCGTAGATGTGGGGGATGACTCCTGCTGCCTGACAGCAGCTCTCTTGACTGATTAGGGCCCTTTAGTGGCAGCTTCCAAGGGGCTTCTAATCCGATTCTCTTGATGGTGGCAGAGACAGAGACTCTCAAGAGTGAGTTTGTGACATGCATACATTGGAAGAAGCCAGTAGACCTGTCAGAGAGCCCATGTTATTGGAATGATTGATGTTAACAGGAATTATGAAACAACCACCTATTTCAGCAGATGTACACATTTGCCTTTTATTTGTTGCTAATAAATTCATTTTATTTTATTCTATTTTTTACCTCATCCTGGCTATAGTGGTACTGATACTATGAGTCACAATGCCTACTCCTGGCTGTTTTGTATGTGTCATGGCCTCTATAGACTCACTTCTCCAATGTATATAATGTGTTATTTCACATATATAAAGTTCTTCATACTGTGCTTGTATATTCTTGAAAAATTAATAGAAACATTTTTACATCTTCTTTCAAACTTAGTTTTTTTTTTTTTTTTTTTTTTTTAAGTTCAGGAATCTTTTCTAATTAAATTTCCTTTCCTTTCCCTTCTTTCATAATATCTTTGATAGTCACATCTCTTAGTCATACCTACTCCCTTTAGTTTTCTACTCTAGCAGCATCTTCAGTTTCTTTCTACCCTGTGGCCCACTAACCCAAAGGAAGCACTGTTAGCTCCCAGCTCCTCCTAGGACAATTCCCAAAAGTGTTTGCTTCATCTTTTGCCACTTTATTTATTTATTTTATTAAATTTATAATTTAATTTATTCAATTAAATTATTTATTTTATATATGTATATATAAAATATAATTTATACATGGACACAATATCTTTATTTTATTTATTTATTTTTATGTGGTGCTGAGGATCAAACCCAGTGCCTCATATGTATGATGTAAGCACTCTGCCACTGAACCACAACCCCAGCCTCTCTTTTACCACTTTAAAGTCCTTGTCTTCCATATAATGAAATAAGTTGGGGGAGGAAGTTCTGTCTAGACCAACAGAAGAAAAAAAATTATTAGCTATTTCCCAGTAATGTGGTATTATCTTAGTGACAATGGAGACATACAGATTGAACATCAAGAACTGACTTGCAGGTTCCAACCCATGTCGGTGAACCAGAACATTCTTTCCAAAGGTAAACATACTGTACAGACATGATGGATGATCTTAAAGAAAGCTTTTAGTGTTGTTCATGATAAATACCAGGGGAGAACAGTGCTTATCAAGTGATTCTTTAAAAGAGGATTTGTTTGGACTAATTATGTCAACATTCTTAAGAGACATGTGCTAGGCCTGGGTGTGGATGATTGAACTTACATTCTAGCTTGAAATTATATCTAATTAAAACACTGATATTTTATATATTATTCTTCTACCTGAAACCCTAATAAATAGCATTTTGAAATTCAAATTTCAAGATGTACCCTATAGAACAATATAAACACTTAGTTCATTTAATTTATGCATCTGTAGTGAGGGCATAAGTACAATTAAAGGATAATTTCTAAATAGCTGCCAACCTAGCATATGATCATTTAAACCAACCAGTTGTTCAACTTGGCTTCCATCAGGGATTGTTTTACAGTTGGCCCCTTCTAATAGTATACCAAAAGTTATAAAACTGTCGGCTGAGGGCCACATAATTGACTTTAAAATTTTATACAAACAATCAAACATTGGTTATTTCATATAAAGACCCAGATTGCTGGCTTATTTTGGAAATAGACACTCAGCTAACACTGAGCTTATATTGAAGCTTGCAAACCCCACTCCCACTCCCACGAGGCAATATCTGATTGATGCTAAGAAGAGGCTATGTATTTTTGTTGGGCAAATGTTCTCTGTTCACTATAGTTTATACCTCTCATTTTTTTCTTAACATGATCTATTTCTTAACACATAGTCCATTTCACATGAAGTTCATGTTGTCATCCTATAGTTGTTTGAATTTGCAACTCATGATGTAAATATTAATGTAAACTCAGATAATGTGGATTTTCTTCATTTTTTAATTTATTTGTTCTAATTAGCTATACATGACGGTAGAATGCACTATGATACATCATACATAAATGGAGTATAATATCTCATTCTTCTGGTTGTACATGATGTAGAATCACAATGGTGGTATAGTCATATATGTACAATGGGTAATAATAATAATGTGGGTTTTCTTTGGAAGAAAATATTTTACAAATAAATAATTCTCACAAAATCGTTTGGTCAGGTCAAATATCAGAAAAATAAACTGAATAATGTGGTACTGGTCTAGAATTATTTGTATGTGTTTTTATATCTGTGTATGTAATATATATTGAGTAGTCCCCCTTATCTGCAGATTCACTATCTGCAGTTTCAGTTGCCCATAGTCAACTGAAGTTTGAAAATATTAAGTGAAAAATTCCACAAATAATCAATTCTTAAGTCTTAAATTGTGCTCCGTTCTGAGTAGCATGATGAAATCTTGGGCTGTCCTGTTCCTTTTGCCCAAGATGTAAATTATCCCTGTTTCCAGTATATCCATGATGTATATATGCTATCTGCCTGTTAGTCACTTAGTAGCCATCTGTTCTCAGATTAGTGGTCATAGCATCACAATACTTGTTTTTGAGAAATTTGTTTTACTTGATAATGGCCCCAAAGCAAGAATAGCAATGTTGGCAATTTGGATATCCCAGAGAGAATCTGTAGGGTGTTTCCTTTAAGCAAAATATATGAAGAAGTGTTCAACATCTCTAGCAATTAGAGAAATGCAAATCAAAACTACTCTAAGATTTCACCTTACTTCTGTCAGAATGGCAATCATCAAGAATACAGGCAACAGTAAATGTTGGCGAGGATGTGGGGGAAAAGGTACACTCATACATTGTTAGTGGCACTGCAAATTGGTTCAACCACTATGGAAAGCAGTATGGAGATTCCTCAGAAAACTGGGAATGGAACCACCATTTGACCCAGCTATCCCACTCCTTGGTTTATACCCAAAGGACTGAAAATCAGTATACTCTATTGACACAGCTATATCAATGTTTATAGCAGCTCAATTCAGAATAGCTAGACTATGGAACCAACCTAGGTGTCCCTCAATAGATGAATGGATAAATAAAATGTGGTATATATACTCAATGGAATATTACTCAGCTTTAAAGAAGGGTGAAATTATGGCATTTGCCAATCAATGGTTGGAGTTGGAAAATATCATGCTAAGCGAAATAAGCCAATCCCACAAAACCAAAGGACGAATGTTTTCTCTAATATGTGGATGCTAATTCACAATAAGGCAGGGGGCACTAGGGAAAAATAGCGTTCGATTAGGTAGAGGGAAGTGAAGGGAGGGATGGGAGGGTATGTGGGGTTGGGAAAGGTAGTGGAATGAAACAGACATTATTACTGTATGTATATATGTGACTACATGACCAATATGATTCTGCAACATGTACACCTTGAAAAATGAGGAATTATATCCCATCTATGTATGATATATCACAGTGCATAAATGCATTGTACTGTCATGTATAACTAATTAAAACAAATAAAAAAATTAATAAAGAAAGTTCTCAAATTTGTAAGGAAAGAAAAATATTGAGGTTGCTAAGATCTATGGTAAGAATGAATCTATCCATGAAATTGTAAAAAAGGAAAAGGAAATTCATGCTGGTTTTGCTGCAATATCTCAAACTTTGGAAATTACAGCCACAGAACATAATTAATGTTCATTAAGATGGAGAAGGTCTTAAATTTGTACATGTAGGCGTAAGACAAGCATAGTACTATCTATTGTTTCAAGAGTTACTGAGAATATTGAAATGTATATTCTATGGCTAAGGGCAGGGCCTGGGGCTACTGTTTTTGTACATACATATGTAAATATGCTGAAAAAGAGGTGAGTACAGGTGTTGAGATGCAGTATATAACATTGTGGCGTACTTAATGAAATATGGTCATATTTAGCCAAATCTTTTTTTTTTTAATTCAAGATAAAATTTAGTTAAAAAACAGAATAGCTCACTGATTATTTTTTAAATATCTATTATTCAGCCACATTCTCCTCAGCATAATCTGGTCTACATGTGGTCAAATGCCTGCAGATCAGAAGCTATTTATGATTTCCCATTCTTCAGTCTCGGCAGAGATGTGCAACAGACATTGATCTTTTCCTAATGCAATAATAAGCGAGAAGCATTTTTCAAACATGGGCATTTTATTTGCTTTATTATCATCAAGAACAAAAGGAAATGCATTTGGCCAAGGTCAGGGTGAGGGGAATGCAAAGGCCTGTGCCAGAAAGCCTTCTGCTCCCTGGTTCATTAGTGCTATCCATTTGGCTCTGGTCTTCCCTGATTTAAGATATGAAGTATGTTGATGCTTCCAACTGCCAAGGCAGTTAGTTGTAGGACTCTGAATCTGTGGGTCAGTTCCATCTTTTTAAGTATATCATTTCATTCATACAATCCTAGAACTGGAAGAGAGCTTAGCACGTGATCAAACTCATTCATCTGCTTCCAGGCAGAAGAGCAATAAAAATGTCTCAGGAAAGAATGGTTTTCTTCATTTGTCAAATTGCCCAAGTATAGGAACCTATGGTCTTTCTTGTTCAATATTCAATATCTAAATACATCTTCATCTGTCAGTTCTTTTTAATATCTGAGATTTTTCTCAGCAAATCCAATTCTTTGATTTCTGGGATGAATATTGAAAAATTAAATTCTGAGGTTCTACTTTCTAGCGAACTCCTGTTTTATTCCAATGCTTCATTGTGTTTTGTTACCTTCAAATTTTCTATACTTTTCTGAAGTTATAATACACTAGCGCAATAAGAAAAACATGCCAGTTGGACAAAGGGTTGCACACCTGTAATCCCAGCTTCTTGGGAGGCTGGGGTAGGAAGATTGCAAGTTCAACCCTGAACAATTTAGACCCTGTCTCAAAATAAACTTTGAGAAGTGCGGAGGGCATGCTGGGGATGTGGTAGAATGCTTGTTTTGAATACTTGAGGGCCTGGGTTCAATCCCAAGTACTGCAAAACAAAACAAAAAGAAAAGAAAAAAACATGTCAAACATGGAGAAGCCAGTTGTGGTGACCCATAACTGTAATCCCAGCAACTCCAGAGGCTGAGGCAGGAGAATCATGAGTTCAAATCCTACCTCAGCATCTAAGCTTGGATGTAAGCAACTTAGTGAGACCCTGTTTCTCAATAAAAAGGGCTGGGGACATTGCTCATGGTTAAGTGCCCCTGGGTTCAATCATTGGTACACACACACACACACAAAAATATGTAAAGAATTGACAAGAGATGCATGTCTTTTTGTGTGTTCTTTTCAGGTTAAAAGTACCAAAAGAAAAACAAACAAAAAAACCTAATTAGTACATGGCTATAAAACATGTGGTGAATTAATTTATTTGTTCACTTCCTCATTACTTATAATTCCTCCTGTATGCTAGGACTGTGGTATATACTGCATATGTCATGATGATAAATATGTAATTAAAACATACATTAAAGTCATTTGGCTTTATTTTTATCCTTTGCATCTGTTTCAATTAATGTCATTTCTCATGATGCCTTTAACTCCAAACTCTGTATGGAATTAAGCTGAATGTGTGCAAGAAAATGAAAATTTTTGACATTTGAGTTTAGGCCAGGCTGTGTTTCAAATACATATAGAGACACAATTGACAGGAAGACTAATAAAAGTTGGTATGGAAAACTGCAAGGAGATTCATGAGAAATTCTGCCTTCTCCCACATGAGATACTGACAGTTGGAGATTTTCCTCCCAACATGTAACCTTGAGCTGCCAGTGACTAGGAAAGTGTTTGTTTTTTCTTCACACACTTTGCAATTTAAAGATTCGTCTCATCATTTTGAACCATTTTGAGTAGCCCAGCAGTTAATTTCTAACAAACCTCTCATGTAGCAACCATATACAGCAAAGACTGTCAGGACATTCTTGACTTGGTACAAAAACAGGCTTCCCTCAGCAGAGACCCAGTATGTTTGGCATCTGGAAATATCATTGCTGTTCACTCATACTGATTTAAGAATTAAAATATTGGCTTTGGAGTTGGGAGTATGTCTCAGTGGTAGAGCCTTTGTCAAGCATGTGCAAAGACCCTGAGTTTGATTCCCAGTATCCCTACCCCTCACAAAAAATTTACAAACTATGGATTACAATACCAGAGAACTTTTAAAAAAGTTTTCTTACTAGTTTTCAGAGTATGTACTTTCCCAATTAATGCTTTTCTTGGCAGAACATTTGAGGTTTAGATTTACATATCTGTAACTTTGCCCCAACTCTTTAACATTTTATATCACTTAAACCTGTTTCCTATGTCATTTTTTATTAAGACCTAAGTACTCAGAGTAGTAAAGTAAAAATATTGACTATTTGGCCTGAAAACGAGATGTAAAAAAAAAAAAAAAAAAAAATGCCTTTTCACTCATGTATAGTCTATGTCTAATCAAAACTGAATTTAGTGTCATCTTGCTAAAAGCAAGCAAAACAGAGGTTCTGAAAATATTCAAGAGATCAAAGGATGGTAAATTGAAACTAAGCACATAGGAAACATTACTTATTTAGTGTTTGTCATTGATGGTGTTTTCACATGTGTTTTTATTTAATTTTAGTGGATATGTCACTTATGTAAATGTGATTTCTTATTATCATTGCCGTTCATGATTCCCCTACCCTGTTTTTCTCATGAGATCTTAGATTCCTCAGAGGTCTAATTGTCGACTTTGGGGCAGGAACACCATATGTTAATTTGTTTGAAAATGTGTCCTCAGAGGGAATTCAGTATTTGGAATATCTCAGACTCCAGGCAACTGGGAAGGCCCTCTGATTCCTATGTGTTCTTCTCCTTAACTTCTGAGTTTCTATAAAGCTTACAACTTTC
Source organism: Tamias sibiricus (assembly GCA_025594165.1). NCBI lineage: Eukaryota > Metazoa > Chordata > Mammalia > Rodentia > Sciuridae > Tamias > Tamias sibiricus. The sequence goes on along the minus strand of CM046669.1, from coordinate 48,863,737 downwards.
ATAATCTTACCTGTTTTCTTTCCATTTTCTTCACTAACTTTCTTACAAATATTTAGCAGCATGATTACTAGATGAATGGAAGTAGGTAATGTTCTATGTATAAGGAGTTGGTTGTAAAGGGAATGGAAAACACTTTATTTTCTTTATTTTATATCAGACCCTTAATAAACCCATTTTAGAATATCTCTCTCTAACTCCTTTTTAAAGTTCTCTCATGATTTCTTGTTTATTCCACTAAAAACTTATATTGGAGTCATTAGACTAAGTGACTTTCTGTTGACTAAAACAAAATGACTGGATCACAATGCAGCAACTTGAAAGCTTAGTTAATTTCATATTTTGTTCATTTTTATAGGGTATTGAATTCTGAATAATATTCTTGCTTCTGTTTGCACAGAGCATCCCCATGGGGTACTGTGTGTTGTTATTACTATTATTATTGTGTTAAACTTATTGCTGCCATTGTCACAAGAAATAAGAATTCTGTCACAATGTTACAGGAAATCTTTTCACTTGAATGAAATTTGGGTATGCATATATTAATATTTACACTTAATCTTTATTGAACTGATTTTTCCCCTACATATTTTATGTGTCAGATATAATTCTCTCTACATATGATCTAGAAATGTATGCTATGTTTTTTGCACTAGATTTACAATATTTTGAATCTCGACTTTGCCAAATTATAATGATCACCAGAGAAATAGTATTTGTTTTTCTTTGGTACCTTATAATTCGTTCTCAGAATTTATGCTTGAGTCTCGAAATGCATTTTTATTGTCTTTGACAAATTATCTAACACATTATTTAGATCTTATTGTTTTCCCTTCCTAAAATTTTCATAGACTTCTCTTTGAGCTTTGTAAGCCCTTTGGGTTGTGCATGTGATACTGATTCACACATTCAGAAACCAAATGACCTCCAGACTCATGCCAACTTTCTCTGCCACCCATTTCTTTTTTTAAAAAAATCTATAATTTCCTTGAAATCCATGCCTGCTTTTTCTTTTCTTTTTTGAAATTAGATTCTACTATATTTCTCTCAAATAAAACAAAGTGACTCTGACTCCCAACTCAGCAACTTGTAAACCAGCTTGGTTGATTTCATGTTTAATTCATTTTTATAGAGCATTGAAGTTTGCATAAATAATATTTGTGCTTTTGTTGATCCAGAACATCCCCACGGGGGTACCATGCACTGCTATTACTATTATTATTGTGTTTAAACTTATTGCTGCCATTGTCACATGTAATTGTGAATTAGAAGAATCACTTCTGTTGATGTTGATGCATAACCATATTTCATGCCTTTACCCACTAATTCATAACTTCATTGACATGAAGCAGCAATTTCAAAAAGGAATAAAGGGAATAGTCACTGGTATTAGAATAGTAACAGACCAAATACAATTTAGATAGTCATAAACCACAGTAATATCTTTTTCAATAGTTTATGAAATTTTTAACAGAGAAAAAGAAAAAGGATTTTTTTTTTCTTTAAAGATAGCCCGTATGTGTAGCAAATGCAGGCCAAGCATGCGTGAGCATGTTTTTTCTTTCTGTTTCTGACATCAAGCAAAGTAAGAAATAGAGCCTTTTGAACAGGAGATTTCCTTTAATTACATTGAGGAAGTGATAATGGTAGGTATTGCATGTTTAATGCAATGTTCTGGATGCCCCTTTTTCTTTTCTTTTTTTCCCCTCCCTTCACAGCAACCTCATCTTGAGCAGAAATAAAAGGTTCAAGGCTTGTCAGCCTCAGTTTATAGATAGCTGTTTAAAAATAATGAGATATTGGGTATTGTAAGGCTCAGGGCTGTCTTGCCAGACTCATTTATTTCCATTCACCTTTTGTCAGAATTCCAGACAGAAGACATTCAATTAAAACTTGTCACCTGTTGCAGATGACCTAATTTGTACTTGTATGTGTCATAGATTAGGGCTCCATGCTTCAGATGAAGCAACTTTACCTCTGCTGAAAAAACATTTCCACTGTTAAATATTTTTGTTTATAGTTCTTTCAAATTTCTGTCATTTCAGTTTCAGCTCCAAACTAGATTATAAATTTAGTGCATGAGCTTTGGAACCAGCCAAGAGCAGCTGATCACACCTGAGGTGGGGAGGGGGGAAGGAACTTCTCTGGGCTTGCATTCTATTTACAGAAATGCACACATATCTTTTGGAATGCAACTTGAATCTGAAACGGAGGGAAGCCTTTGTAATTTTGTATGCAATCCTTTACAAGTTTAATAGTCCAGATAGCTATCAGGAGACCAAAACGAAAGACTTCCCCTTGCTAATTGTTAATTCATCTATAGAGCAAGGAAGCTTTAATGTGAGTCATGGCTTTTATCTCTTTTAGTGACTGAGGACTTGGTTAAAAAAAAAAAAAAAAAAAAAAAAAAAGGAATAAAAAAGCCAAACTAATGGATTTGCATTTTTCTTTCCCTGTGTAATTGTTTTCTTTTATATTGGTGGACAGTTTAGTATTTCCACATGCAGCCAAGCAATTTCCAAAGTTCCTGAATTGTAGTCATGATAGTCCAGCATGAGTAAAGGTAATCCTTGGCAGGGAAGTCTAGTGAAATCCAGCTGCCTGGGGCTTCCTTTTGAACTCTTTGGCTCTGGTAAAACATGCCTTGTTTAATTTGCAGCGATATTTATTTATTTGTTTGTTTGTTTGTTTGTTTTGGTACTGAGGATTGAACCCAGGGGCACTAAACCACTGAGACACATCCCCAGCTCCTTTTTTTTTTTTTTTTCCCCTGTAATTTTGTGACAGGGTCATGCTGTGATGCTTAGGGCTTCACTAAAATTGCTGAGGCTGGCTTTGAATTTGTGATCCTCCTGCCTCAGCCTCTGGAACAGCTGGGATTACAGGTGTGCTCCACCACACCCTGTTTGCAGTGATATCTTAAAGAGGAACCACAAGTAAGGAAATATGTATGGGTCATGGCCTCAATGGAAGGGCAGAGAATCCAATTTTTTGTTTTGTTTCATTTTGTTTTTTTACCACTCTGAGTTTGTTAACAGTCTCACAGATATAAACTTTTTTGGACGAAGTCACCTGAGTAATAGATGCAAAATTAGTAGCACTGCAGTTAAATATGAGTATTTTTTTTTTTGCTTCCTCTTATTATTTCATCATTCTTCCTGCCTTTTACAGGTTATAAATAGTAACTAAACAGTTGTAGTTAAGTCAGCATGATCACATGTGGTTATAATTGTATAAGGGGAGCATCCTGGAAAAGCAACACTTCTGAAGCAATAAAATGAAGGATAGGGCCTGTTTCCTGCACCAAGTGGCTCCCTGATACTACAGTTCCTGTGGCTGCCTAAGGACACTGCCCTGCTTCCCTAAGAGAAGGATCTAAGAGGATACTGGTTACAAGCATTGTTTTCTTCAATAATGGTTTTTATCTCCCTCTTCTTCTGCTTTGGGGATATATACCTAATGCTCTTTTCCAAAAATAAACTTTGATGGCAGAGCAGCAGTCTAAACATAAAGCTTAAGAACACGAGTTCCACAGCCATTCTCCCCAAAATCCAATCTTGGCTCTGCCTCTTATGAATTCCAGTTTTCTCCTCTGTCAAATGGGTTAATAACAGCAACTGCCACTTTGGGGATTGCTGTAAGGATTAATTGTGTTAATACATGTAAAGCCATTACCCAATGCTTAGCACATGACAAGGTTTCAATAGCCATTTTTTTGTGTGTGTAACTGCCTTGTATTTTGGTTTATTTAAGACACTTTATGCAGACTGATTTTTTTTCATTCAACAATGAAGACACATTACTTGGTAGGGGGAGGTAGGCATGAGGAGGCAAGACTGCTGAAACAGGAAGAAAGGAACTAAATCATGAAGCCACATTTAACAATACCACTGTCTATTTTGAGAAAGGGCAATAAGTAGTTAGAGAAAACATCTAGGGGTTAGTTTGTTTCATTGTCTTATATGATCCTCAAGAATTTAATGTGGTTAGATTCTCCCTGGAGCATACATGTGAATATACAAATAATTTCCACTCATCCCCTTACTGAGAAGCCTATAAATATGCACATCTACTCTGGATTCGATCCCAAAGGAGAACCCCATCAGAGGCTGCCACTAAAATTCCCGCTGCTGTGTTTGATACTGCTAATCTGCCTGTGCCTCTTTTCCTGCAGCTCCTCAAAGGGCTTTTCTCTGTCCTCTTATTAATGATGGTTCCCTAGCAGTAATCTCAGGCGAATTCAAGGGCGTTGCTCCATAAGTCAGTGTTCTTAGGCAGCCACGGGAACTATCAGGGAGACACACACAGTATCAGAGAGGCCCCCACTCTTCATCTCATTGTTTCAGAAGTCTTCCTTTTTAGGATACACCCTATACTCAATAATAATCCATTTGTGATACATGTACTTAACACAACTGTTTATTTAGTATTTGTGAATTATCTTTTCAAAATTATTATTACTTCAATGTGACTATTTGCATCTTAAATATTCCAGGGGTGTATATAATTAATGTTTCTTTTTTTTTTTTTTCATAGCAAACTTTTGTTTGAGAGCAACATAATCAATGAGTTATCTTTCAGTTAAGAAAGTAGGCTAGGGTCTCCTTGTGTAATTCTCTGAAGGGGAGATTTTTTATTATCCTATGAAATGCCTCTAACTTTGTGCTATTAAAAATGTGAAAAATACTTTTGACTTTGTACTATATGATATTATAAAAATTTGCATTTGAGCATAAAAGATGGTCTTTAAATTAGCTGACCTAAGGAGACCTTGAGCTGAGCTACTTTACTTTTGTTAGTGTTTATATGCCTCACAGCAATTTTTTTTCCTCCTTGCCCTACTCCTGCTTTCTCAATTTTGTAAATTCTGACAATGTATAAGATTTGTAATCCCCTTGTGGCAATGTAGGCACATGCAGTATTCGAAGAAGCAGCAATGTGAAACCTTCTATTAGGTAGGTAATGCCAACTATTAAAATCTTTTATTCGTTAAAAAAGATAATGGCAGTCTCCACAAGAGTGGAAGATCAAATTGCCTAATTAACTTCAAATCCTGTCACACATTGCACTTTGTGTGTGTCTTATTTCCTGGGGAAACTCTCATTTCTAAACTTTTCCAAAGAGGCTTATAAGTAAAGTTTAAGGAGAAATTGTTTGTGTTTAAGATTATAAAAGTGTAAAGAGAGACTTTGTCTGGAAGTCTGAATGAGTTTTGATGGAAATATTGAAATTAGATTAATGGTCATACTTATGACCAATCTGGATTTCCCACATCCTGATAATAAATATTATTGTTGCATGTTTCTACTAAAATGATTAGTTGGAGCTTTTTTTTTTTTTTTTTTTTTTTTTTTTTTTTTTTGTGGTACTGGGGATTGAACTCAGGGGCACTCGACCACTGGGTCACATCCCCAGCCCTTTTTTGTATTTTATTTAGAGACAGGGTCTCACTGAGTTGCTAAGTGACTCGCCATTGCTGAGGCTGGCTTTGAACTCACGATCCTCCTGCCTCAGCCTCCCAAAGTGCTGGGATTATAGGCGTGCGCCACCGCGCCCGGCAGTTGGAGCTTTTTAAATGTATTAAGTTAGTTGGATAATTGTAAGTTGTGGACTTAGCTTTATATTCTATACTTACAGTTAAATTCTGGGAAAGCATTTTTCATTTAATTTTTTTAATATTCTTTCCTGTCTGTCTTCTAAAATACTCATATCTAAAGATATTATTAGTGACAGAATGAGCAATAAATAAAGTGGGATACCAGATATTTCTATAAATCATTCAGACATCAAATAGTATCATTATTGGGCTTGTATCCTTTGAATTATCATACCATTCCATTATATCTCAAATCTGTCTACCTATAGAATTGATATGGGATAGATTGTCAAAATCTGTGGGAATAGATAATAAATAAATGACCATGATACAAAAATATATTTCAATAAAGTAATGGCAATATTTTAACAAAATAATAACATATATCCTTATTTTTACTTAACATTTTAAGCTTGAGAACTATTTAAGTATACATTTGCATAATACCATGATAAAATTTTATTGGATTATTACAACAAAACATCAGGGAAGATATTCTCTCTGCATCCATCTTATATTTAGAAAAGCAAATAGGTTAAGGGAATTAACAAAGTTTACAGAGCTAGCTATTGAAGTAGTCATAGTCAGTAAAAGATCTAGACCATTCTAGTGTGTAAACTATACTTTATTCTCTTTGGCATATTCTTCATGTAATCATTAAGAATATACTATTATGTAATTACAGTTGGAAACATTAAAAAGAGAAACAGCTTTTACAAAATCACTATTACAGATAATGGACCAAGCTGAGAGGAATTTAACTTTCAGAGCTATATCACTTGTATGTAGCTATGGGTAAATGACAAAAGATCAATGGGAGAAGGGAGCAAGGAGTGGGGAGAGGGAAGGGGAAGGAGAGGTACTGGGGTTTGAATTAGAACAAGCTGTACTCCATGCTTATATAATTATGCCAAAATAAATTATACTGTCAAGTATACCTAAAAAGAACCAGTAAAACAGTAGTAAGAAATATTTTGTATTTGTTTGGAAGCATTTGAAATTGTTGATATTTGCCTGATTTTGACAGGGGATAAATTTTTTACATGTAAAAGCTACTACAATCGGAGACTGGGGTTGTGACTCAGCGGTAGAGCACTCGCCTAGCACGTGCACGGCCTAGGTTCAATCCTCAGCACCACATATAAATAAATGCATGTGTTACAACTGAAGCAAATAAATAAATATTTTTTTAAAAAGTTACTACAATCTTTTAAAATATATCAACTTCACAAATTTTTGCCATTAATTTTTATCCAAACTTTGTGGGAACACTTCTGCATATTGAGCCTCTGTCAACTTTTACTATGAAATGATTAATCCAATTTTTAATGAGTGTCGATATCTAATCTTCTTTTATACTGAATGTCATATAAATAAAATTATAAATCATAAAATAATGCTTTGTCCAATTGATTTTTATTTTAGGAAATTGAAAAATCATGGTGTATATAGGAAGTTCTTCACTATTTAGAAATTGGATAGCTGTATGTGTGGAATGAATGTAGATATGGATGGGAAGGATGAGATGGATGTAAAGATGGATGAAGAGATAGTTACTGACCAACCCACACAGGAAGGGATGAACATGGGGGTCAAAGAGAGCACCCCTTTAGATTTATATGAGGCAAGGAGACAACAATATGAATATTTCTATAAATCAGTTTTCAAAGTTGAAAGGGAAATGCATCGTAAGGACTTTTATTGGACAATCCTTAAAACGTGTCTATAAATACAAAAAACACCCCATAATACATAATAAAAATTCTGTCAATCAATAATGTATATTTTTTCTTCAGGTGTAACAACGATTTTTCAGTATTGCACTTTCTCCACTGACTTGACCAGGTTGGCTAAGCTGATTAGTGACTTTAATGTGCTGTGACTGTGTCTAAATTTTCTCTAGCCAGGACCTTGAGTCAAGTCCTTCAGTTAAGTCCACTTTCCTAGACTTCCTGATGGACAGACATCATTGTCAAGAATTCAGCAGCTGAAACTTCATAGAACGTTGTTTGATATGTGAGAATATATTGCTTATGGTGAACACATTCTCTGACAAGTACCCAAAGCAAATTTAGGTGTCCATAAACCCACTCAAGATGTTTTTCTGTAAGCTTTCTTTGTTCTAATAATTTTAGAGATATCCAAAAATGTTCCTTCCCTCTTTGGCTTTTGCCTGTCATTATTCCCCTATCTGTCCTCCCTCTTCCTGCACCTTCACTTACCCACTTTAATAATACCAGGTTAGATGTTTTCATTTGGTTAGAACTGGGCATAACTAATTGTCATATCCGTTTTATAGTCTAATATGATTTTGACTTTTTAAAATTCTCATAATGAAACAGATTTGAATATATCTTAGGTAATGAAAGAAAATGTAACCATATTGTATAAACAAAAAAATCTTGGAGAAAGTTTTGAAGAGGAAGAGATGAAAACAGTTAAATGGGGGAAAAGTGGAAGGTGTTAAACTTTAGTAAATATAGATGCAATAAAATAGAAATTTATAAATTTGAAAGAGGAATGAAATTGTACCGTGGACATGAAGTGTTTTAAAAACAACAATAAGGAAATACTGTTTCTTTGTGATGCACATGTGACATTTTTCAGTGAATACTTAAAAGCTGTATCGGACTTCTTTGATTTTTTTAAAATATTCCTTTGTATAATCTATTTATTTGCTCTTGAAGTTGTCACTGATTTTGTTTATACTCTGATGTGTCAATAGGCAGTACAGGCTTTTTCTAAAACCAAATTTTTGTGTGTTCCACTAAAAGATAGTCAAATCTTGAAGTAGGATCTAATTAATATGAAAAATTATGGTTTCCTTTATATTGTGTATCCCTGATAATCCTTAGTGTTTGAATAATATATTCATCTTACAGATTTCCATAGAAATACATTGGCCTTTACCAAACTATTTCATATAACTCAGATAACCCACAACTCACTTGTTCCACATGATATTAATAAATATTCAGAAAACAGCATTCCTTGATTTGCAGAGCATTGCATGTGGTATATATTTCCCTCTTAGAGTTTTATAGACTTCATTTGCATATTAGTGGCTCTGAGAGACCTTACAGTAAAATAAAACTACCAACGATGCTGTTAAACCAAATCTATTTTCTAAACAGTTTGAGAAATGCCAAAATATGTATAATGCATTATGTGGTTGAATGTATTAATGGATAATGTTATAATGTTACATCGGTTAGGGTACAACCAGATACCACAAACAGAGTGTCTTCTTGCTTCTACTCTATGACAAAGAATTATATGGTCCTGTCCTAAATTTGACCACTGCAGACTGGAAACTAGATTATTAACAAACTGTTTCCACCATGTCTCCCACATAAATGAAACTTTTCTTTTCTTTTTTTTTTTTGTCTTGTTTTGGGGCACCAGGGATTGAACTCAGGGGCACTCAACCACTGAGCCACAACCCCAGCCCTATTTCGTATTTTATTCAGAGACAGGGTCTCACTGAGTTGCTTAGCACCTCACTTTTGCTGAGGCTGGCTTTGAACTCATGATCCTCCTGCCTCAGCCTCCCAAGCTGCTGGGATTATAAGCATGAGCCACCACGCTCACCTTTTTATGTATTTTTAATCCCTTTGTGTCCCTATTGATTGTTTTTCCCTCTTAATTTTTTAAATCCCGTGACAGTAAGACCTCTCTGACTTTGAATCTAACCCATCATTATTTAGGAAAAAGTTTTACTAGTGCAGTCTATCCCTGCCTGCTTTCCTGCCTCACTCTCCAGGTCTGCGCTTTTCACAGGAACTTCTGAATTTTTTCTTCAAGAAGCCCATCTGTCTATCCTGTGTTCAACCCAATCTACTCCTAGATTTCCTACATATGACAGGAAATACTAATGTGTGCCAGACTGTCAAATGACATTCCTCTCATGAGACAGATATTTTAATATGCATCACGAAGGACTAAATCTTGTATAGTATAATTCTAACCCCCAGATGTAGGTTCTTTTATTTAGTTCCACAGGTTCATATTGAATGCTCTGGTAGACCACAGAGTTTGGTGCCTTTTGGTCTCCTGGTCTTCTGGGTTCTATACATTCGAGTTTTTAGGAGTGACTAATGGCAAGGGGGAAAAAAGTACAAATATCTTTAATTTGAGAACCTGTACTAGCCTGAAGAAAGTAATTTCTTTTCATTAATTCACATGGAATTAATCTGTTGTTTCTTTGGTGTGTAAGTGGTGACTTTGATGGCTATGCATATAGTTTCTTTCAGGTCTGTTATCTGGCAGTAGACATGATTTCCAACTCTCGGCGATTTTGTTTTAGCCACCACCTCTTTACATTCCACCTGTACCCCTGGATCATTCTGTACTCTACTTTCTGTCTCCAGAGCAATCCTAAGGAGATACTGTCAATGCATTTGGTTGGTCTCAAAGATTGTTACCTAAACAGTAAGCGAGTGCCTGTCTTTGCTCACAGGGGTGCGTCTTGACAGAGTACGTGGAGGTCGGCAGAAGTATAAGCGCAGAATAGATGCAGAGAACAGCCCATACCTGAACCCTCAGCTGGTTCAGCCAGCCAAAAAGCCATGTAAGTACCACAGATGTGTCTGGCTTCCCAGAGCACGACATCCTCCCCGTTGGCTCTGTGTACATCCATGTTGGCATGCCCAGCTCTACTGACTCCAAGGAGATTTCTCTTTGTTGGAGAACAGTAGTTCTCTTCCTGTGAACTGTCTGTGAGGAGCAGTGGCAACTCAACTAATTATCTTTTATTTTTTTCTTTAAAAGATGTGTTTAGATTTTTTTTCTCCCTTACCTTTTACCTAGTCATTTTGTGGAAGCATAAGCATATTAATGCAAAGCTTATATAGTATGAATTTTACATTTACTGGTTATCTTTATTTGTGGAGGTACATAAAATGGATCATACTATGATCATTAGTTCATTGGAGCTGTTAGTTTTGGATTTCACAAGAAAGTGATTTTTGTAGTTTTCACTAACTAAATGAGTTTGGCTGCTCAACCTCCCAATGAAAATACATTAGGGGCCTCATTAATTTGGAGCTATAGAAGGTTAACACTCTAGCTAGCAATAGATTAAAACAAGAATGAGCCCTACTAATAACGAGCATAGGTTGGTGGTTCCATCTCAAGTGCCCTTATGGGCATTATGAATTGTTTTTAAAGAGCTCATGGTTTTATGATGCCAGGTTGCAATTTGATAGGATGACTGGTACATTGCTAAAATGCAAACCCCATTCTCCTTGTCATTAACTAAAAAGAGCTGGAATATAGATGGAAGCAATAACTGCATCCCATTTTCTGAAAAAATCAGTTAATAGCTGTAGTGCAACAGAGCTAGCAATTTAGGGTGTTTATGCATAGAGTTCATACTAGGTACTGGGAAGTACTTTGAAAGAAAGAATTCTCACAGTTAGCCCTCTTTGTCACAGAAGACACAACACACTCTCATCAGAGGAAGTTGCGTCTGCAGCGTGCTAGAAAAGGAGTGGGAATTTTTCATCTGCTTTCAAGGGAAGAGAAAGTGTCCACTTCTTATTCAGATTCTCCAGGAGGGGTCACTGCTGTGCATCATTGATGTGAGCATATGGGAATCTGTTAAATAAATAAAGCAGACCCTGAACTGTAAATGAAAGGACATTTTAGCTATGTCAAAGGAAAAACAACCAGTTTTACATAAAATTAAAGCTTAAGTGAACATATGGCATAGTTTCCTTTTGCCTTTCCAAAAAACATTATGTTGATTATACCTTCAATTGTCCAATCTGGCATCCTCTCCTCAGCCTGCATAAGCTGTTTGGCATTCTGCAAATACAATCTAGGACTGCATTAAGCAGATTTTGCACATTATAATAAAAAACTTTCTGATAATACAATAAAATGCAATAAACACTAATGCTTAATTTCATTAGAGGTTTAGGTTTAGTTTTCCTTGATTCAATAATACACAGATTGCCCATTTCTCATTTATTTTATGCTAACATTGACTGGAACATTGATAATTTCCTTTATGGAAAGTAAAATGAGCACCAGCCCATTTGTAAGTCAACCCGATAGAGGAATATCTATCGTTTTCTATGTGAACCTGAGAAATTGGGAAGTGGCTTGTCGAGTACCTTTAAGAAGATTATGGCAATTTCAGTGAGCTCCATTTGTCTGAGATAAAGAGGACTCCTAATAAATCATTACTCATTATCTAAGGGCCTCTGTGTTAATTTTCCTCAGTCCATCCAATTAGTGTGTTTTTGTAACAAACATTTATAAAACTTAATTTTCAGATCCTGTCAGATAAGTGTCAAGAGACTGTGTATGGGCCCTGCTGAGAATGTGGTTGGGGAGATTTCCACACCCTGACTGATGTTTGTGTACTACAAAGGCCCAAGATTGAAAATTGGGTTCTATTGATTCTAATTAGGGAAACATTAAATAAGATTTACCTAGAAACAGTGCTGGGGGCTATTCCATTTTCTGAACGCTGGGAATTTCTGAGCTTCAACGAAATAATCTCTGATCCCCTGAGTCAAATATCCATGTGACTTGGGTAAAACAGGTTGCATTTTCCTTGTGCTTAAAAAAAAAAAAATATATATATATATATATATATATATATATATAATATATATTATATAATATATATATATATAAATGGTGATTTCCTTCAGTTATATTTTTGTGCCCTTTACTATTGCATTTTCTTCTAATCCTGAGAATCTAGTAGCTGCTGACAGGTTTTACTACATTGTCAGAGCAATGAAAGTTGGAACTTTTCCAAGCATAACTAAAAATACAGGGTGTTGTTTCTGTACCATATATAAGAAACAAATGTCATTCTTTGTAGATCCTATAAATTTAAAAGAATGTATTTAATTTTTAATTTTTCTAGAATGTATGGTATTTGGGAATATTTCCTCCCAAATCCACATATTCAGTTTAATGATCATTGACTATTGTTGCCAATGATGCCTGATTATCTGGTGACTATTTGAAAGAACTATAACTCATAGCCATATTAGTAAATTTTAAAAATATCATGCTAGGAAAAGCCTCAATTGTAGCTTGGATAAATCTTGTTACTTCACAAAAGAAGACTAAAAGAATGCTGTGTTTAATTTTACATTATGTGCAGTGTTGTCATTTTAGGTTAAAAAAGTTAAAAATGTACAGTGACAGGCAAATGGTCTCAGACACAGTGGAAACTTCGATTTTGTTCACAAATAGCCTATTTAATATCCTGGATTTCTAGAATAATATTAAATAGCACATATAGTACATATTTAAAGAATTTTTAAATATGTGGGTTTATTCTCACCCATTCTTATCTGCACACTGAGAAGAAAGTATAAAATCTAAAGTAACATATAGAAATTGAAAATGGGTCCAACAAGAAAAATTGTTCTGTTAGCCAGGCTTTCCAACCCCTTCCATAAACTCTCACATGCCCCTGAGCAATAAAACACATTTGATGTAAGGCTTTCCATTTGTCTCTAGTGTTTATTTTATGAAGGATTCTTAAAACATATATCACAAATTTCAGACAGATAAATCTGAACCAGAGAATGAACTAAGAATAACAGATGAAAATGGAGGATTAAAGAATTTGGCACTCAGGAGAGAAAATACTGTAACATTTAAGTAGGAGTATTTTTATGGAAGAAAAATTAAGCTATATTTGGAAGGTTGACTGGGTGTCTGGGGAGGGGGAAAAAGGAAAGACATTCTATTGAATGCATCCCACAGAGATAGAGTTATATAGTCAGTAATTCACCCAGGCAGAAGGGCTCCAACCTTTGCTCCGCTTTAAAGGAATTAAGACAATTAATGACTTTCATGCCCATTATGACTATGGGCATTATTAGTTCTTTGCCTTCTGCATTACAGTCTTTATTTCAATGGTTCACTGTGGGTTTTTATTTCAAAGCTATTGGCATACTATTTAATCTGATTTCCCAAATCCCACTTAAGAATCAAATAACAAAACCAGAAAGCATCTAACTTCCTTTATCTGTTTGTTATAAAAATTTTCACTACAGGACAGACGCTTCATTACCACAAAAGCAGGTAAAGCAAAGAAGAAGAAAATGCATTCCTTTATATCTGCAGTGCTGCTTTCCTGGCTATGAGATTTCCTGAACACCGTTAATATCTACATATATTAAACCACAAATGTAATATTTTGAACTTATTGTGGGCTATTTGAATGACTTTTTAAAGACAAAATACTTTAGAGTTTGTAAAAGAGGGATGATACTGCTAGTGATGCTGTAGTGCTCTGGTCTGATTCTGCAGATAACAAGATTGTCTCACATCTGTTGGTGGCTGAACCGGAGAAGATCTATGCCATGCCTGACCCTACTGTCCCCGACAGTGACATCAAAGCCCTCACTACACTGTGTGACTTAGCCGACCGAGAGTTGGTGGTTATCATTGGATGGGCGAAACATATTCCAGGTACATTTTCTGAAAATAAAAGAAGAAGAGAAAAGAAAAGGTTGACATTAATTCCCTGGGTTATATATGTAGATTTGGGCAAATTAATCATTTTCTCATGCAATTTTTTAAACTTCCCATTTGTTTTTTATCACACTTAATTTAGAGCTTTGCTGATTTGATGAATAGAATCATAAGCTTTTATATATGTGTGCCACCTTAAGCTCTTGTTAATTATTTTTCATATATGAAGGTACTATTGCCAATATAAGATAAAGAGAATTTAAGTTTTAAAAACATGTTTTTATCCCTTTTAAATTCTGAGCCTTTTCCTAAGGTAATGCTTCTACTTTTTCTCTTCACTTTAAAGAATGTTATATAAGTCAGAATTAGTCTAATTACCTTTTTTTCCCTTTTAGAAATTACTTGTTTTGTTGGTCATAGTGGCTATTTGCAATGAATTGCCCTTTCTATTCATAAACTTTGGTTTACAATTAGATATTTACCAAGCTTTTATATAGTAATTCTTAACATGAATGTTGAAGTGACATGGGAAATTTTCTCATGTGGCAATTTAAACTTAGCATTTTAAAATATTGTACTATTTTTCTTTCTTGTCTCATCCAATAGTGTCTCTAAGCATATACACAATCACAAGTTTTGAGAATTTCAGTATCCTACTTGAATTATTTTTTATCTGTTTGGACTTTGATCTTCAAATAGTTTATAAACAAGTTTTTGAATGATGAACAATGTTTTTCTGGTACAGTTAACTTATTTCTGTCTCCTTAAACTAGTTTGTCTTTATGCTTTGAATGCTACAGTAATTTCTTTAATCAAATTGATGGAAGTCCCTTTCCCAGCCCACACTGAAACCAATTTATTGGTCATGATACGCCAGCTATGTTGCTAACAGTCGTAACGAACTGTCAGGCGATATCGCAGTGAAGCTAATTTGAAGTCATTAGGTGTGCAGCGTTCAGGCGACAATTTGTTACAGTGGTTAGGAACACAGCTGACATTTCTGAATGGCTTTGTTCAGTGTAGTTCTAGATGAGGCCAAGCAAATTGTAAACTAATTTAAACATCACTCTGTATTATACCAGCTACTTTGTCTTACACTGTTTGCTAATAAAGCACCCCAAATTAAGTCAAAACTAGTTAAATAGGTGAGCTGGAGTGTATTCTTTAGTAAATGCCCATGCAAGTGTTAGTATATATATAAGAAGGATGAGAATTTGATAATGTGGATAGGTGGTAGTGCATTTGGATTGTAATTACATCAATCGTACAAAAATGAAAAAAAAAAAAAAAAGATTTACTATATGGTGTTACAATATTTGGTGACCATGACAATGGGAATATCCAGAATTTACAGAACAGGACATGAAAGCTTGTTTGGAAGGCAAGTGTTATTGAAGGGTTTTATAGTAGAAGCAAAACTAACATCTGTTGAAGTATCCTTTGACATTTCACATAATCAATATACATGATTTATATTAATATAATATATCACTATTACATGTATCCATGCATATACACATACACATATATGTATTTAAAATAACATTATTCTAATCCAGGGTTTCTCAGTCTTGGTACTGTTGATATTTGGGACTAGCTAATTCTTTTGTAGGCAGCTCTCCTGTTCATTATAAGATGTTTAGTGGCATCCTTGGCCTCCACCCACTAGATGCCAGTGGCACTCCTAATGAAAATGTCTTCAGACACGGCCACATGTCTTCACAGGGACAAAACCACAACAGCCTATCCCTCCTTCCCACAAATGAACCATTGTTCTAACCCAGGAATCATGTATGATCATCATCATTTCAAAGACATATTTGAGGCAGAAATGTCAAAAACACTTGCACAAGTTCATCAACGTATCCAATGCCTTCAAAACATATATTCAGCATTGCTTCCTAGAATAGAATCAGGATGTTTTAGCCTCCCAGTTGATTGCATTTGAAAGAACCATTTCAAAATATTTATGATGATAGTATTATTGTTGTTAGTGACAAGAACGTGAAGGGCTATGTCACTATGAGTCCAGACCACACATTATCTCTGCCAACTTTGCTCAAGTCTCCCTGAAACAAGGGATTTTTCAAGCCAGTGTTTTGATTTCATCCAGACGTATCATAGTAAAGACTACTAAAAGTTAACAACTTCTTCCAAACCTTCTGGAAAGGAAAAGTTAGTGATAAACTTTCAGGTCTGGTTGTACATCTAAGTAGAAACATCAGCTTATAAAGGAATTTATTAAAGTAACGGGGCTCCAGTGACTTTTGTAAAGATGGTAACTTTAAATAACTATGAGTAACACTATTTCCAGTGGTGGAAACAATTACTATACGATTATGTGCTCAGTCTTAAACTGAGGCTTAGAGTTGGTGGGGACTGACGTTATTCTCTCTTCATGGCAAATGCCAGAGGAGGTCACTGTGGAGTGATGATTCACAGCTCTGATTTTTGTAATGCCCTGAGGGTATTTTCAATGATTGCAAGGAATATCTTGGCTTTTCAGAAGGGGATTAGCAAAACAGGAGTTAAACAAAATTCTTTTTCATTTGTTTAATGCATGTACTATCCAGTGTTTTGAGGTGGTAGAGCGGGTGCTCAGCCCTCAAAATATGCTTGCTTCCTGGCAACAGAAAACTACACAGAGATATGTAAAGCACCAGAAGAGAGGTAAAAGCAAAGAGAACATAAAGACTGAAGTCACATTTCTGCCTTGATACAAGTAAAATTACATTCTTGATACATGAACCAGTCTTGATAAGTTAGGTCAGAGTCAGAATTAAAGACAGGACAGAACTGAAATTTCCTATCTAAGTCTTAACTTCACAACTCATTGTTTTTATAATGCTTACATTAAAAGGAAAGCAAACTCTTTTTTTAAAAATATGATAAAACTTGAGTCTTTGTTATCTTTCAGCTGCTCTCAGCTTATGTACACAGACACACACACTCTCTCTTTAAAGTTTAGCATCTCAGATCAGATCAGTAGCCCTTCTGACTGCTAAGAATGAGCTTTTGTGAACTTGCTTTTGCTACAGAAAAAGTGAAGAATTCAACAAAAGAAAACATTGAAGAAAAATACATATGGAGTGGGGTTTTTTATCAGTAAATAGAATTAGTTGACTTACATTAATAAATCACATAAATGGGAAAGTGTGTTGTTATGAAACATGACCGTACTTTATCTATAGAAGAAAAAAGATCACAAGGGCTTTAGAAAATGCTTGACTTTAGCTGGAGGAGCATAAGGGCACAAGAACAGATGATGGTGCCCTAATAGCCCTTTTTAAGAATGACAGGGCCCCGCCATTAGCATCCTTTTATATCCTTGGAAATTGCTCATGCCTCGCTTTTCTGGTTCCTATCTGCCTGACTCTTTTTTATTTCTCTTTCAATTTCGTCCGCGCTCGGATAAGCGCATGCTAACACAATATGATTGAGCTGTAAAATGGAATGCTGTCGCCTCTAATCTCTTTTATGTAGATACGGAGGTACTGCACACTCGACTTCATTCTCTCCCCATTGTTGGCCTTTTTTAGAATGGGTTGCCAAGTAATGGAGGCTCCGTCAAATATTAGAGCTAGGTTTCACAGGATGTGATAAGACGATTATCAGCCCAACAGTCAGATCTATTATTGTTCTTGGTGGTTGATTGAAATATTATTATGTGTTGGAACTTTGTTAACAAAATGCAGAATGTGCTTAGTCAGATGGTGTTTAAAAAAAAAGCATAACCCATATTAGCTGACCTATATAAGTGGCTTAAATGTATTTACAGATCTTGTCAGCTTACTTTAAAAGAACAGCAAGGTGTTTGAACAGTTAAATGAATGGATGTGTTTAGAATTTTTTTTTTCCTTTTTCAATATGGTAAATGTTCAGACTGGCTTATTTATTTTTAACATGACAAATTCAACAGTGACCTATTCACAAGAGAGGACTTAACTCAAATTTGGGGACCTCTTATTCACCTTATTAAAAGAATGCCTATTATGATGCATTAAACAGGAAAAGAAAAACCTACAATTTTTTTTCATATCATGTGGAGGCAGGAGATATTAAGCTCTAGAAGAAAACCACACTAGTAAGATGATGTTATAAAAATAGTCTTTAAGTATATTTCTTCATGTAAGAAACAGAAAGCTAAACTACAGAAACCAATATTTTCCATTTACCCTGAAACACTTTTTTTGTAAAAAAACATTCAGTTATGAGAATGTATTAAAAAAAATGACTCATTGACTTTTCTTTTTATAGTTTTCTCAGCAGAGGTATTTAGACTTGCCTGCAATGATGGAAATCTGTAAAGAATATGAATTAAATTCTTTGTTAGGGCATAAGTTTTTCAAAAGAATAACCAAGAATATTTGGACATTATTGCTAATGGTACTGTGTGGAGTTATAATTATTGTTCAAACAAGCTTTCTGAAGTAACCAACTTTTAACATAGTCTTCCTCAAGTTAAGTTATAAAAGTTTTATTTTAGTAATACATATTGCTGGATATTAATGTATAAGAGGCCCATCTTAAAGCAATTGTAGCATCATTAAGTGGTTATGATGTACAAAAGCACACAAAATACAGCAGAAACAATTACCTTAAGATTATATTCCCATTTGCAATGCAAAATATATTTCCATGTGTTTCACATAGGATTATGGTTTGATGGATAAGAAGCAAGGCATGGTTGACTCAGGATGAGTCACACCATAAGAAAGTAGCATCTAATAGCTTATTTTGAATCTGTATCATTAGAACTTGATAAATGTTTATTAATCAATTGATTTAAAATTTTCATTGTGCTAAACTGTAATAACCCCATAACTAAATTTATTTGTAGTTGTTATTTCTACCTTGCTATGAATTAATTAAAGCAATTGTAGACTTTTTTCTCAGAATTACTTTTTCTTTTATTTATGTAAGCTCAGTGATTTCAGAACTGTAAAGCAGTTGAGTCTTCTCAGTTAAGAGGAGAACAGTTAAATGTAAGACCCAAAGCCCTGACAATTAAGAAGACTATCTAAATTATAGGAATATGCGATTATTAAATACATGAAAGTTATGGTTAACATACTTAGTTGTATACCTGTGAGTCTGTAGGGTAGAATAATTCTGAAAGTAAAATCAGAAGACCTGAGCTGTAGCTGAGTAATATTTATGTTATTTACTGTTCTAACCATTAATTATATTATGGAAATCAAATGAGGAAAAAATAACATGCAAATTATATACTTACATATAATTAATTTGCAAATTATAAACCATGATCTAACTATAAAGCATTCAGTGTTCATTTTTATTTCCAAGGTACTGCACAGATTGTCATTTTATTGCAATGAAAACCAAGTGACCCAGGAAGTTAGTATTCATAAATGCCAATCTTAAATATATTCAGAGAAAAGACCAATTTTCATTGAGAAGAGGGGAAAACTTATTTATCTAGGAGGATCATTGTGTGGGTATTGTCATTCTGTTCTAGATGAAAAGGGAGGAACCATTTTAGTCTAAGTAATCTAGTCCATTGTGCATGACCAAACCCAAAATAACTGAAAGTTTTATCAGTTTCTGAAGTCAAAACTGTGAAATAGAAACAGGAACCAATAAGTCAAAAAACATGTTGTGGGAAAAAAAAAAAAAAAAAACACAATAATTAGAAGTGTCAACCAAGCACCCCTTCACATCTATAGTTACCCTTGCTGGAAAAGAAAAGGGAAACCATCAGGTTTTCCTTGGCAGCTAGGCAGTTCAAGAGACAACCCAAAGATTGTTAAAGAGATTGACAGAGACCTATCCACACCACTGGGTGCCATTGCTTGTGACCCAATGCCCCATTTTGTTATCATACTGAATTTCACATGCTCATGTGACCTCTATCCAGGGTAATTTCTGCTAGTGACTAGGTGTCCAAAAATATATTTGCCATCCATTCATATCCATGCCATGTACCTGGAGTATTTGAGTGTCTACCACACACTCTATGTTACATTTAGTACCATAGGAAATTTTTTAAATGTGCATGGCATGGTACCTATCCTGAATCATGTATCTGTGTTTACGTAGATAAGTACAAATATGTGTGTGCATATATTCACAATAATCTTCATGATTTACAACTTCATTAGTTTCAGACCTAAATTATTCATCTTTATTCTTTTCCATGGATTTCAACTTTAAATATAAAAACAATTAACGTCTACATAGCTCTTGATCATTTACAGAACACATTCATAACCTTTTATATGATGTACACAACAACTCTGGAGGCAAGTTTCTTCTGATTAGCCATACTTCATAGATAAGCAGCAAACTGGAGAGTCAGAGCTTTAACTCACACTGTTGGTACTGTTACTTAAATGAGACTTTTAATGGAACTTACATGACATTTTCACCAGCATCTTCTTTTCTCTTTCTCCCCACTCCTCATCTACTTCCCCTGTGTTCTTTTTCATTTATTCCAGGTTACCTACTTGGACTTCTTAACAAGTGTGGGCTCGTGTAAAATAGTTAGCCTACCTCAAAATTTTGTGCATGTGCACAAAGGAAAGCAGAGTGAATAGAAAAGGAAATGTATAACACATCTTTAAATCAATAAAAATCAAGATGTTTGTTGATAGTCTGCCCTTGACATTCCTGATCACAAATTTTCATGAAAAGAGCCAATCATTGTTCAACTACTCGTGTGAATAGTTGTAAAAGGTCCTTCAATGATTCATTGTGAAATTCGGATGCTCACTGTTTCTGACTCTGGTCAGATTCGCTGGGTGTTGATTTTGATTGAAACTTATAGGTAAACTGGAGCAGAAGTGAATAGTTGTGAAAGACTTTGAACCATATTGAAAATGTTAGCTCTACCCCTTAGCATTGAATCAATATCTGCCTCCCCTTTTTTCTCCTTTATTTCCTTCCCTCCATATATAAACATTTAGTGAGCTCTGTGTTAGGCACTGTGCACAAAGGACACACAAGAATACAGCACAGGTTCTCCTTCAAAGACCCTCAGGATGATACAGAACTATAACCAAATAATGACAGCCATGTGGAAACATGGAAGGAAGACATGACTGGATGCTAGAGACCTAGGCAAGAACCCCATCATAGAGAAACTTGAATTTCATGCTGAGGAAAATCAATTTCCTACTGATGGTAGTGGAACCTCCATTGAAATTTTTAATTGAGAGTGACCTGATTATAACTTCATTTTGAAAAGGTTAAAATCAGAACTTTTGAGTCAATTTACATAGAGAAATATTTCTCTTTTGAAAATAACAATGTTATGTTCCTGAAGTGTTGAAGATTTCTGTATGTACTATGTCTTAAAATATGCTATCATTTTCAGGCAAGTTCATGGTCATTGCTAAGCATTTTTTTTTTTTTTTTTAATGATAAAGTGACAGGATGAGTCTAGTCATTCAGTTCATCATGTAGCACAATCTTTCAGAAGCCTGAAATACTCTGAAATCTACTTTAGGATTACCAAAATATTGGCATCCTACGGACCTGGCACAGGCTCCTCTTCCTTTTTGAATATTCTCCTTTTTATTAATGGAACTGTTGCCTCTAACTTTTGGGTCATTCTTAACTTGGTGAGTTAAAGAGAGAAAAGTGTTTGGGTCTTGTGGGAAATTGTTATATAAAAGCTGGTATAATTAGTATAATCCACAAATGCTTAAGTGCGTGATTAAAGCAGTTTTTTCGCCTCTAAAAGAAGAATTCAGTAGCAGCACAGAACACAACACACAGTGTTTTGTTTTTCCCTTTGCTCCTTTTTGACCCTCTTTCCAACCCTAGTCCCACTGCCCTCAGTGGCTGGTTGCACTTTTTCCCCTGTGTCCCCCTTTATCTGCCTCAGCCAATCTCCAAATGAATGCATGTCTATCCTAGCCTTGGCTTTGACACTCTGGATATATTGATTAATAGTTGCCCTAAGCTCCTTTTAGCAAATCAAATTTTCACTTTTAGCAAGGATTTCGCCTCTGATTTATTCAGCAAAGTGAAATGCACTAAATTGACTTTGACATTCAGGGAAAATGGCTGAAAAACAAAGAGCAGAGGAAAGAGATATAAATTGTATGGCAGCTGAAGTCTTCAAGCATCAGAGAAACAGTTTTCTATGGAATACAGAGTAATTCAAAAGTATTTTTAAACACATGCAAGGATTTCTTTAACAAAAGATTTTAACTGCTGAGTTTTCTTTTGAAGAGAAGTTCAACTCAGAATTTCTGGTACAATATTTTGTATTTTGTAGATGACAATAACTTTTTAATCCAGGTTTGTACCTATCAAAATGAGTTTATTGAAGGTAGGAAATATCCTAATTGGTTTGGAAGAAAAATATTGCAGTCATCTTATACAAACTAGAATGGTTAACCTGAAAGTGCTGGTGTCCTATAGCAGTGGCAGCAGAAATTTGGTGTGTGTGTGTGTGTGTGTGTGTGTGTGTGTGTGTGTTTTCTAAATAATGGAGTTTTTTTTTTTTTTTTTTGACATCAGGACAATTTGAAATAATTTTGAAACACAAAACTCAGTATAGAAAATTCATGTAACTGTGTTCTTCTGTATGATTCTTCCCCCGAAGAGTGTCATCCTTGGCTGTGTTCTTTTATGTGAGTGAATCAGCCTGCTTCCTTGTTTGACCAAGGTTCAGTGGATAAGTAACCACCAGGTTCAAGATACAAAGTGTGGTTTGATGTGTCAAAAGAAATGGTGCTGGTATGGATGGAGAAAAGTGGAAAGGGGGTTGAACTCACGATGGGCCCCTGGGCAATATTAAGGGTATGAAGAATATAGGAATATTTTTTGATATTGAGATCTCATAGACTATTGCATTGCCTCTGCAAGGAATTATCTGAATCATAGAAGGAGAAGAGGGAGCGGGCAACTGTAGTTAGAATTGACTGTTCATTTAACTCTTACTTGTCCAACGTTCTCTACTCTCTAATTATATATTTTTATTACTTCATCTCTTGTAAGTTTCAACAAATCTATCAGGAAAGCTATACTAATATCAAAAGTGACCCATTCTGTCCATATCAATGACATTTTACAACTCAGATAATACCTATGTCAGATACATTTACAGTGCTTTGCCCTTATAGGCATATTATTTTAGTAATGTAACACTGCTTCGTCCCCAATTCAGGCCAATTTTCAACCTTCAGAAATGACCTCAACTAGAAGAATCCAATAGAAGAACCCCCTGACCTGTCAAAACCACTTTAATTGAAAAGTCTTTCTAAGCAGTAATGTTGCATGGTAAATTGACATAATGGCACTATTTGTTTATAAATATCTTGATATTTCTCTTAAGAAGAGATTTTCTTTCCCCCCCCCCCCTCAAAACACACACACACACACACACACACACACACACACACTCTGATTTTTTTTTTCTGAAGTAGGAGCCTACTTTTATTTTTTATTTACTTTGCCAGATTTTTTTTTTTTTTCCTGGCAAGAGTAAGGAATGATGTACAAAGTATATACACTCATAGAGTTTTGTTTCATCTTTTTTGTGCACTTGTATCTCTTAGGGTGCAGTTCAGAATTATTTTTATATGAATTAAAAAGTACTGGTACATACAGTTTAGTTAAAGAGAAAATTATAATCGATAAATTCTACCCCTTACTAATTCTGAGCACTGTTATCAGTTCAATTTAGTTAATCCCAAAATTTTACCAGTGTCCATTAGCCACATAACTTTGCTCCTAATAAGGGAATTATATTTCCATTGACAGAATGGACATGAAGTCCTAACCACAAGTTTTTAATATTATAAGATCAAGAAGAGGAAAAGACCAGTTTCTTCAACTGGATTTAGATTAAGCAAGTTGATAACTGAATGTGCCGGTCAGCAGCAGAGCCTGTCCAGTTTCAGAGAATCATCTGAGCCCAGTTAAATACCATCACTCTAGGGGTGTCTCCAAAGAGCAGCTAGCTCCTCTCTGTGTGAGGGAGGCTTCACACCTGCTTAACCTACATTAGGAAAGGATTGATTACCTGAAGCGCCAGTCCCTCTGCCAGTCAGCATGTTTGTGGCAGGGCACATGGTGGCCTGGGCTGCAGAGGCAAGAAGGGAGGTGGAGCAGCTGGGGGTTCCGAGAAAGACCAGCTCCTCCCAAGGTGGTCAGCACTTTCCAAGGAAGAAAAAAAATTAAAAAGCCAAGCTGCTCTTATATTGTGATTTGTCTGTGTCATGACAGCGCCCAGTGGCAGGGTGTGTTCCCACAGATTTATACGCCTGAAGGAGGAATACACTTCAAAAGGCTATTTCCACTGTAAAGTTTCTCACATAACTTTTTATAGAAAAACATGGAATAATTATTGTAGATTTACTTCTAGGAACGGATGTTATTTTGAAGTAAAGGGGTCTATGATAGATTTTCCCAAAGCTTTTTTTTTTTTTTTTTTTTTTTTTTTTTTTTTTTTTTTTAATATGCTTGTTTATTCAGGAGCATGCCTAGAGGAAACTTTGTGACACTCTTTTTAAATATATGGAATAATAACAAAGCAAGATCCCATTTTCCCAAAAATCAATTCAGAGATGATAAAGTGGTAGTGGACCTCAGAGATCATGTACTAGAGCTTTGCATTTTAAGAAGAGACACTATATTGTAGTGGGCAGTGGAGTGAGAGACCCTGGTTCAAATTCTCAGTTTACATATATATAAGGTAGGGATGATAGTGCCTTTTTTCTTTGAGCTGATATAGGCAATCTTGTGTGATTTTAAGTGTTCAACAAACATTAAATGCTTTTACTTGTATACTTTTGGATAAAGACACCTAAGAGCAGGAAAGTTGAATGACATACCCAAAGCCAGAGGCTAGTCAGAGATAAAGTTGAGAGTAGAACTCAGGTCTTTAGCTCACAGTTCAGCCCTATAAATCTTTATCATTGTCACTAACAAATATCTTGATACCAAGCTAAGTAAGCCAGACAAGAGAAGGATGAAAAACCATGAATTCATGAGGTTTGATTAATTTATAAATGTCTTGAAATTACTATGTAGACACTAATGCTGTCTTTTAAAAAGAAATGTTTCTGGTAGTACCCTGAAATTTCAACAGTTGACTAAAATTAACTTGTGCATTGGGTTTTAATTTACCAGATTAGTTACCTAACCCCTAAGACTCAGCAAGGGTCTTTACATGTCTGTATTTGCGATGAAGCTTTACCTCAAACTACCAAGGTAATTTTGTATAGTTGGATTAGAATTATTATTTAAATTGAGTCTGACCATCCTACATTAGTATGCTTGAGTGATAGGGTTGGGGGGTACTGGGGATTGAGCCCAGGACCTTGTGCTTGCTAAACACACACTCTTCCACTTAGCTTACCATGCTAAGCTCCGCTCCCAATCCTTGAATAAATGTTGTATGGGCTGAGAACAGGTAGTATCATTATTGTCACAACGTCAATAGGATACTATTTGAGATACCTGAATATGGTAATAAGCTTTGTAAATGCAGCTTGACATTTTCCCAAATCTGCAACATTCAGTCACCCAACAAAAGTGCCATATGTGATATATTTTTGTAGCAAGCTAACGCCTGTTCATTCATGCTCTAAACAGAAGTGTATGTTGAGAGCCTTTCATGCGATGGGCCTTATATTAAAGTTGCTCTACTTGGGACACTGTCTCTGTTATTATGACTTTGATGTATAGTTTATGTATTATCAAAATACTTTTGAATTTTTCTTTCAGCAGTGTTGTTTTGCAGCTCATTCAGTACGCTGTGTCACTCAAGAGTCTTGAAGAGGTGTTTTATTTTTATGTTTAATTGTATGGGGTCTTTTTGTTTTTTTAATTGGTTCTTTTTAGTTATACATAACATCAGGATTCATTTTGACATAATTATAAAAGCATGGAATATAATTTGCTCTAATTCAGTCCCCAGTACTTCTCCTTTCCCACCCTCTCCCACTGCCCATTTTCTTCCCTTTTCTCTACCCATCTTTCAGCTATTTACTCTTAGTTTCTTTTGTTTTGTTTATTTAGTTAATGTCTTGTGAACATACCTAATGGTGAGATTCACTGTGGTGTGTTCATATACGTACATAGGAAGGTTGGGTCAGATTCATTCTACCATTCATTTTGAAAGTGATCTAAGTCAAATGTGAGCCATGATCCTTAACCTACTATTTCAATATTTTTCTCTCTACACCTCTCCATTCTCTGTTCTGAATATCACTGAGATTATTTGGACTAAATTGAGGGCTACCATCTGCTGAAAGGGGTTTTTTAATGTTATTTCTAAATTATACATATATGTGTGGTGGTTCTGAAACCATTTGAATTCTAAATGGCTAAACATCCTCAGAAATAGAGTCCTTTTATGAACAGAGACCTCTTTCCTACATTAGGGAGGGTAGTGGTATTTTTACTTTAAGAAAAGGTTCTTCATTTGCCATGACTTAAATATGGGCATTTGGAGCTGATGGCAGCTGTAGTTTTTCTTGAGATTGTTGAGGTCCTTCTACTTCCGTCGTTAACTTTTGTTCTGCAAACGCAGTTCAGAGGCACAAGGCTCCATGTTGCATCCATACTTGGCTTGTTATCCTCTTATCAAGCTCTTAGCATCCCTTTGTTTATTTGAGGCGACAGGAAGACTGTGTAAAGGCTGCTTAGTCAGGGATATCAGCCTTGTTGGCAGGGGAGTGATTGCCAGTTGAAAAACAAGGCATTATTGCTCATTTTTTCCCTCTTATTAGTTTGATTACATTTGCAAATCAAATCAATCCATCAGACATGATCAGGCCTCGTCCGCATTTTAAGGAATAGTAATCTCCGTCTAATAAGATGCAAATGTGTCACATCGGTAAGTAACCAATAAATCATCGTCTTGTCTTTGGCAATCATTAAATATCAGAACCAACAGTCAATTTTTAGTATTTTCAATTTGCGATATGCCGCTGGAATATAAAGATAGATGGACGTAATTACACAAACCAAACACTATTTCAGTTCATTCCAGACAGCAAATTTAGTGGAAGGTATAACTGGCTTGTCATCACACTACATTATTCCTAGCGGTTCATGCAAAGTTCACAGACAAGCTTCAAATGGACATTGCTTTTTTTCAACTTCTAACAATGTCCCCACAATGGCAAGCAAACTTTGATGTAGGGACTGGAACTGACTTCCACGTGGCTGTTGAAGTCAGATGCCAGCATGACAGAAAACATATGTTCTCTCCCATCAGAAACTGCTGGCAGTGCCAGCTCCAATCTTCTATATTTTCTGTTTAAAAAAAAAAAAAAAAAAAAAAAAAAACACACAAAAACAAAAAACTCACAAATATAAAAATAAAGAAAAAACAAAAAATCAATCAAGAACCCTTCAGATGATTTATACCATCCTCATCTGTTTTTTGACGGAATGATTTCCCAAATAAAAACTTAATTTTTCTAAGTTTCACATTTTAGAGTTCCTCTGTTTGGGCAACGTATTCTTTTGCTCTGACCCATGCTCTGTGAAGATTTGCATGTCTGCAGAGCCCTAATAAGGCTAGGGAAGAAAGTGTACTAATTTTTGGCACATAGTGAAATCTTGATACATATAAGATGTTATAATTCAAAGGACAAGAAATGTAATTGTTTGGATGGAATATCTGAGCTGAATGTTTTTTCCCTAATTATGCTTGCTTGGCAACTCAATATCTGCTGATTAACTATGACACTTGCCCTTTTATTTATTTATTTATTTGCAAAAAAAAAATTGTCCTGTCACAAATGGAGGAGCCTTCCTCAATTTATTTTTGGCTCTTTTTTATTATCTCAGTGTAATCAATATTTGTACTTTTTACTCCTTTTTTGGCTATTTCTCTTACAAAAAGCTTTGATATAAAAAGGTTTTGTTTAATATTTTCATTTTTTGAGATGGGATCTCACTACATTACCTAGGCTGAGCTTGAACTCATGATCCTCCTGCCCCAGCCTCCCAAATAGCTGGAGTTATAGGTGTGTGCCACCATGCCTGACTTTTAAAAGCTTTTTTAAAATCATTGATCTGATATTTAAAACTTGCAGCATTTCTCTCTTTGATTTTACTTTTCATCTTAGCCTGGCCTACTTACTGATATCACTCTTATTCTTTACCTTTCTTCCCTTCTTATAATATTAGTTGCTAAATAGGATGTGATAAACACACACACACACACACACACACACACACACACACACGTATGACATGACCTTGATGCACCTGCTACTTATTTTGGTGGTTCTTCAAATAGTCCATGATTGATTCCAGTGTGGCTTGACAGATTTGTCTTATTCTATAGAGTTAAAATTAGAGCTTACCAGTTGGGAAAGCCGATCCTTTGACCTCATAGGCCCCCATTTGCAAAGCAAACTATTTGGAAGATGACTTAATAAAATCTCTCATATAAAATTGACAAAATTAAGCTTTTACTGCATTATTTACTTATTTAAGTGTATTGACTCCCTTCCTGTTACTCACTCTGTAAGGAGGTGAAATAAAAAATTGAGCAGGGTATATGTGGGCTGGGCATCATAAAATGTAAAGTCTGTGGAGGATACACATAAGCCAAAAGGTGATTATGACACAGGTTTCTAAGTGCACTGATGGGGCAGCACAGCATGGTATGGGGTGTACTCTAAAGGAAACTCTCATTTTTAAATTCAGGGTAGTCGTTTTGAAGAAGGTGACTTCTCAGCTGAATTTGCAGGATGTGTAGTAATCTAGTGCCGATTCATTGACAGGCAGGCATCAAGTTGAAGGTTTCATTAAGTATTTGTTTCCTTTTTGAAAATGAGATCTATAGTATAGATTCAACAGGTTCATTTTCAGTACCTCTCTGTTTGTTAGCAGAACTGAAGGGCATCATTTATTGAAGAACAAAGACCTTTGCTTCAGATTTTAAGACAATATAAAAGTTGGATTAGATTCTGGTTATAGTTGTCTTGGAGGTTGTGCCAGGAGGTTTCAAGTTTAGCAAAGGAATAACATACTCTTTTGAGGTGGTGGCCTAATCAACTTCTCAAATGTCGCGTGGGTATGCCCACTGGGTAGACTCTACTGTCATTCAGTAAGCACAGGTAAGCACAGGGTGATATCACTTTATGAAAACAATTTTATGCTGTATCTTTACCTTTTCTCCAAATCCATTCAGAATTAATAAATTTCCAGCATTATTTTCCTTTCTGCAGGACTATTGTGAATTTTAAAAATACAGCCCTGGTCTTTCCAGGTGATTGTTTTGCCAGCCAGCCCATGTCTCTCAAGGAATCCCATTTATAGCAGCAATTGCCAGGAACCCCTATGAGTTACAGCTGATGAAAGCCATATAGCTCATGCCTTTGAAGCTTTGCACCAGAACCTTATGCTCTCTCTAACCAATTTACATACCACCATGGTATGTTTAATTTGCTTTTTCATCAAATCAATAATGGGTCTAATTGAAAAAATTGGCAGTGCTATGTGCAACCTAACTACCGATCTCAATGTTTGCCGGCTAAAGGGAATGTTGCATAGCTCTGTGTCAGACACCTGTGTTATTGGTGTACTCCTGCTACTAGTGCATACAAAAACAAACATTAATACAGGTGGAGCATCTGCACCAATTGATCACTATGCTATGAGAATTAATCACCTGGCTTTCAGCTTGAAGAATAAAATTTACATCTTTAATGTATGAAATGTATTAACACACACGCTTGCACCATTGACTTGGGGTGATGTCAGCAGACATGCATGTGCAGCCCCATTCAAATGTGTTCCTCTGCTCATTTGGACTTGGTTGTGTAAATCTAGGGTCGAGTTTTCATTAAAGACTTGATTGCATTTTGAGAATTTAGATGTAAGGCATTTTGGTTAAGAGTGATTAGGAAAAAAATGGGCAATAATTCAACCTAAGGGACTAGCCCTCCGGAAATCTGCCTTCAAAAACTATTTGATGAAGCTTTTGACATTGAGTTTCGTTTTCTGATTTCAAACCAGAGTGGATTTTGATGACCATCAACAACAACAAAATAGATTCACTGAACTCTTATTAGGTGCCCAACCTGGTACTGTTTTATTTGTATTATCTCAATTAATCTTCAAAACAAGTCTATAATTAAGGATTGCCTCTGACACCATTTTTATAGTTGAGAAAATTGAATCTTAGGGAATGTGAACAACTTGCCTAAGATTCCAAAGCCAGTAAGACAGTGGAGGTGAGATTTAAATTTAAGTTTGTTATATTCCAAACCTTGATCTTTATCCACTCACCTATCCCAAATTACTTGTATAAATTGGCCTTTTATAAAAAGTTCCAACTAATTTTTTTTTTCCACAAAAGCATCTCAGAAGTTCTGCAGGCAAAACATAGATTTCATTGATCCATCCAATATTGTTGATGTAATAGTCATTGCAGGACTGGCTACATAATTAGCAAGGCCCAATACAATATCAAAACAAAGATCCTCTTGTTATAAAACTGTTATGGATTTCAAGACAGTGACAGCAAAGTGTTAAAACAAGTGTGACTTCTTGCATAGTTTGTATAGCCTTGAAGTTAGGCCGGTATTGCTCTGAGGATGGATATTTTGTGGACAACTTTAGCATATAGAGGAAGCCCTCTTGTTCAAGTTTGTAGATGGTTGGGTCTGAGAAAATGCTACATAGACCAAGACAATCTCAATACCATCTCTCTCAACTTCTAATTCATTTAGGAAAGGAAGATGTTTTACATCATTCTTAACCAATAGTTCCTACCTGGGGGCAATTTTGCCTCTTGGGGAGCATTTGGCTGTATACAGCCATTTTATTCAACACAACCAAGGGGACAGTCCAATGGGTAGAGGCCAGAGATGCTCTAAATAGTGTACAGTGCACAAGACAGCATCCCAACTCCTGCTCCCAAAGAATTACATCAGTAGTGTTGAAGTTAAGAGTCCTGTTTTAAATGCTCATACTTGTGAGGTTTTTGAGTTAATTACTCAATTTTGTAAACCATATAAATTAATACATCAATAGATATGGCAATTACCATCTCTATGGCTTCTCTTGATAAGAAGCCCCCCCCCCCACATTCATGAACAAGATCGATAAATATTTATTAGTCAGCCAGGGTGCATTTGTATCTACCCTTTTTTGGCCAAGCAAGAATTTTTTTGTTGTTGTTGTTGTTTTTTTTTTTTTTTTTTTTTTTTGTACCAGGGACTGAACTCAGGGGCACTCGACCACTGGGCGACATCCCCAGCCCCTTTTTGTATTTTATTAGAGACAGAGTCTCCCTGAGTTGATAAGTGCCTCGCCATTGCTGAGGCTGGCTTTGAACTTGGGATTGATCCTCCTGCCTCAGCCTCCCAAGTGCTGGGATTACAGGCATGCGCCACCGCGCCCGGCTTAAGAATTTTTTTGTTTGCTTAAATAAAACAGAAAAATATCGTGAACTCCAAAAAGTAACCATGGCACATTTGAAATAAATTTTCTTGGAAATTTCATAGGGGACATTTATTATGGAGCTAAATAAATATTTACATGAATTATGGCAAAGAAGCCACAGTAGCACATTAAGGGAATAATATGCATTTTAACAAATATCCAAGTATTTATTTACTCATCAAACAGATATTTTCTAATTATTTAGATGTGAATAATGTTTACAAAAATCTATAAACAAATAGTAAATGTTCTACATCCTCAAATAAGTGCTGTGTACATTTAGAGATACTGAATTTTTGATAGAAATCTTTTTCATGAACCTTTGCAAATATCATCAGATTAATTCTGTTAGTGTTAATCTGGAGATATATACATATTTGTGCTGGTGATTGAACCCAGGGGAACTTAACCACTGAGCCACATCCCCAGCCCCTTTTAATATTTTATTTAGAGACAGGGTCCCACTGAGTTGCTTACGGCCTTGCTAAGTTTTGAGGCTGTTTTGAACTTGCGATCCTCCTGCCTAAGCCTTCAAAGCCACTGGGATTACAAGCATGCACTACTGTGCCCAGTTAATCCGAATATTCTTAGAATTCATGAATGGGGGTGGATATGTAATAAGCTTAACAATGAATTATGTAAAGTTCATACAAAGTCTTTCTACATAATATATTGTTACATTGCATAAACATTTTGGCAATTTATAAACATGTAGGAGGCTATGTAATTCATCTCCTACTGACATTTTGTAATTCTTAAGAGTTTTTCTAATCATCTAAGAAGAAAAATTGCTAACTACAATAGCCATATTTTTACACCAAAATTTCCATTTTAAGTCATTTTTATGTTACTGCCTTTCAACTTAGTTTTTCTCCATTTTTGAATAATATCACATAAAAATTTGAACAACTCCAGTCCCTAGAGCATTGTTAAAATGAACAGAAATATCTTTTTCCTGAGCAATCTGAAAATATACTATATTTGTTATAGTTTAGATGTTTAATGTTCCCTAATAATCTATGTAGCTTGGTCTCCAGGTTAGTGTTATTGGCACTGATGGAATCTTTGAGCAGTGGGGTCTATGCGAGGTGTATATACCATCGAAGGTGTCCTCTCAAAAAGGATCATGGGACCCTGGCCCCTCCTCACTTACTTAGTTCTTGAGGTCAGTGGTTTTGCTCCTCCATGAGATCCTGACATGATATGCTACTTCACCACATTTCCAAAGCAAGGGAGGCAGCTAATCATTGCCTGAAAGCTCCAAAACTGTGAGCCAAAATTAACCTTCTCTCTTTATAAACTAATTGTCTCAGGTATTTCATTGTAGTGATGGAAAGCTGACAAATACTGTTTGTAGAGGAGCCCATTAGCCCTTCACTCATAAGTTATTTGAGTAGTTTTTAAATACCATTTTTACTAGCTTACCTCTTTTTCCAATATACAACAAAGTTAAGGGAGGAATTGATGCTAAAGGGAATCTCATGGATAACAATGGAAAGTAAGGGAATGTTTATTTAAAAAAATATACAATACAGATCCAGCACTAAAAATTCTATACTGGAGACTATGTCATTTGGTTTGGGCACCGCCATGTTCCTCAGTAAGTTCTGAGGGCATCTCAGTGCAGCTCTGCATCTCCTGAATGCTTCCAATATTGTTTGCTGTTCCTGACTCATCAAAAAATGATTCTATATTTAGTAAACTTAGTTTAGGAAGAGTAAGAAATGTGTGTTTTTAAGGAATATAATGAAGATAACTGAAATCTTAAAAAAATATTTTGGAGATTTTATGTTGAAATTCTCCTTTCTGCTCTGCTTCCATCCTTCACCTTTTTCCTTCTATTAATGAAAGAATAATAATCATTGTTATTGGTGCAGTGATATTCAGATTATAAAATCATTTCAGGTAAACTTCATGCTCCCCTGCATTTGATACTTACAATATTCTTGTGAAGTTATTATATGTATGATCCTATTTTATTCAGATGAGGTAACTGAGACCCAAAGCTTAAATATTTTTCTTCAAATGTACACAATTGACTCTACTTGTACACTTATTTCCTCATTAGTATCACTGCAGTGACTGCTTTTCACATTTTACAGAAATGCGAATGAATTCTATTATTTGGCTATTGGAAACAATTCTCCAAGGTTGTTTTTTTTTTTTTTTTTTTTTTTCTTTCATTTTTAACATGTATTGTACATACAAAAAAAAAAAAAAGATTTTTATAATCTCTTTTTTTGTGTTTTTTAACTTCTCCACCTAAAAAGTTATTTAAGTAACTTTACTTATAACTGTGATATTATGTACAGATAGAATCTTGCCCAGTTTAGAATGGTGTTAACAGAATTCATCTTCAGATGGTGGGCATTATTTGCCTGTTCAATAGACAGAGCCTACACTACAAAGGTAATCATAGTTTTGAGACTGAATGGGAATGCATGAATCAATGGAAATATTATTAATAGTAATAATATAGATCAAACTGCCTTGTATTTCTTAATCTAGATTTTAGTAGTAATCATCCAAGAGGCAAAAAATAAATAAAATAAATAAAAATAAATGCTCACTGGGATCCTAATGTGATATAAGCCTGTGTCACCATGATCATCCTAACCTTGAGGTTCAAGGAAGTTAATTCTTTTCTCTCCTTCAGCTGTCAGGAATTAGAAGAGGCATAGAAGAAGTTTCTTGTATATTACATGCAAAAGAAAAATATATTTTTATCTTCTGACTTAAAAAATAATAACAGAGAACTTTTAAAAATCTCAGATAAAAAACACATAATGATATTCTTGAAGGCAGATTTGGAAACAATGCCACCAACTGAAAAATACTATAATTCTACAAATTTGGTGGATTGATATCATAGTGCCATGAGAAATTTCAGAATACTCAATTTCCCAGTCAGTGATTAGAAGATGGTCCTGTGTGCGTTATTGCAAGTGTAGTCAGTTTCCAGATTTATTTCTCCAAGTGCATTTAACTCACAGTGTTTCTCAACGGGGTGCTATTGTCATTTTGAGTAGGAAAGTACTTGTTTGCAGGGTATGTACCATTTTTTGGATCTCAGGTTCAAAGACGGCCTCAGCAACTTTCTTTCACTAAAACTTCCAGTTCAAAAACTCTGCCATACATTTCTAAATGCCATCTACTGGGAGGAAAAGGAGACAGCTAGTGATGCCCTTACTCAAGAATTATTTAAGTGCAAATAAACACCTAAACACCAAGTTAAAACCAGTGCAAATCAAAATGAGTTTTCATGCATGGCACATGAAGGATTAAATTTTCCATACAAAATGTGAACCTTTGGTTATGTTAGTAAATGAATGAATAGGTAGATAGAAGAAAAATTCTATCTCACAACATTTTAAAAGATATTTTGTATGGACTGCCCTATTTTAAAACAGTAGTCCTGGTATTAAAGTGTTTAACTCTATTTGGTAAAAGAATATACAGATTTGAAAGTTTGACAAAACAAAAATCTAAAAGACAATTTGAGATATATTTAGTAAATACTATGAATTATCCTAACCCACAGTGGGAAAACAGTGTCTTTGTGAATATCATTAAAGTGTACATTTCTGTACAACTGTCCAAGATTTCCTCATTTTCCCATTTTATTGAAAACTGATGGAAAACTCCAGGGGTATGTGTGATACATTAACCAGCCTTGCCTGAGTGTGACTGTCTATTGCACAACTGCATGTTGATGTCTTGATTCTATGTATATTTTAGAGCTATAAGAACCTTTAAAAGTTACTTTATAAGAAACCAGAAAGCAGTATATATCCTTTTATTCCTCCAAGAAAGAAAAAAAGCCTGAATTCTAATGAAGTCATTAGACAAGAAGTCCCATATCTGGAATGGAGATAGAAAATACTTAAAGAGCACAGGCCTGTAATCCCAGCAGCTCTAGAGGCAGAGAGAGGAGGATCTCACGTTCAAAGCCAAGCCTCAGCAACTTAGGGAGACCTTGTCTCTAAATAAAAATATAAAAAGAGCTGGGGATGTGGGTTAGTGTTGAGTGTCCATAGGTTCAATGCCTGGTAGCAAAAATAACCTTCAAGAAAAATGGTGGTGGGTGGGTGCAGGGCTGGGATAGAGTTCAACAGTATGTGAGTATTAGAAGGGATGTCCTTTGTAAGTCACATAGGAAGGAGAATAATTGACCAACCAGGACTAGTCATAGAATCAGAAACCATTCTCCTGTCTGTTCCCTCTCCCCTTCCTTTCTTCCACACCTCTCTGTCTCTCTCTCTCTCTCTCTCTCTGTCTCTCTCTTCCCACCTCTCTCTCTCTTTCACACACACACACGTAATATATCCAGTTCATGAAAACTCACCAAATAACACATTTTAGGTCAGTTCATTACCAAGGAATTTTCCTGGATGAGGCTCCCAAAGTGTGATTAGGATGAGAATCTCAAACCCTTAGTAGTTAAAGTGCCCAGGAACCTGCTGTGGGATCACCCTCAGGGATGTACAACAAAGTTCAGTGTAAGAGATTTGGGGGTAAAGGTAAATGAACTATTTAAGAAAAACTAAAGTTTGATTGACAGGTTTTAGTCTGAAAATGATTATAGACATAGAACAAAAGAAAAGCTAAACATGTTTGTAATGCCCATCCTGGCTTTGTTTAAGGGGCAGAAACACTTAAAAAGACTCATAATAACTTCTCTTTATATTCTTTCCTCTTATGCTCATAGAATAGCTGATCATGAAAATAACCAACAGATTCAATATCTCAACCAATAGCTCAACAAGCTTTCCTAAAATAACACTACTTTCCAAACTTATTATTAAACTGAGGTTCACACTCTATAATGTGTAACAACACACAGGAGATGATAATGCCATTGGCTAAGAGATAACATTGAGCTCTCAATCCTCCTTTGATCCTATTGAATTTGCCTGTTAAATTCTTGGTGTAATTAAAGCAGATAGAAGCATTCATACATTTTGTTGCAAATTGATATGATCTCTTTGTCTGTGATCTAAGTGAGATTGCCCTGTAGTTTTTAATTTAGCAGGTTAAGAAGCACAATTAAAATATCATGAAAAAGATCATAATCAGAAACCGTCTTTTGGGTTGTCCCTGCCAAGTAGATAAAGGGATCGGTGTATTTAATAATTACCTTCTTTGCTGTACATTTGTTCTATTTGTGGGCTGAAATGTTAATAAATACCTTGCACCATTCCAGTGGGAAAGGCTTTCCACCTAATTAATAAAACTTGTAAGAATACCTATCTATAATACTGAACCATATCTTTCTTATTAGTGGTGCCTGCCTCAAAAGAGGTTCCCTGTCTCTTCAGTACATTAGTAAATGTCATCTTCCTTGGTTATAAAGAATTATCTTAAGAAAATGCTGGTTTTCAATAGGAGTAAAAGAGAAAATTATTTGATTTTTTTTAATAATTCTGTTGAATTTTAAGTAGTAAAAAATCCTAATCATGCTCAACAGGAATTATTCTTTTTAGCAAGTATACCTTAGTATAAGCACCACAAAAAAGAAAGGCTCATTTGGAATAGAATTGGCTTTGAATTAGTCTCTATTTCTAGCTATTGTTTCCCATAGATTTCAATTACTCAAGTGCTTTCTAGGTCTTGATCCTAGAGAAACTGAAACAGAGATTTGTAGATACTCTCTGCACCTTTACTGTTAATTATCAAATGCCCAGTTACTTTCAAATATTTTTATTTACATTAAAATTGAATTTAGCAATGAAAAATTTGAAAATATCATTATTTCAAACATAACATTGGCTTATATAGAGGAGTTGCTCTTGTGAGTTTATCTATTTAGTGAATGTTTCAACACCTACTTTGTGGTATAAAACAGAACAATCAACAAATTAAATAAGGTTACCTGTATATAGCCACATCTGGGCTTCAGTTAGGGGTTTAAATTATGAATCAGGTAGTATACATTTTTGTTCTAATTAACAATGTGTGATAAATAAGAAAATATGCATAACAATCTACTAATGTTTTCTCTGCATAGAATATGGAAGTTTACACCCATTTCAATATATATGAATTGCTGAGTCAATTGCCTTTGCTGAGATTCTTTAGAATATGAAAATAGCAATATCTTAATTCTATGGGAAATATTAATAAGGGAGAAGGTTCACTAAGTTACATCTACCTTAGGTTTGTGATGAGATAGAAATATTAAAGTACACAAATTCTATATTCAGTATGCCCAGACAAAATGATTAGGATAGGGGAAGGGTATATATTTAAAATTTCTTTGTTAAATTATGGGATTTTTTACCTATTTCTAACTTCATTTTGAATATTCTTGTAATGAAACTGGATTGTAAAGTAATCTTTTTAGACTGATCTTTATGATGAGTCATTAAATATTTTGGAAGTAAAAAATTTTGATATGTATTTCTTTTACTCAAATTAAGGTAATTGATCCTTCTTTGCATACTAAGAAATTAGTATATTTTTTTATACTAATAGTATATTTCTAATACTTATAGTATATTTTGAATATGTCCCATTAGAAACCTACTAAATTTGACAATATGGTACTGTCATTCGCCTTTTCATTTATTTTCTTTTCAAGTATTTTAGTGCATTTAACTTATATGAGGTTCTGCTAAACTGTAGTAATATACTAAAGTAACAAAAAAAAATCCCTCCCTGTAAAGTTTAAACTCTGTGAGGGAGTGGTGCCAAATGAGCAAAGGTCCTCAGACCAGGAGTGTGCTAGGATCTTCAAGGAATAGTGAAGAGACCCAAATGGTTGGAGTATAATTAGCCAAGGTGTGGGGAAGTGTGAAAAATTAGGTGATGAGAAGAACTATAATGTTGCTTCCAAGTATATAATCTCATTTAATAACCTGTATGTCAATATTTTTAACTTCCAACCTTATTAAATTTTTATACTTACAGTGGTCATGGTGGTGGTACTTGCCTATAATCCCAATGGCTGCTTAGGAGCCTAAGGAGGAGGATCATGAATTCAAAGCCAGCCTCAGTAACTTACTGAGGCCCTAAGCAACTTAATGAGACTCTGTCTCTAA
Source organism: Tamias sibiricus (assembly GCA_025594165.1). Taxonomy (NCBI): domain Eukaryota; kingdom Metazoa; phylum Chordata; class Mammalia; order Rodentia; family Sciuridae; genus Tamias; species Tamias sibiricus. The sequence continues at coordinate 48,825,259 of CM046669.1, read as the reverse complement.
ATAAAAATACAAAAAAGGGCTGGGGATGTGGCTCAGTGTTTGATCAATCCCTGGTACCAAAAAAGAAAAAAAAAAAAAGTTTTATATTTTTAAATGATGTTGGGGACATGTCATCCTTGCTAAAGGCTTATAAAGGTGAACATTCTTCAAATTCAATAAAGAAATTGTCAGCCAGCCCCTACATTTTTTTCCTTTCTTTTTTTATTTATAATAGTAGTATGTATTACAATTCATAATGTACATATATAGCATCTTTTTACATACAACTGTTTGTATACAAAGTATATAAGTACCATTCAGATCTTCAATCATGCATTTAGGATAATGATATCCATCTCATTCAACCACCAATTTTTTTTCCCTTTTTCCCCCCCTTCCCTTCCCCTTGCTCCCTCCCTTCCCCTCCCTTTCCTTTGACCATTCTAGTGTTCCTCTGATCCTCCTATGTACCCCCATCCAACAACACAGTGAACTAGCCTCCTTATATCAGAGAAAACATTCAGTATTTGGATTTTTGGGATTCAGCCCCTACATTTTAACCACTAACATGTGGCTTGACAAAAGAAATATATATAGGTCTGGGGTTGTAGCTCAGTGGTAGAGCGCTTGCCTCACATGTGTGAAGCACTGGGTTCAATCCTCAGCACCACATATAAATAAATAAATAAAAATAAAGATATTGTGTCCATCTACAGCTAAAAATATTTTTAAGAAAAGAAGTGTGTGTGTGTGTGTGTGTGTGTGTGTGTGTGTGTGTGTGTGTTTGTATACTACCCTTATTGACTTTATCCTTCCTTGTGATAGAGAGGAGCCCGTCAAAGTTTTAAAGTTAGACTTTATTTTTGCACTTCAATGGTTATCCTCATTTCCTAGACTGTATTTGGAAAACTAGACTTGAGTTTTGAGAAATAAACATACATGTCAAAATTTATTTTAAATCTGCATTATGAAAATGAGTGTTTAAGGCCCAGGATTGTTAGAGTAATTGTGAACTGACATGACATGCTTAATGTAGTGATGGTATTTGAGTTCCTAAGTGTTGTCAGCTTCCTTATTCGGTCAGTAAACATTTTGAATAAGAAAATTTCTAAAATTATTTCCTGACTTATTGTCTATGTTCTTATCGACTTCATTAAGACACACCTGGTAACATCATTGTACTGGGGCATTGAGCTTTTCAGAGCTAACTTGAACCAATGACTGTGAATCAGATGCCTGGCTTGCTGGAGGTTTAAACCTAAGCATGTGGAGCTGTAACTCAGTGGTAAGCTGGGGAATATGATCATGGTTAGGGTCCCTTTAAGAGGTTCGAGCCTATTCTTTGGGGGCTAAAGGATGTATCGACTGTTTTTTCTCTTTCAAACTCCCCAAGGGTCTCATACTTAAGGGTAGCACAACTCAGCTGCCTGAGTCCTCTCTAGTTGTGCCAGGAGTAATGGGAACTCTTTACCATGTTCTGATTTCCTGTTCTAGCTGCAGTTAAAGCACAAAGGCAGGTCATAGTGGGCAGGGAGGAAAGTGCTAGGAAGCTTTGTAATTCATTGCTCTTAAGCTGCACATAACCAAGTTATGAATTCTCTCCCTTCCCACCAGCCTTTTATTATTATAATTCTCCAAACATGGATTAAGACCATTTAAGTCACTGAGACCTTACAAGCTCTCAGCTTATACCCCACCCCAGAAAAATAATTTGTTTAAAAATCTATTTCCCAAGGATGAGGGGGTCAAAGATAAGATAAATAAATTATTTGATACCATGAGAGAGATACTGACTTCATAGACTCAACACAATATGGCAACAGGTATAGGGCCAAGTAGTAAAGCAAAAGCAGGAGAGGAAGCATCACTCTACTTGGGTTCATTAAGGAAATGCTAAAAGAAAATAATGTTTCAGATACATATGGGTGGTTAAATAGGCATTTGCCTTGCAGAGAGAAAGAGAAAAAGCATTTTACACAAATGTAAAGCATAGAGGTACAAACCAGCATGGCTTGTTTTGGGGAAAGATAAATGATGATTGGAACACAGGAAGATCAATGGCACCACATGGTGGTTGAATTCCAGGTCCTGTACTATAGTGGCCTGGGTGAAGATCATTCCTCCAATACCTTGAGTGAGTTTATACCTCACTTTGCTCTTTTGTAAAATGGAAAAGAAAACAGTATATGCTCCATAAGGTTTCAGTGAGAATGAAATGGTTGTAACTGCTTTACTCTTCCATACCCTGTCAGTTTTTCAAATGCAAGGTGGACCCATTTCCTCTTTATTAAAAGACCCCAGTGTCTTCCCATCTCACCCAAAAGAAAAACTGGAAAAGTTTACAAAAGGTTGCAAAGCCTTTGTCACCTGCCTGCCTCATCATCCAATCAACACCATGTCCTAGTATTCCTCTCCAGGGGCAAGAGAGAAAGAGAGAGAGAGAGAGAGAGAGAAAGAAAGAATATGTGTGTGTGTGTGTGTGTGTGTGTGTGTGTGTGTGTGTGTGTGTGTGTGTGTGTGTGTGTGTGTGTTTTGTACCGGAGATTGAATTCGGGGGTGCTTTACCACTGAGATACATCCCCAAATCTTTTATATTTTATTTTGAGACAGAGTCTCACTGAGTTGCTGAGGCTGGCCTTGAAATTGTGATCCTCCTGCCTCAAGCCTCCTCATTGGGATTGCAGGCGTGTGCCACCATACCAGGATACACTGACCTCTTTAACACTTCAGTTGCAAGAAGAGTACTTCTTTAGCATGTGTGCCTTTTTCCTTCCCTCTGCCTGAAATGCTCTTCCATTGTGTCTTAGTGCATTCAGGCTGCTGTAACAAAAGTTACAAAGATTAAGTGATTTATAAACAAAAAGTTTATTATGATTCTGGAAAGTGGAAAATTCAAGATCAAAAATTTGTTGTCTGATGTGGGCTAGCTTCCTGGTTCATAGTAGGAGACTTATCACTTTGTCTTCATGTGCAGGAAGCAGGTAGGCAGCTCTTTGAAGTAGCTTTTAGGAAGGCACTAATCTGATTCATAAGGGCCCCACCTGCCTTACTCTTGGGTCACCTCCCAGAGGCCTGGCCCACCTCTTTGTAACATTACAGTGAAGGGGAGGATTTCAGCATAGTCTCTAGCACCCAGATAGATGTAGGCTGGCACTCTCACCTCCTTCAGGTATTTGATGAAAGGTCAGATGTCAGTAAGGCTTTCCTTGACCCCCCTGCTTCAATGGCAGTGCCTTCCCCCCATCCTGGAGATAATTTGTAGACATCTTGTTCCATTGCATTTCTGTATCACAACCTGTTATGTTTTTATTTATTCCCATGCTCCCATTATTGATCCCCCAAAGGACTCACACTTTATCTTTTGTTGTATTTCTAATGCTTGGTTTACAATAGGCACTTGATAAATGGACGTGCTCATCATGGTGCTTGGCACATAGCAAACCCTTAGTGAAATTGGTAAATTTTTATCATCATCATCATCATCATCATCATCATTTATTCTTAACAAGAAATGAAGAGAGACAAGTAAATTGGGCTCTTACTGTGAAGGATTCTGTGGAGCTTACAGAGAGAAATCATCTCAGCTGGGAAAAGAAGATCCTTGCTTGTTATTGTTTTACAGGAAGAGAGACAGGAATCAGGGAAATTATGAGTAAGTAGGCTGAGTTCAAGTAGACGATAAGGAGGGATTTAATTAAGCAGTGTGACTAGAAGTAAGAGAAATCTCATAGGAAGAAATGGACACAGGAACAATCAAAGGTAGCTCCATATTTAAATTTGTTTCTTATTCAGTATTATTTATTTTTAATGACATTTGTCCATTCATTCATGTTTAATATTGGATGATGTTTTTAGGGAATGTATTTGGGACAATGGGATAATTTGTGTTGTAGGAGGAGTTGGATCTTATACTTTTTAAATATTTATTAGTTGGACACAGTACCTTTATTTTATTTATTTATTTTTATGTGGTGCTGAGGCTTGAACACAGGGCCTCACACTAGGCGAGTACTCTACCGCTGAGCTGCAACCTCAGCCCTGAATCTTGGACACTTTGAGATGCCTGTAGGACATTTGATGGAAATGGTTTGAAGGGATTTGGGAATATAGAAATCCAGCTATTTTAGGAGAAGTCTGTGCTGGCAATGTTTTTTTCTTTTTTTTTTTTTTTTTTTTTTTTTTTTTTGCATCCATAGAAATGGGGAGAAGGTAAGGGAAAAAGAAAAGAGGCCAAGTAAAAATTATTGAAATTACCACAATGGAAGAATTGGCAAAAGACAAGAAAGAAAGTCCAGGAGAAAGATGTGTTACAGTATCCGAGGAGGAAAGTGTTTGGAGAAGGAAAGTGAGGGACCACACTGGACTAGATAAATAGCTAAGAGAGATCAGAAAAGACCTGAAGGAGGCCAGGCTGTGGGAATTGGCAACAAGGTGATTGTTGGTGACCGCCATGTGCTAATGTGAGAGAAGACCCAGATTTCAGTAAATGAAGGGTAAATGTAGAAGAGAAACTCCAATATACCATTTTGTCAGGAATGTTGTTGGTGGGCATGCGGGGAGCAAAGAGGGAGACAGGAGGACAGAGAGCTAGCTATTGAGGAGGAGCTGGTGGGGAGGGAAGATTATATCAAAATAGAGGGGTGAAGGAATAGAATGAAAGGAGAAAAGATTAATACCAAAAAAGAAGCAGGGGGGAGGAGAAGTAAATGGATAAAGCAAAATCTACAATGTGTCCAGAGCAGATGGGAATGCAAACATAGCCATGACCTTCCTTGGGTACAAGGTGCAACCTCTCTCCTTAGACACAAGTGGGAAGGCAGTAGAATTGGTCCCTAGATCAAGGCCATTTATAGCCAATATCTTCCATTTATCTAAAATATAGGCAGTCAAATCACATTGGTGAAATGAAGTGTAATCAGCCTAGAAAGGGATTCCGGTGGCGAGATGGTCCATTCGTGTAGGCAGGTATGTGTTAGGGCTACATTTCCCCCTGCCCATATCAAAGAGCATGAAAGAAATAATGGAAGCCTCATTTGGAACATACCATAGACCAGAACATCTAGTCTAGGAACCTTGCTTGATAGGTGAGGAAATTGAGCATTTCAGTGACTAGCTCAAGGTTAGATAGCTAGTTAGTAGCCAAGATTACACTAAAACCAGTTTGTCTCACTCTGAACCCATATGCTTGGTGAAGCGTCTCCAGCTGTGCTTTCCAGAGTCTTAATGCCACTTAAACCAGTATTGCTTCCTTCTTTATGTGCACTTCCCTCCCCTTGCACACACATCCACCCTACCCCCTGCCAGTCATCAACCTTGGCCTCATGCATCCTGCTACTTGCCTCACCCCTGCACGGTCCATTATTTGAGCTGGCAGGCTGAATCGGATTGACCCTCAGATGGGTTTTTTCTCCAGGATAAGCCATGTTGCAGACTGCCTGTCTGGTTATATTCATGAACCAAACCAGCGTGAGGCTGATGCCATCATAAGGACCGAGGGCATTAGCTCTGTGAAGTTGCTGCCATATCCCAAAGGCAGAGTTGAACTAGATACTCCCTGGAGTGTAGCACTTATGGTTGTCAAATGAACCTCCTAGATGGTCCTTTTACATTTAACTCGATATTTAAAAGGACTTACGGAAATGCTTAATTCATTGAAAGGGATATTATGTTGGAACTGTATTAAGCAAAACCTAGTTGTATCAGTTCTTAGGCTGCATAAGTTCTTACATTCCAGAATCAGTCAATAATTATGAGCTATAAGCATTCCGGTTACATATTAATAAGGTTTGTATTTTCCCTGTTTACATTTCTGCTTAAGTTTTGTTGTTCTTGAATTACTGTTTTAAAAACGTTCCTTCCTATGAAAGATACTCGGGAGGTATCATGTAATTTGCTACAGAGTACTTTATTTGGATTGCTGTGTTAGTGCTTTTGCAAGGGATAAAATCGTATATATCTAGCCTTTTTTTTTTTTTCCTCTCCGCTGAAATAGATGGTAGGATAACCGAGTAGTTTCTGCCCTTTAAATAATGCACTAAATACAATGCTCATGGACACCCCTTTCTTCTCTTATTTGATTTCGAGATAGGGAGAATAAATGAGACGCTCACTTGGGTTTCGCTGTCTTTTATGAAATCCAAGCCACTCTGGAGCTAACGAGCAAGAAGCGCAGGAGGCCACCTTCGTGGGAGCAGCTCCCTTTCCCAAGCATCTCATCCTCTCTCCTCTGTCATCCCCAGGCGATGTGCCTGCATTTGTGTGTGTAGATTTATAGTTTATCTTTATCTATGGCTTCATCTGTAGGTAGCTATTATAGCTGCCTCGCCTGGATATTGTTTGGGCCTGATAGATCTGTCTGTAGTTCATCAAAGGGGAGCCGAGTGCCTAAAAGCCATTGGGTCCAGCTGAGGATGAAATACGAGCCATCAGCCTTGGTAATGGCTGTAAAATTTCATAATTACACGGCCTTTATTACATTGCATAATGATCCTGAAGCAGTATGGAACAATTAATTAAGATTTTCAACCGTGGCTCTTTCAGAAATTAAAAGGTGTTAGAAGCTGAGAAATGGGGATCTGTCTTGTCCTAAAAGCATTAGGGATGCTTAAGAAATACTTTCCCACACACTTTCATTTTTTGTTAAGAGGAACATTTCCTAGTTAAGGGAGCGCACATTAGTGTACCATGCCTATTAACAACTTTTCATTTCAACTTCACAACTGATGTTTTAAAAGAATGGGAGTAAAGGAGAGTGCTGAGGATCTATATAATTCCCCAACTTCCTTTTTCCCTTCTTTGAAAAATTCTATTCAGCATCCTGCTGTAGCCATTTATCACATTTATGGTTGTTCATCTCTACACATTAAATAAATGCAGGCTCTGAGATAGGGGGTCAGTTAACTGCCTACGATAGTCTACTGACCAAGGAGTTTTTCTGATACACTCTCTCATATCTTGAGGCATTAAAATTCTTTCAAGATCTCTACAGTTGTGACAGTCATCCCCAAAGGAAGACTTTACTGTTTCCATTTATTTTCCTGTGAATGTAGCATGTCACATCTAATATATGCCTTTTATTTATTTATTTATTTTTATCATCTCATCTTCACACACCATAAAGAGTAATTAAATTTGGTGCTGGTTTGTAAGAGCCACTAGGAAGTTGCTATATTTAAAACAAGTGAAAGGAAAAAAAAAAAAAAAAAAACTTATATACATGTACATGGAAGTGTCTTCACACATATAAATTGTGAACCATTCTTGACTTTATTTTTTATGTCAAAGAAATTAGGATGAAGATGATTGGGAACAATCAAAATATTAATGGAAAGATAGTGAAAAGAAGCCCTATATGTTTTCTGATGAGGATTCCAAGCTGTTATCCCAAATTCATCCACATACTTCACGAGAAACAGATATGCTTCAAGGAAGCATTATCAATGGTGTTGTCAGTTTAAATGAGAGAGTATAAAAAAAAAAAACCTCCCAACCTCATTGTTATTACACAGAACTCCTGGATATTTGTTCACGTCAAGTATTATTGTTTTTAAATTGACAATCATCATATAACATTTTACGGATCTAAATATTTCATGGGAGACTAAAACTTCCCTTGGGCCTCCCCAATAATAAACTTTCAACAGAAAATTTGGAAAGGATTATGTGCTTCAAGGAGGAGCTGCTGCTCAGAGTAAATTCTCTTGTTGAGGCATTTAGTCCCTTAATAGGAATTTTCTGATCTGCTGTCATTCTTGTTCACACACCGAGTGTCACTGCCTCTAAAACACTTGTCATTCTTTAATGGAAACAAAATAGTCATTGCAGCCAGAGCCGCAATGTCATTCCGCTACCCCTTGCTGTGTCGGCAATAGTGAAAATGACAGAGCGGCTCTCAGTAGGGGTAATTAAAATGTAAATATTGATATTTTATTATTTGAAATTACTTTCCAGTGCGGCATTTAATATCTCTCCATCTGTGCGGCTCTGTTTGGCGGTCACTTTAGTGCAGCTCTGGGATACCAAGCAGCGGCTTGATCCCCGTTATGTCAAAATGCTTGTTGCTGCTTAATTTTGATATCTAATTAAGTGGAAAAGTACAGTCCACACTGTAATCCATGGCATCTTAACCAGCTGCTTGGGTATATTTAGAATTAATCTCCACTATGGAATCATCCTAATGTATGCAATTAAGAGTCTGCCGATGGCTAATTAGGTGTATTAGAATCAGTCGGCTTTTTTTTCCCTCCCCCCCCCCCCCCTTCATTTTGGACTGTTGCAGACGTAAGAGTCTCTGCCTCCAGAGGTATTCTTAATGCTACTCAAATCGAGTTAGGAAACAGTGCAACTTCTGAATAGAATCATCCATGACAGTAACCTTTGTATTTTCCTTTGCTTATTTCCATGACTCAACCTTACACAGGAATATCTAGGATTTTCTGGTTTTATTTGCAGGGTCTCAGAGCTCCAAGAAGAATTGGTCATAGCAGAGGAGTCAGGTGGGATACAGAGATAAATACACTTTCCAACAGCTCAGAGCAGGAGGCTGTGAGGCAGTGCTGGGGTGCTCTTGTTCTTTTAGGGAGGAGAGGAATTATAGCATAAGAGCTTTTACCCGCAGCTATGTCTGCCTCCTCCATTCCACTTTGGAATGGAAGAGCTTCTCAGAGAATTACTGTAAGAGGCACAGGTTTGGTTTGTGTATCATGTATCCGTGATCAATTTGACAGGCAGGCGTTTTCTAGTGATCATGATTCTGTGTTTTTGTGACTAAGGAATTTTGAGAGCTGTGTTGTCTTCTGCTTTTGTTTCTGTTTTAACTTGGCCAGTTATCCAAAGTGGGGACAGCATAGAAAGGAAGAAGCAGGGCCACAAGGAATCGAAGGGGCTGCCTCTGTTGTCAATGAAAAGATAACTGGTAGCCTCCCAGTGGAACCTATGCCAAGCCATAATGACTTAGCTCCGCTTGAGCCAGCAAACCCCAGCGTGAACTTGGGAGTAAATATTCGTAAACAGATCTTCATTAGCCACAGAGAGAAATAGTGTGAGAGCCTGACTTTAAAGTGAACTCTCAGAGGTAGAAATTCAGAGAAGCTGTTTTTCCATGCTGTCCAGAGCACAAATTATGTCCAAGTCTTTAAGCATGGATAGTAAGGATTTCTAATATTATGTGAATGTGAAGTTTCAGGGTCAGCTTGTTATAATTTCTTATCTGTGACATGGATCTCATGGATAACATATTTCTTGTACATACTTTCATGAATGCATATGACACTTTGTTTTTAATGGCCTGTGCTGTAAATCCTTTCACTTACATTTATGCAGACCTTCTGATTTTTTTCCCTGCCTCTCCTCCTTTTAGGGCATATGTTAGACACTGAGTTATAGTGTCTTTCTATATTAAGAAAATCAAGAGGAGCACACCTGAAGGATTTTCTTTTCTTTTTTTTCTGCTTTACTTGTAACTAGTAAAAGGGAGAAAAGGAAAGATACCAATGTTAATTCCCCAAGCACTAAGCCTCTAATAATTAGTGCTCTTGTTAGAATTTATGTTTTATATCAAGGGGCCAGTTAGCTAAATTTGAAAAGATTTGAAGATAAGTTATTTAAAATCAGTAAAGATTTTTAATCATCCAGTACATAAGTGATTTTCTCCTTTAGCTCCCAGATAGAATCAGTTCTTGGTCACTTACACAGACAATCACAACTCTTTTATTTTTTGTGACTGGTAGCTAAAATCCATTTTTTTTTTTTTTTAATTTTAGGTGAACTCACATGAAATTACCCAGGTTCTTCCAGTGTCTCTGTCATTCTGTTCTTTAACATGTGTCAGTGTGGACTTCAAAAATGGGAGCATTATAGTAAGATTTCTGTGACACAAGACCACCTGAGCCTCATAGACAGTAGGTCTGCCTTCGTTAATCCCAACTATGACCTCTCACCTTTTGTGGCTAGGCAAATCAGATTGGGTGCATTGAGTACTTCTCTTTTCCAGCTTATTTTCTATTTTTTTTTAATACCTCAGCAAATTAATAGATAGGCCTACCTATCTGATCCACTCTCACTGATTCCTTATTATCTAATGTGGATAGATTCTTATAATATCACAATATTATACTGAGTTACATATAACAGAGATGAAGTAGCCCTGGATAGGATACTCTTCATAGATTTTCTTTACTTGTTGAATATTACCAAGAAAAGCAGTTCACATCACAAAATATATTGTTATTAAGGTTTGCGTGTAGGAAAAAGAAAACTCATAACATTTTACTTTTAATTTTAAATAGACTCAGGTTAGAAACAATGAAAAATCAAATATAAGAAAGTATAAAGTAAAAAAAAAGTGCCAATAATTTGCTGTGGTTTTATAAAATTTAACCAAAAATTATAGTAAGGGCTATCTTTCCAACCATTCTGGTGAGTTTTAGAGGACAATGTAACTCTTGTTGAAGTTTGGCATCCTTTAGTAATAGTTTATTGTTTTGGTTATTGAATTATTTTTAAAAACAAATGTTTGAGTCTAAAATTTACTTTAGCAAAATTCATTTCCTTGTGTTTCTCCCTATATCTCTGCTTTAAGTGAAAAATTATGGTCTCTCATGAACATAATTTATTTGCCCATAAATCTATGCTTTCTGTTGAGTATGTACAATAAATGGAAAATCAAAGCTTATACCAGATTCATGTGAAATTGCTCCTAATTTATTAAAAAAAAAATTTGGCCTTTTATTGATTTCCTTGAGGTAGTACCTGGTTTATTTTAGACTTTAAGAGTTCTGGCTTTACCTGTCCAGAAGGTTTGCACAGGGCTTTATCTATAAGTGTGCTGATACCTACAGCAGGTAGAAACAATTCTTCCTCAAAATTATTTTGTAAAAATGGACATACAAACTAGTTTGATAAACCTGAAACATGTCTAAATGGTATTAAAATTATATTAAGTATTCAGACACTATGAAAAGTCAAAACCAAAAAGTACCATCTTTGCTGTTAGTAAATATCTAATTTGCTGATCTAAAATGGGAAGGCCTCTCATTCACTAAGTTCTGTTGCAAATACTTCTGACAAGAGAGTATTTACCTAGTGAAGATCTATCGCTCTAAAATGAACTGAGAGGGCAATGCTTAATGAATGCATTTTTATTGCTGCCGTCTCTGCTGTTTTTGCTTCAGGAAGAGGAAACTGATAATGATTTTTTAAAAAAACAGCATTTCTCAATATGCTATTTTTTTCAAACTGGAAAATGTTCTCATGAGTAGTTTTTACTTGGGCTTTACAGAAATCAGATTTGGAATTCCCTAGAAATTTATGCAAAAAAAAAAAAAAATAGGCATAGGATATTTTATTCCTGTTCCTGAAAAGAAGCAAAAGATGCAACAAGAGTTTGTTTTCATCTCTGACGTGATTAGGTTAGGATTTCAGAGGTGTAACATCTTAGTTACAGAAAATAAATGTATACATTGTCAAAATAATTATACATCTGGGATAAAGTAGATAAATTAATTGCAGATACTTATAAATAATTTTAAAAAGTCATTGTGACATTATCATAAAGTCTGTTGTGAATGCTTGTTTATAAATATAAGAAAAGTGGTTAGTCAATAGAATTAAAATGTCAACTTTAATTTACAATTAAAGAGGAACTAGCTAAGGTTAAGAAATATAGGCAGGACTTCATCAAAGGTTAAGAGACTCCAAATAAAACTCTATGTGCTCTATAGGCAGTTATAAACAAAAACATTCACATATACTCACTGCCTTAATAAACATTCACTGATTAATAAAAAAGCATTAGACTTTTTTTTGTTATGTGTTCTTGTCTATTTTGTAGGAGTGGGACTGATTTACAAAATAGTCTCCTTGTTCCTAACCACCTGTTTTTTGAAAATCAATCAGTAAAGTGCAAAGGACTTACCCATTTGTTCATTTAGTGCATATTTACTGAGCACCTACTATGTCCCAGGCCTAGCTGCAGGTGCTAGAGCAACAATGGGGAACAAAGCAGAGGAGGGTACCCCTTAAAGAGCTCATAAGATGTGGTAAGAAGGATGTGGATAGATCCATCACATCTACTCCCTGACCTCCCCTGTCACATATGCTCAGATCTGTGTGGTGCTTCTTGTCACCTTTCTATTTTACAAGTGATCCTACATGCTACAGAATAGCAATATGGTTATAAAAATGGAAACTGGTGTGTGCATTTGTGAATTATTTCAGAAATGTAAAATAGAAGGCTTGGTGGTAGGTCAATGAAGAGGTAAGAGTGAGGTACTATTAATTGAGTAGGGATATAGTGGAGCTGTGGGTCTTGACATTGGGATTAGGAAAATGAGCTCAGTGTTCAACATGTTAGGCCATCTACAGAGGAGCTATTAGAGGAAAATTGCTTTAGGAAATAGAACAGGAAAGTAAGAAAAGGCTCAAATAGTGAAAGAAATTTTGTATTTTGCCAGAGAGTTTGAGTTTTGATATATGGAAGCTAAGAAAGCATTTTGGTCAGTGGATAGCAATTAGATTTCATATTTTAAAATGGTTTGAATATCCATGGGTAGGATACAAGAGGGAAAGAGCAGATATAAGAATATTTGATAAAAAGGATATTAAAATTTTCTTCAAAGTGATGATGTTTACAACCAAGTACCAATCTCTTCTCCTCCACATACACACAGATACATACACAAACACAGGTATGCTTTGCTCTGTCCTTACATGGTAGCACTTATTTTCTTTTCTTCATATTAGGCTAATCTATTTTTACTTAATTGTAAAATCTCAGGAGGCAAGGATTATATTGTACTCATTTTGTATATTCTAATAGTACCAGCACACCAGTTTTAATAGATGTCCTGAGGTCAGTTGATTTGAACTTCATTACAGTAGAAACACTAGAAATCTAGTAATTCAGGGCTGGAACACATCTTCAGAAATATCTTTTGCATCTTCTCTATTTACAGGTGATAAAGCAGAAACCAGAGAAGTTGAGTCATGCCTCAGATTCTCACAGTTACTTGGTAGCAAACATGGCACCCAGTTCTAGGTCCGTTCTACCCCGAGTTTAGTGACCTCCATCTGAAGGGCTCACCGTAACCCATACAACTTTGTGCTTTGGAGAATCATTCTCAGTTTGTTACTCTGAATCTGAAACTGTTGGAACTGGAAGATTCTTCAGAAGGGTCTAGTTCATTTTTCATATTGGACAGATGAGGAGGTCAAGTGGGGTCTGTATTAGCTTTCTAGGGCTAGTAGAACAAAGTACCACACAAATTGGGTGGATTAAGGAGCAGAGATGTATTTTCTCACAGTTCTAGAGGTTGGAAAGCCAAGATCAGGGTATCATCAGGCTTGGTTCTTGGGAGGCCCATGACAGAGCACTAGTTTCAGACATCTTTTCTACCTTCTGCTAACTTCAAGTATCCCCTGGCTTGTACATGGTATTCTCCCTTATGTTTTTAATCATCTTCCTTCTGTACATATCCATTTCTATGTCCAAATTTATACCTTTTTACAATGATACAGTCAGATTAAGGCACATTTAATGGCCTTATAACTCAATCATCTGAAAAGACTATTTTCAAAGGGCATTTGGTGTACTTGGATTAGAACTTCCACCATTTTTTTTTTTTTTGAGTGGGTATACAATTTGTAGGATGGCTTAGTTAATACTATTGGTTGTAGCCACATGAGGATTCCTTGGGTATTTCCTGAAGAGAGTAGTATCTACATATCAGATATCCTTGGTTTTCCGTAGCTAGTGGTTAATGCCCTGTAACAGCCTCTGGTACTTCTTGACCTGGTCCTATCAGTCATTGGCTAGAGTAAGTCAGATTCAAGCACAGATTCTTTTTCTTTTAAATGTGAAATGTGACTTCAAAACAGTGCTCTTCCCTACTCAGCATCCATCAAATCCCAAAGTGACACCAACAATGCCATTTTATAAGAAAAAATGTTAAGAGTCCTATATTATATCAGACTACTTTCTTTTCCCTTGATAGACAAACAAACTTCAGACACATGAAAAAGGAGAGCTTTCCAGGTAGAACTTTCTTATTTTCAACTAGTAAAAAACAAAGATTGTAGGAAAAGAAAGCTACTGATTTCTCACCTTTAAGGCAGCTTAGCCCAAACTTATCTCCAGGACCCTCAACAATTTTTCTTTTTCCTTGGCTTAAATGAGGAGAGAAGAAGTTGAGGCCAGGTAAGAAGAAGTTTGGGGAAAGATAAGGGATATTATTTCAGTTCCTCTATAGTCATTCAGAAGTAAGGGTAAGAAAAGGTAAGTAAGGGTAAGAAAAGACTTTCAAAGTATACCTGCACACTTCTTCCTGAACATCTTTTAGGTTTTTTTTTTTTTTTTTTTTTTTTTTTGGTACTGGGGATTGAATTTAGGAGCACTGGACCACTGGGCCACATCCCCTGTCCTTTTTTGTGTTTTATTTAGAGACAGGGTCTCACTGAGTTGCTAAGTGCCATGCAGTCCTCCTGCCTCAGCCTCCCAAGTGCTGGGATTACAGGGGTGCACCGCTGCAACCTGCTATCTTTTACGCTTTTGTTGATCTGCCCCATCAGTCCTTTCTTCAAGGCAGGCAGGCAATTGTTAAAAAGTTACCAACTGGTAAGGAAAACAAAAAAAATCTCTTGTCATTAGGTAGAGGGATTGCTGTTTTGCTATATGGACTATTTCTCTTTAGTTACTGTTATAGTTTTAATTTTTATAGCAAACTCCACTGGGAAACAAGGAAAAGTTGCAGAAGAAAAGTCACTGTGCCAGGGGGACATGTTTTCCATTTCTGTGCCACAAGTTAGCTAGTAGTTAACTCATTAGGCTGTTTATATAATCACTATGAGTGGCCAGTGTCAACTTAACCTGTACCCTCAATTAGTAGCAGTAGTTCTGTCTTGTGCTGATGGATATCATCTTTGAAATTCAGTCTCTTCTCCTTCTTTAGTTGATCACAACTACCCAGATCATTTGCTCCATGTTACTAAAGTAGTCAATTCTGCCTCACATAAATGTGTATGTGTTTGTGTGTGTGTGTGTGTGTGTGTGTGTGTGTGTGTGTACAGTAATATTTTAGTATAAATTCTGCCTTTCAGAAACCACAAATGAAAAGTGGATTCATTTTGTCCTGTGGAACCACTTTTTTAACAGAATGGTTTCATAAAGTCTCTGTGAAACCTACTTGATAGTATAAAAACAAAGCCACAAAAACATAGTTCTTACAATGTCCAGATGATCAGATTAGATAGAAAGGGAGGTCTTCCCATTTTTGTCAGTTATGTTCACATATTACTCATACCAGTTGTGATTGAATTTAAATTATTGAAATGTGGATTATAATCAGACCAAAAGAATAAAAAAATTCAGGGAGTGATATTATTGGTATTGTTATCTAATGCTAAAAAAAAAAAAAAAAAAAAAACTAATATAGAGCTAATCATTGCCATCCCTTTTAAAGAAAAATCTTTAATAAAATGCCTGTGATAGCACCCCATAGATTTTCCAGCTTTCACTTGGGCAGTTAACCATCTGTAGCTGCTTCTTGCAACCTTGTGGTCAATTCCAGTTTGTGAAATACACAAGCATGCATGTGTGCCCACACATACACATATAAAATCTCTAGGATCCAGGGCTATGTGTTTTGTGAATCATATGTGAAAAGAGCAACTGGCTTAAAAATTGAGTAAGTTTATATCTAACAAGGGTTGCACATCTGGGCTGTTATAGGTAGCTAAGATCAAACCACAGTGCCAGGATTATCCTTTTCTTCCCTAGTTTTTGGAAACATTAGGTTTATTGTATGGAGGAGAGAGAATCTTGCCAATGCTGTGTTGTGCAGTCATCTCTAAGTAAACTTTGTTTGCAATTTCAAGTGAGTCATTGCGGCACAATTACAATTCTAGCACTATGTTATTTGTTGAGAAGCGTCAATTTTTTTGTGGAACAGAGAAAGTACAGTTCAAAAACTGAGCAGGCAAATCAATGCCATGATTAACTGATATTAACAGACACTCTGAAGATTTAAAATGCTTGCTCTGTGTTTCAAGAAAGCAGCTGAGAAGAAAATGCCTAGCAGGGGTTAAAACCAAATGCCTGCACTGCAGCCTATTTCTGTCAACACTTCGTTCAGGAAATAAACATTTATGCTTTCTGAAATGAAAGTGTATTTTTGAAGACTAGCCGTCAGATATTTTTTGCCCTTCACACTTTCAGATGCTTAGCCTTTTTTGTAAGTTGACTGCAAAGTGCATCAGTTTGCCAGTCTGAAAAAAAAAAAAATGTGCTCCATGAGTGCCCATGGCACCACTGTCAACCTCCGAAGTTTCCAGCAGAAGAAGGCAAGAGAGTTGGCACAAAACATGCTTTCTTCAAGCCTGTTACCTCAGGGGTACCTGCCTCTTGAGAAGCTTTTCAATCCTTCCAAATGATGTTATTCCCAACTGTCATCTGGTTTATTTGGAGCACACTGTGTTGCAGATAAACATGCTATTTAACTGTGGGTCAAGGTAGAGAGTCGTTCTGCTAAGCAAAATGCCCGGGATACATTAAATGGCACTGGACAGAAATGAAGAGAGATCAGAGTTGTCAGTGATATACAAGGAATGGGTATAGCCAGTGAAGAAAAAAAATGTGCCATGGTATCAGTGTATTTTAAAAAGCTGTAATACGGCTGAACATTTAAAACTATAACCTGTCACACACCAAGGATTAAGATCTCTAGATGTACAAACCATGAAGTTCAAATGACACAACTGCAAACCATATTTTATTTCACTTGAGAAAGAGGTTTCTCTCCAAAGATAACTAAATGTAGTAGATGATGAGGACCTTTAACTTGTAGCCTGATAGCTATAAAACACCATTAAACACCTGGTAAAAGCACAAACAGGTAATGATCATTAGGATACAAGTACGCAAGGCAAGAGAGCCGTCAGGTATTCAAAGATTCCTTAGACTCACTTTATTAAAGCATTCATTCTCATTTAGGTCTTGGTCATTTAGGTTTTTATACTTTGTATGTAAAAGATATTATTTCATCCATACATATTCACGGATGTGAAGTATAGCTAACAATCCTCAAATCAGGTAAAATAATTTTATGAATTAAAATAAAATCTCTGTTAGGTATTTGCCCCCTTTAGTGACCAGATGAATGCAACTGTCTCATAATGAGGCTGTGTAACTGCTACTTCAGGCATTTGGGCAGGAAAGTTCTTTGTGAGACCTTTGCCTTTCAGATTGCAGAGTTTTTGTATAAATGGTTAAAATGTGAGACAGCTATTTATAGACCATGAAGAGGTAGAAAAGTCCATACTTTTATTTTATTTTGCAAAGCATAGTTCTTCCTTTTGCCTGCCTGTGCTTTTTGCAAAATTATATTTCCTTGAATCCACCAAGAGACGAGGATATTGAGCAAGCAAACTTGTCATATCTCTTATGCTATAACCATCTCACAATGCTTCCCAACCAACAATTTTTTAAAAGTACCTTTTATTTATCTTTTTTCCTTCTCTTTATTTCATAAAGAAGTGAAATGAAAAGTTAGGTTTTCAGAGGTATAAAACACACACACCTACAAACACACAAGTCATAGGCATAGAAAAAGTAAATTTCAGGATCAACCTTAAAAAATGAAGTTTTATGGCTTTTTACTTAATTAAATCCCAAAGAAATATGTGAAACATTGTTGTGGCTGAAAAATTGTTAATTTGTAAATCACAGGGACAAAGGGGCCCCAGTGCAACTTTAAAGTTTCCGTGCACGTAAATGTCGATAGCGTGCCTTCTCCATCATCAGCACTAAATTCACATTGATGCCTCTTTTCTTCTCTGTATTGATCCTTCCATGAGAACGTAGATTTGTATCTGTTAATTAATGCGTCCTGAAACAGCGTTTGTATTAATCAGGCAGATAAGAAAAATTGGATGCCTGCACCCCCCTGACAACCGTAAAAGTGCTGGCCCTGATAAAATCGTGGATGGACCTCAATAAAAAAGTTCCTCCTTCCACTCAATAAACTAATCATCCTGCTTTTAATTATTCGGCAGAAAGATGTGTGGAGATTGGAGAATGTGTAAATCTATTTACTAACAGCAGTGTCTGGGAGGGAGAATTGGGCTGTCACAGGAAGGTGCTGCGGGCTACGCTCTCTGTCCATCTGCTGCTGCAGAAAACTGCTGCTTAGGGGCATGAAAGGCGGAAGAAAACCAAGGCAAATTGAAAAACCCTTTCCTTTTTGCCCTTAACTTCCCAGATGATAATTTGTATTTGTTGTTGTTGATTTAATTTACCAAAATATCCCTACTTTTATCTTCCAGAGTTAGATATTTGGATTTGCACTGCACTTTATTATTATTTTTTTTTCTTGGTTAGGGGAGATAGAAAGAAAAAGAAGAAATAAAAATAGTGTGTGTGGTTTTGTTTTGTTTTGTTTTGTGAGTATAACATTCCCCAAATTGAAAGCACCTGGAGGTTCTATTAGGTTAGGTCACTGTTGTTTTCTCTTTTGAATCTTTTTTTAAAATGTTATCAGTTATATCTCCAGTTCTAAGAGAATATTTATTAATTTAACCCTAAATTGCAATGACAGAAAAAAAAAAAAGAGGTGGGAAAAATGAAAACTTGCAAAGCCAGACCAAAATGAGCCCTATCCTATAACACATAAGCCCCTTTTCAGTGAAAGCAATGATTTTCACACTTGCATAAAGACCCCCTTAAGAAAAAGTGGACTAATCCCTTTCCATTATTTTATTAAGCATTATAGTTAGTGTTTTCACCAATAGGTCATGAAATCATTCACCTTTCTTTATTGTGCTATAGCTGTTGACATCATATGGTATAGGAACAATCTGATATGAATAAAAATGATAGCAACAATGACCCAAAGCAGGAGCATAAAAAAGGTTGGGTATAAGTGGATATTTATAATTTCTGTAATATTGAGGTAATAGCATCTAGAAAAGGAGTAAAAATAGATTTCTTAGGTTACATTATTAAAAATACTCCTCCTTAGTGGAATTACTAATGGCAGGACCATAGATTATGGTGCTGTGGTTCTCAAAAAACATATGGAGGTAGCTGGTCATCCTTGGAGTTCCTAGTCATATCCTTGCAATGAAACTTTGCATTTTAAAGACTTGGAAAAAGCATCTGATGGTCAGATATCATTAAGACTTCCTTTTAGAATCTAGATCTAGATCTTCTGAGATATGACTATACATATATATTCTCCAGAGTATGCTTAATTGTACTACTTCATCTTTTCTTATTGATCAACATTTTTTATTTTAAATTTTTACATTCGTTCTCTCAAGATTAGAAGAGACTTTGTGCTTGTGTGAATGAGGCCCAGATTTCCATTGAAGAAATTAAAGCAGTCAACCATATATTTGAGATAAAAAAATAATATGTATTATAGCAACAGTTATCAAATACATGGTATAAATGAGTATCTGGATGGATATTATATTTCCCACATGCAAAAATTAAGATACAAGCTAATTGAACTGCTCAAAGCAGAGCCAATATTTCCATTCTGGATCTTTCATTTCTTTTCTACCCAACCCTAATATTATTATACTTAACTTTTAAAATAACTGAACTTTAGTAAAAATTGTGACTTTTTTACTTAGTGAGGAAGCCAAGATGCTAAGTATTCTTTCTTTTATACCATTAGTCACCATTCTAAAAAGAAATTTATGTTAAATATCACTGGGGACAAAATATCCAATTAAGAAGGCTCCTCTAGTTGTGGCTCATCATTCACTATCATTACTGAGAAATGTTTTCAAGTTGTAGTCTACTGTTTGGCCTACATTGTTTTCCTTTTTGTTTTTGTTTGTGGTTTTTTGTTTATTTTGATTTACATGTTGTTTGTCAATATTAGTTTTTAAAAAGTATGTAACTAAAAATCTGACTTTTCATAATACATTCCTTAAAAACTTCATCAGTAATAAGCTATAAGGATTACATGGTATTTTCTTTATTAATAAAATTTTTAAATGTATACCTTTATTTTATTTCCCTCAGCTGAGTCTGTAAAAACACCAGCCAATCGAAGCTGGTTTGTGACTTTTACTTTGCTATTCACAGAGTGATAAGGGGAAAATTTTAAGAGCTTCTAATCAAAGCTCAGCATCATTGTGAGCTCCGATGCAGAAGCTGACTACCATATGAAACTAATGTTGCATTATGAAATTATGGCTTTAAAGTAACTTGATCTGCCCATCTTTCCATGCAGGCTTCTCCACACTGTCCCTGGCGGACCAGATGAGCCTTCTGCAGAGTGCTTGGATGGAAATTTTGATCCTTGGTGTCGTATACCGATCTCTTTCATTTGAGGACGAACTTGTCTATGCAGACGATTATATAATGGACGAAGACCAGTCCAAATTAGCAGGCCTTCTTGACCTAAATAATGCTATCCTGCAGCTGGTAAAGAAATACAAGAGCATGAAGCTGGAGAAAGAAGAATTCGTCACCCTCAAAGCTATAGCTCTTGCTAATTCAGGTTGGCATATTGACATGGTCATTGCTACATTTTTTAATATGTCACTTTTGCCCCTTCCCTTAACTTCATCAGGGATTCGTTAGACCTAGTTTGTAAACTCTGTATGAGTCAGCAAAATTATAATCAGTGTAGCTTCCAAGAAAAGTTAGAAGTGAGAAAAATACACTTAAAGGGAATTATTTTCATTTTCCTTGCTTATTGAAAGCTGTGAAACTTTTACTACCTTATATATTTAGTAATTTGGATCATAGCAGAGCAAAAGCTCTGGTACAAGAAGCATAAGTAGATGTCCTGGGAACAAAATTAGCTTCATTGTCTTTTATTTACAAGTCCATGTAAATGAATTATGGACCCAAACAAACCACTCTCCCTCAAAAATACACATTTTACAATAGGGGTAATGCATTTGTTGTTGCTTCTAATTTTAGTTATCAAACAAAACTCCATTTCTTACATTCTGGAATCCTCTAAAAGTCAAATTCTGCTGAATAAGTATATCCCTCAAAGGTCCCACCTAGGCAGTAAGGGTTAAGAATTATGGGAATAAATGTTCCTTGCATTTGAACTGAAATGTGCTAAAATTGGGAGCATCCTCTGATAAGTAAAAATCATTGGTGCTTTGTTGTTTTTTCCTTTGTGCCTCTTCTAATGCTTTATTGTGGTCTTAAGTCTCTTTTAGCATTTGCATAAAGTTCAGGATAGATCCCCCTTAATGACGTGCCGATCATTAGATACCTGCGTGTCAATAACATGCTCTGATGCTATGTACCATTGACAGTCACACCGTGCCCCTCCATCTGCTTTTGTTTTGACCCTATCTTTGAACTTTATCTTGGTTGCTGGCCAGTAGTTTTCCCTTTAATTACAAGAAGGAAGCTGTCAATAAAATCTGTTAAATGGGATGCAATGAGTGGCTTGAATGGGCGGATGGCTATTTGTTCAAATTCTGCAGCATTCAAGGTATTGACAGTTTGTTTTCTGGGGCCATATGTGACGATCAATCTCAGGCTGGGCTCAGCCGCGCTGAAAAATGAAAAACCAGATTGCTTTTGCTTACTTGTGGATGACGACTTTGTGATTTGGCGCGGTCCTAGTGAGATGAGACCTTCTGCCCAAATTGCCCCCATGAGAGCTAGGGACGCGTGACTGTTTTTAGAAATAATTTTTAATTGATTTTGTAATTAACAGTTCATCTACAATATTGATGCATAAATTCTTGGACTGATAGGAGGGAAATTGTTTTCAACAATGAAGTTGTACTTTCCTATTTGTCTTCATAATGGAATTTAGCATCTCACAGTTTTAATTGGGAATATAACCCCCTTCCTTGCCACACATGGTTCACCCCTCTTCTCCCACTCCTCTGTGAAACTATAAAATATGATTCTTTATGACAAATGGTTTATTGTCATAAACCCTCAGGAACCCTTTACCTTGCTTGCTAGAAGATCAAAGTGGGAGATGGGGTAGGAATTTTACAGGAATTTATTAGTTTGTACAAACTTCACATTATAGATCTCTCATATTTAGGTGGGAGATTTTACAGCATTGCTTGGGGAGGTATTTTTATTTGGTAATCATGAAACAATTCTGATTTAAAACATTTACTTGGTCAATTGTTTTTAAAATAGAATAAGTATGTTTTACATCTTTTATGTTTCAAATTGCTTTTTAAAATTATTAGCTAATTGTGAATGCTGAGCAATGCTAAAGCTTTATCATCAAAATTGCTAAAAGTTTATAATTTTAGATGTTAGATGTAGGCTTTATGGCTAAGTATTATAATTTAGAGTACCTTAATTAGTAGCAGTATTTCTGTCTCTGTTTTTTAGAAATATAGTCATTAATATTGTTGATATATAAATATTCTAATTCCACATACTCTGCTGTTGGGGGAAGAAGTGACCTACTTTACAATAGTGACTGTTGATTAGACTTTATTTAAATAAAAAACTAGTTAGTTTATTTTTCTTGTTTAAAGCCAGAAATATTTACCAAGCTTTTCTGTTTCTCCTTTTATCATAGTTACATGGCAGAAAATTTCTGCATGGCACAATTTTTTTCTGCAGGTGATTCTAACCCTTTTTAAAAAAAATGTTAGCCTCTTAATACCAAGAAAATTAATTAAACCAAACTCCATACTAAGGAAGACGTGATTAAGACTATAAAAACTATGTTAGCCTCTACATTGCCCCACCTTTCCTGTGTTGTAAACTTTTTCTCACCATCTAACACACAAGCACCACCTTTTTTAGTTTGGAGAAAACCACTCAGAAAATCTTTTTCTTTCTTCTGTTTTTTTTTTTTTTTTTTTTTTTTTTTCTTTTTTTTTAATGCTGTCAATGTAAGACTATTTTATTTCAGTTTTTTACCATTATTTGGAAAATAGTTACAAAATTATAGGTTCTTCTTGATTAGAACCAATATCAGTATTTTGAACTGTTCATGAACACATCAGTATGAAAATGTTTTAATAATTTTCATAAATATCCTAAAAAACCTAGATTTGCTTTTAGTATTTAGGAATTTCAGATGAATATAAGTGACATTTTATTCAAGAAATTCATAGTATTATTTATGTAGATATTTTAGCTTTCCCTGTGTAGCTATGTGTTAATAACCAATGTCTAATATATCTAGATTTCATGTTATTTTAAAAATGTGTCTTTATTAAAAAATTATCAACATTGTACTTATGCTTGGGAAATAAGGCAGTTGGTATCCTATAATGGCTATCATATTTTTGTGGTGGTGTTTCTGTCATATGTGATTTAAGGAAAACATGACACCAGAAAATCATTGGTAGTATATTGCCTATCTTCAAGTGCATGGCCCAGAATAACACCATGATGAACTAATACTGCAATTCTCACATACATGTGTTTGAAAACCCTAAGTAATCATTCCAATTACTTTTGAATATAACAAATTTACAGACTCATTTAAGCTGTGTTTTCTCTTATTTTTGAGTACTAGCATTAAGCAATTAATTATTGCACCCCTGATGTAGCTCTGTGGAATCAAATTTAAAAAGAAAAATCTAGGCCACAATTTTAACATGGTTAATTTGTAGGTCCCAGTCTTCTCATGCATACACCAAGAGGTTAGACTGATCTCTAGAATTGTTTCCATTTGGGGGAATTCTATGACTCTATGATTAATTTTATCTTTGTATTGGAGAATATTGTGAAATATTGCTATAAGCATTTTGGGTAAGGTTATGCCATGAGATTCTATTCTCTTGATTGGTTCTATTGATTCATATACCTAAGAATTTGTTTGAAACTGTTATCACTGGTCCCAGTGTAATATACTCATGTTCACATACTGGAACATGAAAGGAGACTAAAATTATGAATCACTTTAGGTCTGACCATTCTCTTTTGTTCAAGTCACAAGACCTTTATGCTTCATAATTGCCACTCACATTTCAACCTTTGTCACCCTTGTCCTGGCCCCAGTCTGAAGCCAGGTGAGTTCATTCCTTTCTAAAAGAAGTATTTTTAAAGTCAGAGATTTTTTTAAAACTCCTACACAGTATTTCTGGAATGATAGAACCTAATGATATACAGCTACAGTTAATATTTTAGTCATCAACTTAAAATCCTACATAATTATGGAGCCGGGCGCGTTGGCGCACGCCTGTAATCCCAGCACTTTGGGAGGCTGAGGCAGGAGGATCGCGAGTTCAAAGCCAGCGTCAGCAATGGCGAGGCACTTAGCAACTCAGTGAGACCCTGTCTCTAAATAAAATACAAAAAAAGGGCTGGGGATGTGACCCAGTGGTCGAGTGCCCCTGAGTTCAATCCCCAGTACCACAAAAAAAAAAAAAAAAAAAAAAATCCTACATAATTATAACAACCTTGTAATAGTATTCTGTTGCTGTTTTGAAAAACAAATGATATATGTACAGAATTGTGCAATTTCAAGGGATAGAAAGTTTATGATTGCTATAAGAGACAGAAAAAGGGACCATAATTAATTAGGTTATTTAGATCCTGTAAGTTTGACTTAGTGTTTTTCAGTCTTTTTTTCATTATTACCTCCTTAGGGGAGATTTTTAAATAAGATTTTCCTAATAAGCCACAATGCGATATCAATACCAAGAATATACTGCATATCTGTTTATGTAGTGTATATTTATGCTTTTCACTTAAAAGAGATTTTTTTCCTTTTCTGTAATTCTAAATTTCATCTCCTTTGAGAATACATGGTTTAGTCACTTAAGTGTTTTCATATCTGTAAAGTTAGGTAGGCAAATTAAATATTGTCTCATACTCCTTTAGTAGCTTAAAATTTTTAGGTCAATTACTTTTTAGTGAAGGTGGTGAGTTAGTAATATATATATATATATATATATATATATATATATATATATATATACATACATATATACACATACATATATATATACACACACATATATATACATATATATGCACACACATATATATATCACATATATATATCTCATATATAGAGAGACAGAAATGTGTGCTGAATTTGTAATATAGAAATATGAATATCTCCATGAATATAAAACAGTATAAAAGTGAGAATGAAAAAAAAAAAAACACTCTTTGATCTAAAGTCTAAAGTATGTACTGGGTTCTTAGCTGATTTTACCAAAACTGAAAAAAAAAAATCTTTATCAATATTGTGGAGATGATTTTAGCTAGTGTCCAAGATATTATCATTTTACAGAATTTTTCTGTAGCCATTTCTTTTTTTAAGTCTCTTTTGGGTAATCTCATTTGATTCCTACAACACACCCATGCTATAGACATGTCTAAATCATTTTACAGATATCTTAAGTGAGATGGTAAAGAAGTATGGTCTCTGTGAAGCAGAGACTTGGATCTTCTGTCCCTTGCGATCAATGAGCTATTTGTATTCCATAAATAATTATGCATAATATCTTTAAAAAGCCATTGCAATTTCATATTCAAAAACCTAAATTATCATTTTAAATTTAGTTTAGAATTGTGTGCCTACTTCTTTTATTTTCCTGTCTTCTTGAAGTTAAGGTACATTTGTTCCTCAGTATCTGGAGAAATTAGTTCCAGGAACTCCCTACCCATCCATGGACTCCAAAATCTATAGTTTCTAGTCCTTTATACAAAATGTCAGTACTTGCATATAACCTATATACACTTCCTGTATACTTTACATCATCTCTAGATTACTTATAATACCTAATACAGTGCAAATGCTAAATAAAGAATTATTGTGTAGTGAATAATGGCAAGAAAAAAGTCTCTACATGTTCAGAACAAACACAGTTTATCTTTTTGAATATTTTCTGTCCATGGTTGGCTGAATCTATGGATCTATAATCCTCAGCTAGGGAGAGCTGACTCCTATAAAACCATCCAGGAAAATGACAAACAGAATTTAAGATGAAATGCTAAACATGTGATGTTTAGTGTCTTACGGAAAATGAGCATGGTAGGTAGATCTTTGTTCTTAACTTTTACCCAGACCAAAAAGTAGTTCACGCTAAGAGAGAAGAAATCAAAATTATAATTTTCTACCTTCTAGTCTACATTTTTAAACTGAAATCTACCTTTGCTTCTTAGATTAATTGTATTTCAAGTGCTATATTTCGAAAGTATTTTTAATGCAACCTTTCATTTTCATATATATTATGATATTGCATTAAATATACTTTGTTATGCTTAGTGATTACTGTGCCTTGGCACGGTATAAGACATATTTGCTGCAAAAATATCTGTGTTTTCAACCTAAGTAGTAGCAAACAAAATACTCTGAAGTTGCTTTACTTTGAGGTTTTCAGTGACTGTAACATCAGTTTCATTTATGGGTCTAAGACAAAGAGCAATCTGTTACAAAACTTAATTAGCATGATGCAGATTATCTTTGATGTTATGGAAGGTTGAAATATTCATCAACCAACTTGGCATCAACATTCACTTATCCACTAGAATTATCTTTAACACTTGTACTAAATGGAGTTAGAAAGCTCCTGGAAAAGTTTAAGAGATGAGGGCTGGGAGGTGGGTGGGAAGGCCTTAAGCAATTGTAGGGAAATAGAGAAGACTTAGCAGAGAAATCCTATTATGCAAGGTAAACATAACAATGATAACAGTAATCTGGGATTTGTGAGGGGGAGCCTGGAGGAAAGAAACTATAACCATGGAGTTTTTCTGTGGTTCAGCATTTCCTATAAATATAGTAAGAGTAATTTGTGTGGTTTGCATACATGTAGCAGAACTGTTTTTGCCAGAGCAAGGAATAAGGAAAATAGCCCTCTTGAAAAAAAATAAATGGGCCTTAATGGAAAACTGTGTAATTGAAAGTTCTAATGTTCTTACCATGAGGATAAAATCAGAATTATTATTATCATTTCCAATATTAGCATGATAACTTCTCTGGATTGTAAAAGACCTAATATTTATTTTTATCTAATTTCCTTCTTGGTATGTGAATGGCTTCTTTGGTATTTTCGTACATGTTTCTACAGTCTTTATGGATTTCTTATAAAGAAACTACTTTCTAGAAGAGACCATCCTATCAGAAGTTTCTCATTCCCTCTCCTTCTATCTCTCTCACAATTTTAATGCAAAAGAAGACGGGAAAAAATGCATGATTCAATATGTTTTTTAGCTTCCTATGCTACTCTAACAAATCACTACAACTTGAGGGCTTTAAACACTACACATTTATTCTCTTAAAGTTCTGGAGGTCAGAAATCTAAAATCAGCTTCACTAGGTCTCAGACAGGTATAGAAGGGCTGCCTTCCCTGTGGAGGCTCCAGGGGTGAGGCTATTCCTTTGCCTTCTCCAGTTTATACAGTCACATTCCTTGAGTTTTAGGGCTCCTGACAGCTTCCTCCGTCTTTGAAGTTATAGCTGTAGCATTTCAACTCAGTGGTAACACAGCCTTCTTCTCCCCTTCTTTGCTTTCATTGAGGATTATCTCCTGTATTAATACCCAATTTAATCACATGTGTAAAGTTCCTTTTGCCTTATATGCTAAAATTCACAGATCCCACAGAGAGTAGGACCTGGATATCTTGGAGCCATTTTTCAGCCTATTACAATGAATACAAGGTCCAAGAAATAAAACTTTGCAATGTATCCCTCCTGTCCCAATCTCAGCCTTCCACGAAAGTAACTTTTCCACGTTTTAGGAAAAAAACAAAGTATCAACTATAACATGGATTAAAAATAGGAAGAATGAATTCTAGGAAGATGGCAGTGGGAGCAGCAAAAAAAAAAAAAATTAATCTCTCTCTCATAAAAAGTAACCGCTTTTGTGTAAAGTCCTATCCTGACTTTCATAGTCATCACTCCCTCATGTTTCATTATCACCTTATTACTAAATGTAAACATACCTTAGTTACTATAGTTTAGTCTTGTCCATTAAAAATTATGTATGTATACACACACACACACTTTTTTTTTTTTTTTTTTTTTTATGAAGTACTGAGGATTGAACCCAGGGCTACCCTACCACTGAGCTATATCCCCATTTTTTATTTTTTATTTTTAGACAGAGTGTCACTAAATGAACTAGGCTGGTTTGGAGCTTGCAATCCTCCTGCCTCAGCCTCTAGAGTAGCTGGGATTACAGGCATCGGCCACTATGCTTGTCTTTGAAAAATAAATATGGGTGGATTTTCGGGTCTCTATATCTAAATCTACAAGTTTCTCCTTCATTTTTGCTTTATTTATTAAAGAAGCCTATGGCTTTTGACAGTATGAATTTTGAAGATTTCAGTTCGTTGTGTTTTCCTGCTCTTTGCATTTTGTACAAATTGGTAACTGGACCCAGAGACTAAATCAGACCCAAATTCTATCCCCATGGCATCTGAAGCTGATGTGTTGTTCATTGGGAAGTACATAATGTCTTATTATGGGATGTTAGCAGCTGTGGATGCTCATTACCTGAATTCATTAATCATTGGGGATTGCAAAATGGGGATTTGTAAGTTTGTAACCATTTTCATTCAGTTACCGGTATTATTTCTCCCTATATATTACTTTCTATATTTCTTCCTATATATTACTCTATAAATGTTTGATTCTTTTTTCCTTCTTTACCAGTTTTTAGAATTTAAAAAAAATGCTTTCTTTTTAATATCATTATAAACACATATCCAATATATTTAATGGACTTCAATAAATTATAATTATAACCCTTTTTGAAGTTCAGGTTGTTCCATTTTTGATCAGTGGAAACCCTTTCAGGTTGGCTTCTGAAATCTTTTTTCGATTGATCTGGTAGTTGTAGATAGTATTCATGCCATTTGGTATGACAAGACAAGATGTTTCATACTCATTTTAAATATTTTCTGAACACAGCCTAGAATCAGATTCTAGGTGTACCCCTGGATACTAGGGGGTACATTCTGGGTGGGCCATCCTGGCTAGCTCCCTTCCATGAACAAAGTAGGAATACAGATATGTTAAGAGTGTGTGTGTGTGCGCGCGCACACACACGCACACCTTAGGAATGCTTCATCAACTATTTCTGCTGTAAATGTTCATAAATTTCTAGGTTTGCCATATAGTTGCTCTGTTGTCATTTTACATGTACATTGGAAGAAATTAAAATATTTGCTGCCACTACAGCCAGTTTCCTAGAATCCAGTCAACCTATTTTTCACCAAAATTTGGTGACAAATACCTTTTTCTCTAAATGTTGGGGCAACTCTCTGTGTTCATCAAGAGCCCATTTGCCATGTAGTCAGCCAGTATTCTTCAGGACAGTAGTTGATGGCTGCCCTTAGGTTCACTCTGTTGGGACTCTTCCTGAATTAGTGTTGAATTTTTGATGCATTGAATTCTCTACTAGAAAATGGACCTTTGTTCACTTCTTCATCCTTTCCAGCCAATTCTGTTTCATTCCTTTAATGATTGGACAGAGTCACAGTGACCTGCCCCAACTCTTCATATAGGCAATACAACAAACACCAAAGATAGTCAACACCTGTGCTCTATGGAAAAGGTTACTCTGCTGGTTCAGATCATGTACTAGACTTGACTCTGAATGCACTTGGTGCATTTCTAGCATTCAGACCCATCTTCGACATGAGATGTGGCACCTTTTTAGAAAATATTGTCAAGGATGAGCTGTACTTGCTGAAGACAATACCCGTTTTGGAGTCAATACACCCATGCTCACAAAAATAAATATTTTAACATAGAAAGGGAAGTGTTTTACTCCTGATAAGACATAAAAAGAAAATTTTATTTTATAATGTCTCTAAGACTCATTGAATTTTGCAACTGCAGATATAAAGCTATTTAGCTGTTTCCAGAGTAAATGATCTGAACTAGGCACATTCCTTTAGGATCCCATTCACAGAATAAAACATTGAAAGTTATGAAAGGATTCTATTTTATTATTAGGTATTGAAATTTATTTGGGTGACAATGTATGGATCACTTGCATTCTCGTTATCTTTAAAATCTTGTTTCTTTTTAAAAGCATTTGTCTTATTGTTCAGTTTAGTAGTTCTCAATACTGGCTTGGCAGAATTGCCTAGATCTTTTTAAAAATACTGATGTTCTGGATTCAGTCCCAGTATTTTGATTGAATAGGTCTGGGCCTGGACCTAGGTACCCAAGTTCTTTAACAGCTTACCGATGTTTTTAATGTGCACCCTCACTTTGTCTAGTTAAGTTCATAAACCAATGTTCTTCGCTATTAAGTTTAGCTGGTTTGCATTAGCACAAATACTGGTACTATTTCCTTTGAAGCATAGTTAAAAAGGAACCAGTACTAGCAACCAATGCTAAATAATTACACAAATTAATGCCAGTTCTGTTAAGCCTGGCATCTACATGTAAATTTAGCCAAAAGAACAAAACAGATTAAAGCCACAGAGCCAGAACTTGAACTAGGATCTCTAATGGAGATTAATATTTTCTTCAGCAGTCTGCCAGCTGAATCATGGTCTAATTAAATAGTTCAGATTTAGTGAGTTTGCATTTAAAGTATTAGCAGATCTGAGAATGGGTAAAGCTAAAATGAGTTAGAATCTTTTCTGTAAATGGGAAGTTAAATTATCATAGTAATTTGATTAAATCATTTTTAAATCTCTCAAGCTAAATCACAGCCTTTAAAGAATAGTTTGAAGTCTTAATTGCTGTTTGTGAGCATATCTCTCTGCTATTTGTTCTCGCCTCATTTCCTGTGACATCCTCTAATATATCTCCTGCTGAGCAGAGTAGTGGGAAAGGCAAGGCTCAGGGTGAGGGCTGAGGTGATTGTTGCTGACTTTAAGCAGTTTAAGGTTTTCCCATATAGAAAGGGGGAGTCTCTCCTGGATTGTTCAGTACTTAGAACCAGGACCCAAGGAAGGAATCTGGAAAGATTTGGGAATAGACTTATGAGGAAGAGGTTTCTAAAAACTAGGTTTCTAGTTTTTTTCCCTTGTAAAGTAGAATAGTCTACATATATCTGGAATGTTCTTGCCAGGAGTGTTGTAGAGAACATTGCTGATGAAGATGGAAGTTTCAATGAAATGAGCTCAGAGGTCAATTGCATCTCATTTTTTTTTTTTTTTTTTTTTTTTTTTTTTTTTTTTTTTTACAAAAGGAAATGGCAGTATCAGTGTTGTACATTCCAGCAACATAATCTTACTCAAAGAAAACCAAGTTTAAAGCTCTGACACAGTATCAGAGCCACCTGACTGGTTGGGCCATTAGGAGCTGAAATGAGGCAATGTTCAACCCAAAATGGATGATAAATTTCTGACTTTTATTCTTTCTTTGATTCTATTTGGAAAATATTTATTTCATTTTACTTCTGTTTTACCTCTAATGAATGTAATTTTCTTTTTCCCCATCCTTCTATTCTCCTGTGTTTCTATATAAAACAGCTAACCTGCAGTCAGTCCCAGGACAGGTTAGATAAGTCCACCTAATCTCCATTCCCTTATGTACAAGGTCTTTACTGCCTTTTATATACCTAGAGATTCACCAGTAGAATATGTCTGTATCCTTTCCCAATTTTTCATTCTGGCAGCATTTAACTGCAAAAACAGAAGAAAAGAAAAATATATGAGAGTGCATGTCTTCACACCTCCATTGATTCCATTACTAACTTTACCAACACTTGGCAACTTCAGAACCCATCCATGCTGGTCCTCTCTTAAGAGGACCCTAAGGGAGGTGGATGAGCTTGCCATGTGGGTAGGAGCCATACTGGAGAAAAGCCTAGGTGTACCAAATGGTGTCTTTAGGTTACTGAGTTGTGAAATATTTTTTTCACATTTGTGAAGGTGTACCATTGGTGATGTCCCCAGACTTGGTTCAATGCTCTTCCACTCTTTGAAGGATTCCTTTTTGTCTGTTTATTATACTCTACCAAGCATAAATTAAATCTTGAGAAGTAACTACTGATAACAACTATATTCCAGATTATTAAAATTCTTTAAAAAATAAATGTATCATTAATTGTTGTATGTAAATTGTGGCCGATTCACCAATGATGTGGTGAAATGATTCAAAATGACAACAAGGATGAAAAAAACACACACAAAATGCACAGAAGTTGCAAAAACACGTTACTGGTGATAGCCATCTATCTTTTAATTACTTTGCCTGTTACTTTTTTATTATATGTTTAACCACTTGATTTTAAATTATCATTCCTTTCTCTTTTTGTTCCTATTTTTGCCTATATTTGAATTGTATGAAAGATTGGGCTAACTACATATATCTTAGAGCTCAGCATTCTCAGAGAACTAGAATTATTAAACATGAAGAATCCCCCAAAGACTCCATTATGTGTAATTAACAGATAAACTGTCATCAGAATCAATAAAACGTGCTAAATGATTCAAACTTGTATATAATTAAGTGTCTGTTTTAGCGCTTGAGCTGTAACTTTTATTTTTCCCCCCACATCTCACATTTCTCACAAGAATAATTGTGGCAACCTTGTTAACCCTTTCTTTGCCCGATTGAATTAGATTTTCAAATTAGTCAGTTCAGGGGCAAAGTTCACCTTCACAAATGTGAAAAAATATTTCACAACTCAGTAACCTAAAGACACCATTTGTTTTTCAGCGGGAAGATGGAGTACATAAGGATGCTTTAATGAACTGTTACTAGTACATTAGAAATCCTGAAAGGATAAAGAATTTATTGTGATTACAATATAGTGCTAGATTCAATGTATTCACATGGAGTTGTTAATTAAGATCTTAGTCATCAACTTTTTCCCCTCTGGGAAATATGGGCTTTTTATATACAAGATCGGATTTTAAACAACTTTATCTCAGATGGCACTTAGAATAATACTTTTAATAGATGACCTCCCATCATTTTTTGTTGAATGAATGAATAGCTGAATAAGACAATGAATAAAATAGCCAAGATTGTAATCTGTTAATAGAAAGTTTTGTCTTACTCAGTCTTAGGAGGTTAAAAGAAAAACACATGTTTTAACTAATAATTTTTATAATCATCCCATATTCCATTCCAGTGTAGGAAATTACTGTAGTAAAATTTTGGAAAAAAAGCCACATTTTTAGATATGTGAAACTCTGAACAAATCACAGCTTTGACTTTAGAGAGGTTCAGGAATACAATTTGCTAGTATTTTGTTGTGCTCATCAGGGATATTGGTATACATTTTTCCTTGTGTCCTTGTTTGGTTTTAGTGTCTATTTAACTTCTTATAACTTTAAGCTGCAAAGGCTTATTATTCACATGATTATTTGTATGTTTTGCTTCCTTGTACAGACTCCATGCACATAGAAGATGTGGAAGCTGTTCAGAAGCTTCAGGATGTCTTACACGAGGCCCTGCAGGATTACGAGGCTGGCCAGCACATGGAAGACCCTCGCCGAGCTGGCAAGATGCTAATGACGCTGCCGCTCCTGAGGCAGACCTCCACCAAGGCTGTGCAGCATTTCTACAACATCAAACTGGAAGGCAAAGTCCCCATGCACAAACTTTTTTTGGAAATGCTGGAGGCCAAGGTCTGACTAAAAGCTTCCTGGGCCTTCCCATCCTGCACGTTGAAAAAGGGAAAATAAACCTGAGAGTGGTGTCGAAGAAACTTAGAATTTAGTTACCAACATCAGAAATCAACACAGACTGCACTGATATTTTAGCAGCAAGACTTTGAAGCAGCTTTCAGATTCCTTCATATCTTCCGGATACATTTCTTTCTACTTTATCTCTCATCTTCTCGCTCTCTTTTCTTTCTTTCTTTCTTTTTTTTTCCTTTTCATATCTCTTCTTCTTTATTTTTTTCTCCCTCCCTTCTTCCCCCTCTCTCACTTCTTGACTTCCTTCATTACTGATTCTTTCTTTCCCTCATTTCCTTCCTTCCTTCCTTTTCTTCTTCCCCTCTTTTCTCATCCTCTTGTTTTATTCTAAAATTTAAATAGCTCTAATCACAAGGAAATTTTCCTGCCTTCCTCCTCCTCTCCTCCTTTTCTCTTTTCTCCTTTCTTCTCTCTTCCTTCCTTCTGCTGCTGAACTTTTAAAAGAGGTCTCTAACTGAAGAGAGATGGAAGCCAGCCCTGCCAAAGGATGGGGATCCATAATATGGATACCAGTGAACTTATTGTGAACCATAATGTCCCCAATGACTAAGGAATCAAAGAGAGAGAACCAACATACCTAAAAGTACAGTGCAACATAAGCGAATTGACTGAGTGCAGTATTAGATTTCATGGGAGCAGCCTCTAATTAGACAACTGAAGCAACGTGGCATCGGCTGCTTCTTATCATTGCTTTTCCATCTAGATCAGTTACAGCCATTTGATTCCTTAATTGTTTTTTCAAGTCTTCCAGGTATTTGTTAGTTTAGCTACTATGTAACTTTTTCAGGGAATAGTTTAAGCTTTATTCATTCATGCAATACTAAAGAGGAATAAGAATACTGCAATTTTGTGCTGGCTTTGAACAATTATGAACAATAATGAAGGACAAATGAATCCTGAAGGAAGATTTTTAAAAATGTTTTGTTTCTTCTTACAAATGGAGATTTTTTTGTACCAGCTTTACCACTTTTCAGCCATTTATTAATATGGGAATTTAACTTACTCAAGCAATAGTTGAAGGGAAGGTGCATATTATCACGGATGCAATTTATGTTGTGTGCCAGTCTGGTCCCAAACATCAATTTCTTAACATGAGCTCCAGTTTACCTAAATGTTAACTGACACCAAGGATTAGATTACACCTACCGTGACTCTGAGCAGTCACATATATAAGCACTGCACATGGAGTACAGATCCGTAGAATTGTCATGATCACACCTCTCTACCTGGGAGGTAAAGTTGCCATAGGATTTCTAGCTGCCCTGGTGGTTAGGAATGAGATACTGCCTGTTTGCAAAGTTACAGACCTTGTCTTAGAAGGAGCTGTGAGCCAGTATTTGTTTAAGTGGCAATAAGGCAAATGCCAGAATTTTTAAAAATATACATATTCATATATATATCACAAAAAAATCATCAAAGACATCAGACACCTGACCAAATTCTAAAACCCAATCCATATGAGTTTATTCATTTAGGAATGTTCATTTATATTAATCTGCAGTTTTACCAAGAGCTAAGCCAATATATGTGCTTTTCAACCAGTATTGTCACAGCATGAAAGTCAGTCAGGTTCCAGACTGTTAAGAGGTGTAATCTAATGAAGAAATCAATTAGATGCCCCCGAAATCCACAGTCGCCGAATAACCAATAAACAGTAACCTCCATCAAATGCTATACCAATGGACCAGTGTTAGTAGCTGCTCCCTGTACTATGTGAACAGTCTTATTCTATGTACACAGATGTAATTAAAATTGTAATCCTAACAAACAAAAGAAATGTAGTTCAGCTTTTCAATGTTTCATGTTTGCTGTGCTTTTCTGAATTTTATGTTGCATTCAAAGACTGTCGTCTTGTTCTTGTGGTGTTAGGATTCTTGTGGTGTGTGCTTTTAGACACAGGGTAGAATTAGAGACAATATTGGATGTACAATTCCTCAGGAGACTACAGTAGTATATTCTATTCCTTACCAGTAATAAGGTTCTTCCTAATAATAACTAAGAGATTGAAATTCCAAACAAGTATTCATTATGAACAGATACACATCAAAATCATAATAATATTTTCAAAACAAGGAATAATTTCTCTAATGGTTTATTATAGAATACCAATGTATAGCTTAGAAATAAAACTTTGAATATTTCAAGAATATAGATAAGTCTAATTTTTAAATGCTGTATATATGGCTTTCACTCAATCATCTCTCAGATGTTGTTATTAACTCGCTCTGTGTTGTTGCGAAACTTTTTGGTGCGGACTCGTTTCCAAAACTATTGCTACTTTGTGTGCTTTAAACAAAATACCTTGGGTTGATATTTCATCAACTCAGTGCTAGGAATACTGTGTATCTATCATTAGCTATATGGGACTATATTGTAGATTGTGGTTTCTCAGTAGAGAAGTGACTGTAGTGTGATTCTAGATAAATCATCATTAGCAATTCATTCAGATGGTCAATAACTTGAAATTTATAGCTGTGATAGGAGTTCAGAAATTGGCACATCCCTTTAAAAATAAATAACAACGAAAATACAACTCCTGGGAAAAAAGGTGCTGATTCTATAAGATTATTTATATATGCAAGTGTTTAAAAAAATTACTTTCCAGAAAGTTTGTGCAGGGTTTAAGTTGCTACTATTCAATTACACTATATATAAATAAAATATATACAATATATACATCATTTTCACTGTATCACATTAAAGTACTTGGGCTTCAGAAGTAAGAGCCAACAAACTGAAAACATGAGATGGAGATACACTAAAAGAATGAGATACAATTTTTAGTTTTCAGTTTGTCTCTCAGCATCACAAAAGAACAAGTATTTCACAAATAGAAAAAAATTTAAAAATTAAAATGTAGATCTAAAAGAACTGCACGGGCTTTAGGGTAAATACTCATCTTAAATCTCGCTTGAGGAAGTTTTTTTCAAGTTTCAAGCAAGACCATTTACTTAATGTGAAGTTTTGGAAAGTTTTTAAGGTGTACATTTTAGCCATATGATTTCAATTTTTATTTTGCTTCTTTTAGGTTTGTTCTTATTTAAAGCAATATGATTGTGTGACTCCTTGTAGTTACACTCGTGTTTCAATCAGATCAGATTGTTGTATTTATTCCACTATTTTGCATTTAAATGATAACATAAAAGATATAAAAAATTTAAAACTGCTATTTTTCTTATAGAAGAGAAAATGGGTGTTGGTGATTGTATTTTAATTATTTAAGCGTCTCTGTTTACCTGCCTAGGAAAACATTTTATGGCAGTCTTATGTGCAAAGATCGTAAAAGGACAAAAAATTTAAACTGCTTATAATAATCCAGGAGTTGCATTATAGCCAGTAGTAAAAATAATAATAATAATGATAATAATAATAATAATAAAACCATGTCTATAGCTGTAGATGGGCTTCACATCTGTAAAGCAATCAATTGTATATTTTTGTGATGTGTACCATACTCTGTGCTCCAGCAAATGTCCATTTGTGTAAATGTATTTATTTTATATTGTATATATTGTTAAATGCAAAAAGGAGATATGATTCTGTAACTCCAATCAGTTCAGATGTGTAACTCAAATTATTATGCCTTTCAGGATGATGGTA
Organism: Tamias sibiricus; assembly: GCA_025594165.1. NCBI lineage: Eukaryota > Metazoa > Chordata > Mammalia > Rodentia > Sciuridae > Tamias > Tamias sibiricus. The sequence continues at coordinate 48,788,139 of CM046669.1, read as the reverse complement.
GAGCAATATTAAACAAGCTTCCACTTTTGACTGCTCTTTTGTATTTTGTTTCTTTTTCCCCCTCACTAAAGAACCAAATCAATAAACACTGCCCTTTGTTGCTTCCATTCAAAGAGTTTCTCTGAGTACCTGTTCTGGAAAAATAAAGTAGGAGTTTAAATAAGAGCTATATAAAGGCTTGTCAGAATGAATTCTAGGGTGCCAAGAGACATTTTGCATATTTAAGAGTATGCAAAGTGTCTCATGGCACATTAGAATTCATTCTGACAAGCCTTTATATAGCTCTTATTTAATCTTAAAGCATCTCCACATTATCCTGCATTACTCGAAATCATTGCCTCTGTGTCAATGTCATAACAGAAAACTTTCCCCCTATTTTAAGATCATATTAAAACCTGCTAGAGATACCTATTATTTCCCTCTATCAACAATTAAATCAGGTGCTTGCGTCTGCACAGAGCTCGTCAGCCAGCTGCAGGCTTTGTGGAGTAGTGCTGGAGTTACTGACCAGCTTTCCTGAATGGGGAACCAGCAGAGGAGCTGATACAGATTGGTGCGAACTGAGGAAGGGGGGGCAGCTGTCTTCAGATTCAAGAGGGGTAAACAGCTCTGCTGACAGCAAATGGCTTCCCTTGCCTTTTACACTCAGAGAGGTTACAGCCCTGGCTGCTCAGGGTCAAGTTGCAGCTTCCACTGGAGCCTCCTGGAGCCATCATCGAAGTGCTAATATGTGCTTTCTTGGCTTCTCTGCAATCTTGAGAGCATTTTGTCATTGTGTTTGCCCACCGTATTTCTCACCTTTCAGAGGTGGCTGGTTCTCTAGAGGGACAGCTGATGACACAAAGGCCACTCTGCTGCCTCGGTTATAGGAGCAAGAGATTACCTAAATCACTCAGTTGGGCTCACTAGCCAGCTAGGTCAGTTCTGTCTTTTCCTATTTTAATGTTCTCTGGGTGGCAACTGCTCAGCATAAAATCTGATGTGTTTTACTTTTGGTATTTTCAGAGTATTTGGATGGAACTGAAACAGTGTAAGATACAAACCTAAAAAGAAAACTTGCATCTGTAAATCTAATGAGATCCTCATTTAAATACATGATACACACACACTTTTAAGGAGTCAAATATCATAAATTCTCTTGCTTTTTCATAATTTGGAATTATAAGACAACTTTCATGGTACTGACATGTATTATGAACGCCTCAGGTATAAAAGAAAATAGCAAAGTAGGATTGTGATATTTTTGTATGTTGTATTTTTTGGGCATATTAAAAAGTAGCTCTGACAAATGGGTTATTTATTATTTTAAGAAATCATTTTCACCAGTTGTTTATACATTATTTTTTTAAAAAAATCAGTGGTTCCCAAGGTTGTCTAGATAATGAAATAATCTAGGGATTCTCAAAAATTCTTGATCCTCAATGTCTTACCCACAAGGATTGTGGTTTCATTCGTCTGAGAGGTGGGTTTTAAAATGTTTGGAAAAGTTCACCAAGCAATTCTAATGTGAAAGACAAAATGGGAATTGATTGCTTTACCTTTTTCTTTGTGTGTGTTGCGGGGTGGGGCGAGTAACCAGGGATTGAACTCAGGGGCACTGGACCACTGAGCCACATCCCCAGCCGCATTTTGTATTTTATTTAGAGACAGGGACTCACTATGTTGCTTCGCACATTGCTTTTTGCTATGGCTGGCTTTGAACTCATAATCCTCCTACCTCAGCCTCCCGAGCCACTGGGATTACAGATATGCACCACTGTGCCCAGCCTTGCTTTACCTTTTATATTTTTTCTCAAGCCACAGGTGTTTTAGAGAAAGAAAGAAAAGAGAAGAAGAAGAAAGAAAGAAGGGAAGAAAGAAAAAGAAAGAAAGAAAGAAAGAAAGAAAGAAAGAAAGAAAGAAAGAAAGAAAGAAAGAAAGAAAGAAAGAATTTTCATACATTGGCTCTGAATTTTTGTTAGAATTTCTTTTTTGGGGGGGGCAGGGGGGTTACTGGGGATTGAACTCAGGAGCACTCGACCACAACCCCAGCCCTATTTTTTGCATTTTATTTAGAGACAGGGTCTCACTGAGTTATTTAGCACCTTGCTTTTTTGGCTGAGGCTGGCTTTGAACTTGTGATCCTCTGAGCCACAGGGATTACAGGCATGCGCCACAGTGCCCAGCCTAGAATTTCTTTTAAATCAAGAAAAAAGATTTTTTAAAAAATAATTCGCAAAGCCAATAAAATCTATTTCCAATGTTTTAAGCTTCCCTTTCTCCACTGCTACCTCTGCCCTTCTCGTGGCCATTCTTCCCTCAAACACATGGAGAACACATTTTATTCAATGACTCTTAAGCCACATCTTCTGATCATATTCTTGTATAAAAATGGAGATACCCACTCAAAAGTTTGTGTGCAGAATATCCCCCAATTTTTATTTTTAAAACCTACTCATTTTGGATTTTAATGGACTTTAGATTTAATTTGAATGTGGTTCAAAATATCTGTTTTCCCCTACTGAAAAACAAAAGAACAATAAATTTAGAAATTTTGATTTCTTAGAGTAACTTCTCTTAGGTGTATTTTTCAAGTTATTGATTTAGGTGAGAGTTAAAAATGAGAACAAAATATTTCATTCTTGGGACTGCAGCAATTTAGGTACCCTTTGGTTATTTAAAAATTCAATCTGTGATTAACCTGTGAAGGAAAAAAGAGATACACAAAGGGAATGGATGGGGAGTGTTTAGGTTGATGTGTCTGGCCCTTTCCAATCTCTTAAATCTAGCTTCCATGCCCCTTGGTAGTGTGGAGAAAACAAAACGAAACAAGTAGTTAGATTGATTGTGTAGTGCATCTTATTATAAAACAAAATAGAAAAGAAGGGAATTTCAAAATATAATCCTCCTTTCCCAGGAGTATTTATCTTGTTCTTCATGAAGTTAAAGGTCTGAAATAATGTGCCCATCAGGGGCTCAATGTTGCATGTCCATGCCAGTTGGTCCAAGGGCTTGTTATGATGGTAATGACCTCCTGAAACGTGAGCTTGGATTGCAACAATACAATTGCTACCAGCTCACCCGCTGGGAGAAATATTTTATTATTGTCAAATATCCTCCATAGAGATTTGTTTTGCCTGTTCCTGTTTAAATTAAATTCAAAGCAGAACTGCATTACTATTTCTCTGGAGTATATTTCAGATAAACAACTAGTCTCAAAATTTAGGATTCCTGACTAGTTCAAATTTGTTTATTACCAGAAAAATTACAATATGTGACACCATAGCTGCGGGAATATTATGATTGCAGCCACACGAGGGATTTACATATGGAGTCCATGGCTTAAAAGCAAGAACTCACTTTTTCACTACAGATGCTAGCCAGATTAATTAACTGTTTCATCAGTTGTGCAACCTTAACAAAAAGGTATGCATGTGTGTGGTGGGGGGAGTCAATAAACTAATGAATTGCCATAACTGTTAACAGAATTTGGGGCATGGAAAAAAAATTTTATACCAAGTCAGAAATGTTTTTAAATCTAAGATCGTAAATCAAATGTGCATGTTAAAAGAAAATTATTTTAACAGCAGCAGAGTAGATAGTGAAAAAGCCCATAACATGAATGAAAATAGTCTTTGAGTATAATTTTGAAACATACTTTTAAAGAAGAATTGAAAATAATGTGTTGGATACTTTGGAATTATTTGGATAATTTTTCCAGAGGCTCTACACTGCACCTTTGACAAAGAAATCTGGAATAGTGAAACTTTAGTCAATACAAATTTTGTTGCAAGCAATCAAATGAGAACTGAAACTTATTCTATCAAAAAGGAAAAGAAGAAGAGGGTAAAAAAGAAAAGAAAAGAAAAGAAAAGAAAACAACCCTCTTATCTTTAATAAAATGGTGGCCTGTGTGTTTCTTAAAGGGCCAAACTTTGTGGAACTGTTTTAGGAAATGCAAGCAAATTTGGGTGGCGTACTAAGAGAGCCTAACAAGAAAACAAACATTTCAGATTGGCAGGAACATTAAACCACACTCTTCACAGTCCAATCTGCCATGCTCAGTGGAATTTCACAGTTTTGTTGGGAACTGAAGAACTGCTTATTAAAACAAAATGAAACTGAAGTCAAAAAAGCAATTTCCAAAATGAGGTCTGTGGCATGTAAAAGTTGGCTTTTTCCATTAAAATATGTGATTTCATATCACAAATAGAAAACACTAAAGGTTAATGTGAAAAAGTTATTGGGCAGATGCTTTTATAATAATCTCTCTGAGATTCTTTATCTCTGCAACAGCTATATTTTGTCTCACTTTTCCTTTTGTGAACAAAATGAGTGGAAGAGTCCTAATATATCATCTTTATTCATCATGTTTATAAATCAAAAGAAGATATAGATAGTCTGTACATTTTTCAGTATACATGTAGGAAAATAAACTCTTTCTCCATAGAAACAAATAAGTAATTGACAGTAATTTCTGGGATGGATAATGAGTAAATAGATGTTTAGATATGAGGATATTTTTACACGTAGAAAATTCTGTAGCACATGATGTGATTTAGTAAGGTTTGGTGGTGCTCCAACAGATGGCGGCAAGTGATAAACAGTGCACTATACTAGTCACATGTGAGAATGTACAAAAAGAACAAGGAATGTGACTCTTCAGTATGAGTTCAAATCCCACCTCAGCCCTAAGCAGTTGTGTGATATTAGTACTAGATAAGTTCATCCTGTGTAGATAAATGGTAGCAAATATACTATCAAAGAATTGTTATTAAGACAAAATTAAATGACTTAAGAAATAACTTCTGCCTAGACTGAGTTATCCATGATTACCCTAAATATATGTATGAAGACACAATTGTTGTAAAAATACTTTATATAAAACCAGCAACTTGAAAAAATATGCTCTTTATATGTAATATGAAATGAAATGTACTCTGCAAACATGTATAACAAATTAGAATAATAAAAAATTTAAAAAAATAAGAATACGTCAACATCATATTTCACAGGACAGGAGAGATAACCCCCTCTCTTGGGTACATTACAGGAGTATATATATATATATATATATATATATATATATATATATATATTTTTTTTTTTTTTTTTGCTTTGGAAAATTGTCAGTACAAGCATTAATTGTATCGCAGATGGCAACAACTGTAAACTAAATAAAATGGCATATTGACTGGGGATTTAGCTCAGTTGGTAAAGTGCTGGCCTTGCATGCATAAGGCCCTGGGTTCAATCCCTAGCACTACCTAAATAATAATAATAATAATAATAATAATAATAGTAATAATCGGGTTGGGGTTGTGGCTTAATTGTAGAGCATTCACCTGGCACATGTGAGGTACTGGATTTGATCCTTAGCACCACAGAAATTTAAATAAATAAAATAAAGGTATTGTGTCCATCTACAACTAAAAAGACATTTTTTTTAAAAAATGGCATATTGTCAACTCCTTTTCCACTAATTTAAAATTTTTCCTAAAATAAAAAAAAAAAATAACTTCTGCCTAATAAAAAGTTAAATACATTGAAAATTTTTTTTTTTCTTTTTAAAAATTTCCCAACACCTGTAATCCCAGCACTCGGGAGGCTGAGGCAGGAGGATCGCAAGTTCAAAGCCAGCCTCAGCAATGGTGAGGCACTTAGCAACTCAGTGAGACCCTGTCTCTAAATAAAATACAAAAGGGCTGCGGATGTGGCCCAGTGGTCAAGTGCCCCTGAGTTCAATCCCCGGTACCAAAAAAAAAAAAAAAAAAAAAAAAAAAAAAAAAAAATCCCAGCATAGGATAAATAAGAGTCTAAGATAATCAAATTGCATTTAGGATAAAAAGCCATTTGAGGAGGGAAAATTGTAGATATTTGGGGCCTAAATGTGTGATGGGGTGCTTTAAGGAGGTTTCTTTGGACAGCACTGAAGTACCACAGAGTTGGGGTTGCCTGGGCCGTGTGCAGTGCAGGCTTGGCCAGAAACCAGACATGGTTCTAACTGCATGCTGGGTATTATGCTAACTCCTTTGAATGAATTATAAAATTTAATATTCCTGGTAGCTCTGTGAGGTAGTAGTATTAATATTTCCATTTTACAGATGAATAAAAAGAGTCTTAGAGATGTAAATTTGCTCAGGGAGAATGAGTTAAGATATGACTCATCTGAATTTGAATTCAGTTTGTCTAATTCCTGAGCCTATTATCTTGGACCACAAACTCTGAATTGAGCAGTTTCTTGAAACTGAATGATAGATTGTAAGTATTTCTCTTATTTGTATCCATGGAACACAGAATCGAGTTGACTCTCTTGATAAGAAAGAGATCTTGTGTCATCCCCCTTCACACCTTTATTTCTTCTCTAACTGTGTCTCCTTGCAAATCTTTGACATTTATATAATGCTGGCTTGTGTTGAAAGCGTATATCACATGTATCAGGTTTCCTTATAACAAACATTAAGGTTGCTTTCAATTTCTTACTACAATAAACAAAGCTACAATGAACATCTTTGAATATTTTAACTATGGACAAATGTAATTATTTCCTGGAATATATATTCAGAAGTGTGGTTTCTTGGTCGTTGGCTGTTGATATGTTTATTTTCACTGAAGAAATTATTATAGCATTTGATTAGTTTGAACTTCTATGAGGAGTATGTTTGGGTTTCATTTTTTCCTCCATAGCATATAATTTTATCTTGCTCTTAAATTTTTCCTAATTTGACTATTTTTAAAATGGTGTATCATCACTTTGCTTTATTCTTCTCTGAGCATCTTTTCCAGTTCTTTTACTTGCTCAGGCTCTCCTTTCTGTGAATTGTCTATTCATAAGCTTTGCTCTTTTTTTTTTTTTCTATTGGGTTCTTATTATTTTCTTATTAATTTGCAAGAATTCTTTTTATATTCCAGATATTGATCCTTGTCAGTTTCAGTTTTTGCAAATGTCTTCTTGTCTGTCATGCATCTGGTAATTTTGACCTTTCTTGACTAGAAATTATTAACTTTGATAAAATAAAATTCATCAGTTGTATGGCTTCAGTGTTTAAGATGTTTTCTTTCAATTTTTTTTTTTTTTTTTTTGTCATTGGTTTTATAACTTGAATTTCACATTTAGGTTTCTTTAATCCAGTTGGAATATTTTTGGCATGCATAAGATTCAACTTTCTTTCCCAATCTCTTTATTCCTTACCAATTTATGATATTACATCTGTATCATACCAAACTACCACCTATAAAGAAGTCTGTTTCAGCTGGGTGCAGTGGTGCGTGTCTGTAATCCCAGCCATTTGGGAGACTGAGGCAGAAAAATGGCAAATTGGAGGCCAACCTGGGTAACTGAAGGAAACCCTATCTCAAAAAGCAAAAAAGGACCACCAGGAGGTTTCTCATTGGTAAAATGCTCCTGATTTCAATCCCCAATACAGGGAGGGGGGGAGTCTATTGTTTGGCTCTTTAGTCTGTTTTGTGGACAATTCGTATTACAGCCATAATGCCTTATTTTATTATCATAGTTTTATAGCTTGTCTTACTATCTGATTGAGTGTGTCTTCTCTTCATGCCCACAGACTTTGTCTTATGTTTCAAAATTTAGTTACTTGGGAAATTTTATTCTTTCTCATAAATTTCAAAGTCTTTGTTCCAAGTTCTCAAAATGATCCTTCTATAAATTTTATTGGAATTTTCATGTAGAAATCAATGTGGAGTAAATTAACATGCTTATAAATCAAATTCAATGAGTGTATTCTCTCTCTCTCTGGTCTTCTGTACTTCTTTAATAGAAAAAGTTTCAAATTATCTCCATAAAGTCTTGTGCTTTACTTGACTTAGTTCTTAATACTTTGTAGATTGATGGCTAGGACAGTTGCAACTTATTTTTGGTTTTATTTTGTTTTTAAGCAGAGTAATGCTGTTTCATTTTGCATATTGGTCTTGCACTTGATAGCTTTGATGAACTTTATTAGTTCTAATCATTTGTTTGGGGTCCTGAATTTTCCATGTAAATGATCTATATTTATATTCCATCTAAATTCAGATTGAAAACTGACCAGTTCATTTTTTAGTCCATCCCTTCTCCCTGTCATAATCCATCTCTTTTTTTATAATAGGTAGTTAAGTGCAAATGAGTCATTCATGCATTTATTAGATTTCTTTATCTTTCTTCCAGGTGATTGAAAGTAAGACTTTTACAAGTAGCTTTCCAGTATACATTATGAATTGCCATTTTTCTAGTCTCTGAGAACTTTTTCTTTTTCAGCTTTCTATAAAAGTTTCCCCAACACCTTTGTTCCAAATCCACTTCCAAATATTTTAGATTTTTGTTATGACAGCAACTCCACTTTCGGGTGCTGATTTTTTCCTAAAAATTTGTTTTTGCTCCATAGCAGCCATAACATGGATTTCTTAGAGTTGGGGTGGCTAGATAGGACTTGACTGAGTGGCTCTGCTTCTACATGAGGGTCTGACTGGCTCAGGTATGCTCACATATCTCACTTTGGGGTCCAAGCTGAAGGGACAGAGTTACTCAGAAGACACTTTTATCTTGATGATTGCAGGGGTGCAAGAAAGCAAGTTACCAGGCACAGATTTGAAGCCTCTATTTGTCTCATGCTTTTCACCTCCCATTGCCCAAATAAGTCACATAATGAGGTCCAAGGTCAGAGAACAGGGCAATTTACTATGCAGTTCTCTGAGATGAATTGCACATTTACATGATGGCATGTAGATATAAAAAGAAATAAGGAGATGGAGACATTTGATACAATATACCGCATACACTTTGATAATTTCTGTTAGATTTTTGATTTTGTAATAAATGCATTCAAAAATCACAAATGTTCCTCTACTGTCTTAGCAATATTTCACAAAATATAACATCCAGTGCTCTTAACAGCATTGATTCTAAATATTCCACAAGTTTTCCTTATAGTGTTCTCCTTAATCAAGTTTTGTTTGGTACCAAGATTTGTCCATATATATTTGCAGATGTATATTTTAAAATGTTTGATGTTATTGATTTCTAACTACATTATCATTATATTCAGATAACATAGTCTTCATGTCTTAATACAATCTAACAGAATATTTTGGGGGGACTAAGAAAATACTGAGCATACTCACACAGGTGAATAAAATATCTACTTTTACTACATTTTCTAATTTTATTGAAATATTTTGTAGCTGCTTGCTTTTTCTGCTTGACACGTTTCTCAGAGAAATGTGTTAGAATTTCCAATTACAATTATTGATTTATTTCTATTTTTGTCAGTTGGTGTTTTATGTATTTGGAGCCTGTTATCAATTAGGTATATGCTCATTATTATCCTCACAGTTTAGTTGGACATTCTCTTCAACAATAAATTATATCACCTTTAAAACATTTTAAGCATAGAAAAGTACATACAACACAGATATCCCTTAATGCATTCTCATCAAGTTAACACCCATGAAAGTATCAACCTTGTCAAGAATCTGAACACTGTTAGCTTCACAAACATCATGCCTATGTCCCTACCCCAAAACAAAGGTAACCATGACTCACTTTCTCTTCTAAGCATATATCCCTAAATGACATAGTAGATGACTGTCTGCTTTTTTTTAAACTTATATAAATCAAAATATATAGTGTATAATATTTTGTGACCATCCTCTTTTGATAAACATAACTTTTGAGAAATTCATCCCTATTATGATTAACAGCAGTGTACTAATCTTTGGGTGGACACTTTACAGATTATTCACTAGGATAAATGATGTTACTATGGACCTGTTTCATACATCATCTGGCCTAAATGTGTGCATATTTATTAGCATGTTCTTAAGGGCACTATTACAATACCATAGATTTTTCACAGATTCATTTTCAATAGATAATCCTAGAACTATTTCCAAAGTGGTTGGAACAATATACTGTTCCACTACCAGTGTAAGAGAGTTTCTAAAAGTCTTAATGTTATTGTGTATTTAAAATTTTCATCATTCTATTGATCATGCAATGATAATTCATAATGTTTTATTTTCATTTCCCTGATGACTAATGATATTGGACATTTTTATTAGCATTTGGATATATTTTCTATGAAGTTTTGTTCAAGTTAATTGCCCTTTCAAATTTCTGGCAACTTGAATTTATTGATTTGTACACATTTTAATATATTCTGGGTGTAATCCATTTATAAACAAATAACATCTCTAATTCTATAGCTTGAATTTCCTCTCTTAATGGTATCTTTTGATGGAGAAATTCGAAACTTTAGTATGATCCAATTTACCATTCTTTTTCAGTATAATTAGTACTTTTAATTCCCTGTTCTAAAAAAAAAAAAAAAATCTTTCCCTTCTTTGAAGTTGTGAAAATACTTTCAGATATTATTTTCTAAAAGTTTTATTGTTCTACCTTTTTCTTCTAGATTATCAAATGGCCTGGAATTGATTTTTGTACATCATAAAGTGGAGGTTCTCTATCTTTTTGTTTTCTTTATGGACATCCAATTGTCTGCACACTCTTTATTGAATAGACTGACCTATCTTTACAGCTTTACAGCATCATCTTTCCTACACATAGGTTTTTTTCTTTGGGTCCCCTCTTCTGTTCCATTGATCCATTTGTCAATCTTTGTGTATATCCTACTACAAATTCTTACTTCCAAAAATACTAACAATAAGGCTAGTACCTGACAGAGCAATTCTTTCAGTGTCTTTTTAAATATCTTGGCTTTAGCATTTCTATATAAAACGTTGAATCATCTTGTATATTTACACACATCTACACACATACCTGTTAACATTTTAATTGGGATGGAAATGATTCTATAGATCAATATGTAGAAAATGACATCTTTGTTAGATTGAGATGCCCTGGTCACAAGAATATTACATCTCTCAATTTTATTTAGGTCTTCTTGAAATTTTTAATAATATTATAAAACAATATCTCAAAAATAACAAGTTCATATAACTTAAATATTTAAAATATTGTAACAAATAATGATAAATAGCACATTTACAATATTTATGTTAAATATACTATTTATAAATAGCATTCTTTTTTAAAATTATGTTCTGTCTTTTGCTAATATATAAAACTAAAATTGATCTTGTATATTGATTTTGCATCTACCAACCTTGATAAACTCACCTATTAACTTTGATAATTTATCTGTGGGTTCTTTTGAATTTCTTTTACATGTGCACACACGTTATTTACTTACAATTATTGCTTGTCTCCCCTGGCACTCTCATCTTTTTGCACTAGCTGAGTCCTCCCACCCATGTTGAATGGAAGTGGTGAGGGTAGACAGCTTTGCCTTATTCTCCACCTCAAAGAAAAACCCATCAACTATTGCCAGTCTAATTAAATGGAACCATTTAGTAGAGTATTAAAGTTTTCTTCTTTTCCACTGATTGGTAAGTTTTATGATGTGTGGACTTTGAATTTTATGAAATAGCTTTCCTTGTATCTATCAAGATATGTTATGATTTTTCCCCTTCATTTTGGTAATGTAGTAACTTCCTTTGGTTGCTATTTTAATGTAAATTTAATTTTAAATTTCTGAAATCCATCTAACTTGATCATGGTATTAATCTACATATTGCTTGATTTGGTTTGATTATATTTTCTTCAAAAATTCTTTCATCTCTGCTTACAAATAAGAAAATCCTATAATTTCTCTTTTATAATATGATTATCGAGATTTTGATATAAACAAGTAGGGAGAATGTCAACTCTAGCTCTGTTTCTCTGGAGCAATTGCATGACATTGGTGCTGTGTGCTTAGAAATTGGTGTGGGCCAGACATTTTCTCTAGGTAAAGTCATTTACTTAAGGTTATATTTTTTAAACAGTAGCACCATTCAAAGTTTTTATCCCTTTTTTATCAAGTTAATTAAATTACACTTTTCATATTTTTGTGACAAGAATACTTAAAATATACTCATAAGTTTTCAAGAATTACAATACCTTAGTATTAACTACAACCACCATGTTTCACAGTAACTTATTCCTCCCATTTAACTGAAATTTTGTATCACTGACTAACAGTACCCTTGCCTTCTACCCAGGCTCTGGTAATTTCCAATCTTTTCTTTATTTCTGAATTCTGAATTAAACACGTAAGATTCCATGTATAAGTAAGATCATGTGGGTTTTTGTTTTTGTTTTTGTGCCTGGCTTATTTCACTTAACATACCATCCAGGTTCATCCATGTTTTCCCAAATGACAGGATATGTTCCTTCTTAATGGATAAATCATATTCCAGTGTATATATATATGACACTGTCTTTGTGTGTTCATCCATTGAAGGACATTTTGATTGACTGTGTCTTGGATATTTTGCAAAATACTTCAGTGAACACAGAAGTAAAGATGTCTCTCCAAAATACTGATTTAATTTGCTTTGGATATATACCCAGTGGTAGTATTGCTTGATCATATGGTAATTCTATTTTTAATTTTTTGAGAAAGCTCCATATTATTTTGCATAATGACTCTACTAATTTACATTACCATCAATAGTTTGTAAGAATTCCCTTTTCTTCATATCCTTGCCAATACTTGTTATCTTTCATCTTTTTCATGTCAGTCATTCTGACAGGTGTAAGCTGATACCTCTTTATGATTTTAATTTGCATTTCACTGAAGATCAGTGATCTGGAGCATTTTTTCATATGCCACTAAGACACTTTATATCTTCTTTTGAGAAATATCTAATCAGATCTCCACTTTTTAATTGGGTTATTTATTTTCTTACTCTCAAGTTTGAGTTTCTTCTGTATTTTGAATATTGTTATGATTTGGATATGAGGTATCCCCCAAAAGCTCATTTGTGATACAATGCAGGGATGTTCAGAGGTAATGCGAGAGCTGTAAATTAATCAGTGGATTAATCTATTTGATGGATTAATAATTTTAAGAGACTACTCTAATGGTAGTGACTGTGGCCAGAGGAAGAAGGTTGATGGGGGTGTGCCTTTAGGGTTCATATTTTGTCCCTGTCAAGCAAAGTACTCTCTTTCTGCTTCCTTCCTGTCAGGACCTGAGCAGCTTTCCTCCACTGCATCCTTTGCCATGATGTTCTGCCTCATCTTGTGCCCAGAACAATGGAGTCAGCTGACCACAAATTGAACCTCTGAAACCATGTGCCTTCCTAACTTCTCCTTTTAGTTGTTCTTATTGATTGCATTGGTCACAGTGACACAAAACTGACTGACACAGATATTAATGCTATACCAGATGTAAGTTTTGTAAATATTTTCTCCAATTAGGTAAGTTATCCCTTCACTCTGTTGATGATTCTCTTTGCTGTGCAGAGGCTTTATAGTTTAATGAAATCCCATTTTCCCTTTCTGCCTTCATTGCCTGTGCTTTTGGGTTCATATCCAAAGAGTCATTGCCAAGTCCAGTGTCATAGAGCTTTTCCCCTGAGTTTTCATCTAATATTTTTGTAGTTTCTGGCCTTACATTTGAGTATTTATTTCATTTTGAGTTCATTTTTCACATCACATAAGGTAATGATCTAATATCATTTTTCCATATGTTGATATCCAGTTATCCCAACATCATTTATTAAAGAGACTCTCCTTTCCCCACTATGTTTTCTTGGTAGCTTTGTTAAAAACCAATCAAAAGAGAATGCATGTATTATTTGTTTCCTCTATTTGGTTCCATTGGTCTATGTGTCTATTTTTATGCTAGTATCATGCTGTTTTTATATAGCTTTGTTGTATACTTTGAAGTCAAGTAGTTTGATGCCTCCAGATTTGTTCTTTTGACTCAAGATTACTTTGGTCATCAAGAGTCTTTGTGTTTCTGTAACATGTCAGGATTGTTTTTTCCATTTCTGTGAAAAAGACCACTGGAACTATGATGGAGTTTGCATTGAACCTGTAGATTGTTTGGAGTAGTAAGCACATTTTAACATCATTAATTCTTTCAATTCTTGAACATGGGATATATTTTATTTTTATTATCTTCAATTTCTTTCATCAGTGTTTTATAATTTTCAGAGAATAGATCTTTCATCTTAGGTTAAACATAAACATAAGTTTATTTATTTGGTTTTTTAGTTATAATAAATGAGATTGATTACTTTGTTTTCTTTTTCTTTGGTATGAGCTTTACTTAGTGCCCAGAAATACTTCTGAATATTGTATGGTGATTTTATATTCTATGACTTTATTAATTCATTTATTAGTTTTAATAGTACTATGGAAGACTCATGAACATTTTTATATATTAGACCATGTCATTTGCAAACAGGAACAATTTAGCTTTTTCCTTTTCAATTTTAATGCATTCTATTCTTTTTTATTCCCTAAATTGCTCTAGCTAGGACAACCAATACTATGTTGAGCAGAAGTAGCAAGCATGGGTATCTTTATTTTTCCTTAGCTCAGATGTTTTCAACTTTTTACCATCAAGTATATTGTAAGCTGCAAATTTGCCATGTATGGCCTTTAATATATTGAGGTACATTCCTTTCATATCCAATAATTTAGAGTTTTAATTATGAATGAATAATGTTTATTAAATGCTTTTAATGCATCTATTAAGATGCTCATATGACTTTCGTCCATTCTGTTAATGTGATATGTCATATTTATACACGTGTGTATGTTGAACCATCTTGCATCCTTAAGATAAATCCCACATGATAATGAGAAGCAATCCTTTTAATGCATCATTGAATTCTGCAATATTTGTCAAGGATTTTTACATGTATATTCATTAGAGATATTGGCCTGTAATTTTCTTTTCTCATTGTATTATTATGTGGCTTGGTATCAGGGTATTTTATCTCTTGTATCATGTTTTTAGTTGCTATTTTTGTAGGAATTTTTCAATTTCATCTATATTTGTAAACATCATTATAATACTGTTCACAGTTTTATAAATCTTTCAGTGACTTTAGAATCTATAGTACAACGGTTGAATTAGTTTCCCATGGCTGCTATAATAAACTGACACTAACTTCAGGACTTAAATAAAAAAAATAAATAAATAAATAAATAAATAAATAAAAAAAAACTTATTCTTTCTTATGCTGAAGGCCAGAAATCTGAAGTTTTGTAAGTTTGAAATCAAAGTGTTGACAATGCTGTGTCCCCTCTAGAGGCTCTACAGGATTGGCCATTCCTTGTCTTTAGTAGCTTCTGGTGACTGACAGTACTCCTTGTCCTGTGGCCTTATTAGTCCAATATTCAAGACTAGTGTCTTCAAATCTTCCCATAACTTTCTCTCTGTGTCTGTGATTTCTACCTCTGTATCTTTCCTACAAAATAATTTTTGCTGACATTTAGGCAATAACATAATCTAATATAACCCAAAACTTGTTTGCAAATAAGGTCAAATTTATGGGACCTGTTATCTTGGGGACTATTATTCAGCTTTCTACTACTACAGCCTACTACTACTACTCTGGGTTAGTTAGATTTTGTATCTATGACCAAAAGACCAGACTAGAAGAACTTAGAGGAGGAAATGTTAATTTTGAGGTCACAGTTTCAAAGGTTCAGTCCTTGGTCAGCCTGCTTTGACACTCTGGGCCTGAGGTGAGTCAGAGCATCATGGAAGAAGGGTGTGGCAGAGAAAAACTGCTCATCTCATTGTAGCCAGAAAGCAGGGAGAGAGAAGTAGGAGCCAGGAGGACACTATGTAATCCTCAATGTAATCCTCAATGGCATGACCCCAGCCCCAGTAACCCACCTCCTCTTAGCCATGCCTAACCTGACTATAGTTAACATATAGTATTCTTTTGAAATTATTACTTCATCAAATGGATTGATCCATTGATTAGGTTACAGATCATATAATGTAATAATTTTTTCTCTTGTATTAACACAGGAGCTTTCAGGGATACTGCAAAATCAAATCTCCCATTCATTTATAACATTCATTATTTGTATACCTTCCTTTTATTTCTTAATCAGTTTCTCCCAGCCTTTTTAAAAATTTATTTATTTTTTATTCTAGGTTGTTATAAATGACAGCAGAATGCATTACATTTCATATTATACATACAGAGCACATTTTTACAAATCTCTGGTTGTGTGCAAAGTATATGAACACCATTCATGCACTTAGGGTAATGATATCCATCTCATTCTACCATCTTTTTTTTTTCTTCACCCTTTTGCCCCCTCCCTTCCCCTCCCTCCCCATTGGCCATTCTAGTGTTCCTCTAATCCTCCTATGCTCCCCATCCAAACCCAACTATGAATTGGCCTCCTTATATCAGAGAAAACATTTGGCATTTGGCTTTTTGGGATTGGCTAACTTCACTTAGCATTATATTCTCTAACTCCATCCATTTACCTGCAAATGCCATGATTTTATTTTCTCTTATTGCTGAGTAATACTCCATTGTGTGTATATACCACATTTTCTTTATCCATTAATCTACTGAAGGGCATCTAGGTTGGTTCCAGAGTTTAGCTATTGTGAATTGTGCTGCTATAAACATTGATGTGGCTGTGTCCCTGTAGTATGCTGTTTCCAAGTCTTTTGGGTAAAGACCAAGGAGTGGGATAGCTGGGTCATAAGGTGGTTCCATTCCAAGTTTTCCAAGGAATCTCCATACTGCTTTCCATATTGGCTGCACCATTTTGTAGTCCCACCAACAATGTATGAGTGTGCCTTTTTCTCCACATCCTCTCCAACATTTATTGTTGTTTGTGTTCTTAATAGCTGCCATTCCAACAGGTGTGAGATGAAATATTAGAGTGATTTTGATTTGCATTTCTCTAATTGCCAGAGAGTTGAGCATTTTTTGTTTTGTTTTGTTTTTTGTTTTTCATGTATTTGTTGATTGATTGTATATCGTCTTCTGAGAAGTGTCTGTTCAGTTCCTTGGCCCATTTATTGATTGGGTTATTTGTTTTTTTGGTGTTAAGATTTTTGAGTTCTTTATATATTCTAAAGATTAGTGCTCTATCTGACGTGCATGTAGTAAAAATTTGTTCCCAATTAGTAGGCTCTCTGTTCACCTCACTGATTGTTTCTTTTTCTGAGAAGAAGCTTTGTAATTTGAGTCTATCCCATTTATTGATTCTTGGTATTAATTCTTGTGCTACAGCATTCTTATTAAGGAACTTGGGGCCTAATCCAACATGTTGGAGATTAGAGCTTACTTTTTCTTCTATTAGGTATAGTGTCTCTGGTCTAATTCCTAGATCCTTGATCCACTTTGAGTTGAATTTTGTGCATGGTGAGAGATAGAGATTTAATTTCATTTTCTTGCATATGGATTTCCATTTTTCCCAGCACCATTTGTTGAATAGGCTATCTTTTCTCCAATGTACATTTTTGGCGCCTTTGTCTAATATAAGATAACTGAAATTATATGTGTTAGTCTCTGTGTCCTCTATTCTGTACCATTGGTCTACCAGCCTATTTTGGTGCCAATACCATGCTGTTTTTGTTACTATTGCTCTGTAGTATAATTTAAGGTCTGGTATAGTGATGCCACCTGCTTCACTCCTCTTACTAAGGATTGCTTTAGCTATTCTGGGTCTCTTATGTTTTCAGATGAATTTCATGACTGCTTTTTCTATTTCTATGAGGAATGTCATTGGGATTTTGATTGGCATTGCATTAAATCTCTATAGTGCTTTTGATAGAATGGTCATTTTGACGATATTAGTTCTGCCTATCCAAGAACAGGGTAGATCTTTCCATCTTCTAAGGTCTTCCCTAATTTCTTTTTTTAGTGTTCTGTAGTTTTCATTATAGAGGTCTTTCACGTTTTTGGTTAAGTTGATTCCCAAGTATTTTATTTATTTTTTGATGCTATTGTAAAGGGGTTAGTTTTACTCATTTCCCTTTCAGAGGATTTGTCACTGATATATAGAAATGCCTTAGATTTATGGGTGTTGATTTTGTATCCTGCTACTTTGCTGAATTCATTTATGAGTTCTAGAAGTCTTCTGGTGGAATTTTTTGGGTCTTCTAGGTATAAAATCATATCATCAGAAAATAATGATAATTTGAGTTCTACTTTACCTATCTGTATCCCTTTAATTTCTTTTGTCTGTCTTATTGCTCTGGCCAGCATTTCAATTACTATGTTGAATAGAAGTGGTGAAAGCGGGCATCCCTGTCTTGTTCTAGTTTTTAGAGGGTGTGGTTTCAATTTTTCTCCATTTAGAGTATGTTGGCCTGGGGATTAGCATATATAGCTTTTATGATGTTGAGATATGTTCCTGTTATCCCTAGTTATTTCATTCCATTATGGTCTAATAGAATGCAGGGTAGTATCTCAACTTTTTTGTATTTGCTCAGAGTTGTTTTGTGGCCTAGTATATGGTCTATTTTAGAGAAGGTTCCATGTGCTGCTGAGAAGAAAGTGTATTCACTTGTTGAAGGATGAAATATTCTATATAAGTCAGTTAAGTCTAAGTTGTTTATTGTATTTTTGAGTTCTATAGTTTCTTGTTTAGCTATTGTTTGGAAGATCTATCCAGTGGTGAAAGGGGTGTGTTAAATTCACCCAGAATTATTGTGTTGTGGTCAATTTGACTCTTAAACTTCAGGAGAGTTTGTTTGATGAACATGGATGATCCATTGTTTGGGGCATAAATATTTATAATTGTTAAGTCTTGTTGGTGTATGGTTCCCTTGAGCAGTATATAGTGTCCTTCTTTATCCCTTTTGATTGACTTTAGCTTGAAGTCTACTTTATTTGATATGAGGATGGAAACCCCTGCTTGTTTCCTCTGTCCATGTGAGTGGTAGGATTTCTCCCAACCTTTTACCCTCAGACTATGGATGTCTTTTCCTATAAGATGAGTATCTTGGAGGCAGCATATTGTTGGGTCTGTTTTTTTGATCCAATCTGTTAGTCTATGTCTTTTGATTGGTGAGTTTAGGCCATTAACATTCAGAATTATTATTGAGATGTGTTTTGTATTCCCAGCCATTTTTATTTCTGGTATTTACCTTGACATGGTTTCTCTTCTGATTGTTTTTTTTTTTTTTCCTTTAGTGTAATACCTCCCTCTGTTGATTTTCATCTCCAAGCCTTTTGAATTAAAAAAAAAAAAAGAAAGAAAGAAAAGAAAGAAAGAACAAACTTGTCTTTTTGGTTTGTTTCTCCTCTGTGATGTGATTGCTGAAATTCTGATTTCTCTTTCTACTCTAACCTTTATTGTTCACTTCTTAGCTTCATTTTGCTTTAACTTCTCAAGTTAGATGCTTACTCATTAGTTTTCATCTTTCCTTGTCTAGTAAATGCTATGAATGTTCCTCTGTGTCAGCTTTGGCTCCAATCTCACTATGCCCCTTTCCAGGTTTAATTTTTCTACAGAGAAATCATCACTATCAATATTTCTATATATTATGCCTTACTTATTTTGTTTTTGTCCATCTCCCTTTATAGAACTTAAGCTCCATAAGTAGGATTTTGTCAGCTTTTTTTCCTTCCTGTCCTTGACGTGTGCATGATATTGCCTCTTATTACAGATTGCAAAATTGAGAATCCATCATGTGCTTGGCACTGTGGGATCTGGGAAGGATATGAAAAATAGTTGTGTTTCCTGATTCTGGGTTAGAGGAAGGACAGACATTGAGTGAAAGATTAAAACTAGTGAGTCTTTGCAAAAATGAAATATGGTGGTGAGGAGTATGAATGCAAGCCCTAACTCAGCTTCTATAGGTTGAGAAGAGCATTTCTGAATAAAAAATAGACAAAGTGAGAATAACTATCTGTTAGCTTCCCTGAAGAGAAGGGGGAATAAATTGGTACAGGGGATCTTAGACAAAGCTATCCACCAAACACACGCTGAATGGTAACAATTAGAGGTCAATTGTTGCTCTCCCAGTTGTACCATATTTGATAGCAAGTGAGCTACGTGGGTGCCATGGGTGTTTGCCTTTCTGATTGGCTCTTTCAACTCTCAATAGCACCAGCACACTCCTTGTGTAATTGCCTTGACTTAAACTGCCGTATATCATATACTATGTTTTAACAGAAATCATAGACATGGAACAATAAAGGTAAAATCTTATAAGGCAGTGTTCATTCTTAGAGTATTTACTAAATTCTAGTTCTCTACTTTTACCTAGCTGCAAAATTCCCCTATTTAAAATTTTTTGAGACCATATTTTGTGCTTCCTCACACAAAATTTATATGGCATTTCTGTCCATCGAGCATTCCCTGGCCTGTGTCAGAGCTGGTACCATCTGGACTTGTGACTGTTTTCCTTATGCCAGATGCTTTTTATGGATGGGGAATTTGTTTTCTCATCCTTTTTGCCTACACCCCTCCCTTCATTTGAAGCACCATATTAATTTACTTCAGGTTTAAGAGTAGAGATGTTTTATTTGAAAGTAATTCTGCCATCATCTATCTATCTATCTATCTATCTATCTATCTATCTATATGTATCCTGCAAATGTTCCCCAGTGGAACAGGAGAGAGGTTAAATTATTTATTCCAGATTTGCTTTAATAAAGTTGTGTAGGATGTTCAAAGTGGCATAACCATAAATACAATTTTTCACATGAAGTTCACATTTCTTTGACCAAAGCAAGCAGGAAAGACTGAGAATTACATCTTCATCTGGCTGACTTGTAAGTCTGTGTTTTATCCTTCACTCCAAGTTGCTTCTTAGGAAGAATGAGTGAATAAAGCAAGACAAAAAGAAGGGAAAGTAGAAAATAAAAGAGGCAATAAGTTTATTTCTTTCATCTTAAACTTTAATTCAACAAGTGCAGTAGTTAAGTTGCTTTTTTGTATATAATGTTAATCTTTACTAGCTTGGTTTTGAAACTAGTAGTTCATTTCTGCGTATAACATTGCTAGAATTTAGAAGTTCCTTTTATTTACTTTTTTAAGATTCAATTGGAATGTCATTATATTTTATTTAAACCAAATCATATACTCAACTATCTGTTTCCATAAAATATGAAAACATATCAGGATGACTGTGAAAAGAAAACATGAGGCCAGTGTGCTGTGTCATATAACAACCAGTTAGGGTTTGAATGGGAAGAAGAACCAAAACTCAGTTTCTCCTCCCTTCCCCCTTACTTCCTGGAAATAAGAGGCATCTCCCAGTGTGTCCTTGGTTTAGCTCTTATTTTTTTACAGACAATAAAATAAGATAAATAAAAGGAGACTGATGATTTCCATGGAGATATGTTGGTTAATGAGTGAGTACACATCTCTGCACACTGGCCCCGTGGGGCCTAAGAGTCTCGGAAGGAGATCCTACACACATGTATTTGTAGCTCTGAGAGGTCAAAAGAGCACAAAAATCTTTCCCAATCATGCTCAAGAAAGGACTCAGAGATGCTTCAAGTTGACACCACAGTACAGAAAATCAGGGATCTGGGAACAATCCTCTAGTAACCCTTATCTGTAATGAGGCACCAGACAAGGAAATAAATCTAATTTTGGGCCTTCAAATAGCAAAAAGAACCAGAGAACTTGGAAAATACTAAGGAAATATCATAAAAAGTGATGAATGACAAATAAGAAATGGTTGAAGAACTCAGATCCAACAACAGTGGTTGGAAAGGATGAGAATGATCTTTAAAAAATTTTTATCTGGAAGGGAGTATTGAATGGGGGTCTAGAATATCAGGAACTTTACTGATGATTCTACCTGTGACTTTGCATGAGTCATGACTGCTTTTCAACACTTCGTTCTATCATGTTTCCAATGAGGAACTTGAATTAAATTATGTATGAGGTATCTCTGAGTGTAAAATCATGGAATTATAGATACATGAAGAATGTGTACAGGTAAGCAAGGTGGTAAGAATCCATTCACAGTAGTTGAAGGAGGGGATTAGAAAAGACAATGGGTTTAAATGAAAGGAAAAGAAAGTATACAGTCAAACATTCATTTCCTCAGATTTTCATTAGGTCTTTTTAGTATCATCAAATTATGACTGACAATCATTCACTAGGGATGGTTTCAGTATAATAGTTTTTTTTTTTTTTTTTTAATTTGGTGCTTCTGATGGGTCAAGTGCTATATTTATCCTTACATATCTTGTTTCAGATAATAATCAAGACCTGTAAGAAAAGTGCTGTGATTGTCCCCACTTTCATAAGGAGGAATCTGAAGTTTACAGAGATGCAATAATTTCCATCCAGTCACATATGAACTAAGAGGCAGAGTGGGGATTGGACCTCGTTCTGTCCACCTGTCAAGCTCATGTTCTCATTCTTGACAGCCTCCTCTTGCTGTAGGCCATTCAATAATGGGCCAGTTCCATTTGTGAGATCCCTACTTTGATTGTGTGATCATGGGGTGGCTGATAAAACTTTGAGTACAACTTTTTTTTTTTTTTTTTTCCCAGATGTTACTGACCAAGGAACAAATATCTAGTGTTTACAGAAATAAAAGTTCTATTACATTTCCTCATGTCAGAGAATACAAAGGGTTTATGTGCTTCTCTGGAAAGAAAAGGAAATACAGTTGTTTTTCAGGTAATAACAGTTTATTTTATGTCCTATTTTCTTTAACAGTGATTTCTCTTACTTGGAAACTCTCCTGGCATTTTGTAGGCAATAAAAACATAAAAAGAATGCTCTTTGCAGAGAATTTCACAAGCCTGGCCCCCAGTTTGTAATCTATGGCAGAAGGCATCTGTAACTTGACTTCAAAGTGCTTTATCAATACATGCAACAAAAAGGTAGGATCTAGGGCCACTCTCCTGGCATGACTCTGGTCAACTCTCCCACCACCTGAGCTTCCAACCCCACTGCAAATAAAACGAACTATGCCCATTTGAGAAAATGCTGAAGAAAATGTTTCTTGCGAAGCAGGAACAGATTTTTTTTTTTTTTTTTTTTTTTTTTTTTTTTTTACTAACAAGAGGTTTAAAAAATTATAATTCAATGTTAATATTATTTAATTATTTTCCAGTTAAATATCCTTGTCCAGGCACAGGGCTTGTCTAGAACAGTTCACAAAATCCACATAAGGAATCCTCCTGGCTTGCTCTCCATTGCTTGCCCCTGCTCCCTTAATCTCTATAAGGTCCTATTCTGAGTGGTCCCCTCAGGACAAGGTTTTGTTTTCTGAACCTTCTTTGTTATCCTTTGGGTCTCATTAGGTCTTACTTGCTATTATTGATGAATGAATCAGAATTTGTAGGCAGAGGCACCACTAAATTATTTTCCTTTTTAATTTTGGAAAAATAAAGTACCTATTTTAAAGTCACTGCTCTGCACTAAAAGCATCATGGTAAGTGCTCTACTTAGAAGAGCTCTGAGTCTTCCAACAGCCTTTAAAGAAGGATATTCAGGAAGGGAAATGGGGGCTTAAAGAGGCAAAGGAATTTGTCCAAGGTCCTATAGATATTAAATAGGATATTATGGAAGTAAAACCTGTGCTGTCCCCAGTGTCCTGCTTTTCTTTCCCAAGCCTTTTTAGTCATGGACATTGGGTATTTTACTAATATTGTATGCTTCCCAGGAGTTAGGCACATCCAGTGAAGAAGGAGGAGAATTGCCTAACAGGTGTGTCTCCCATTAACAGAATTAACTCAGAAATCTCTATCCACCTGTTCATTCTCCACTGCCTACAAGTATCAAACAGCATACGAATCATACCCTATCATACTGGCCTATAATTTTATAAACATAGTACTTTGTTATATTGTTTCAGTTATATCAACAATGGGGGCTTAGTTCCAGTAGTGTTTGTTTCTTTTAGTTGCTATTGAAATTCAGGAAAAGTAGTAATACTACCTCTGGGACAGAGAAGCACAGTGGGAATTAAGGTAATTTTATATTATTATTTTATCCCATTACTATGGACTTAAAAAAAACTTTATGAATGTGAATGGTTGATTTTTTTCTGCCTTGTCTATTTTTTAATTAATTAATATATATATATGTTTGTAGTGCTGGGGATCAAACCCTGGGCCTTGTGCATGCTAATCCCAATGTTTGTTTGTTCCCTTTTAATGGCAATGGCCATTCAGGAAGAAGTAGGTTCAGAAAATCTACTACATTGTATTGCTATTGAGGTCAGGATGTCCACAGAGCAATAGGTGAACAGAGAATGATGCAATTTGTAATGCCACTTTTGATTAAATTGATGACTTAAAGCCTAGTGATGGTTCCTGATTCTGAGAACAGGATCTCCTGAGTGAGGAGGATACTATGCATGTGTATTTCAGCATTTGAAAGCTCAGTTAGAAAATCAGATTCCCAAAAGCAACACCCTGGAACACTATCAGTCCATGAGCATCAGCAATGGGCATAAATTGTAGTACCTGTTCACTGTTCAGAACAATTTTCACATAAAATGCCTACAGGACAAGCACCAGGAGTCTCCAGCCACTCCCAAATAGTTAGCTAGAATTAGGTACCTGTGTACAAGCCCAGGAAAGGCTTCAGAATCATTTACCTAGACACAAGCTATTGGGAGAGAAATACAATAGGATTTAAGCATTTATAGCCTTTGACAGAAAGCTGGAGGTAAACTGATTTTTTTAATCTACTTTTGCACAAATGAAATGAAGAATGGGACTGCACTAAGATTTAAAAATATGGGCAATGATGTTGAGTGGTAAACTAGATATTTGGTATTTCATGTAAGAATTTCAGAATAGGATAGATTTCTTACTTTTAGAGTATGAGGAATCTTAATATTGTTAACAACCTACATAAGAAGCATTCTTTCCTTGCTTAGGTATTTTGTGCAATAGAACTTTTTGCATTTTTCCACATAGAAGGGTCATTCATATGAATAAGTAGTGACCTTGAAAAATTAAATATAGCCAGTCCTTATAAAAGATCTTGGAAACATCAGCAATGATACTAGAGGTTCAGTGTCTTCTTTGTTTCTGATTCCCTTCCCTGTGGGGTTGGTGGTTTTGAGGATTACCCCCCAAATATAGCTCTTATTATATTATCTTAATATTTCTAACAAATAGGTGATTATCTCCTGCAGGCCAGATGGTTCTGATCCTTTCAGCCTCTAAGGTACTGAGTTTTACCAGTATTTTCTTGGATAATAGTTAACATGTATTTATGATACTAGGTAAGTTAAATGTGACTAAAAAAGACTTTAAGAAAAGGCCAACCTTGTGCAATGCTAGATACATCTCATACAGCTTATACAGTACCTATCTATTGGTCTCTCTATGGATCACTTACAAACATCAGAGAGTTGGATGGGAAAAGATAACTGCCTCTGCTAGCTGCATTTGCTATGAGAAGTGCTGTGATAGAGATGTGGGATGTTTACTCACCATGATTAGGATGACTGACAATAATCCCATTCTGCAATGATGCTGAAAGGGAAAGGGGAAGAACAGCTTGTCTAATAAGTAGAATAATCAACTACTGAACAAAATATTTGCAACTCCAAATTCCACCTCTCCCCTCTCTCCTCCTATCCCCACTGCACCAGAATGCATCAAATACTGAACCTACTTTATTTGTTCTATTTGGTCTTGATAATACATATCAAATATTCCTTCTTGTTCCACACTACTTGCTTTTACTGAATATGTAGGGGCACATGAGGATGAGTGATAGCCTAGAAGTTTAGTGTCTGGCTGTTTGAATCTGACCTGCTACTAAAAGATGGCTAATTTACAGAATAAATCTATAATCATTATCTATTTAATATATAAAATGTAGAAACTGAAAAGGACGTTACTTTTCTCTTATTTCATATCCCAAAC
This sequence comes from Tamias sibiricus, assembly GCA_025594165.1. Taxonomy (NCBI): domain Eukaryota; kingdom Metazoa; phylum Chordata; class Mammalia; order Rodentia; family Sciuridae; genus Tamias; species Tamias sibiricus. The sequence goes on along the minus strand of CM046669.1, from coordinate 48,762,507 downwards.
CAAGCAACTGAGCCTCACAGTGACACAGCTAGTTATAATTCATTAACCCATCACTTATGCAATGGAGTGGCAAAAATTTTATTTTAGTATTAATCAAGCAGTGATTTACAGAAAATATGTTGTCATTTGGATTTTTGGCACTATTTTAGAAAACATGTTTACTAACATAAATATGTGTCTTCAGAACAAATGAATTACTGGTATGTTCTCTTCTGGGATTCTGAGTTTCCTAAGTATTGGATGGAATCAAACTATACGAAAAATAAAACTAGGGGGAACTAATCTTTGCAGATTAATTTGGTTCTTCCACCCCAGTTTATGAGGCAGCAATCTTGCCATGCTTATTGATTATCAGACAAGACTACTAATCCCCTTAAGGTCATTAAGTGTACTTAATTAAAGAGCAGTTAGCAAGCTTCTCTTTACTAAAGTAATGTGACTGTTAAAAGTGATTTGTACTTTACCAATACGATAGCTATTAATCTGAAGGTCAATTTGTCATTTATATTTTCCCAAACAAATATATTTGATAGGTCAAGTGAATATTGATATTTGTCATGCACCTTCTTTTTATTTTTTTTTAATTTTAGGGTTTTATTTTTATTGTTACCATTATCATACTGTCATCATCATTATTATTATCATTGGGAAATCACCCAGAGTTCCCATAGTTGATATTGCAGGAGAAGAATTAAGAAAGTTTTGCAAGACACTGGCATCTAAAATGGTTTTAAATGGAAGATTCCCGGGAAGGGAGTTTAACAGGGTGATATTGGAGATGATGATATGAACGCACCATCTTGATACACAGTGTCTGTAACTGTCAATTAAAGAAAGAAAATGTCCAATTGCCCTATCTGTGTAATAGAATAGTAATTTATATCCTTTGGGGTATCATACCCAATTATTGTTTGCTTAATCTGATGCTTTTTCTGCTTTTGCCAGTGGTGTTGTAGAGAATAGTGTTGGTTTGAGAAATGAAACATTTCTTTGTAACCAGCTGTGTTCCACAAAGAATTTGAACAAGAATGAAAGAAACAGATGAATTCACATTATGGAGTAGTTCCTGAAATTGATTTAGAAATAAAAAGTGAGTTACAAAATTCATAGTTGAAAATCATAGGTTGCTGCATTTATTATATGTAATTTCTGGGTTTAGGAATATGCAGATGTTTGCATTTGTTGACTAGCCTTTATACCATTCTTCATTTGGTATTCTTCCCCTTCAATATCTTCACACATGGTTATCTCAAGGCTATACCTGTGGAATGGTAAATGTTCAGTGACACTGTACTGAATATTCATGTAGATGATCAGATATTAAGTAGTTCCTAAGGAAAAAGAAGAATAATCACATAAAACAGTGCTGGCTTTCATAGAGTGCTCTTGTTGGGCAGGACTGACATAACATGTGTAACTGGAATCTTATACAAAGGTAAGAAATGTTTCCAGCACCCAGAGAAGAGATGGAAAACCTGGGTGTAAGAAATGGGTTGCCTTTTACATCAGTTCCCTTCTGTCTGGCTTCTAGGCTTCATTTCTATTTCTCAATTGGAAAATGGATTCATAAAGGCAGTTACCTCATTTGAGGACATATAAGAAAATATTCAGCTCCCTGGAGAAAAGAAAACAACAGAAACAACTGGATTTTATCAACAGAGGTTATTTTCCGTCTGTTTCTCCAAATTACAGTTCAAAAGTTTAGATCATGATAATTGGGGAGAGAAGAGACTGTTGTGATTTTTGCAAGGTAAGCAGCAGGGGAAAATATATCTAAGCATCATGTCTTTGAATGACAGGTAGGGAGATTCTTAACCCTTTCTGACACCTGCTCACTTCACAACCACAACAACCATTTCATAGCAGAATCTACTTCTAGAGCTGAACCAAAAGTACAAAGCCTATTTGGCTAAGGAATTTGGCATAGACACTAACCAATAAATGGTACTCTTATCCTCCTTTTAGGTCTAGATAATCAATGTTACAGCTCTGAAATTGTTTAGTGATTCCAATTTTGGACGTGGGATAGAGACAAACGTCTTATTTTAGGCTCATTACTCATTTTCCAAATGTAATTAGTCCAGCATGCATATTTAAGATCAGTATGATGGTAACAAGATAACAATTTGACGAATGATGGCCTAGATCAGGAGGTTCCCAAAAGGCTCAGTAAGAGGTTGAAACTTGGGGTTGATCAGATTTGTAAGGCCTAAGAACAAGAGGTGTGGTGTGAGGAAGAAGGATGACAGCAAGTAACATTTATTGATATTGTTGGTCATATTGAGTTCATGATTAAATCTCTTATCCTGCAGCCACCTGTTAGGTGGAGTCCAGTTTCCAAGTTAGGAGATTGAAGCTTAGGGAGATTACACCCTATAAACTGATTCCAGGATGAAGTGCTTCTCCACTATATGACTACTATAAGAAGAGAACAGATAAATGAGCATTTAGAAGGGGCAGAAAAATCATCTCCAAAACACCCCTGCCACCAATACTGAAAACATTGAAAGACGAAAGAAGACCATTTATGTATTAATTTTTATTTATATATTCTATTTTATTTATACAATAGAATGTATTTTGACATATTATACATATATGGGGTACAACTTCCCATTCTTTTGGTTGTATGTGATGTGGAGATACATTGGTCATGTATTCATATATGAACATAGAAAAATAATGTCCAATTCATTCTACTAACTCTCCTACTCCCATTCCCCCTCCCTTCCCTTCATTCCCTTTTGTCTAATCCAAAGTAGTTCTATTCTTCTCTAACCCACCCATCTCAATTGTGATTTGGCATGTACATTTGGCCTTTGGTGTTATGGAATAGGCTTATTTCATTTAGGATGATAGTTTCCAGTTTCATCCATATACCAGCAAATACCATAATTTTATTTCTCTTTATGGCTGAGTAACATTCCATTTGTATATATATCATATTTTCTTTGTCCATCCATCTTTTGAAGGTACCTAAACTGGTTCCATAGTTTAGCTACTGTGAGTTGACCATATAAACATTGAAGTGGCTGCGTCACTATAGTATGCTGATTTTAAGTCCTTTGGGTATAAACCGAGTAGTGGGATAGCTGGGTCAAATGGTGGTTCAATTCCGAGTTTTCTAAGGAAACTCCATACTGTTTTCCACAGAGGCTGAACCAATTTGCAGTCCTACCAGCAATGTTATAGTGTACCTTTTCCCCCACATCCTCATCAACATTTATAATTACTTGTATTCTTGACATACAGAATAGAAGACACAAAGACAAACCCACATAAATACAGATATATCATACTAGACAAAGGTGCCAAAAACATACACTGGAGAAAAGATAGCCTCTACAAACGGTGCTGGGAAAACTGGAAATTCTTGTGTAGCAAAATGAAATTAAACCCTTATCTCTCACCCTGCACAAAATTCAACTCAAAGTGAATCAAGGACCTAGGCAATAGATTAGAGACCTTGCACCTGCTAGAAGGAAATAAACAGCCCAACTCTCCACCATGTTGGCTTAGGAACTGACTTCCTTAACAAGACTCCTAAAATGCAAGAAGTAAAATCAAGAATCAACAAATGGGATGGAATCAAGCTAAAAAGCTTCTTCACAGCAAAGGAAACAATCAGGAATGTGAAGAGAGAGCCCATAGCATGGGAGAAAATCTTTGCCACCTGCATGTCATTAATCTCCAGGGTATATAAAGAACTCAAAAAGCTTAACACTAAATAAATAAAGAAATAAATAACCCAAACCATAAATGGGCAAAGGAACTGAACAGGCACTTCACAGAAGAAGAAATACCATCGGTCAACAAATATATGAAAAAAATATTCAACATCTCTAGTGGTTAGAGAAATGCAAATTAAAACTATTAGTGCTCATGATTCTCCTGTCAAGGTGAGTGGTGGGAAAGAGGAATGGTAGTGGTATAGGTTTCTTAAGCTTTCTCTAATCCAATGGAAGGGTTGATTCCTGCAGTAAAGTTAACCAAATTCCAGGGAAAAAGCATCTGATCAGGCTTATGGTATTAGGACAGTGTGGTTATGCATTAAAAGCTTACTGTATTATTCAACATTTTTATTGGACTGAGGATTGATGCATTTGGAGTTGCAAAATCCACAACTTAATCAAGCTAACCAAGTTCTCAACTTTCACTCTGATTTGTTTTCCTAGTTGTTTCTCTGTGTGTTTCTTTAACTTCCTTATGCACGATCGTGTTTGCCAATGTCATAGCCATATCCAGGACATCTCTTTAATATTCCTTCAGTGACTATTACATTTGATTTAAAAATACATTAATTTAGATATTTTCAAGCTGCTTACCAGTTAGCAGTATTTTTAATGTCCTATTTATCTAATACAGTTGCTTGTGCTGTTTTTATAATCAGATAAGGGTCATTAAACCATTTTTGAGATTAAATAGCACAAAACCATTTTTTTTCTGTTTATGTGTCCCATTAATATTGGAGCTTATGCTTACTATGGCTTAATGTTTCCATTTTAAAATATCATTTATGTTAATATGGGAAGGCTCTATTATCTAATTGTGAGGATTATTTTCATTACCTTCCAGCATAATCTCTCTGCAAATATTGGCCTCCATATTTCTTTGAACTGACAGATTTTTAACCTTGGGCATTTCTTAGGACATTGTTCAAAAGGCTCTTATTTACTTTTGCTTATTCAATTTTTTATATTTGGTGTTTTATTTTTTTCAAATGTAACAGCTACACACTAATCACAAATGCTTAGAGTCTTGTTTGGGGACATCTATTATCTAGAACATTTATAACATAGAAAACTCATTTAACCTTCTTCCCGGAACAAAAAAGAGACAGCTAGATGGGCAGAGACTGATTGAGAAAGAAAGAACAAGTAAATAATAAAGGGCATTGAGATTTACTCCTCTTAAATAGTCCTTCTTTTGATTTGCAATCACTTAGATTCCACTGCTCCAAAACAGGAACACAAGTCAACTGACATAGTGCTCTGCATTATGCATGTTACAGTGACCCAAAGTCCCTTCCATTATTGTTCACCCTAAAATTTCTGGAAAACCACTATTTCAAACATTCTCTTCTATTATTGGTAGAAAAGTACAATGTGTCCCCTAAGTTCCTATTATTAGATGGAATACAGTTAATGTAAATTTCATACAATTTCACTTTCAATGATGGAATAGAAGATCTTTCCATGCCAAGACTAACAAAGTATCTCTTTGTTCAACCTGTCAATCCATAGAAGAGAGGTTCTTTGGGCACAGTGCACCACCCCTCAGATGTGGATTCCTTAGGTGGCTCTGCTGGCTTGGATGGGTTAATGACCAGGGCACGCGTCACTTCTTCCAGTGCCCTTTGCTCCAGCCAGCATGATCAGTGACTCAGACCTCTTGCTGTTAGTTATGTCTTCCTATCAGGACACAGATCCATGTCAAATATGTCTGAGAATGCAAATGTTGTGACAAGAGCTCTGGATTTGGATTCAGAAGTTTGGTTCAAATCCCAATCTCTCCAAACTCCAATATTGCTTCTTAATAATGGGGACCAACATCACCTATTTTTCAAGGTCATTTTAACAATTAAACAGATAAATGTACACATATATGATTTTAAATTGTAAAATATCATAGAAAGTATAGATGGCACCAAACTCACAGTAACATGTGAATGTAAACATCTTACTAGCATCTATGGTGTGATGTTATTATGCTGTATCTCATTTGATAGTCCCGAATTCTGAGTGGTAGATACTGTGAATATTCCTATTTTACAGATGGGTAAATTGAGAGATTAAATAATTTGCTGTATGACCACATAGCTAATAAATGAATGAACTGGAATTTGATTGCTGATACCATGTTCATAACCACTATACTATGCTGCCTGGTGAATAACAAAATAATGACAAAGATGTTAATGATCATTATATCCAAACTATATATTATATCCATACCTTCTTTATGGATCAGGAAGTTTGACTTTTATCTGATTCTCCTCTCTCCTTAATCATTGATCCAGCTCTTGAATAAATATTTTTGGTAAAGTAAGGAATTGGCTTAGTGTGCAGAAATTTAAAATACATGTCCCAATACAGTAGGTCAACAATCTCATTTCCTTTCCTGGTGACAGTGTTGTTAAGAACAGCTAAATTTAAATAGTGATATAATATTTTCACTTGATATGAAATATTAATGATGATTTTTAAACTCTATTTTCAAGGAAATTATTGGTCACATCTGTGTCTACAATATATTCTGCTACCTCCCTTATTTTAGCTATCTTCAATTTCGATAAAACACATTAAGCTTGTATTTGTCTCTTCTCAGGTATTCATGACACTTGAAAGGTTGTTTAGTCACACTTTTGTTTCTTGTCGCCAGCATGTAGTTTACCAAATGGAGTCACAATACATGCTTAAAGATGTGAAACCTTCCTAGTCATACTATTAAACTAACCCTAATGCCACAAATATCCTTATTGAGTCACTGTTCCTCTGGATGGTAGAACGTACTTTCATCAGCTCTGGGTCTTCTCAACCATTTTAGATTTTAATTGAATTAAAAATTCCTCTTCTTTTCAATCCCCAGGAGTAGCATTTCATTCCTGGGTCTCCCAAAGCATCATGCCATTATGGAGAAGCCTGTCCAAGATGTTACCTGCAGAAAGGACTGCAGTTATATATGCCCTCCGGTCTTAAGTCATAATCTCTATAGCATCCTTGTTCTGAATCCAATGCCCTCATTTATTTACACTGACCAAGTCTCAGCACTTATATAATTCTTTGGGGGACATGGGAAATATGGGGTAAGTACCTTGTGCTTTCCGGGCTTCTGGAATATTTGCCGCAGTGGAGGTGAGAGAGTGGAGTGGAAGACTTTGCCTCCAGTCTCCTCTGCCTGCCCCTGCCACTATCTAGTCCCCTGATTTCCACTGCTCCTGTGGCATTCCAGCAGAGAATCTCATTTACTTAACAGTGCCCCACCTAAGTGACCTCAAGGCCTTTCTACTCTTAGGTCATCAGACTTATCTGGGGATTCTTTTGCCCCCTTTAATTCTGTCTCTCTCCCCTCCTAGGAAAAGGATCATCTATTTTTCCTTTTTCTTTTTTTTTTAATATTTATTTATTTGCTTTAGTTGTACACAGTGCAATGCATTTATGTTTACGTGGTGCTGAGGATTGAACCCGGGCCGTGCACGTGCTAGGCGAGCGCTGTACCACTGAGCCGCAACCCCAGCCCGAGGATCATCTATTTTTCTGACTTGACATCTGGAGATGGGAGAAGTGCAGTATAAATTGGCTCTGTATGATTGCACATTCTTAGAACTTTCCTTGTAGGAAAGGTGTTTTCACCTGGACTAAGCATTATGATGTGAACATCAAGATGATGATGGTTTGGTTCAATGAGCCCAGTGTGAGTGAGAGGTTCCAGGTAGACAGAGTATGGAGCTGTGGGGAGGAGACTGTTGGCATCATCTCACATCTATTTAAATTCACTTCTTTCTTTCTTTTCTTTTTAGAGAGGTGTGGAGCATTTTGTGTTGCTGAAGAGAAGATGGTTGCAGTTAGAATTCTGTGCTCAAAGGAAGTCCTGCTTTAGCTGTATTGTCTGACCATGTGTTGCAGAGCACTTGACTATCCCCCCACCCAGATCCCTGTTTCTCTTACTTTCAGCTGTGGACTATATTCTTCCCTTCCAATTAATGTTTTACTAAGTTATTTGCATTTCTTTGTGGGGGGTGGGTTACCAGGGATTGAACTCAGGGGCACTCAACCACTGAGCCACATCCCTAGCCCGACTTTGCATTTTATTTAGAGACACTGAGTTGCTTAGTGCCTCACTTTTGCTTAAGGCTGGCTTTGAACTCGTGATCCTCCTGCCTCAGCCTCTTGAGCCTCTGGGATTACAGGCATGTGGCATTACACCCGGCTTGCATTTATTTTTGTTAGCAACTTAATGTTTAATTACAAAATTCGCTGAATTAATAGCATTTTAATCAATAAAAATACATAAATTAGGGCTCAGATAGCTAAACAATGTACTCATTGTTTCTTTTCATCTTATTTATTTTCTAAATATTTACTAATGCGCCCATATGATTCTTTATTCTATCATTGTTCTCTGCAATAGAGAGATAGCAGTGAGCAAAGCAAATAACAATCTTCAGTTTATTATAGAGTTTGTAGCCTATCTTGGAAGATGATTATTAGCTACTAACAATAAAAGATGGTGAGTGCTATGAAGGTGGAGTAAAAGAGATTGCTCATATTATGGCCATAATTTTCCAAATTTGCTTAGTGGCATAAAAATAGAAGAGGAAAGGCTAATCTTATATACCTGGGATCAAACTAAATTTGCATCATTCCATCACCATTTGTGTGTGTGTGTGTGTGTGTGTGTGTGTGTGTGTGTGTGTGTGTGTCTGTGACTCAGAAGTAGGAAGGGGGTGGGAATGTTAAGGCAGAGTCAACATTACTTACAAAGTATCACAAATGATTAAGTATAAATTGGATACTTCCCAGGGCATTAAAGAGGTAATCACTGATTAAAGAGAGGCATATGAAGAAAGTACAGTTTCTTTTATTATGTAAGGTGATATAGAGTATATATGAATAAATACACTTTATCATTTTATTTCAACATTAAGCACTATAGGTATATAGCCTGATATTGAAGAGTTTGACAAAAAGATTCCAGAATGACATTCAATATATTCATTTGCAAAAATAGTCCTGACTTCACTAGAATTTGATGTTTAAAAAAAAAAAGCCAGCATGTAAATATAATTCACTCGTACTCAACTAAAAGTTTTGTTAGGAAAACTGTACCCATGCAGCAAACAAAAACATTTAGGGAACAGATAGTTTTATGATATTTTATGGTGGCATTTGTACTGATGTTTTTAGAGCAATCACCAGAAATTTGGTTGGCTTTCTACCAGTCAGCCAGCAATAAGACACATTCCTCAGGAGTCCTGGTCCCCAATTGTATTTGTTTTTATAACACTTGTTTCTTTTTGCCTCCAGGACATTTTTTAAAATAAACAAAGATTTTCTTTCACCAGAATTGGGCCTATAATGTGAAGCCCTATCTACTATGAACAATGCCCTGCCCTACGTCTAGCCAGATGAATATGCAATTTGCAGGTTGCTGATTAAAATGAAAGTCTGCATGTGTATATGAATGTCTGGTCACATTTTAAAAGGGAATCTCAAATGCTGACACAATGTCTTCCCCCTTTCTATACAACCCAACAGCTTGAATTCTTGTACACCCACTAAGCCTCATGCCATATCTCTTAAACAAAGAATGAACCTGCATATGAAAAGCAGCCAGGAAGACTTTGGCTTCATGGTGCTGCATGAAACAAGTGCCCCTTGAGAGCCTCTTTCTGCTCCTCCACTCCTCTGCTTCAGAACACCTGGCCCTTGGTATTTGAGTGATGTAGCAGTAGATGCTCATGGGAGTTCCACTGGCACTGAGGAGAAGCCCAGTTTTAGATCATAATAGACCAGCTACTGGTGAAGAACACAGAATGTTATCAGTAGGCTTTTACACTGGCACCTTGGAAAGGGATGCAGGGGACATGGAGCAAAGAAGAAACTGGGGTAGAAGAAGATGCTGTACCCTGTGGGTTTCCTAAGTTAAGCTGGGAGATGGTAGAAATACTTATGCTAAACTATAGGAATGACAGCCATTGGTAGGAAGTAATGTCTTTTCAAGAATTGACAGGTTGAGAATGAGATAGCCACTGCTACATCAAAAGAGCTCATTACTGTAATCCGAGAGGTGATTGCAAAATCCTTAACTGCTTAGGGTAAATTATGAGAAACCTCACTATTTTCCTAGAATATATCAAAGCTTCATAAATGACAAAAACAACTTGCTTCTAGTTTTGAAACCAATCAGTTAGGTCATTAATTCACCTTCTCACAGTCATAACAATAATAACAATTGTTAAAATGATCCAAAGGCAAAGTTTCTTATTCTCTTATGCAGAAGAGATGGGAGTGGGGCTGATTCATTTGTCTTGTCTTGGCTATCAGAATTAAACTATTTTTTGACCAAAGTATTTTTTCATATGTTTATGAAGTGGAACTAGGGGGGGAAAGGCATATATTTAGTGTTTGAAGGCCACTGAGCGAGGTGCAGGAGAATAGAAAAAAAGAATAGATACGTAGAAAACTATGATTTATCATCTAGTACTTAGCTGCTGGTCATGTTGTGGATGCTGAATAAAGTTTATTAATTGAAGGATGCCTACCAGAGGAATAAAAACCTATTGGTAAGTCTAAAGAGTGAGTGTTTCCCCCTTCTGGAAAGCCCAAGAATGCTTCTGAGAGGAGACAACATCTTCCTTTGCTCTCTAAATCTGATCTGGAATTCATAATTCAGAGAAAAAAGAGAGAAGTCTTCTTAAACTAGTCATCATAAACTAGCCCAAGAATTATAAAAGACATGAAGTACAAAACCCAGGGCATATTCAAGAAACTCTCAGAAGTGTGGTGTGAATGAAATGTGTATATTAACTAGGCGGAGGAGGTGGAGAAAGGGCTAGAAAGAGAGAGAAGGACACTAACAAATAATACCCAGTAAGAAAGGACCAGGAATAAGCGGGATTGGCTGTTTTTGTACATGGAGACCCTTTGAGAAATGTCATATATTGGAGTTGTTGAATGTAGATTCTGTCCCTGTCAATTCTGAATTGTCACTTACTATAATGCTTGAACGTTTCCACCAGTTGCTGATTTAAGGTGACTGTGCCATTTAACTTGGCTTAATGAATACCTAAGACCCAATGGTACTGATAGTTTGCAAAAAGCTGCTATACTATTCTTTTAAGCCAAGATTATCTTTATCTGTATTTACTAGTACCAGGTGAAAACTTTGCCCCATACCCTAACTTTTCAAAGTAGTAGTATTGACACAGGTGTTCTGTTAAAACCAGGCACAAACCTGGAAGAAGAGTGAATGCATTTGGATGAAACACACGAGAATATTTTCCAAAAAGAAGATTTAGAAGAGAGAGGGATGTGGGGGTGGGAGGAACCCCACAGATCCTGAGAGATTAGGAAATTTCACATTTCCTTTATTTTTTGAAAACTATTTCTCTATGGGAGAATGAACATTGGCTACCCAGGGAAAGCAAGTGAGTCAAACTTGGTCCTAAGAGGGCACTTATGCAGTTCTCCATGACTGGTACAACTTCGCAGAAGTAGTTGTCTATGCCAGAATAGCAGAGGATGCATTTCCAAGGCACTCCTGTTTAGCTGATGGAGCTCGTAGAGAAATCTTTGCACTTCCGGGCACTGAGTCATTAGTCAGCCTCCCTGTCAACCCAGGCCCACTGTTGTCTTTCAGGACTCAGACAGCCACTGCTGCCCCTTCTAGAAAATCAGGGGAGTGTGGTGCAAAGGGGAAACTAATTAATTTTGCAAATAATAACAAATACTAATAAGGTAAATGAGATCATGGGAACAAATTAAGAAATGCATTGCACATTTTTCCCTTACCACACAAATTGGTTTTTATAAATTAGGACATTAATGTATATATAAATCCAGTTGCTGCTTACACCATTAATTTATTATCCCTTCCTGAGACAAATGATAGCTATTTAGATTCTATTAAAAGGATTAGTTGAATTTTGAGCTTGTTAAATGTCCAGGTTCCTCCAGTGCACAGCTCTCTATTTTTTAGTCATTATTTACATTCTGAGGCCGATTGAAAAGATGATTTTACTTCTGTTTTTAAAATTAGGGTATCCATAAATTCAGAGTTAGTATAGTAAAATTCTTGCAGAAAAGTCATTGTCTGGTCAGGGTATTGAGTTCAGGCTTTGTTTACCATGGGACCCTGAAAAAGTCTCTTTATTTTACCATAGATCAATTTTAATGCAAGGACAACAAGATTTCATCATTTTTAGATAAAACTTGCTAGTTTTTCTTCTCCTTTTCCAGAAATCAAGCAGGCTTCCTGATGGGTCAAGAAAAAAGAAAAAGTATCCAGTGAGAAATATGCTCTTCTACTAAATAGTCATTGATGATCTTCCAAGTGCTAGCAACTGTAAGAGAAATAAAAAATACATTAATGAATATGACAGTTATCTTAAGGAGTTTCTGGAGCTCCTAGATGACAGCCCACTCTGGAGCAAAACAAAATAACTATGATATGTGTAAGTAAATTATTTATTTATATCAGATAGAATTTTTCAAGATTAATTCATAATTTGCTTATGCTCCGTTTTTAACAGAATATTGAAGCATCACACACCTTTATAAAAATAGAATAAGACAGTTGAAAAGAAAGCGAAACAAGTGCAGAAAAGTATTACCAAACACCCCCAGGGATAAAATCGTACCCAGAAATGTATTTCATTTGCAGCTGAACTTACTAGACATGGTCAAATTCGTCTGTAAGCTTCCCAGAGGTCAAGGTAAAGAGGAAAACAGAATCATTTATAAGATTGAACGTCCTGATGATAAAAACACTATCTCAGTGATGCCATCTATAGACACCATTTATTGAGCACTTACATTTCTCATGAATTCTCTTGATAACCAAAGAAATTAGAAGGACACAGAAGTTAAGTAACTTGTTCAAGGACCCACATCTAGTAAATGGCAGAACTAAGATTAGAACTCAGGGTTTTGGGACTTCAAAACCTGAGCCCCAAGTAACCTGCTCTACTGGCCTCTTGAGTTTGGTGTCTCACAAAACCCATGGAGGAAATTAGACCATGAAGTCATGGTAAAATGACATCCTAGAGGCATTTCTAAATGCCATGGAAACACAGAGAAGGAAGTATTGCTACTTGTGTATGTGAGAGGAGACACTGGATTTATAGAAACCCTGGCATATATGCACTTACAAACTAAATAATTTATGTTTTTAGAAAGCAGATTTTATAATCCCTCAGATTCCTTTCTGGTTGTTTTCTTCTAGACAAGAAACCACACTACCATTCATATCCTCCTTGTTTTCCTCCCTAAATCTTTTAATGATTCTAGAAGATGTGATGTTAATTATTGAGATTGGCTCACAAATCTCATGTTAAAAATAGTTTATAATGCTCAGAAAATATTTACACATATGCCAAAATTTGGTTGCAACTTGTTATATTTCTTTAATCAACAGGACAAGGATAAATGTGTTATTTCTGAGCTGTTTGAAGGTAATCAGTAAAATGGTATTTTTTATGAGTTGCATAAATGCTTTGTGGTGTTACTGAAATATCTTAATTGCTTTTATGAATGTGTTTAATGAGTTCCATTTAAAATGTGTTGTTATTTACCTTATGGGACTAAATGACTCACTCCATCCAGACACTGTGCAAACCCATGGGAACACTGCTTTTTGCCTGCGGTGCAGGGTGAACCAGAAAGCTCTGAATCCAACTGTTAGTTGCTCTGCTCTGCTGGTGTGAGCTATGTGCTGTGCCCACAGGAGATCTGGGCTGGGGACGCTCTGTCCAGGAGCCTCTGGTCTGGTATCCAGGCTTAATTGAATAACAGCAGGGGCTTCAGCTGGAAGAGATGAGCTGGCCAGTCAAGATGGCTACAAGGTCAAGAAACAGCCTCAGAGGAAGCAGCCTCAGTTGAAGTCACAGAGCCAGTGGAATATCAGTGTTGGAAGTTAGCAAGTTGCTGAAAAGAGTTGCTTTACTGTGAAATCAGAGGGAAGGCAAGGGGGACATCCTCTATGCTAGAATCCTGATAATCAGTGTAGCTCATAGCCAAAGCTCTTATTATTTTAAATCATTATTTCCAATTTTTTTTTTCCTCCATGATTTTATGTTCTTTCATTATACTTGTGTCTAAGCCACAATGACATCTAATTCTAATAGCACCTACTATTGTTAGACACTGTACTTACTAAACATTTTACATGCATTATCTCATTGAGTCCTCCCAGCACTCCATGAGATAGATATTGCTATTATTATTATTCTAGTTTTACACACAAAGAAACAAGGGTTTGGTGACCCAGCTCAAGGTTATGCAGCTACTAACTGCAAGACATAGGTTTTGAATCCAGCACCTACCCACTATTTGTCTTGTCATTTATGTATTTATTTAGGTCATATTTACTGAGTTATAATTTATAATTTAGATAGAGTTAAGCTTCCTCTGTTTAAATGTATAGTTCAGTAAGTTTGGGCAGAGATACACAATCATGTAACCATCATCTCCGTCAAAATGTAGATAAGAATATTTCTCTAATCCTTAGAAATTCCCTCATGTTCCTTTATAGTTAATTCATTCCCCTCACATGCAGCCCTTAATAATTAAATTGATTTTTCTCTCTATAGTTTTGCATTTTCCATAATATAATAATTAAATAATACAATTTTGGTCTTTTGTGTCTGGATTCTTTCACTTAACACATGTTTTTGGGATTCATCACAGTACATGTTTTAACTGTTGATACCTTTCATGTGCTGAGTAGCATCTCATTTTGGGAAGTTGCTACAATTTATTTGTCCATTTATCATTTGATAGACATTTGGGTTGTTTTCCATTCTGGGTTACTATGAATCAAGCAGCAATTAACATTTGCTTGTAGGTCTTTGTATGACATATGTTTTCATGTTTTGAGTAAACACCTAGTGTTGGGACTGCTAAATTGTAGGATGTATGCTTAACTATATAGGAAGCTGCCAAACTGTTTTTCAGAAACAATTGTTGCATTTGTCTGATAGTTTCAGCTGCTCTGCTTCATCACCTCCAGTGCACACTGTCTTAATTTTAGCCATTCTTATATGTGTATAGTGGTATCTCTTTGTGGTTTTGTTTTATAGTTTCCTAATGGTAAAGGTTGTAACATTTTTTCATGTTATTATTTTCCAAATGCATGGTTCTTTTGAAATATTTGTTGAGCTCTTTTATCAAACTAAAAAAATGGATTATTGGTCTCATTATTGAGTGAAACAGTTCTTTATACATTCGAAATATAAACCCTTTCAATCATCCTTTTATTTAATTATTCCACCCTCCAAATAGTCGATACGCATTTATCAAGTACTTCTGATTAGACACTTTAGTGGATTGAATAGGGTTTCCCCAAATTTATGTCCATGTGGAACCTCAAAATGTGACCTTATTTTGGAATAGTTTTTTTTGTTTGTTTGTTTGTTTGTTTGTTTGTTTTTGTTTTCACATGTAATTCATTTGGGATTTGAAAGAACATCATCCTGAACTTAGGGTAGTTCCTAAATCCAATAACTGGTATCTTCTAAGAAAAGGACAGTACATAGAATCCACGTGAACCCAGGCAGAGATTGGAATTTTGCTGCCACAAAACTGAGGACACCAGGAGTCATCAGAAACTGGAAAAGGCAAAGAAAGGTTTTCCCAAGAATCCTTGGAGGGAGTGTGGCCCTGCTGACACCTTAATTTCAGTCTTTCTGCTTTCCAAACTGTGAAAGTGAATCTCTATTATCCCATGCTACCAAGTTCGTGGTAATTTGTTGCAGGAGCCCTAGAAAATGAACAGACACTATTCTAGGAAACTGAAGCTACTAAAATGAGTAATAGTACTGATTTTAAGATGTTATTACTCATTTAAGATGTTTAAAGAGTAATGATGCAAAATAAACTGGTAATTGGTAGTTATTTACTAAAAATTTGGCAAATTTTTGTAGAATTAGCAATATTTGAACTTATTTCTAACTTAAACACACACACACACACACACACACACACACACAGTTCTCACTAATTGTTCAGGTTAATCTTGAACTCTTGGACTCAAATGATCCTCTTGTATCAGCCTCTTGAGTAGCTGGGACTGTAGGTGTGTGCCACCTTACCCAGATTGAACTTATCTCTAAAAGAATGATAGGCCTTGCTTGGTCAGATGTAGGGTGGAAGGAAGCAGCAAAGAGACAAAGTTGGCAGAGAAGAGATAGCAAATAGTGGATCCATGAGAGCCCTTGTGGGGAGGGGGATTTTGTGTTTTGTGCAGAATATAGAAGGGACAAGGCAGGGTATAAGGTGGGAAAAGTTGGGAGGTGAAGATGATCTATACAACCTTGTATGCCATGCCCAAGAGTCATTGTTTTATTGTGTAAGCAATGTAGAAGAAGCCAAGATCTCAAAGCTGGAAAACAGTGCCATTGGACCTCAGCAGGGCAGTGATAACCACAGCACATGTGCCATAGCTGATTCCCAGTTCTGCTTCTTAAGTATGAAATCTTGAGCACCTTTCCTACTGTCAATCTGTCACCTGGAGGTAATAATAGTAACTGTGAAAAGGACTGATGTGAAGAATAAATAAGTTAAACAGCTATGATTCTTAGGGTCTGGAAAATATTAGACACTGATCTGAATGTTAGTTGTTATTTTCAGGCGTGCATTTTATTAACAGAAAGTGCATTACGCCAGGAGTGTGGGAATACTTAAGGCAGAGAAAACTCTTATAAGCTAGTAATCAATTGTTTAAGCAAATGTCTGAACAATGTATGGAGGAAGAGAGGTTTGGGTACTGTTTTATGGAGAATCAAAGGGTTGTATTGGTCAATATGAGGTGAAGAATTGAGAAAGGGGGAAAGATGTTGGCTCAAAAATTTCTGCTTTGAGACCCAGAAGATGTCGATGGTCTTAACAGAGAGCACGAATATAGACATCTAATGGGATTTGGGGGAGCTACAGCAGGGACTGGAGAATACTTTTTATTTAGACTTAAGTTTAAGGTGACCATGACATCCAGGTAGACAGCCTTGCAAGGCAGCTTAGAAGGCATTCTGAAAAAGGCAAGGGATGTAAATCAGTTTCTTAAGGGTGGACCAGAACAACACTTTATGTGAATCACCTGGGCCTCCTATTACAAATGCAAATTCATGGACAAGCCCTTCTCCCCTACTTCAAATTCTATTGAGTCAAAATACCTGAAAGGCAGGCCCTGAGGATTGCATGCTAAGCATTTTTTACAGGTGATGCTGGCAATTGTGAGAGTCATTGGCTTCTGGAAAACCTGTGGGCTAATCCTTGGTTTTTCATTAGAATCATCTTGGAAATTTTTAAAGTGTGTTCCACATCCAAGAGATTCTAATTCAATTGGTTTGGGATGAGGGTCACAACCTCAGCCTGCTTAAAAATTACCCCAGGTGATTCTAATTTGCAGCCAGGAACTAGAAAAAGAAAAGAAGCAACACTTGAGAAGGTAAAAGAAATAACCTGAAGGTAAGAGCAATCTGGGATTCAAGTGAGAAAAAATATTTTTCTTAAAAGGAGGACTAGGTAACATTACTAAATGTGACAGGTGTTTTATAGTTGCAAGAGAACTAGAACTTATAAAAGACACATGGATTTGACCAATAGGAAATCAGTGATAGTTTTAAGGGAAGGTATCTTCAATGGAGTGGATAGGCACAGAAATAAGAGAAATTAAGTAGGGAGGGTGTGGTGGCAGCCAATAAAGACTATGCTTTCACAAAATATGAAAGCTTACAGCAAAGACAATATGCTCAGTGCACCTACAAGTATGTGTTTTAGAAAGTACTAGAAAAGAAGGTGATGAAAATGTAATTTTTTAAAAAAGAGTATTTTAAGGAGCAAATTCTAGAAAAGAAACCTTGGAAAACTGGGAATGGAACAATCTTATGACCCAGCTATCCCACTCCTCAATCTATACCCAAAGGACTTAAAAACAGCATACTACAGGGACACATCCACATCGATGTTTATAGCAGCACAATTCACAATAGCGAAATTGTGGAACCAACCTAGATGCATTTCAGTAGATGAATGGATAAATAAAATGTGGTATATATACACAATGGAGTATTACTCAGCAATAAAAGAGAATAAAATCATGGCATTCACAGGTAAATGGATGAAGTTGGAGAATATAATGCTAAGTGAAGTTAGCCAATCCCAAAAAGCCAAATGCCAAAAGTTTTCTCTTATATAAGGAGGCCGATTCACAGTGGGGTTGGGATGGGGAGCATAGGAGGATTGGAGGAACACTAGAATAGCCAATAGGGATGGAGGAGAAGGGAGGGGGCAAAAGGGTGAAGAAGAAGAAAAAAAATGGTAGAATGAGATGGATATTATTACCCTAGGTGCATGTATGAAGTCACGAATGCTGTGAATATACTTTGTATACAACCAGAGATACGTAAAAATGTGCTCAGTAAGTATAAACAACTTAGAATAAAAAATAAATTAATTAAAATTTAAGAAAAGAAATTTCTTAAGAGTTTTCGATTTGAAGAAGAAAGTTCTCTCTCTACAGATCACAAGTAAGGATTAAACAAAGTGGAAGTCTGTGGTGATGGGAGGGTATTTACCATTTTATTGTCCCTTTTTCCAAGTGCTCAAAAAGGATCAGTCATTTACTGTGAAAGAAGGAATTGGGGGTCACTGGAGGGCTTGAAGGGGTGGTGAATTGTTTGCGTGGGGAACGTGAGAGGAAACTGAGTAATGACCAACAGACACAGCTGGACAGTGTTCAAGAGTTCTATAGGGAGGAGAAGTCGTAGATTTAAAGTGGGAGCAATACATCCACCCAGGTGATTTTCTCTAAGGACACAGCAGTGCATACACAGGACATGGAAAGTTGCATCTGGTGTGGGCGTGGCACGGGGAGAAGGAAAAACGAGGGAGAATTTACATTGTTCCAGCTCTGCTAAGGTGATGGGTATAATGTGTTTGCAGTATGGGGAGGAGGGACCTGCCTGTCATAGTGAAGGATGATGGAAGGATTACCGTCTGCGTGGCTCTTGCTGTAGGTTTAACAAATGGAGGAGGTGGGAAAGAGGTGGGAAGAGCGGAGCTTGTGAAGGGTCAGTGGGATCTCTTACTTTATTTCAGATAGGGTGAATATTCTGGTAACCACAATGGCCTTTGTGTAGTCAAGAGAGTGAAATTACTGATTGTAGCAAAATAATGGTAAAATGGAAAGAGGGGTGAGGGTGGGGATTCCCAGATTCTTTACGACACAGGTAGTGATTTGGGGGGGTGGGGGCAGTTATGAAAGAGTGGCAAGATCCACAGTGTAGCTCAGCATCGAGAAGCTCAGATGAAAGACTTTCCTGAGTTGAAATCCTAACTCTACAAACCACTTACCACCTGGCTAATATTGGGCATGTTATTTTTGTGAGGCTCACCTTTTTCATTTATAAAAACAGGTAAGAATTGTCCCCTAGAGCATTTTAATTATAATTATTAGGCTAAATAATGCATTTAAAGCCTTTAGTGCAGGTTATGGTACTTAAAGTGCTGAGTAAACATTAATTTTCTAATTTCTTCCCATCTTCCCTCATGTTTGTGTGAATGGGAGAGATGGGGAGGCCATCAAGTAAAGACCTATGAAATGTTGTGTACTACCAAAATCTGTAGTTAAATGATGTAAGAAACACACATTTTTGTTTTTGCAGTACTTGGGATTGAACCCAAGGCCTCAAGCAGGCTAGACCAGCATGGTTTCACTAAGCTGCATCCTTAGTACTTTATTTTGAGACAGGCTCCAAATTGTCTAGGCTATCCTCTAATGTCACAAATGTCTCCAGATCCCAAATAGCTGGGATTGTGGGAGGGTCTCACCATGGAGGCTATACTTTAGCTTTTCTTTTACCCAGTTTAGCTTCAGTTCACAGAAGTTTACCCCTAGAATTGCAATGAAGCTTTTTGACCCTTACCTAGCAAAGAGACAATGACCAGGGAAGTATTTGGTCTTAGAGGCCAGCCTTCTGTTTCTTCCTGTGCTCTTGATTCAATCATGTTGTTGCAATAGCCCTTTCTGCCTGTTTCGGTGCAGAACTTTGGGGTTGGGAAATGGCCTGTTGCTTCAGAGGGTACCAGCAGTGTTCTGACCTTCCCCTATCTAAGCTCATTCTGTAGCTGTTCCTTCTTGGGGAGCTTGTCACCTTGTCAAGGTGCCTTCCCCAGGAATAAGGC
This sequence comes from Tamias sibiricus, assembly GCA_025594165.1. Lineage (NCBI taxonomy): Eukaryota > Metazoa > Chordata > Mammalia > Rodentia > Sciuridae > Tamias > Tamias sibiricus. The sequence continues at coordinate 48,742,606 of CM046669.1, read as the reverse complement.
ACAGAATTATGCTCTGGAGCCTATAAAATGGTCTTAGGGAGTCTGGCCACAGAACCCATCCTCTCAAGTTATGTCCTGTCCCCTCCCCGACCACGCCCCCACCCCGCATCCCCTATCTCACAACTTCCTTTCCCCAGCCTGTGTCCAAGGTAGCATGGGTCAGAAGACTTGGAAAGGACTGACAGAGAGCTGTACACTCTGCAGTTCTCAGTGCCCCTGTCCATATGCATGTTATGGCCATCTAGGGAGCTCTTTATTTTCTGAAAGACTTTAGGCTTTTTAAGCTGAAATCATAAAGAGAGCCCTTTCCCCCATGATCTCTTTTCTGTCTTATCATATCCCTTCCCTGAAACAGCAAGGAGATGATCTACCTGTGAAGGGAGGGATGTGAAGGCAAATAAATTCTGTGGGAAAATAATTCAGAAGGGTCACCCCTCCATATAAATTTTAGACATTCAAATCTTGTTATTTAAACCACAGAAGAAAAAGATTAGGGATGAAAAGTCTAAACAAAGAGCATAGGCCATTTGGTAGGTCTGTAGTATTGAGGGGCTAGCAAGGATTCCAGAGAGGAAAGGTGAGGCTCCTGGAATTAACCTGATTAAAGTAGCAGCCTATTTTGCTTAGTTTCCACATAGAAAGCAGGACTTCTTCTTGCTGAATGGTAAATATACTTTTAGAGAGATGGTATAGTCTGGCTGGAGCACCTGTGTGATGTAGATTCTTTTCTCATAAGGATGTTCATTGCCTACTTTAGAAATTATTCATCATTATTTACCTTAGAGTACATGATTTTTTTTTATCTTTAGAAAGCCCAACAGAATATAGTAGACACTTTCAAAATCAAACCTCAAATATGTAAGGACAAATGTTAATGTGTTTTTAAACATCAAAAGCATTCTGTTAGCCTAATTAAAGACATGGAATATAACTGAATTGAATATCTGACTATTGCCTTCTCTTCTGAGATTTACTAAGTTAGAAAATACAACCCCTTTGTCCTGCTTGCAAAATTTGCAAAATACACCTGCCAGGAGTTTTGTATTGTATCAAGGCATGAGACACTGTTCACTTTTTGTTCTTTATGAAATATGCTCTTAAGACACAATTCTACATACATGTTATGTGAGAGAAGCAGCAACATCAAAAAAAATTGGGAGTAGGAAAGTTGTGATATAAAAATCCATAACAAGAGAATTGAAAGCTATTAAATTAGGGATGTAAATCAAATTTTTCTAAACTTGTATATACAACAGATGGTTATTCTGAAAGAGGATTTGTACTGAAAACAGCAGAAACAATAATTCTCAACATTGTACAAAGTAAGGCATTAAGATCAGGAAAAGGTTAAAGAAGAGAGGGGTGTTACTCTTAACTCACCTCCTCTTAAAGGTGGAGCTCAAAGTTTTTTTTATTAATACCTTTGACAATAGGAAAATTATGTGAGAAAATGTTTTGAGACTCATGATTCAAAATGGAAGACTGAGCTTATGCTATAGACCCGCCTATGCCACCTTTAAATAATGCTAGTAAGGAGATGAAAAATAAACTCCATAACCACACTGAAAGAAAAAGGAGAAACTTCAGCGCCAAAGCTATGAGAAAAAATTAAAGATGGTAAGCAGATGGTTCCAGACTGATGAAGTAAATCATAGTTGAAAGCTAGATGGGTCCTTAATGCCAACAAAGGCAGAAGTAGCACCTGGGAGCAGGCTGGGGCAGACAGGGAACCCATGGGCTGATGGCTTCCAGTTGCATCAGTCAGTGGAAGAGAAGCTCCCTTTCCCTTCGACTGGAGGGGAGCAATGGAGGCAGAGGTCAGGAGTGGGAGTTTGAGTAGAACCAACCAGAAGACAGTGTACTCAGGCTCTCAGCTCTGGGGAAGACCCCGAACAACAGTACTGTAACTAAGACATCTTTGTTTTTCACTCTAAATATGCAAAAATACAAACTTTAGTTTTAAGTTTCCCATTAAGACTTTTCAAGCAGGTTCCTCAAGCAGGAACTGGGGACTGTCATGTGATTGATACCTTCTCTATGTAACTGTACATTCAGGATACAGCAAACATTCGAGGAAAACTCATGTGAACAGAGACAAATGTGAAAAACACAAGTCCTAAAAGTCTGTACTATAAATAACATGACCTTAGAATATAAATAGAATTAATATTCACAGGGCAAAATGAAGGCATCAATGGACTACAGAAATTAAATTGTATTATTGAAGCAAAACAAAAAGAAAAAATATTGCTGGATTAGCCCAATGGTAGAGCCCAAAAGACCATAAACTGGAAGATAAAAAGTTATCCTAGATGTCATACAACCTATGAAGAGAAATAAATATGAAATGTGTAGTATAAATACATTTTAACAATTTGTCTAATAATAAAATTTCCAGAGGGAAAATATACAGAGCCTGGAAAAGAGAAACTATCTAAACTATAAACAGAAGATAACTTCCTAGGACTCCATTAAAATAAGGGTTTTGAAAAGTAAAGGATCAATTATGCCTAGCAGCAAAGAGTCTAAAAGTGACCTTACACCTAGACTCAACATGGGGAAATTTTAGGAAGAGAAAATTGTATAATACCAAAGGTGTTTATACCAATTAGCTGCAAAGGAATAATAATCAGATTTATATCAGGTTTCTTGCCAGGAAGACTAACATAAATAGGCAGGGAAACAGTTTTGAGATCTTGGGATAAATAACTTTAAATTACAATCGATACCAAGTAAAAATATTTTAATATAAGAATGAGTAAAAACATTTTTAACTACTTAAGAACTCAAATATGGCCATTCAAAGAAGTTCTTTGAAAAAAATATTTCTTCACCAGGAGGAAAATTAATGTAGGAGATAGAAATGGAATGCAAGATGAATACATTGAGTACCATTACTCTGAAGTGCAATAATTTCATAAATTAAGCCTGTATGATTAATGTTTCTGGCCACTTTTTCCCTTGGTGCCTGTTCTTTCACCATTGTGATGCTGTCTTATACTAGCTTTATTATTTTATCTTGGTGTCCAGTATTAATCTTGACTCTTTGCCTTTTCCAACTTCTTTTTTACCTGCTTTGTTTTTCTTCATTATTGTGTTGACTCTTCTTTGTTCTTTCACTTTTGTATAAATTTTGTAATTGACCTGTCTGAACTGCTTAGCCACCAAACCCTGCTTGGATTTTCATAGGGATTACACTAAATTTGTTGTTTTATTTGTAGACAGTTGTCATCTTTATAATATTGAGTTTTCCAAGTCATGAACATCAACTAGCTCCCCATTTGTGAGTTGACTTATCAGAATAAAATTTCAAGGTTTCCTATGTCTTACATTAAAGTTATTTCTTTGATTTGCTTAAGCTACCAAAACATTCAACTGTACAATTTAAGTTTTAATTGTATGCTGGTAGATAAAAATGTAATTGATTTTTCTGCTTTGATCTCATATCCAGCCACTTTTGGAAAAGTTATAAAATTTATTAGTTTGAAAATATTATAAAGTCTTTTGAATTTTGCACATATTCATTACTGTTGTCTGAGAATATTGGCAGGTACATTTTTTTCTTTTTCTTTATGTTTATACCATTTCTTTAATGCATCAGTCTGGATTTTTTTTTTTTTTTTTTTTTTTTTTTTTGTGGTACCGGGGATTGAACTCAGGGGCACGTCACCACTGGGCCACATCCCCAGCCCTTTTTTTGTGTGTTTTTATTAGAGACAGGGTCTCACTGAGTTGCTAAGTGCCTCGCCATTGCTGAGGCTGGCTTTGAACTCACGATCCTCCTGCCTCAGCCTCCCAAAGTGCTGGGATTACAGGCGTGCGCCACCGCGCCCGGCTGGATTTTTAATTTTGTGATGAATTCAAACAATGACATATCTGTACAATTACCTCTCTGTATCAGCAGATTATTTCATGGATTTAATAAACTATGGATCAAGCATTTAAAAAATTATATCTGTGCTAAAAATGTGCAGATTTTTTGTCATTATTCTTTGAATAATATGCATAACCACTATTTACATAGCATTGGCATTTTATTAGGTGTTAATAAGAAATCTAGAGCTGTTCCTAAATATTGGTAAATTTTGCTTACCTCGTTTTTTATTGATTTTTGGTTATTAACTTTATTAGTCTTTTCCAAGAAAAATAGTTTTATTTATGTTTTTGTTATACAATTTTATTTACAGTGACTTGTGCTCATTGGATTATTTCCTTCTCCTTTTTTTGATATTTTTATGCTTGTGATTTGCTTCCTGAGTCATTGATTTTGGTTTTTAATCACATATGCATTTAGGTTAATTACATTTTTAGGGATGATTTGATATTTTTATTATCAGTAAACAAAATATTTTTGTTTGTTGTTCTTCTTAATTCATGAATTATCTAGAACTATGTTGCTTCATTTCTACATTCTTGAAATATTCTGAGTTTTCATTATTGATTTCTAGCTTAATTTTACTGTAGTCGAAAAGTATTCTCTGATTTGAATCTTTCAAAATTTTGTGGAAATTATCTCATGCTCAAGCGCATGAAAATTTTGGATAAAAAAAATCCATGTGCACTTAAGTAATGTTAATTATATCATGGTTGGACACAAAAATGTACTCCATATGTTGATTAGATCAAGTCTACTAATTTTTACTCTGAATCACATTAGTCATTATTGATATAATGATAAGATAGGCAAAATTCTTTGCAGTGATTTTAGGTCTATTTCTCCTTTATTTCTAAATTTTTGCTGGATGTATTTGGAAGTTATGACTACAAACATATCTTTATAATTTTGTATGTTGTTTTTGCAGATTGGCCCTTTTAGCACTACACAGTGTACCTCTTTTTCTCTAATAATGTTTCTTAAACTCTACACTTCCTGAATATTTTATTGAAACTACTACCAGGTTTTTTGGTTAATATTTGCTGTGTGTATTTTCTACATCCCTTCACTTTCAATCTTTTTAAGATATTTATCTTATAAGTAGTGCATAATCTTATAACCAATGTTTCAAAAATTTAGATAGTATTTTTCAATCCCTTTCATTAATTTTTAATTGACATGTATTAATTGCACATATTAAAGGAGCTCAGTGTGATACTTCCATTCATGTGTTCAGTGTGCACTGATGGAATCCAATCACCCTTTCTCTACTCTCCCCCCACCCTTCCCAATCTCTCTACTAATCACTATTCTACATTCATATCAGCTTGTTTAGCTTTCACATATGAGAGAATATTCAGTACTTGCCTTCTGTCTCTGGCTTATTTCACTTAAGATAATGACTTCCAGTTTCACTGAAAAATGGCAGGATTTCATTTTTGTTATGGCTGAATAATATTCCATTATATATCCACTCCATTTTATATTCATTCATTCATTCATCTGTGGACCAGCATGTAGGCTAATCACCTATCTCAGCTGCTGTGAATACTGATGCAGTAAATATGGCCATGCAGTATCTTTTTGATATGCTGATTTAATTTTCTTTGGATATATACCAAAAAATGGGATGACTTAGTCATATGGTGGATCTCTTTGATTTTTGGAGGATCCTCCACATACTGTTCTTCAAGTGGCTATATTAATTTTCATTCTCACCAACAGTGTAGAAAGGCACACTTTTCTCCACGTTCTCACCAATATTTGTTATTTTTTGTTCATTTAGTAATGGCCATTCTTACAGGAGTGAGATAGTATCTCATTGTTGTTTCCATTTGCATTTCCCTGATGGCAAATGATAACAAGCACTTTTTTATATATCTGTTGGCCATTTATTTTGACAAATGTCTATTCAGATCATTTGTCTGTTTTTAACTTAGATTACCTGTTTTGTTGTTGAGTCTTTTGATTTGCTTAGGTATTTGGATGTTAATCCTCTCTCAGATGAATAGTTGGCAAATATTTTCTCCCATTCTGTAGGTTTTCTCTTCACTCCATTGATTGTTTCCTTTGCTGTAAGAAAGATTTTTAGGTTGGTGTAATTCTGTCAAGTTTTGATATTTTTCCCCCTCTTGTGCTTTTTGGGTTTTATTTGTATATCATTGCTTGTACCAAAGTCTTTTTTACAATTTGTTTTAATTAGTTATACATGACAGTAGAATGTATTTATGCACTGTGATATGTCATACATAGATGGGATATATTTTCTCATTTTTCAAAGTGTATATGTTGCAGAATCATATTGGTCATGTAGTTACATACATACATACAGTAATACATTACACTATTTTTCCCATCCCCACATCCCCTCTCTTCACTTCCCTCTACCTAATTTAAGTTTATGTTATTTTTCCCTAGTGTACCCCTGCCTTATTGTGAATTAGAATCACATATTAGAGAAAACATTTGGCCTTTGGTTTTGTGGTATTGACTTATTTTACGTAGTATGATATTCTCCAACTCCAACCATTTACTGGCAAATGCTATAATTTAACTCTTCTTTAAAGCTGAGTAATAGTCCATTGAGTATATATACCACATTTTCATTATTCATTCATCTATTGAGGGACACCTAAGTTAGTTCCATAGTCTAAGCTATAGTGAATTGTCAAAATGGCCATCCTACCATAAGTGCTATACAGATTTAATGCAATTACTATTAAAATCCCAATGACATTCTCCATAGAAATAGAAAAAGCAATCATGGAATTTATTTGGAAAAATAAGAGACCCAGAATAGCTTAAGCAATCCTTAGCAAGAAAAGTGAAGCAGGAGGCATCATAATACCTGACCTTAAACTATACTACAGAGCTATAGTAACAAAAACAGCATGGTATTGGCACCAAAATAGACTTGTAGACCAATGGTACAGAATAGAGGACACAGAGACAAACCCACACAAATATGGTTATCTCATACTAGACAAGGGTGCCAAAAACATTCACTGGAGAAAAGATAGCCTATTCAACTAATGGTGCTGGCAAAACTGGAAATCCATATATAGCAAAATGAAATTAAACCTCTGTCTCTCACCCTGCACAAAAATCAACTCAAAGTCGATCAAAGATTTAGGCACTAGAACAGAGACCCTGTGCCTAATAGAAGAAAAACTAGGCCCAAATCTGCACCACATCAGCCTAGGTTCTGACTTCCTTAACAAGACTCCTAAAGCACAAGAAGTAAAATCAAGAATCAATAAATGGGATGTACCAATGTCTTTTTCTCCTACATTTTCTTCTAGTAGCTACACAGTTTAAGATCTTACATTTAGGACTTTGAATCATTTTGAGTTGATTTTTGTATAGAGTTAAAGAGAGGTGTCAAGTTTTAATCATTTGCATGTGGATATATAGTTTTCCCAGCACTATTTCCTAAAGAAACTGTCCTTTCACCAATGTGTTTTTGGTGACTTTGTTGAGTAAGTTTGCTGTAGGTACAAAGGTTTCATTATGGGATCTCTATTCTATTGGTCTGTGTGTCTGTTTTATGCCAGTACCATATTGTTTTTGTTCCTATGGCTCTGTAGTGTGTCTTGAGATCAGGTGTTGTAATGCTTCCAGCTTTGTTCTTTTTGCTTAGAATTGATTTGGATATTCAAGGTCTTCTGTGCTTCCATATCTAATTATGTGGAAAAAATCATTGGTATTCTACTACAGATTGCACTGAATCTGTAGGTTGCTTTGGGCAGTATGGAAAATTTAACAATACTAATTCTTCTAATCCATGAGCATAGAAGGTGTTTCCGTGTGTGTGTGTGTGTTGTGTGTGTGTGTGTGTGTGTGTGTGTAATTTCTTCCATCAGTGTTTTGTAATTTTTATTATAGAAGTCTTTAATTTTCTTGGTTAAATTTGTTCCTGGGTAATTTATTTTCTGGTCTTTGTAGTTACCATGAGTGGCACTGCTTTCATGATTACTTTCTTATCAAATTCATATTGATGTGTAGAAAAGCTACTAATTTTGTATGTTTATTTTTCCTGGATTTACTCATCAGTTCTGATAGTGTTTTGGTGAGTATTTTGGTTTTCTATGCACAGAATTGTATTTTCTGCAAATAGGGATAATTTGACTTCTTATTTGTAAGCCTTTCATTTCTTTCTCTTGTGTAATTGCTCTGGCTAAAACGTCTAGTACTATACTGAATAAGAGCAGTGAGAGTAGACAACCCTTTCTTGTTTCTGATCTTAGAGGAAATGCTTTCTCTTTTCTCTATTCCATATGATGTTGACTATGCATTTGCTGAATATAGCCTTTGTTATGTTGATGTACCATCCTTCTATACCAAATTTATTCAGGGTCTTTATTATGAAGGGATGTTGAATTTTGTCAAATGCTTTTCTTCATCTATTTGAATGATTATGTTTGTTTTTCATTCTACTGATGTTGTATCATGTTTATTGATTGGTCCATGTTGTACCTTTCCTATATCCCTGGGCTGAAACCAGTTTGATTATGATGAATGATCTTTTTGATGTGCTGTTGCATATTATTTGCTAGTATTTTGTGCAGAATTTTTTCATCTATTTTCATTAGGGGTACTGGTCTATACATTTCTTTTTTGTTGTATCCTTGCCTAGTTTTGGTAACAGGTTAATGCTGACCTCATAGAATAAATGTATAAGGAATTCTATGAAATAGCTTGAGAAAAACTGATATCAGGTTTTTATTATAAGTTTAATAAAATTCAGAAATGAAGCTATATAGTCCTGGGCTTTTCTTTGCTGGGAGATCTTTTTTTTTTTTTTTTATTGGGGGGGGAGTTGGGGTGGTACAAGGGATTAAAACTTAGGGACACTCGACCACTGAGTCACAACCCCAGTCCTATTTTGTATTTTATTTAGAGACAGGGTCTCACTGAGTTGCTTAGTGCCTCACTTTTGCTGAGGCTGGCTTTGAACTTGTGATCCTCCTGCTTCAGTCTCCTGAGCTGTTGGGATTACAGGCATCTGCCATCCCTCCCAGCTGGGAGACTTTTACTGATTTGATCTCACTACTTGTTAGTAATCTATTCAGGTTTTTCATGTCCTCTTGGCAGGCCATATATGTCCATAAATTTGTCTACTTCTTCTAAAGCTTCCAATTTGTTACTATATAGTTTTTTATAATAATTCTTAATGGTCTTTTATAGTTCTGTGATAAATTGACTATAATGTGTCCTTTTTCATCCCTCACTTTATTTATCTGGGTCTTCTCTCTTTTTTATTTCTTGGGTAGTCTAACTACAGGGTTTTATTGTTGTTGTTTATCTTTTCAAATAACCACTTCTTTGTCTCATTGACCTTTTGTATTTTTAATTTTTTTTGTCTCTTTATCTCTACTCTGATCTTCATTGTTTCTTCTAATTTGGGGCTTGGTTTGTTCTTAAGTTTTAAGTTTTGAAATGTTTTGTTACATGGTCTATTTGACATCTTTTTTTTTTTTTTTTTTTTTTTTTTTTTTTTTGTTATGTAGGCACTTCTTGCTATGATATTCCCTCTTAGTACATGCAGCCTTCACTGCATCCCACAAGTTTTGATACCTTGTATTACCATTTTCATTACTTTAGAGAAAGAGTTTACTTTCCCTTCCAACTTCCTCAGTGACCCACTGTTTAAAGTGTTGTTTATTCTCCATCCATTTGTAAAAAATTGTTTACTTTTACTTTTATTCCACCGTGACCACAACAGATATGGGATATAACTTCAATTCATTTTGCACTTTTTCAGATGTGTTTTGTAGCCTGATATATGGCCTGTTCTGTAAAACAGGATCCATATGTTGGTTAATTGTGTATTCTACAGCTGTTGAATGGAATATTCTACAAAGGTTAAGTTCATTTGATCAATGGTATAGTTTATCTTTGTTTCTTGACTTTTTAAAAAATTTGGTCTGGATGATCGGTCCATTGATGAAAGTTGGTGTCAAGACTGCTCTACTATTATTGTATTGGAACCTATTTTTCTATCCTTCACTTTCAGTCTCTGTGTCTTTAATTGTGAAGTGAGTTTCTTGTAGACAGCATGTTGTTGAGTCTTATTTTTTATTCATTCAGCTTGTGTCTATTTCATTGGAAAATTAAATCTATTTACATTCAAGATTGTTATTGATAGGTAAGGATTTGTTTTATCATTTTGTTGATTTTCTTCTAGTTGTTTAACATTGTTTTGTTTTTCATTCCTCTTCTTGTTTTTCTTTGTGGTTTGATGGTTCGTTGTATTGATGCTTTTTTTTTTAATTTCTCTTTTGTATCTTCTAGTGGAGTGTATACTTTTTTCATGATTTCATGATGGTAGTTCTCTTTCTTTCACCTCTAAATGTAGGACTTTCTTAAGTGTCATATTGTAGAGCTCATCTGGTGGTCATGAATTTCTTTTTTTTTTTTCTTTTTTTTTTTTTTCTCCCTCATTTTGGAAGGTTATTTACTCATTTGTAAAGGATAGCCTTTACTGGGTATAGTAATCTTGTTTATAAGTTTTTTTTTTTTTTCTTTCCAGTATTTGGGATACATCATTACATGCCCTTATGGCCCATCAATTTTCTCTAAGAAATCTGTTATTCAAATAGGGATACCCTTAAATGTGACTTGGTACTTTTCTCTTGCAGATTTTAAAACTCTCTGTCTTGTATTTTTGACAGTTTTGCTATGTTATGGCATGGTGAAGATGATCAATGGTCAAGTCTTTTTGGGGTTCTATAAGCATTTTGAACATGGATGTCCATATCATTCCCTAGAGCAGGGAATTTTTCCATTGTTATTACATCGAGTAGGATTTCTATGCCCTTAACTTTTATTTCTTTACCTTCAGGTATTCCAAAGATGTGGGCTTTTTGTTCATTTGATTTCATCCCAAGGATCTTGAATTTTTCTTTTTACTTTCTTTCTTCCTTTCATGTGTTTTAATATAATATTCCAAAATATCTATCTTCAAGTTCCAATATTCTTTATTCTGCTTCAAATTTTGTCATTGATTGCCTTCAAATGTATTTTTTATTTGGCTTTCAAGCTTTTAATTTCCAATATTTCCATTTGATTCTTTTTAATTCTTTGCTGTGCTTTTGACTGAATTTCTCATTCATACTGCTGTGTTGTGATTTCATATAACTGTATTTTCTTGGGTCTTATTGAGGTTTTTAGTTATCATTCTTTCAAGTTCTTATTAGGCATTTTATTCTAAAACCTATTGTTGTAGATTTATGTTCTTTCTGAGGCATCACATTGCCACCTCATCCCCATATATCTTGTGTTTTCACAGTGATATTTTCACATCTGATGGATCAGATATCTCTACTACTCTTATGGGGTGACCTTCTTTAGTATCAGCTTTCTCCTGAAGATATTTCTTGGGATATCTTATGAAATGTTGACTTTGATTCTAGCTAGGTACCACAGTAGTTTCTCTGTAGCCTTCTTTGGTTTTGAATAGAGTTTGGGCACAATGCGTACTGTATCAGAGACAGATCCATTATCTCTGCAGGCCTGTAGGACTGGGGCACTCTAGCAGTGTAGGCAGGTGTAGGGTACTTACATTGTGGCTACTCCTACAATTGGAGTAGTTGACTATATTAGTTGACAGTAGTTTCCTCAGCACTTCTGAATCCAGATCTGTAAATGGTAAGAGCCTCTGGCACTCCGAAGTGGTGAGGGGCCTGAAGCATTTGCCATTCTCCTACATAGAGAGAGGCAGTGGTAGGAACCACAACACCCTCTTTGGTGCTCAGACCCAGTCCTGATAGTGGAATCTGATCAGACAAGAGGCATTCAGGGTGGGAAATGATAGGTAGGTTGGCAGCAGGAACTATGGTGTTCCTCTCTGTTAATACAATGGTAGTATCCACTTGAGAGCAGGAATTCAGTTGCAGCCAGGCAAAGTAGCATGCAGAACCCCTTAGCTATGTGCACCTGTGGGATGGTGCTGTCTGGGACTTTTCTCTCCCAGAGTCCTTCAGTAGTTATGCATGCCCACGGGTGAACAGGCATGGGACTCACAGCCAGAGCCAGGAAAAGTTGCACTTGACACCCCCACCCCCAGTATATGTGTCTTGAGGTGGCAGCTAGAACCATGGTGCTAGGACCAAGGTCAAGGTCACTTCAACATGTTCTTGAGGGTGGAGCAGCAGTAGAACCTGGTGTTCCTTTGAACACCTTTACAGTAACAATCACTAGTGATTTCTATGGAGGTGAGGTGCAGCTGGAATCTTAAGGGCATTTGCTTTCAGTCTTGGCACCAGGATGAGTCCACTTGTCGCCATGCCCTTAGGCTCAGAGAAAGTGCCCTATCGTCTGTCTGTTTCTCAAGGACAGAGCATTCCACCCTCACCCTGACCATGTTACAACACCTATCCTTTACTCTGTAGTGTCACCAGTAGGCTTAAACAGAGTCACTCTGGTGGGCCTAGTTGGTGACTCTGTGGAATGTCTCTGGAATCCCAGAAATGGGAATATGCAGGGCTTTCTGACCTGCAGAGCAGCCCAAATTCAGACAGTAGCTCACTTCTCAACATGGCTTTCATCTACAGCACCTGGGGGTATACTGGGAGATGAAGTGAGATCTATTTACAAAGCAAGACTACTGTGCAGATTTCAGGTTACTTATCTAAGTGTACTGTAAGAACTGTGAAACTTTTTAGTAGCTAGGATTGTCAGCATCACTTTGTGTTTGTTGGAACTCCTTTGCCCTTATTCCTTCTAAGGGGAAAGTTCCCCTCCCCCGGTTATAGAGCCATATTGGCAGATAATGGTGTATTTTGTTTCTCATACTATGCTGTTTTTCCTGGGTCTTTTATTCTTATAAGGTTTCATTCTCTTGCTGATTGTCAGTGTTCTCTTGTGGTTACTCCCCTCAAAATATAGCTCTATACCTGTTACTTTGGTTCTTCCTTTAGGAGGAAGTGAGTGCTGGGTACCCCTATTCAGCCATCTTGAATCCCCAGATGTATAGATAGACTCTTTAATATATCCCCTCTAAACATTTGTTGTTAATTTAATTTGCTCTATTTACATGACATAAAGCTTTACTTACAGAGTGTGCACTATGTGTTCATTTATCTTTAGACACACATTTGCTTTTATGTTTCTTTATATACTTTCTTGCAACCCCATTCCCTCTAAGTTTATTTTCCTTCTGACTAAATGACTTCTTTTAGTTTTACTTAAAGTGAAGGTATACCAGCAATAAAATTTCTCCTCTTATCATTAGAAAATGTTTTCATTTTATCCTTGATTTTTAAGATTGTGTTGATGATTTGAGAATTCTATAATGTTACTTATATTATTCCTTCAACACCTTAAGAATGCTGTTCAATTTTCTTCTTGCTTCCATTGTCTCTATTAAGAAGTCAATTCTTAATTTTGTTTCTTATCTGAAAGTAATTTAAGCAAGTACTTATATTTTATTATTAAACATTTGTTACTCATTTTTTATTTAAACTTGTTATACAGTTTTTAATCATGGTCAAAGAATGTGATTAATTAAACATCTGCTATTTGTAATTTATGAAAGTTTCCTTTTATAAACATTGTATAACATGCATTTGTGGTTGCTTAATTACCGTGAAAAGAAGTTTTAGACTCCCTCATTGATACAAATATTGAAATGTGTCATTTTCAATTGATTTATTCTAATTTATTTAAAAATTCTATTCTAATGTAAATTTCAAATTTGCCATAATCATATTTCAGACACATTAAAAGTTTTTCCATATTTCTATTTTAATTTCTAGCTTTTGAATATTTGTAGAAATAAATATGTTGCCATCTCCACAATATTGTAATTTTCTAAAATCATTTACTTATTTCTAAAAATATTTTTGTCTAAAATATGCTGTGCTATTATGTCAAAATTTAAAAAAAATATTTTCAAAATATTTAGTAAGAATTATGAAGGAAATATAATACCCTAGAAAAACAAAAACACATTGCTGACATTTTAACTCATTTAAAAAATTACTTAACCGATTTTTGAAATGAAATTGTATATTCTTAAAATTTGTATCTCAGCCTTATAGATTGCCAACAGTGTGAGAAGCATTTAGATTAAGAAATAAGATAACAATGCTGGTTGTCACACTGATGATTACATTTTGTTTTGGATATAGTAAAGGTAAAACTGTATAAAATTAAAAGCAATAGCTATTAGAAAATAATTATAATCTCATCAATATTGCAACTGTTATTCTACAATTAAGAACCAAGTTAATCAACTAAGTTAATACAACTAAGTCACAGGGTGATATATCGTTCAATCAGGTGATCAGATACAGAAATGTACCAAAAATCAGTAGATTTTTAATATATGGGAATGATTATTTAAGTAATATTGTGAAATAAATATGCCTTCAGGTAGAGTGTTTTAGGGGCTTCTAGATATTGGATCATAATGTTGGCAAATAATTTGATGACTTCTCCTATTTGTATACCTTTGATTTCCTTTTATTGCCTAATTACTCTGGCTAATGTTTCAAGGACTATATTGAATAGGATTGATGACTGTGGACAGCCTTGTTTTGTTCCTTCTTTTAGAAGAAATAATTTGTTTTTCTTCATTTAGTATGGTGTTGATTTGGGGTTTGTCATAAATGGCCTTTACAGTATTGATGTAAGTTCCTTTGATTCCCTAGCTTCTTTAGTGTTTCTTTCTTTCTTTCTTTCTTTTTTTTTTTTTTTTTTGCTGCAGGGATTTGAACTCAGGGCCTTGTGCATGTGTGGCAAGCACTCTACCAACTGAGCTATATCCCCAGCCCCTTCTTCAGTGTTTTGTTTTGTTTTTTTAACATGAATGCATATTGGATTTTATCAAAGACCTTTTCTGCATTTATTGAGATTATCATGTGATTTTTGTTGTTATTTCTGTTTAAATGGTGAATTACATTTATTGATTTGCATATGTTGAACCAACCTTGCATTCCTGGAATGAAACCCACTTGAGCATGGTGTTTTTGTTTTAGATGTGTTTTTGAATGAGGTTTGCTAATATTGAGGATTTTTGTATATATGTTCATCAGGAATATTGGTCTGTGGTTTTCTTTCCTTGATGTGTCTTTGTCTGGTTTTGCTATCAGGATTTTACTGGCTTCATAGAATGTATTTGGGAATGTTTCTTCTCTTCATAAAATAATTTGAGAAATACTTGTGTTAATTCTTCTGTAAAGGGCTGGTAGAACTCAGCTGAGAATCCATATGGTCCTGGGCTTTTCTTTTATGGAAGGCATTGAATTGCTGTTTCAATTTCAAATTACTCAATATTGATCAGTTTAGGATTTCTATATCTTTCTTATTCAGTTTGGGTAGGTCATATATGTATAGAAATTTGTCAGTGTTTTCTAGATTTTCCAGTTTTTTTGAGTATCAATTTTCAAAATAGGACTTGAAAATTCTATGAATTTCAGAAGGGTCTGTGGTGATATCTCCATTTTATCTCTGATCTTGTTGATTCGTGTCTTCTCATTCTTTCTTTTGGTTAGTTTGGCTAAGGGTTTGCCAATCTTATTTGATTTTTGAAGAACAATCTGTTAGTTGAATTGATACCGTGTCTTTTTTATTTTCAATTTTCTTAATTTTGGCTCTAATCTTAATTATTACCTATTTTCTACTGATTTGGGGGGTTAGGTTGTTCTTTTTTCTGAGGCCTTGAGTTGGAGCATGAGCTTATTTATTTAGAATCTCTGTAATTTTTCAACATAGGCATTCAGTGCTACAAAATTTCCTTAGAACTGATTAGATACTGTCCCAGAGTTTTTGATATGTTGTATGTCTGTTCTCAGTCATTTCTAAGGATTTGATATCTATTCTCATTTCTTCTTTGATCCATTCTTCATTTAAGAAAGTATTAAATGTTCATGTGTTCATGTGGTTTCTATTATTTTTCTTGCTGTTGATTTCTAGTTTCATTCCATTATGATCTTATAGGATACATGGGCTTATATCATTTATAAAGTTTTTTTGTTTTTGTATTTGCTAAGATTTATGTTGTAGCGGAGAGAGCTGTTATAACAAAAACAACATGGTATTGGCATTAAAATAGAGATAAAGACCAATGAAACAGAATAGAAGACACAGAGAAATCCACATGCTTACAGCCATCTGATATTTGACATAAGTGCCCAAAATATATTTTTGAGAAAAGACAGCCTTTTTAACAAATGGTGTGGTGAAAGCTGCATAGCTATTATGTAGAAAAAATGAAATGAAACCACTATTTCATGCCCTGCACAAAGCTCAAATCAAAATGGATCAAAGACTTAGGAATTAGACCAGACAGATAAGTTACAACTGCTAGAAGAAAATGTAGGGTCAACACTCCACCACATAGGTGCTGGCACCAACTTCCTTAACAAGACCCCAAAAGTACAAGAAATAAAACCATGAATCAATTAGTAACATGCCGTCAAACTAAAAAGGTTCTGCACAGCAAAGAAAATGGTAGAATGTAAAGAGAGAGCTTACAAAATTGGAGAAAATATTGGCCAGCTACTCCTCTCATAGGGGATTAGTAGCCAGACTATACAAAGAACTCAAGAAAACTTAATACCCCAAACAAATAATCTAATCAGTAAATGGGAAAATGACCTAAACAGAAACTTTTCAAAAGAAAAAACACAAAATGGCCAACAAGTAAGAAAAATTGCAATTGGGGAAATGCAAATCAAAACTACACTAAGATTTCATCTTACTTTAGTCTGAATAGCATTGATTAATAATACAAACAACAATAAATTATGGTGAGGTTGTAGGGGAAAAGCCAAGCTTGTGCATTGTTGGTGGGACTGCAGACTAGTACAATTACTCTGGAAAGCAGTGAGGAGATTCTTCATAGAACTAGGGATGGAACTACCATATGACCTAGCTCTCCCACTCCTTGGTATTTTTCCAAAAGATCTAAAGTAGGCATTTTATAGTGACAGTCATCTCATTGTTTATAGCAGCATAATTCACAATAGCTAAATTATGGAATCAACTCAGATTCCTATCATTAGATGAATGGATGAAGAAATTGTGGTAGACACACACACACACACACACACACACACACACACAATGGAGTTCTACTCAGCCATAAAAAGGAATAAAAATATTGCCAATAAATGGATGTAAATGGAGAATATCATACTAAGTGTAATCAGCCAAACTCAAATGTTGAATCTTTCTTTCATATGTGGAAACTAGAGTAAAATAAAGGAAAGTGGGTGAGGGAGGATAGGATAACCTAAAGAATCAATAAAATATAAATTAATAGATGAGTGAAAGGAGGTCTAATAGAGTAAAGGAATGTGAAGGGGAGAAGGGAGGAAAAATGGGGAGGGATCATGAACTGAAATTGATTTCCATGCAGGGATGAGTTTGGACAAACCCAACTACTATATATAACTATAAAGCTCTAATAAAAAGAAAAGAAAGGAAGTAATACTTCAGTGATATACTGAAAAATGTCAATTTCATAATAAGAAATATGTGGGACATTTATAAATAATTACAACAAAATAAATTTCCAGGGAACTTGCAGAAGTCTTGAATAAACTCAAAGACGTATCATCTTCCTGGAGAACAGAAAAGGATAAAATTATAAACTGTCATTTATTTACAAATTAACTTGCTTGCTTAATATCATCTCAAATTTGCCTCATAAGATTTCTTTATTCAGTTTTAAACGCAGAAATTCTAATGATTTTTAAAAGAATGTATAAGAAGATTAATGCCGTTTTCAACAAATAGGTAAATAAATGGATTACTTATCTATTGTTATTAAAATATAGCTTTTGAATATTTAGTAGTCAATACGTAAGACTAAATAGAATATTAACAGACAAGAGGGCTCAGAAACATTGGTTATTACATAGATAAGGATTTTTTAAAATATAAGGATGCAAATAATGATCTTAATTGGTTAACTTTAAAAATAATACTTGAATTAAAATGATGCTATAAAAATAATTCGAATACATAGATAAGTTTCTCTCTAGTTTACATTGCTTAAATCATGAAGTAATAATCACAAAACTAAAATAAAATAGAATAAAAGTTTGGATAAATCCACATTTAAAGATCTAAAAATCATGTTAAATTGCATAGACAATATTTATGCACATCAAAGATGTTGAGCATCTTTAATCTTTAGAGAAATGCAAATCAAAGTCACAGTATGATAATACTTCACACACATTCAGATGACCATTGTAAAATAATAGTAAAGAGTGTTAGCAAGAATGTGGTAAATCTGAACCTTTTTGATTTGCTTGCAGAAATATAAAATGATACTGCCTTTATGTAAAACAGTATGGTGGTTCCTCAAAACATACAAAACTAGTATGTGATGCTATAATTTGACTTTGGGGTATATAACCCCCAACATTTGAAAGCATGTACTTGAATGAACATCTATACACCCATGATCATGGCAGCATTATATATAATAGCCAAATAGTGGAAGCAACCCAATGTCTACCAATGGATGGATGGATATACAAACTGTATGTATGTGTAAGTATAATAGAATATTTAGCCCTAAAAGTTCTGACACATGTGCTACCATATGAAAGAAACTGGATGTGTACTTCACTCAACTATGCCAAGTGGAACCGACCAAAAGACAAATATTATGTAATTCCACTTACATGATAATGTTACATGGTAGTCAAATTCAAAGGCATCTAAAGTAGAATGGTGATTGACAGGAACTGGAGCAAGGGGTAATTATGTATTGTTTGAGGGGCAGAGTTTCAGTCTGGGAAGATGAATAAGTTCTGGAGATGGATGGCAGTAATGGTCACATGACTAACTGAATACACTGAACTCTGCACTAAAAAATGGCTAAAATAGTAAATTTTATATATATTTTACCACAATGAATAAAAGCAAACACACATACTTTCCTTGAAAAAGTTAAAATGCACACAACAACTTAGGAAAACATTTTCTGCAGGAATGCCAAATTAACATTCTTAATACATAATGTATAATAAACATTTAAAAATTTTAAACTTCAACTAAAACACAAGGAAAGAATGTGAATTGATGAAAGAGATGGCAATGAATCACAAAATAGTCAATTTCATTAGGAAATAAATAATAGTTTTAAAACAGGAATGAAATTTTATTCACACTTAAAGTAATTACAATATATTTCACCACAAAAATGTCCACAGTCTTTGATTAACTCATGGCACTTTTAGGGATTTAATTTAGAACAATTGCAGAGATGAAGGAAAAAGTCTATTTCATTGTTATAATTGTCTAAAAAATAATATTAAATGAAAAAATACTAAATTGAGACCAAAAAGACTGGAGAAAATGTAGCAATATGTTGTCATAATCTTGATCTTGGACTTTGGGTGATTTTTTTTTTTTTTTTTTTTGGTAAGTTTTCTGTTTCAAAAAAGGCAACTTAGTTAAAATTAAAAAATGTTACTATGTTGATCATGTATTCAGTTCATAATTTATCTTTCATAAGTATTCTTACATAAAAATGTATTCTTCGTTTTTCTTATTTCACCTCTCCTCCAGGCTTGTTAAATCACGTTGAGTAACTCCTGTGTTTATAGTCAAAGTGAAAAGACAGGAGAATGAAGGGACAGAAGATTAGGATAAGAATGTCACAAGCTCACTGAAGTGACAAAGGACTGAGTCCAGAGCAGGACCTGCTTGGGTAGCTTCTCTTAACTCTGAGCAAAATCAGTAGACTTTATTTTTTCCAGATTTTGTCCTGGGATGAAGAAGTTGACCGTTCATGTTAATAATGATACAGTTTGAATAAGGATATGTTTTAAAACATCAAGATTCTGTTGCACCATAGATTTGGGTCATTCACACATTCACTCATTAATTTAACACATGATTATGAATTACTAGCTATGTGTTGGTGTTTGGGAACAATAACAACATACACAGTGGCCCTCTTTGACCACGTTGCTGAGGATATACTGAGTCCTTCAGTTCTTCTTCAGGTGATACTGGTAGTCCATTCCCACACTATTCAGTGACTATTAGCCTTTGCTTGTACTAATTTAGATGGGCCATCTGCAATCTCTCTTCTTGTTCTGTTTCAATTTCTGGGGGCCATTCCTGCGACTGCCTACAAAGAGCTCCTGTTTTATGATCTCAGTGTCCTGTTGAGTTAGGCTATTCTATATTACATTCTCATCATAAGCTCCAATTCACATAGTATTTATCCAACTAGAAAGAATTTTACAACCCCTATAGTGGCACTTTATGTTAAAATTGCAGTCAATTCATTTGCCCCTACATAAAGTGATTCCCTTGATACCAATAACTTCAATCTTATCAAATATTCATTCAAAGCTCTGCTTTACTCCTCATTTTATCCATCCTCATGACTTTTTCTCAGTTGATCTTTTTGAATGTGCTGTTAGTGTTATTGTAGAACAACGTAACTGGAAACATGTGAGCCCATATAGTCCCAAAAAGCTTCTTCTCAAACTCAGACTTTCTAGTTCCTCCTGAAATATAATGTGTATGTACATACCATACATATCACACATACATACATACCATACACACACACACACACATATGTGCATTTTTTTTTTTTTTTAGCAAAAGATCAGTCCTTAATTTCAAGAGTTTTCTTGGGATAAATACCCATTAATCAGCCTCTGTATTTTACCAGGCACTATACTCCACTGTCACCCAAACCCAAAAATTTTTAAGGACTACAGTTAGAATATAATAAAATGCCTAACACTAGAATATTCTGAGCTTGCTCTTATAAATGGTCTGCTATTATGTGAAAATGTGGATGAAACTTGATATGAATCTTGTTTTCATAAATAGTAATGGTTGAACTTTAATAAATTATTTTACTGTCCAGGTCACAGCATCACCATATATAAAATAACAAAAGTATTAATTATTTTAAAAATTTATTTACTTTTTAATTTTAATTTGTTATATATGACTGCATAATGCATTAAAATTCATATTACACATATAGAGCACAATTTTTCATATCTCAGAGTCACATCATTCATGTCTTCATACATGTACTTAGGGTAATGATGACCATCACATTCCACCATCTTTCCTGCCAATAGCATTAATTATTGATCCAGGTTTTTATATATATTAGATAACAGAATTTTAAACCTAATGCTTGACATGTGCTATGTATTCAGTAAACATTAACATTATTAGCATTTCTGCAAGTTCAAAGGGATTGCTTATGTAATTATGTCCCTTAATTTCTTTCTTCATAAACAATTTGATACATGGTAATTAAATATATTCATGGCTGTGGAATAAGGTAGAAATTATGCTGGTCTGGTCATCATGGGGTGTGTATTTTGGTTTAAGCACTAACAATAATTAGCCCCACCAGAGTAGAGTATCAAATTACTTCTATCATAAATAATTTCCTTTAAAGTAAAATATCTTATTTCTCGAATGATCTATTAGTTTTATTGATAATGGTGGTGTTTGCAGATGTTTTAGAAAGTGTACTGTAAATGTATTTATTATGTAATAATCATCTATTACTATCATTTTTTTCTCATTCTTACTATTCTCATTGAAATCTTTTGTCTTCTGAACCTAAAAATGGTATTACAAGTTGAATATTATCTGGAGTGCTTGGGACCAGAAATGTTTTGGATTTGGATTTTTTTCTGATTTTGGAATATTTGCATATACATAAAGAGGCATGTTGGGGTGGGACCAAGTCTAAACACAAAACTTATATTTTATGCATACCCCATATACACAGTCTGAGGGTAATTTCATACAGCATTTTTAGTGCTTCTGTGTTTTGGCTTTGATCCACCAGATGGGGAGTGGCTCTCTTATAGGAACATGTTGGTGCTCAGAAAGTTTCTAATTTGGAGCATTTTCAATTTTTTGGATTAATGATGCTTAATCTGTAATAAAGCAGATACTCTTCTACCATGCAATTGACTTAACCGAGACCTTTCAAAAGATTCTATTGATATAGCATACACCATATGATTTCCCCTCAAATAAAAGAGAAACTTCTCACTTGCTGTTTGCCTTTTCTCCAAAGCAAAACTACTTTTGTTCCTATTGCCATGACCTTGTGCCCTTCATTTCACTCTAAATGTAACACATGTAATGTTTTTTCACTCTATTGGACTGTTATTCAAGTGGATTGAGTTTCAAAGACTACACATACCACCCTCCCTGGTTCCTGAACCTGATATTTTGCCATGTTTCCTTCCCTCAATATAATGACACTTTCTGAACATATCCACACCCTCCCTCTGCCCTGGGTTTCACGCAGGCCAGTACATCCTCATTTTAAGAGAGGGGCCATGTCATTCTTAGGAGCACATCTCTTTGCAGAAACTTGACCCTTAATTATTACCGATCGCCTGTTTGTCTGGAGCTGGTCTGTGCTCTGCTCGCCTGCTGTCCTTCTCCACATTGTGTCATTATCATTTGCAGACCCACACCTACCTATTTGTCCTGCTCGCCAGCCATTAACTTGCCTGCCGCTACCTGTCGCGCACTACTTCGCAGCTGTTATTTCACTGCCAGTCTCAGACCCAGAAAGCCACTCTTGAATTCATCTGCCAGCCTCAGTCTGGGCCCTTGCCCAGGCTGAGGAGAATGAGCGGACAGGAATTAGATGGCCTGCCACATGCTATCAAAGGTATCACATTCTCCCCATGTCCCAGGCTAACCTGAAATACCAGTGTGAAGCTTTTATGTCTCTAACAAATACAATCTTGGGTCATCTGAGAGTTTGCATAATTTAGAAAGTATAAGAACATATATTCAAAAAATTTGAACAGGGTAATAGAGTAAGAACTGCTAGAACCTAGATAATAAATCAAAATGAAAACTCCCCAGAATTACTTACAGTATGCTTGTTAACTCTTAGGAAAGTTTCAGAAAACTCTGGAAATCTGATAAACTTTATAGAGCCGAATCCTATTTCTGTACATATTCCTATAGAATATATGTGTGTCATAATGGTAGAACAGGCTTACTCCAAACTTGCCGGTCTTTACTCAGATTGAAATGCTCATTGTTCTTTATCTATAAAACCCCTCACCTTTCAAGTACAATACTTTATTTACCACTTTCATGGAACCTCTGGTTAGGTCAGCCTCCTGTAGTTGATTGAAGCAAATACTAAACAGACACTAGGCTTAATTTAGAGAATATGGAATTTAATTCAGGCTTATCACTCATCAAGTAACTCTGAGTAAGCCACACATTTCCTGATGCTCCTTTTCTTCACGTGTATATTGGGAATGATATTGAAGAGTTGCTATGAAGATTCAATCTGTTACTTTATAATGATGTTCAGTCAACTACAATGATAGGGACATGCATGGTAATATTTCCTCCAGATGTGCTGGTTCTTTTATTCTTGCATGTAGAATTAGGGGGAAATTTGGTAACTACATGTTGGGAAAAGGTGCAATGAGAGCTAACAGTGGAAACCAGTCACTGATCTGGGTTCTCTATGTGTGAAATACTTCAACAACCCTAAGAAGTGTTATTGCACCCATTTTATAGACGAGGAAACTGACACAAAAGAGGTTAATGACCTAGCCAAGAACATACAGCTAAAAGCTGGTGGAGCCAAGACAATGCAGGCTGTCTCTGGAGCTTACATTCTTACCTCTCATAATGCTCTGGGTGGTGGTGGGGCATTTGGTCTACTCCTTTAATTTCATTCATGTAAAAGAAAAATTCTCCTGAAACATACTAGGTCATCATAGCTTCTCTGGATCTCCTGGGAGCTGGCACTGAGCAGAAGCAGCAATAAAGGATGCTTTGCTAGTCTTTTCAGCCACTGCTCCCTCAGATTATGAATCAGTCCTTCCCTGCATCCTACGGGGCCTTTCAGGGCCACTCTCCTGAGGGCAAGTGTCTGGCCACCCCATCAGTCAATGCTCTCAGGCGTTTTATCTCCATTTTATTTCATCTTGGATGTGAGAATGTCTGACGTTTTACAGAATCTTCCAGCAAGAAAGCTCTCCATTATCAGGGTTGTAGGCCTGGCTATTCCAACAAATCAATTTACATTAGGGTGTGTCTGTGATCTGCTCCCCAGAAGTGAGGTTTCCCTGGGATGGCATACTTGGAATTTCCTGGAATTAAGGTGCACTTTCTGCCCATAACTAACATGAGCTAATGTACTTGGTATACAGGGTAACTCCTGAGATGACACCCTGGTTAGGGTGTTTGGCAGTAGGATGTTTTCACAAATAACACCACTGCCAAAATTTCTGGCTGTTTTCTCTGACTTGATAACCACCTTACACCCTTTCTGATTCTTTTGTTCCAGCTGTAACTATGCCTGTAGTTGCCTTCCCATAGGCCTGAGATTCCTCTCTCTCTCTCTGTTTTTCTGGTTAGAGTAAATAATCTCCATATCCAAGACCCATCTGAGAAGATTATGGTTAGTTTTTTATTAGTTTTTTTTGGGGGGAGGGGTACTGTGGATTGAACACAAGGGCACTTATTTATTAATAATAATAAATGAGCCACATCCTCATTTATTATTATTATTATTATTAGTAGTAGTAGTAGTAGTAGTAGTATTTGTATTTAGAGACAGGGTCTCACTGAGTTGCTTAGCGCCTCACCAAATTGCTGAAGCTGGCTTTGATTTTGTGATCCTCCTGCCTCAGCTTCCTATGCCACTGGGATTACAGGTGTGTGCCACTATACCCAGCTGCTTTTTTCTTAAAAAGAAAAAAAAAAAATCTTGCCAGCTGATTGGGTCCAACACAAATGAAGAGATTCTAGCCTCTCCTGGGTTAAAAATCTACTGCTACCTCAGATAAAACTGAAAAAGATATAGTAGCTCCCAGTTGGGCCCTGCAAGTAGATCCTTTCAATTCTGCAAGGTCATCCCTGCCAGTACACCAAAGAAAATGTATTTTATGGATGCAGATTAGGTAATTAGTGTCCACTGGGTACACCAAACCTTGTTCCCAAGTACATTTGACAGGATTATCATCGATTTTCCTTGTATGGGTGTAGCTATATAAGGAAATGTAGCAGGTCCTGCTTGTCAGATAGGATAGTGTACATTGTCAAAACAAAGGCTCTTAAAATCTCAGTGGATGAGAACCACATGGGTTGATCATTATACATACCACAACTCCCTCATGTTATGGGCGAGGGACATGCAGGTCTTCTGAATGTTCTCGGTGTTATCAATGCAAAGACCCGGATGATGGATGGTCCTTCTCAATGTGATCCACACACCAAGGGGAAGGGCCACTCCTACATTGGCTCTTTAAACTTGCACCTGTAAACCACACATCACTTTTACTCACCATTTCTTAGATATATTCTTCAGTACCTTATAATATTAACACCCTTAGTCAGCAAGAATTCAGAAACAATTATGTATGAATTAATGCCATTCAAGGAAAAAAAGGGATTTCATTTGCTATCTGAAATTTAAGCATTGCAAAAAAATAATATGTATTGGTTGGGAAAATTGCCAAAGAAAATGGGTAAGAATGTTTGAAAATTGGGAGCATTTTGCAAAAATTTCCAGAACATTGAATCTGTTTTATGTAGCATTTACACACATTTCATATTTATAGAAAAAGATCAGGATTCTAATAGAGACATAATGGGTGCATGAAGCCTTCAATTTTAACTTTACATGTTGCCTGATAGAACAGTTTTTACAGTGCTCGTATATTATGTGTATAATTTTCAAAGAGAAAGAAAATGTGTGAGTGGCAAAGAGAAGAAACTCTGTATTATCTCACCTCATTAAATATGTCTTGATATACATCCAAAGTACATCAGTCTGATGTGTGACCTTTAGCCTTTCCCTCTTTGATTCTGGGATGTAGCTCACCTTCCTCTTCTGTTTAAAAGCAATCTGTTAATGCTGGCAGCCCTATTCCTTTCTGTCCTTTTCAGTAGCAGTTCAGAAATTTGCCACTCACTTCTGTCTCTCTCCCTCGATCTTCTTCCTTATGGTATGGTCATTTTCTGAAATTTAAACTTACCAACCATGTCCTAGACTTTCCCTCTACCCTTATTTTATTTAGTGAAAGACAAAGCGTAGTAAATTGCATGCTGCTACCTGTAGCTACTCTGATAGTGGTACATGTCACTTCACATACTTCATTAGCTAAAGCAAGTCATATGGTCACGCATAATGTCACAATGCTCAAGTCGTATGTGCCATTGGGGAAAAAAAAGATGATAAACAACATGAATCATATGTGTATCTTCCCAGACACCTAGGTCAACTATTTATCTTTAAATGGTGTTATTCAGAGAGACATGTAGTATTTTTTTAATTTTTTATTCTAATTTGTTATATATGAACGCAGAATACATTATAATTCATATTACACATATAGAGCACAATTTTTCATATCTCTGGTTGTATACAAAGTATATTCACACCATTCGTGTCTTCATATGTGTACGTAGGGTAATGATAACCATCTCATTCCACCAGCTTTTTTACCCCTTTCTGCTTTTAGTTTAAAAACTAAAGATACCAAGAAACTTTGAGAGACATATAGTATTTGAATAATCTTATCCAATACTTATCTTTTAGTGTTTTCCTTATTTAATTAACCAGTTTCCAAAATATTAAATAAAACCAGTGTAGTGGAGATTCTTGTTCTATTCTTGATTTTAACAAAAAATAATTGGATGAATGTTATTTTGGGATGTTGTTGTTTTTTTTTTTTTTTTTTTTTTTAATAAATGATGGATATCAAGATACCAAATTTTCCTTCTGTTTTTAGTTTAGTATTTTTGTCCTCAATAAATAAATTCTTTATTCATGATTTTGGTGGTAGGTATGTTATGTGAATTTTTTGGTGGGGAATTACATGAATATATTTTCTAATATAAACCCATTTTGCAAATATGAAGCAAATCCGACCTGATCAGGAGACTTAATCATTTTATATATTCCTGGATTTGATTTGCTTATGATGATTCATTGAGAATTTTTTTCTTTTTTGGCACTTATGTACGTGAGCTCTATGGGTCTACAATTTTCTTTTTTGCCCTCTCCTATCTTTTTAAAGCATATATCAAGATTATAATAGCCTCATAAAATAAGTTAGGAAATAGTCTCTTATTTGACTCACAGAATATTTTTTAAAAATTGGAATTACATATTCCCAGAATGTATGTATAACTGATTTACAACACTCTCTGGACTCCTTGTTTTCCTTGCAGGAATAAATTTAACTGTAGACTATTTATGCAATAAATAAAACAATTCATGTTTAATATTTCCTCTTTTAATTAAATTTTTTCCTGTTTCATTGAGGTATAATTTGCATAAAGTGCACAAATCTCCAGATTATCACTTGACAGGTATTTTTAATGTGTCCACAGGTGTCACTGCTACTCATATCAGGATGTGGAGTGTTCTCAGCACTCTTGCACACTCCCTTACACCCATTCTCATTTGCTCCTTTTTCTTCAAGGGATAGCTCAATCTGACTTCTGGAACTAAAGTTTAAATTTGCCTGTAACTGAACTTCATATAAATTGAATTGTGGAGCATGTACTTGGTATATCTGACTTCTTTTGTTCACTGCGGAATCTGTGTGACTTACATGTGTTGCCTCTTATTGCTATTTGTTCATTTTCTCTTCATTAAGTTATTTCATTGCATGGATATACCATATTTTATTGATGTATTCCATAGTTGTCAGACATTGTATGGAAATACTATAATTTATTGATGTCTTCTGTAGTTGTTGGGCATTTGGATTGTTTCCAATTTCTTGAATCAGCTTTGATTGGAAATGGTTTCAGGAACTTGTTCAATTTGTTGGACAAGTTAATTGTCATAAAATTGTTCACAATGTTGTCTTATATTTGTAATCATACTGCATGTGTAGTTTCTGCCCCTATTTTTATAACTAATATTACTTATTATACATCCACTGGTATTTTTTCTTACTTAATTATGGCAGAAATCAGTCAGTTTTAATGGTAAATCTGTGACTCCCAAAAGCCCAACAATAAGGGTTATTCCTTTAGTTTGGCTAAAACAGGAGTTAAATCTCAAACACTTGAAAAACTGAGCTGCTTATAGTCTTATTTTAAGACTTATTTAAGGCTTATATGTAAGCTTTTCTAGAGTAACGAGGGGAAATTGCTTATAGTTGTTTAAGTTAAACACTATTTTCTTGGCTTTTCACAATGGGAACGTTCTGATTGAGTGTGACATCATATCTTTACAACTAGAAAAATAAATTGTGAGCAACTCTAAGAAATGGTCACAAATTCCATTCCTGTTATGTGTGTCCCTTTGCAATGTGACTGCCACTCCCCCTCTTTGAGAAGGGGAATCAATTTCACAGTCCTTGAATCTGTAAGCAACTTGCTGTGGTCAATAGAACATTAGCAGACATGATGCACATGGAGGCTTGGGAAGTACTTGTATGTAAGGCTTTTCGTTTTCTGTTCCTTCAAACGTTTCTGCTACTATCACAATGAGCCTAGGGTAGACTCCCATAGCTGTCAATCCAACTGACATCAAACTATCTGCTAGATGGCAAGGCCAAGTTAGACCATACAGCTCCATCCAACCTGGTCCAGACTAGAAAATCTACCCAGTAAATCCATGGAAATATAAGTAAAAGATTGCAGATGGCTACATATGCTTAACTAATTTTTTTCTTGTGCACTTTTGCTTTTTTTGTCCCCCCTCCTTCTAATTTCTCAGGAATTTACAGGGGGTAGTAAAACTCTTGGTACCTAATTCACATATCAGATGTTCTCAGGATTGATAGTACTGAATTTTAAAAACTGAGATATATGTCCATCCATTGTCTGCCCTTGCAAATTACAGCCACAGTCTCTTAATATGGAGCAGAGGTGCTCATCTTAGATTATCCATGTTGGGTCATGACTTATATTACAAAGTAGGAGTTGTTCTATGGTGAAAAAATTATCCAGGAATAATGACCAAAATGATATGCTGCAACATCATAATTAAAAAACTAAAATCAGTCCTTATAAGATATGAAGTCAGTCATTGAAGAATTTTTTTGAAAACAGGTTGATTGCATGTTTTAATAGCATGTCTGAATAGTCTAACTCACCATGTTACATCTATTTAGAAAATATTTTTCTAAATTCTCAAAAGTTCTTACTTATTAGCTAGTTTCACAATAAAATTTGTTTTTAATTAAAAGTAACTTTGTGGGCTGGGGTTGTGGCTCCAGTGGTAGAGTGCTCGCCTAGCACGTGTGAGGCCCTGGGTTCGATCCTCAGCACCACATAAAAATAAATAGATAAAATAAAGGCATTGTGTCCACTACAACTAAAAAAAAATTAAAAATGCCTTTGTAAGAATATAATAATTAAGAAGGGACTAGGGCATTTTGACAAAAGGTGCAAAGTCTATTGCTAGAATGTGCTCATGGGAGAGAAATTAGAAGAAATTAGGAAGAGGAAGATTTGAGTTTGTCTCTGAAGGCCTGACAAGAAACCCCATAGGAACATTTCTCTTATTTTTAATATTGTAGCTTTGTTTTCTGTAAGTTACTATGTTTGCAGGTAAACATATTATTAGATATAATAACTTACAGAGAACAAAACCACAATTGGCTAGTTGTTTCCCGACCAGGTTTTCCATTTTAAAGATCCAAATGGAAGGCTAGAAGTGCCTGTTGGATTAGAGCACTTCTCATCTAAAATGAGATACCCTATGGGGCAGAACTGACCACAGACATGATTGCATAAATATATACACATATTCATATGCAATTAGGCAGCTAAATTCAGCAATCTCATTGCTTCTGTAGTTTAACTAAAATCCCTGTTTTCCAAACCCAACAGATTGGTCAGGAAAAACTTTCATCAATGGGCTAAACTTTTAGGGCATTAATATAGAGTTTAGAATCTCATTTTGTTTGTACCCCCTGAAAAGAAAGAGCACAGGAAATTACTCAGTGTTTCTAATGGGACAGATCATTTTGATTAAAGAATTAAATGGATGAGGTGCATGAAAACAGAAAAGAGAAGGGCCAAGGAGGGATTATAGGATAAGGTGTGCTGCTACTTTAAAATTATGCATGCAGGATACCATCCAGGCCCCTCCCACACTTGAAGTTACCAGTTGAAAGCTAGAGGAGCTCAGTTCCTGGAGGGCCAGCGAGCAGACGGCAATGTGACTCTCAGGTAACCAAGTGTTTGCTGTGCAGAATACTTTACCTGGGCACCCAAGTCTTCCTTCCAGCATTCCTGATGCTGTGGCCTATTTCCTAAGAGCAACCTGGTTTACGGTAGTGTTGCCAGGCAACCAGGGACAGTGGTCTTGTTGAAGAGCCATTTGTCACACTCAGTGGACTGGTTGAAATGCAATAAAGAAATGGTAACTCAGCTTATTTATCAATACAATTACTTACACAGTATTAGGAATCCATATTTAACCTACAAATATGTAGTCATATGAGGAAACACTAACACAAATGTTTGCTAAATATTAAGGCATAGGACAGACAGATGGTGTTAGATTTCTAATCAGCTTTACTGTAGGCTTAAAGTTGCTGCACATGCTGGGATAAGGGGAAGGGCCCAAAGTGCTTTGCCAGCTTTATTTTGGGCATCTGCAAGGTAGCTTTGGGTTACAACATACAGTGCATGTGTAAGGAAAATAATACAATTCTTTACCTCATTAAATACAGTAGACAGTGCTAATGTCCCAGGGGTGGAGTAACAACCTAAAGTTGCTGTATGTTCAAACATATTGTTAATGATTGCGTATGAACAAACTGGTTGTCCTGTGGACTTTTGAAGTCCCTGATTTGCTCAATAAAATCTAGATATTTATCAAAGGAATGACTATTTTATTCTATGCAATGTGATTCAAACAATGTTTTTGGAGAAGTTCAGTGTTTCCCATCAGGGGCACAAAATCCTTATGCTTAGGATGACATAGAGTTTTAAAGACTCAGCAGATTGCAACTTGACATGCTCTGTTTTTGATTCGTAGACACCAGCTCCTCCTCATGTCTTGGCCATCACTAAGAACATCTTTAGTATTATCTCTGTGTGAAAACGTGCCTGCTGTTTGCCCAAGATGGAGGAATATCTCAATGTTACTTAAAGGAACCTGCTTCAAAGTGTTGCTGGCAAGCGGAGAGGGCCTGATTATTTATTTAGGAATGCCTTATCAAGAGAAGAATGCTTTTTTGTAAACATGAATTGCCTGGCTCTTTCATTGGGCTTTGGTTTCTTGTTTCAGGTTATTGAAACATTGATCTTTGCCTATTTTGCTTCAATATCCTTGGCTGACTCCCGGGGTCTTTTCCCAAGGCTGGAGAATGTGGGAGCTTTCAAGAAGGTTTCACTTGTGCCAACCCAAGCAGTGTGCGGACTCCCAGACCAAAGCACTTTCTGTCACAGCTCTGTGGATGCTGAGAGTATTCGGTTCTGCGCCCAGCGGTTTTGCATTCAGGGTTGCCCCTACCGATCTTCCTCCCCTATGTATACCGCCCTTTTCTCAGCAGGCCTCAGGAGCTGTCTCATCCCAGACAAGAATGATCTGCATCCTCACTCCCAGAGCAACTCCACAAGTTTTATTTTTGGAAATCACAAGAATTGCTATTCTTCTTCTCCGTCTCCAAGGCTGGTGGAAGCATTTACATTCACTGTGTGGCTGAAACCTGAGCGAGAAGGTGTAATGTAAGTAGTAGTGTGTTTTCCGTTTTCCTAGGACCCTGCAAAATCAGTAGCAGTGGAAATGATTGCAACCTAAAGTCCAAACTAGAAATGAAGACTAACACCATGGGATTCACATGATGGAAGGAAAACTACTATATTAATCTCTATTCCAAGTTTACAGTCCAAATATTCTCTCTAAATTGTTTGCTCTATTCTATGGATGAAGTGGACTATGAAAAGCAAATGTGTTAAAATGGTTTCAAGGCAGGCAGGTAGGCATTTTTACACCTGAATTGCTTATTTCTGGGCAGGTTAGCTCTACCTTTGGTCTTAGCCTTTGGAGGCTTTGTGATGCTCAGCGTGAGATTTAAGGCATGGCCCCACTACAAATAATTGATATTTTTTAAGTCTTGGTCTAATTTATATAAATAAAGTATGCCTAGTAGGCTATGAAATTTTTATCAGGCAGACAGCAGCATTCTGAGGACTTAGGACTATTTTATTCTTTCTTATTTTCCTAAGAAGGGTGTTTGACTCAAGGATGTTCAGTAATATGAGTTGAAGATACGAATAACACTTCATCTCTGAAAGGATATAGCTTTTGGCCTTTTACTTCATGCTGTTTTCATTTTCCAATTAGTTAAGAAATTTCTGGGTAAGTGTAAGAGATTGTAAAAGCTTTTCATTCTAGCAGCAGTGCTTTCAAAAGAAGTGCGAGTAAGACTTCTTTACTACTAACTTTTGTTAGTTTATTTAATCACCTGTTTTTCATTCTGTAATCTTTTCTCAATTGATAAGTGATGTTTCCCTTAAATAGAGCCAATGTACTTTTAATAAGTAGAATAGTTATAAGCCTTTTTTTTTTCTTACTTTGTGCGAAAGTAATGGCTGAATATCTAAAAACTTGGGAAAGAAACCATAAGTCTTATAGTCTCATAAGCAAATATAACTTAAATGTCTTGAGTGTTTAGTATTAATTTGTTAAATGAAAGTTTGCATTTTTCATTTTGTTTTAAATTTGCAGAGGAAATAATCACAAACCATTATCCTTCTTTCTATAGCTCCTCTAGAAGAAAAGCTTGCTTTAATATTATTAGAAAGTCCAGTAAATCCACAATACTCTTATTTATGTAACTAGCATCCAAACAGTCTTAAAATGTGCTCTCTTAAAAAAAATGGGGCTAGGATAAAATAATTTTTCTACGTTTAAATGGGAATATTTTTACCAGATCCAACTTCTATTGGCATTGTTTAGTATAAATGAGACAGGGGTATTTATAGAGGTGGTAGCATGGTTTATGGTTTTGAGAGTTTCTTGCTTTTATCAAGGTCGTTTTCATTCTCAAAACTAAAATACCAATGGGAATTGGGGGAATTTCGGGGTGTTTGCACTAGATAAGTAAAACAAACAAAACATGGATTATCCAATTATTGTTTATCCAGGAGCAGAATAAATCCAGTTCCTAAATATTTTGCTACCTGCCTTCCTCTCACATTTATTATCTACCAAAGCTAGTATGTTTACAAGCAAACAAAATAGCAAGGAAGATAATCAATAACATATTAAGAAATGCATTTTCAGTAAGCTTGGGGAAATAAGTCTGCATTTGGCAAATACATTCTTGAGTAATGATCAAATTCTCACTTGTAGATTTAAACTCAAGAAAAATGAACAGAGGCAAACTCTTCTTCGATTGTTTAAGACCTGGAGGCAGGGGATGCAGAGACACTCTTTCATTCCAGAGAATTAGAAGTATCCACCTATCAAAGAGTTGAAAAAGAATTTGCAGTATTTATATAAAAGCTTTATGTCCACTAAAATTATTTTCCCAAACTAAAAATGTACTTGCTCTCATATCTTTATTATCAGAGCTCTGTACATAATGAATTATTAGTATCAGTAAAGAAGTGACTATTGGTCTTCTCCAATCTTGTATCTCCCAAATCTCCAAAAAGATAGATGTAAATGAGAAGACATGATTCGTAAAAGATGTACCCTTTAAGGAAAGTTTTAAAACAAACTTAACAGTAATTCTTGGTTGGTCTTATATCACCTTGCCTCTTGGATGCTTATAGAATTGATCCTTCTTGAGGGTCTATGTATACCAAGTATGCTTCTACCCCTAGCATACTAGTGATCTAATGGAGAACATAAATTGGTCCTTGCTTTTACTTAGCATAGCAAGTTAAGTGAGCACAAAGGGAGGACCCTTACATGACCTTGAGCCGAGGAACAGGGTTCCAGGATCAGGCATAATTGTAAAGATGCCAGGCTGAGTAGGCAATAGTCAGATGAAGAAAGAGACTCAGGATTTCAGAGCTGTGACACTGAAGTTAAGTATAGAAGTGACTTTTGTAAGTAATTTGGTAATTGATCTAACACAATACCTAGACATTTTCCAAAAAATCTTCTATTAAAATACTTTACTTTAGTCTTATAATACCGGCCATTCTCCCCAAAACATTAACATTCTCTCAATGCCTCAGTTGGGTTGTATGTCATGGAGAGGTAGTCAGACATCTTATAGGAACTGGCTTTGGCTTCTGGCCAGTTGATGATGGGGTAAGTAGAGACTATAGCTGTCCATTTTCCATTTCATCATGGGAATTAAAATAGAGCGATTCTGACTTCAGGGCTAACAATTTCGAGCTTTTCGTGGACACTGAATTCTCTTTACATAAAAAAAAAAAAAAGAGGAAAAAAAAAAAAAAAAAAAGGATTTGCACTGGTGACTCAATACCCAAGTGGGATGTAGTGTGTTGTACCACTTCCTATAAAAGAAATAGCAGAGGAACTAATGAGCCAATAGGCTAAATGTTAGTTTTGCAGAATGATTCAACCACTTTAGTTTCCATCATGAATCTCTAATGAAGGGTGTTGAGGCTCTGGGGAATATATTGTAAATAAGAAAAATATTTTTTCTTGAAATAAAATGGCTTCTTCATTGGAATAAACCTTGCTTTGAATATAATGACATACAGGCACTCGCTCATAGTGTACCATTTTGAATGGAATTTGGGGTCACATTAATACCACCGTAACTGCATAATGCCTTAGCATGTCTTTTTGGTTAGATGCTGACCTTTTCTCTCCTTTCTGGTTGCTTCCTAAGGTGCGTTATAGAAAAGACGGGGGATGGGCAGATTGTGTTCAAGCTTACAATATCTAGGAAAGAGACCATGTTTTATTATCGCACAGTAAGTGGTTTGCAGCCTCCAATAAAAGTAATGACACTGGGGAGAATTCTTTCGAAGAAATGGATTCATCTTAGTGTGCAGGTGAGTTAAATAAAAAACATTTAACATTTGGTTAAACACAAGGATCTCTCTTCCTTTTTCTCTCACAAAATGGCTTCTACTCACAAAATCAAAAGCAGTCATCTTTTAGATTTCAGGTATGTATAAATGACAACCAAAGAAGAAAAATACTTCAATAACCTAATGATGTAGCCTCTTGATAAACTAGCAGAACTCCCTACCAAAAACAAAAACAAAAAAGCCTGCTGTAAAAACTTCCCCAGAAGCTTAAGGACAATCTTCTTTGTGGTAAAAATATATTCAGTAAATATTGCTTGGTTTGATTAGTATATTTTATTTTGCTGAAAAACATGTAGAAACTCTTGGCATCTATTATTAATTTTATTAGTCATGTCAGTGTAAAAGCGCTTGCCTGATTCTTACAGCTGTCTTTCTCAGATAGCATCTGATGATGTGAATAAAATTTGGCTGCTACATTAAAATGGTGACCTTAGAACAAATGAACTTTACACTTGAGGCACTAAAATGGTGTTATATTATTATTTTAGTTGTCAGCCACAGTTTGTATGAGCCTTAGAAACTGTTAAAGGCTGAGAGAGCTGTGAGGTGGTTGGTATTTACAGTCTCTGGAATAGAGGCACAATATTTCCATTTGTTTCTTAAGGATGCTGGAGAGGCTTGGTACTGCCAAAGCCACCTTTGCCTTTTAAACCAGAGATGTTGTCTACAATAGTTCCTGGTACGTTCTTCCACCAGCACCCACCCACTGGTCCACGCACACCCCACTTATATTAGAGGACTTTTGCAACCTTGTTAATTTTATGAAATTTATTTCTGATTTTTCATATGTATGTTTTCCTTGAACCAGGTAGTGAGAAGACTTCCCCAGAGGGTCTTGAGCATCATTATTTGACTTTTAAGTATTAGTTCAACATAGATATCATTCTTCACTATTTAAATATACTTTGCACACATCTTTGTTTTGTCTGATTATAACTGAAAATCTTCTATGTATTGGAATAACAGTACATTAAAATACTTAGGAAGAATGTGTAAAATATAATAAATGTAGAAAGGTAACTATGATTGATATTAAGAAGGCATGGGCAAAGTAATATTCAATCAGCATGGTACACCATATATACTTAGAGATTTTAGTTAGGATATGAGTTAAGTGTATGCAGTTGGCAGGAAGCAACATTTACATGCCAGCAGGGTTAAAAAGACAAACAAAGGGTAGATCATGTCTGACATCAGGCCCTGCCTGTAGCACATGACAATTTCAGGTCCACCTCCCAGTTGTTTTGGGGTTAACAAATAGGATACTCATTGTATATTATATATATATCTGTGTCCTGAAGTTGTCTGTCCATTCATTGCATTGACCAGTGCAACAGAATCATAATTTAATGTTAAAAATATGGAAATAGAAACTGCTAAAGAGAGGAACTCTGCAGAAGATGCCAAAAAGAGAGGGGCATGGTGGTGCACGCCTGTAATCCCAGCAGCTCAGGAGGCTGAGGTAGGAGGTTAGCAAGTTCAAAGCCAGCCACAGCAAAAGTGAGGCCCTAAGCAAGTCATTGAGACCCTGTCTCTAAATAAAATACAAAGTAGGGCTGAGGATGTGACACAGTGGTTGAATACCCTGGATTCAATCCCCAGTACCCCTCTGCCCCCCTCTAAAAAAAGATGCCAAAAAGACGTTTGTTGCATAGATTTGTGTCAACAATGATTTAAAAAAAAAAAAAAAAAAGCTTTTAAATTGTCTTTGTTTTGCTTTATGTATAAAACTTTGTCTGGTTTTGGCAAGCAATATTACATTAAAATCCTTACAAAGAAAGTTTAAAATATAAATGCAAAGAGGTATCCATGGCTGAATTCCTCTCTTGAGAGTAAAATGCTCTTAGAGTGCCTATTGAAATCTGGATTATCATTTCAATACATGTCAAATATGACTTATTTCCCAGTTTAGGCAAAATTTCTTTATAAATTTCAAATCTTCTCATTCTTTGAAGAAAAGGTGAACATACTTATGATTTAATGAGCCTACTTTATTTCATAACTGTGAGAAAACATCCTTTCCAATTTGTACTTATTTTTTGCATAAATTTTAAACCATTCTATATCGGTTAATAAAATTACAGAACCAATCAATTGTAAATCTTTAGAAAAGACATTCAGATAAGTCATTTATTCATCTGGTACTTTATTGAATATTTTAGGGGTACCCAGCATCATGAGACTCTGGGTTCATTCAAGTGGAAACTAAAGAATAATTATTTAAACTGGAAATTGGCATAGGGTTCCTTTACACTGGACACCACTCTGAATGCATTTGAGATATTATGAAATTTATAAGAATCCATATTATTGAATTAATAAGGAATGTCCTTAAAAGCTGATGTGAGAAATAGTGAGAGGAACAGGGATTAGTAATTGAGAAATGCAGTTCAAGTAATGCTACTCTGTAGTTTCAAAAAAAAAATCACTTGACTCAGTTTCCCCATTTTTATAAGGAGATGATTGTACTAGATGAACAAAATGAGGGCCCACACGACGAAAAAGTAAGAGGAATGTTCATGATGCACATGTAATTAGAATGTGGAAAGTTGC
Organism: Tamias sibiricus; assembly: GCA_025594165.1. NCBI lineage: Eukaryota > Metazoa > Chordata > Mammalia > Rodentia > Sciuridae > Tamias > Tamias sibiricus. Next base: position 48,705,219 of record CM046669.1, on the reverse strand, counting down.
TGAGATGGTGAATGACAGAGCCAGCTGCCATAATTAATGATCAGGCTCCTGCTTTTTTCTGTTTTCCCATGCCACCTAGTATTTATACAAAAACAATATTTGGTTGGTTTTTATGGGCAGGATAGAGACAAATGCAACTTGTTACTCTTTTATTATATAATTGCAAAGAGCGTTTTCAGCAAAAAAAGTTTTAAAATAAAATGTAACGTACTGTTGCATTATGATATAATGTCTCCAAACTGTTTAATATGGGGATTAAGAACTTCTGTCATGTGAGGTGCAGGATAGAACCTACATATAATGACCTGGTTTTATCAAGTGTCCAATTAGCAATTCTATACTTAACATGTGTATATATTTACCCACCCCTGCTTCCCTAGTTGATGAATTTATACAGTGTTTTGATGCATGTTTAAAAAAACAAACAACAACTACAAAAAAAAAAACCCTATACCTCTGCTCATGGAATGGTCCAGAAATCAAAATTTAACTTATGAATGCCTGGTTACGTAAGATTATTAAAGGAGTCTAATCTTATGCCATACCTCAAATAGTTCACTTAGTATCAGCTTCCCAGCAATAAAATTGAAATTCTTATTCCCCAAAATCAGAAAAAAAAAAAGGAAATGGCTTTAAATAATTAAATCTCGGGGCAAAAATATGTCAGGAAGAGCCAGACATATTGAACATCAGAGATCCAATTTCCTAAACAAACAAAAAATGTCCAATATTTTTTATAGTGATGGATCTAACAGCATTTATTCCAAAACTAGCATTTTGAAGCAGAAACCTATTGGACAATTATTAGTTTTTAAATTAATATTCATTCATTCAGGACTTGAATCTGACATGATTGCCTATTTAAATTTCACTTTGGAGTTTAATATATTGGCTATATCAAATTATATCAAGCTTAAATTCCTTATGTTATATTTTTACACTAAAACTGGAAAAATCAATTCATACTTTTATTATCAGATGGGGAATTCTGATAATGTTAATAGTTTTTTTTAGTCCTTAGTTTTTATATTGGGTCAGTGCATATTGTAGTTATTGAGAGAAATTTCTTTTTTAAAAGTTTTAAGCTATGTAAAATTATTTTATTTTAGCATTTTGTTATGGATTAGTAGAAAATAAAATAACTTTGGGTGTATACGTATTTAGTTGCCAATCCTTTAAAAGTAAAACCTGTCTCATTGTATGGTAGCATCTGCATATCAAAGAGGGAGGGAAGAAAGAAGTTCATTGGATTAGACAAAGGAGAACAAAGGGAGAAAGAGGAATGGGAATAGGAAAGGCAGTAGAATGAATGGGACATAACTTTCCTAAGTTCATATATGCATACCCCACAGTGGAACTCCACACCATGTACAACCACAGAATACTTCCTGTATGTATAATATGTCAAAATACACTCTGTTGAATTGTACATCTAAAAAGAAAAAAAAAAAGGAAAATAAAATGTCAGTTTTCTATGAAAATAGTCTTTGCCCTTACACAGTTTTACACATTATATAGGACAAATAGCATCAAAAATCCTCAGTTTAGTCACTTTTTTAGTAATTATGCTGAATTGCAGTAAATCAACTACTATAATTTGAAGCTGATGAAATATTTCAACAATGGAACCATAGAAAATGATTTGGCAACGGGTTTGTTCACATTTTCTATGATATTTGGAAGGCTTCTTGAAGCATTGACAGTAAAAGAGCTACAGATGATTCTAGCTACAACAGTGTGGAAAAAGAGCAGTTCTAATCCAATACAATGAAGGTAAAAAGTATGGGTAAATAAAGTTAAGGATCAATAGATGAAGGATATGAGTTTCATAATCAGAGTTTGTGAAGTATGTTCTTTTGATTTATGTATTCAATCTGTAGAAGGAAAACTATTGATAGTTCTGGAGAAAAAGAAAATGCAATTTAACCAACATTTGTTAGAATAGATAAACCAAGTCTCTCAATTAATCTCTCCAGTATATGCCCACATGCACACTTAGTAGGGGTGTTTCCATGTCCCTATTCATAGCTGGAACAGAAAACATACATGCCACAGAGTTTCCTCAGTCAGCTCAGAAAGCTCCGTGTCTTGGGATTTTCATAGAAACACTGCCTCAGTCCTTACCCCCACTCCAAAGAGAATCTCAACCATATTATTCCTTTAATGATCATCATTGCTTTTAATGATTAACTCTGTATGTGAGTGTATATATAAGTATGCATGCATGTGTATATTGAACTTTTTTTGTGCAAAGGCTTCTCTATATAGCCATTTATTACCCAGGTTAGTTGGATGATTTTGGGTTATTTGGAACTAATATCTGATCAATGGAATTATTTTTTTCATGATGATCATTTAAAAATGATAATAGCTACCATTATTGAGCACTGATTTATATGACCTATAAGAGACATTGTACATGTTTACTTTGTAAATGCTAATAATGATTTTATGGTATTGACTTATAGTATCCCCATTCTAGAGAAGAGAAAAGTTGAGTTTTGGGGGAATTAAATTACCTGCCTAAATTTTCACTATTAAATTTCTCTGACCTTAAATTAAAAATAATAAATTGCTATGAACCTAGGTCACTGTGAAGATTGTCATTAGTTTTCAAAATTCTCTGAACAAGAAAAAAATATTCAGGAAACCTCACAAGTACTAAAGACAGATTTCTAATATAAATATAATTTTTGTCCATGTATATATTTTGTACATATTTATCATGTAAATATTTAATACTTCACATATTTACACAGTGTATGCAAATGGTTAAATTTAATACATTTTGCAACTACATTCCTCATTGCTATAAATGGTTTAAATGTATAACAGGATGTAACATTATATGAAGTTTTGCTCAATAATTCTATGATTTATGGCAACCCATTCGACTGTAGTAGCTTAAAGAAAGAATATCCCTTTAAGCCCACTGACCCATGCCATACAGAACCAACCCTTGATACCTTTGATAGGAAAATGGGGTTCTTCCAACTTGTTTATGGAAAGAGGTATTCTCTGTGCATTTTTTTCTTTTGCATGTGACTTTAAAATGTAATATTTAATCAGAAGGCAAGGTTTTAATTCTTGACACTTTAGATAAAAACTGTGCAATCCAGAAAAATTATGTAGCTCAAAATGTTAGTATATGCACTACAAACTGGAAACATAAACTTGACTGATTGAGCTTACACCATAAATTTGAACAAGTGGAGAAAATGTAGATAAAGCATTTCATGACCTATAACTTCCTGCAGTGATAGAAGACTATTCCTTATGTGCACAGAAAATTGTGAAAATTCTCTTTTGTAAATGGTAATGTGTTGTATGTGAGACACTAAAAGGCCAGCATGGGTCAAATGCACCAGGCAAAGTGGATCCTGGTATGAAATGAGGACAGCTGTTAGAAGAGGCTAGGTTTGATAATCGCACAGGTTAAGATTTCTTAAATGGGACTCTTTAGAATATATTTTATGTAAGGGACAGAAGATGAGAGATGAGGAGAAGTAAGGATAATAAATGACACAAGCAGATTGTATTTTACTAGAGACCACTTAGGCTTCAGTGAGGGAAAAGTTGTCTGAAGGTAAAGGTGTTTTAAGATCTCTCATGAGGCAAGTGAGACATCATGGGTTACAAAGGCAATAGTACATATGCAAATTGGTCAGCTTTGAAAGGACTTTAGAAATTAAAGGGTTTTTTGATAGAAGAAATTCAGAATTTAAGGGCAAGAGTATTGTTGATGAATCCCAGCTTTCTGGCTTGCATAATTTCATGGATAGTGGTTTCATTTGTCCAAATGGAAATTTAGGAGAAAATCAGATTTTTGATAGCTTACATGTATGAGCTAGACCTCAGATCATGTCCACAATTCTCCACTGTAGAAATAGCATTATTGAGAAGCTTTAAAAATATTCTGATGTCCATACACTATTATGTCATCACTGGGCTGAAGTGGGCACCAAGAATTATTTCTTCCTGACTTCCTGTTTTCATGGACTAAGAAGTATGTAGTAAAATAACCCAAAATTCAAGGCAGGAAGTTATCAACTCTAATTAGAACATGTTAGGAAAGATGCTTAAAGAAGTTCTAATATTAATGAATTCTTGGAGGTTAAATAGAATTTTGATTGGAAGAAGATGAAGGATGAAAGTCTTTAGAGGAGGAACAGAACAACACATGAAATGAAAATAATGAAAAGTGTTAGTAAGAGTGAGAAGCCTGAGTTACTGAGAAATAACTGTATTGTGTGCTAGACAAAACAAAAACAAAACAAACAAACAAAAAAAAAACTTGAGAAAACTAGCTTAGAAGTTTACCTAGAACTATGAAGTGTTTTGCTTTTCTCCCAAAAGAGAACTCAAATGTTTTTTCCCTGCTTCTAATCTCACCTGTTTATTGCTGTTAAATTGTGTGGTCATTAGTATCATTAGTTGTATACACAATATATCCTACCTATACACCAAAAAGAATTTTGTCAAGTTAATATGTATAAAAAAGAGCATCATATCACACTATGATGTTTACCTTTTACAAGTTTGAATGTTATTGGTCTAATACTTTGCAGCAAAAATTTATGCCTAGTAAGACCTTTGTTATGGGAAGACCTCCAATCAAGACATATAGGAAGCCATGAATAAATTAACACTTAAACTTAGAAACTGCTATTTAAAGATGAATTTAGCACTTATTTATTTCTGCTAAAAAATGATTCTCAGTCAATAGCTATAAAATGTGCAATATATGGACAGGAAATATATAACAAATATTATAGTCTGTGTTTATTACATATACTACTAAAATTGAAAATTGCTATAAAAATAAGGTATTTTCACATTTCCAGTTGGTTTTTCAACAATCTCTTGTCCTGAAAATGCCACTATGGTAATACTGTTGAATTTGTGATGGTTAAAATTTGATGGTAGTGCTTTTAATACCTGTTATGTAATGGAATTGTCATTTATATTATGTCATTTTCACCTAAAAGCCAAGTATAATAAGACTTAGATTATTTTTGCGTTTTTGTGGGTAGTCATTTTTGTGCCCAAAGGGCTAACTGATGCCTTCAGTTATACATGAACGATTCCCACTAAAGTAAGAAAGAACAGCGTGCATATAACCTAGGGCAGGGTTTGGCCTATGGTATGTATCACTTGGTAATGGAATGGAGAATATGACTTTATTTAAACATGAACTTGAATAGTTTTATTTTCCCATGGTTTCCCTTTGGTATTTCTCTCTCTATAATGAAACATTCAAAAGTATTCCATGTGGCTATATTGTCCTGGATGCATTCAAGTCATATATCCCAGATATCAGTGTACATGTCTATATAAGGCAAAGAAAGAATAGCTAAAATTAAAAAAAAAGGAAATAATATCCAAGAATCAAAGATTTAATAGATTAACTACTTTTCTAATGATCTAATGAGGGCAGTGAAAAATTGATATATATATATAAAATGATATATAATAAGCTCATGTTAGATATAGAATTTCATTCTTTGTTCTAAAGATCTAAGGATGAAATAATCCTGGAAAATTGAACTCTGTTTTAGAAGCAGAAAAAAGTAATTAGATAATTTTTTTTAATGCTTAGTGCTCTATTGTTATGGGAAGACCTCCAATCAAGACATATAGGAAGCCATGAATAAATTAACACTTAAACTTAGAAACTTTTATTTAAAGATGAATTTAGCAGTTAGGAAATGAAGAAAGAAAGTAGGGGTAGTAAGTAAGAAATGAAGTAAGAAAGAAAGTAGGGGTACAGGGGTGGAAGGCATGTGACTAGGGTAAGGCTTTGTGGATGAACCCCAGGACCATGGTAAGAAGTTCAGAAAGTATGACAATTTCACTGGGGTAGAAGTTTTCAAAAAAAGTTCAGATTATATTATAGTGAATAATTAATATAGCATATTAACATAACAGTATAATATTATATGGTATATAATTGTTTTCTGGAGTATGAGCTCCTCATATTATTCTAGTTATTGGGCCAGAATGTTACATGTAACCATTTCTGGGTATTGTCACTTTTGGGAATTTATAGGAAGGGGTTGGCCAACGTTCAATGTTTGGGTTGAAAATGAGGTAAAGAGAAAAGGACAAGGAAATAAACTACAAATGAGATGAATTCTGTGGGAGTGCACCTAAGGACAAATGGTAACTATTATAACTAAATTTCATAAAATGCTTGCCACAATCTCAGAGAATTGCAAAGTATGTGGGGAGAGATTTTTTATAAATATTAAAGAGACATAAGACCCCAGAAATTTGGAAAACTTGAGAGCACTGAGCCTGTAGAGGTCTTGCATAGATAGTGCTTCTTTGTATTTATTATTTTTATTATCTCAATTGCATATGTTTATGAAGAATAATGTGATAATTTCATATATGTATACAGTATGTGATGATCAAATTGGAGTTTCCATATCCTTAAACATTTGAAAAATTTTTAATTAACATAACTATTTGAGTATAGTGTGATATTTCAATACATTTCAATACATACTGATTAAATCAGTGTCAGTGACATTTCCATCTCATTACTATGTATTTGCAGTCATCAGGCTCCTTTCTTCTAGTTCTTCATGAGATATGAAATAGAGTATTATGAACTATAGTTGCTCTACTGTGCTATGGAACACTAGAATGTATTTTACACTTTATTTGGGTACCTGTTCTCCAGCTTCCCTATATTCCTCGACCCACCCTTTCAAGCCTCTAGTGATCATTATTGTACATTCAAATTGACTTTAGTATATGCATATTAGAGGGAATATGTAGTATTTGCCTTCTGGTGCCTGATTTATTTCATTTATCATTTTTCAGTTCCATATATGTTGCTGAAAAATGATATGATTTATTTTTTATGGTTGAATAATATTTAATTATGTACAAATGTCATATTTATTTATTCAGTCATTTGTTGTCGAGCATCTTGGTTGATTCCATATCTCGGGTACTCTAAATAGTGCTGCAATAAACATGGCCATGCAGGTATCTTTTCAATACACTGATTTAATTTTCTTTGGGTATATACCCAGAAGTGAGATGCCTGGATCCTATGATAGGGCTATTCCTAGCTTTTGGAACTTCACACTGTTCTACATAATAGTTGTACTAATTTACTTTCCAACCAATGGCATATAAGAATTTCCTTTTGTTTGTATCCTCTCTAGCATTTTTTAATTGATCTTTAAAATAATTGCCATTTTAGCTTTGGTGAGATTATATCTCATCCTTGTATCAAATTGTATTTATCAGACCCCTACTGATGTGGACATTTTATCATAAATTTTTGACCATTTTTTTGAGCAGTGTCTATTTATATCACTTACCCATTTTAAAATTGGACTGTTTATTAGTTTATTGAGTTTTCATTTCCTTATCTATCCCAGATACTAAACCAAAATGTCAAATAGCTGGCATAATTTTGTCCATTATGTAGGTTATTTTTTTCACTGTGTTGATTCTTTTGTTGTCCAGAAACATCTCGGACTTCACCAAGACTGTTAGAATTAATAAAGTTAGTAAAATTGCAGGATACACAATTGGCGTACAAAAACCAGTAGCATTTTTTTACACCAGTAATGACATTGGTGAGAAAAAAAAAATCTTGAAAACAAATCTATTCACAGTGGCTACAAAAATAAAATACTACAAATAAATTTAACCAAATAAGAGAATTACTTCTGCATTGGAAATTCTACAACCCTCCTGAAATAAACTAAAGAGAACAGAGACAAATATGGAAATACTTTCTATGTTCATGAATTAGAAGAATTAACACCATTAAAATGCCCATACTATTAAGATTAATTTACAGGTTCAAGTCACACTACTTGACTTCAAAGCATACTACAAAGTTATAATAATCAAAACAGCACAAAATTGACATAAACTGACACACTGACTAATGGAACAGAAGAGAGTGTGCAGAAATAACTGCATGCATTTATAGCCAAATGATTTTTGACAAAGGTGCCTGAAACTGGTGCTGTGGAACACTAGAACATACAGAATATAGGAATAATGTCTCAAGACTTTTCTTCTTTTTAATGTAAGCATTGAATTCAGTTTAGTGTTATAATTTAAAGTATAGCAATTTAGTGTTTTGAATTTTTTTGGTGCATTATAGTTTTACATAATAATGGGATTCATTATGGTGTATTCATACATACACAGCCTCCAATTTGAGCTGTTTTATTCCCTTATAATCCCTTTTCCTCTCCTCCTTCCTCTAGTCTATTGCTCTCCCTCTGATTTTCACAAGATAACTTTACTTCCTTTTTTTCTCTCTAGTTTCTACATAAATGGGATAAAACATATAACCCTCAGAAAGTCAAACTTTCTGAGTTTGGCTCATCTAATTTAGCATAATGCTCTCTAGTTTAATCCATTTTCCTATGACATAATTTCATTTTTCTTTATGAGTGGATAAAACGACATTATGTATATAGTCTGCCTTTTCTTTAGCCTGTCATCTGTTGAGGGATACCTAGGTGGGTTCCATAATTTGGATATTGTGAATTGTGCTGCTATAAACATGGGTATGCATGTATCACTGTACATGTATGCTGACTTTTCTTTCTTTTGGATAAATATTGAGGAGTGGTGTATCTGGGTCATATGGTAGTTCATCCCTAGTCTTCTGAAGAACCTGTGTACCAGCTTCCATAGTGGTTATACTAATTTATAATCCCACAAAAGGTGTGTAAGTGTTCCTTTTCCCCCACAAGCTCACCTGCATTTATTAGTATTCTTTTTGACTGTCATTCCAACTGGAGTGAGATGGAATCTCAGTGCAGTTTTGATTTGCATTCTCCTGATTGCTAAAGATATTGAGCATCTTTTTCATAAATTCATTGAACATTGCATTTCTTCTTTTGGGAAACATCTATTTAGTTCAGATGACAATTTATTGATTGGGTCATTTAGATTTTTTTGGTGTTAAGATTTATTAGTTATTTATGTACTTTGGATATTAATTCTCTGTCATAGAGTAGCTAGTAAAGATTTTCTTCCATTCTGCTCTCTCCTTATTCTGTTTCCTTTGCTGCAAAGAAGATTTTTGCTTGATGCCACCTCCGTTATTAATTCTTGATTTGTCCTTGCCTGTTCCTAAATTATGGAGTGTTGATCTTTTGTTTTTTTTCTAGCAATTGTAAAGTTTCTAGTTTCAATTCTTAGGTCTTTGACTCCCTTTGAGTTGACTTTTGTGTAGGATGAGAAATAGGGATCTAGTTTCATTCTTCTAATATGGATATTCAATTTTTCCATTTGTTTAAAGGGCCGTCTTTTCTCCAATATATATTTTTGGCACCTTTGTCAAGGACCAGATGATTGTAGATGTGTGGGTTTGTCTCTGTGTCTTCTATTCTATTCCATTGGTCTATGTGCCTGCTTTTATGCAGTACCATGTAGTTTTTGTTAGTGTAGCTCTGTAGTATAATTTGAAGTTGAAAATTGTGATACCTTCAGTGTTGCTTTTACTGCTTAGAATTGCTTTGTCTATTTTGGGTCTTTAATGCTTCCAAATGAATTTTAGGACTTGTCTAGTTCCGTGAAGAATGCTATTGGTATCTTGATAGGGACTGCATTGAATCTGTAGATCATTTTTGGTAATATTGTAATTTTAACAATATTAATTCCACCTATCCAGGAACATGGGAGATCTTTCCATCTCCTAGTGTCTTCTTCAATTTTTTTTGTGCATTATTCTGTATTTTTCCTTGTAGAAGTCTTTTACTGCTTTGGCTAGATTTATTCCTAAGTATTTAATTTTTCTTCTTTCTCTCTTTTTAGAATAATATTAATGGAGTTGTTCTTCCCAATAACTTTTTTTCAGTGGATTTATTATTGGTGTATGTTTTTAATTCATTCTAATTAGTTATACATGACAGTACAATGAATTTTGATACATCATACATAAATGGAGTGTAACTTCTCATTCTTTTGGTTGTACATGATGTAGAATCACACAGGCCATGAAATCATATATGTACATAGGGTAATAATGTTTGATTCATTCTACTATCTTTCCTACCCTCATACCACTCCCCTCCCTTTACTCCATTCTGCCTATTCCAAAGTACCTCTATTTTCCCCTAACCACTCCCTTGCCCCACCATTGTGAGTTATCATCCACATATCAGACAAAATGTTTGGCCTTTGGTTTTTTGGGATTGGCTTATTTTGCTTAGCATGATATGCTCTACCTCCATCCATTTACTTGCAAATGCCATAATTTTATTCTTCTTTAAGGCTGAATAATATTCCATTTAGTATATATACACCACATTTTCTTTATCCATCTGTGGAAGGGTATCTAGGTTGGTTCCACAGTTTAGCTATTGTGAGTTGCTATAAACATTGATGTGGCTGTGTCACTGTAGTATGCTGATTTTAGGTCCTTTGTGTATAGACTGAGGAGTGGGATAGTTGGGTCAAATGGTAGTTCCATTCCAAGTTTTCTGAGGACTGTCGCTGCTATTTTTATATGTTGATTTTGTATCATGCAACTTGGCTGTATTTATCAGCTCTAGAAGACTTCTGGTGGAGTGTTTTGGGTCTTCTAAGTATAGGGCCATATCATCTGCAAACAGTGAGACTTTGACATCTTTGTTTCCTATGTATATCCTTTCTATATCCTACTTTTGCTTTACTGCTCCAAAATTTCAAGTACTACATTGAACAGATTGGTGATAGTGGACATCATTGTCTTATTCCTGATTTTAGAATAAATGCTTTTAGTTTCTCCCCAGTTAGTGTTGTTGGCTTTAGGTTGGTCATATGTGGCCTTTGTGATGTTGAGGTAAGTTTCTTTAATAAAATTTCTTCAGTGTTTTTAATATGAATGAGGGGTTTGGATTTTGTTGAAGTCTTTTCTGCATCTATGATCATATGATTTTTTTTTTGTCCTTATTTCTATTTATGTGGTGAATAAATTTTATTGTTCTGCATATGTTGAATCATTCTTGCATCCCTGAAATGAATCTAGCCTAATCATGGATTGCAATCTTCTTCAGATGTTTTTGACTATGAATTGCAAATATTTTAATGAGGATTTTTTTCACTTATGTTCATTAGGAATATTGACTTATAGTTCTCTTTCCTTCAATTGTCCTTATTTGCTTTGGGGATTAGGGTGATTATAGCTTCATAGAATGAATTTGGAAGTGTTTCCTCTTTGTATTTCATAGGACAATTTGAGGAGCACTGGCATTAGTTCCTATCTGGCACAATTCAGCAGGGAATTTATGTGTTCCCTGTGCTTTTTGTTTGTTTTGCTATTGTTGTTAGAGGGGTTTTAATTACAGCTTTTATCTCATTGCTTGTTATTGGTCTGTTTAGGTTTTCTAGATCTTCTTGATCCATTTTTTTTGTGTGTGTGTGGTGCTGGGGTTTGAACCCAGGGCCTTGTACATGCAAGGCATAACCCCAGCCCTCTTGATCCATTTTTGGTAGGTTGTGTATATCTAGGAATTAGTTCATTTCTTCTAGACTTTGATGGCATATGAGTTTTCAAAGTAGTTTATGATGATCATCTGGATTTCATAGCTCTTGGTGATAATATTTCCCCCTCATTTTAAATTGTATTAATCTGGCTCTTCCTTTTGTTTAGATTGACTAGTTATTTATCTATCTTGTTTATCTTTTTAATGAAACATCTCTGTTTCATTGATATTTTTATTTTTTTTCTAATTAATTGCAGTGCTTAATTCTTTCCTTCCACTTGTTTTGGAAATGGTTTGATCTTGTTTTTCTAAAACTGTGAGATGCATCATTTAGGTGTTTAATTTGAATCTTTGTTTTTAACATAGACACTCAAAGCTATGAACTTTCCTCTTAGAACTGCATTCAAGGTGTCTGAGAGATTGTGCTAGATTGTCTCTCTACTCTTGTTTGATTCTAGAAATTTCAAAAATTCTCCCTTAATTTCTTCTCTATCCATTCATCATTAAAATTATATTGTTCATTATGTATGCATTTATATAATTCCTCTGGTTTTTCTTATTGTTTCTAATTTTATCCCATTCTGATCTAATAAGATGTAAAGGATTATATCAATTATTTTTTTATTTGCTAAGACTTGTTTGTGTCCTAAAATATGGTCAGTTGTAGAGAAGACCTATGAGTAGATGAATATGAATTTGACTGCTGTGGTATGAAATAGTCTACAGATGTCTGTTAGCTCACTTTGATTGATACTGTATCATAGGTTTGAAGAGTCTTTGCTGAGTTTATGTCTAAATGACCTATTAGCAAGAGAGAGGTACTTGAAATCTCCTGGTATTATTGTACTGTGGTCAATGTTCCTATTACTTAAGCATGAGTTACCTCTACTTTTCCTGACTCAGGAACAACAAAATCAGTTATTCTAAATTGGTTCCCATAAGCATGATGACCTATCCATCTATTCATACACCAGGACATATTTTTGCAGATAACAGTTTCCCTGAGGACAGTGCTACCTAGAGATAACAGTTTCCCTGAGGACAGTGCTACCAAGAATATTTTGGATGTCACTATTTGGTCATTTCTATGTTTATTTCAACATAAACTCCTTGACCTCTTCTCATCTGGAGTGATGGTGGCATATTTGACTCTGACATTGTGCTTCCTTATGGCTTCAGCAGCATCCTTGGTGACCTGGTCATTGGTGCTATCACATTGTCTACGCCTAAGTCATATTTGTGCAGAGCCAATTCCACATAGGGAAAGATAATTTTTTTTCCTAACCAGTTCCCAAATGATTCATGTCATTTCTTCTCTGCATCTGTCACAGAACTGCCATGGATATTTTTGCTTCAATAAACCTGCAGGGATAGATAGGAACTGGAGGTGCCAGTGCTACTCACATGGGAAACTCAACATGTACACACACAGGCAATCCCAAGTGGGCCCCAGTTGGTTCAGCTTCTCACACCACCTCTGCACAGACCCCTAGAGTTTAATCTTAGTGCTATAAATTTCCATCTCCACTCTGCTTTAGCTGCATCACGCATATTTTAGTATGTTGTGACTTCACTTTCAGTTCTTTAAAAATTTCCTTCAAAACTTTCTCTTTGACTCATGTGTTATTTAGTTTCCAAGCATTTGGAGATTTAAAAAAAATTATATTTCTATTTTTGATGTCCAATTTGAATCCATTTTAGTCAGTCTGTATGATTTCAATTCTTTAAAATTTGTTCAGAATTTTTATATAACTCATTTTATATAACTCAAACCATGCTTGTATAAAAATTCACACAAAATTACTAGAGGGCATATAATTTTCAATGTTAAGTACAATTTTCTCAAGTACTCCCTTTGTGTACATTGAGTGCCATATTTATGGTATTACATTTTTTGCTTCAATCATTAAATATTATTTAGTAAACTCCAAAAAAAGATAGCCAATTATATTTACCTGGAATTTTATTGATTCTGATGTTCTCATTTTCTTTCTGAGATTATAAACCTTTTGTTACCTTTTATGCTTTTTTAAAAAATCTTTTAGTCATTCTTTTAGAGTACATTTGATCATAAAAAAATTCTCAATTTCCATGTATCCCAGAATGTCTTGCTTTCCCCCCCTTCATTTCCAAAGAACATTTTGTTGAATTTAAATTTGATTGATAGTTATGATTTTTTTTTTCAGTACTTGAAAAACTTTTAACTTTCCTTTTGACCTCTATTGTTTCAGATGAGAAATCTGCTGTCAACTGAGTTGGTATTCCTTTGTAAGTTTTACCTCATTCTTCTGGCTGCTTTCAGCTTTTTTTTTTGAAGTTCAATGTTGAATGCCTTGGCATAATTTTCTGTGGTTGTTTTCTGTTTGGGGATGTGCTCAGTCTCTTCTATTTGCATTTTTTTTTGGTCATATTTGCTGTATTTTCAGACATTATTTCTTTGAAAACATTTTTCACTACCACCCTCTCCTCTTATTCTATAACTCCAGTGATAGAAATGTTAGCTTTGCTGTTGTCCCAAGTTCTGTGAGTCTCTATTTTTTATTTCCATTTATTCTTTGGCTTTTGTTCAGACCAGATAAATGCTCTTGATCTGTATTTGGGTTCATGGATTCTCTTCTCTGTCATCTCTGTGTTAATTGTGAGGATGTTTACTAGGGTGTTTTGTTTGTTTCAATGGTTCTGTCTTTTTAAAATTTCCACTGGGATTTTTATAGTAACTTCTATTTCTTTGCTGATATTTGCTCTTTTTATCATTTTAAGAGAATTCATGCTAGAGTTGTAGCTCAGTGGTAGAGTGCTTGCCTAGCATATGTGAGGCACTAGGTTTGAGTCTCAGCACCTCATATAAATAAAAAAAAAATGAACAAAAAATCCATCAACAACTAAAAAACATTTTTTTAAAAGTTGAGTTTATTTTTTAAAAAATCACAATCTCTAGTTGAAACATTTTTAGGCTATCTCCTTTAAAATATTTGGGAGGTAGTTCCAACATCTGATTCATTTCAGTGTTCCTAACTCAAACTGTAGCAGATGAGGAGGGTGGAAAGTTCAGCTTCCCTCTTTACATCCAGGTGAAAGTGGGTGACCTACTGGTGTTGCCTTGTTGCCTGTGAGTGGCAATACAGCATTGTGTGTGTGTGTGTGTGTGTGTGTGCACGTGCACGCCTGTGTGTTTTACTGGTGCATGCATGATACTTACATACAATAGTTGGATTCATTGGGGGCATATTTGTACATGGATGTAACATAATTTATCAATCTCATTCCCTAGTACCTCCCCTTCCCTTCCCTTCCTCCTTCCTCACTGACCACCTCCATCCTACTGGTCTCCCTGAGCCAAGCTCCCATCAGAATGGGGGAGAAATCATTGCTTATACCACTTACTTTGTCACTACAGGGTAGGGGTCAGCTTCCTGCTGGTCATTGTCAACACAAAGGGAGGTGGGATTGAAGTGTCAGGCAGGTTACCCCCCCCCCACACACACACACTTATATTCTGCTTCTTTGATGTCAAGTGTGAATTGAGGTTCTACTTCCAACCAGGTCCAGTTCACAAGGAAAGGAAGAGGGAAGAGAAATAGGCCCTGCCTACTGTACCAGTGGGAATAGGAACTCAACTTCAGAATGCCACCCATATCCATTGAACTTGATAGAAAATAAGCTCCTTACTCAGTCACATAAAAAATTAGCCCTATAGTCATCATGGAGAGTTGTCTGCCTCACCTAGTAGAGGAGGGTGGCAGATCAACCCTAGTTGGATTTGTTAGCACCACCTGGCAGGAGAATTGGATGATATTCCCTGCTTGTCAACACAGCTGTTTAAGGGCATAAGGTACCATAGCTAACTTCTGTTGGGTAGAAGGGCTCTGCAAGAGACTCTCTGATAGGTTCTACTAGAATCATGAGTCTGTGTGTTTTTTTCTAATGGAAGTTATTTGAAATAGAACAAGTACTTTTTTCCCAAAAGGTTCTCTGTTGTGAACTGTCATATTGCTGTTTTGTTTCTAGAAGCAGATTTTTTTTTTGCGGGGGGATGTATCAGGGATTGAACCCAGGGGTACTTGGCCAAATAGTCAAATCCCCAGGCCTATTTTATATTTTATTTAGAGACAGGGTCTCACTGAGTTGCTTAGCATCTCGCTTTTGCTAAGGCTGACTTTGAAGTCCGTGATCCTCCTCCCTCAGCTTCCTGCACCCCATGCCTAGCTTAGAAGCAGACTTTCATTGGAGCTTATTTTATCTATGCCTATGGGCAGTTCTAGGTTAGAGGTTTTCAGAATGCCCTGAGTAGGATATATGTGCGGTAATTAAAAACAAAACAAAATAGATTTAGTGCCTTTTTGTTCTTCAAGTCTGAGGTGCCTAAGATTTTGCTCTTTTACATAATCTTCCTATACTGGTTTGCTGTTATGTTCAGGTTTATTTTATTTTTAGAGAGAATCTGGAGAGAATAAGCCTGCTCCATCTTTGTCAAAATGGGAAGTCACATAGTATTTTAAAAAGAACTTGTCTATCATTTAAAAATGGCTGTCATGCTTTGGATGTGAGGTATCCCCCAAAAGCTCACATGTGAGATGATGCAGGAAGGTTCAGAGAAGAAATGGTTCTGAGAGTCTTAATCTAATCAGTGCATTAATCCCCTGGTGGGGATTTACTGAGTGGTAACTGAAGTGGTAGGGTATGGCTGGAAGAGGTGGGAATTGGGGTGTGGCATTGGGGTATATATTTGTATCTGGCAAGTGGAGACCTCTTTCTCTGCTTCCTGATCACCATGTGAGCAGCTTCCCTCTGCCATAATCTTCCTCCATGATGTTCTGCCTCAACTCGAGCCCCAAGGAATGAAGCTGGCTTTGTGTGAACTAAGACCTCTGAAACTATTGAGGCCGCAAATAATTTTTTTCCTCTTCTACAGTTGTGCTGGTTGGGTCCTTTAGTCACAGCAGTGAAAAAGCTGACTAAAACATGGCTGTTAATGATAAACTCTTATGTTTAAAGCACAGTGGCTAAAATGGTAGAAGGTAGAGAAAAATCTTTCTGAAAGGAATCAGATATGGAGAAAAGAAGAGGGAGGAAGTTTGCTGGTCAAATACTACAAAATCGATTCTAGCAAAGTGAAACATGGTTTTATTCACAAAGAGAAAATTAGCAAAAATTACAGTGTGGTCAGGTATACTTAGCTAATTGTAAAGTGAATATGGGGAAGCTATTATGAATTGGCAGATTCCATTGACATTTGTCAGCAAATCTTATGTCACAGTTGAGGTTAAAATGCAGGCTGCAATTGATTCTAAACTAAATAACACTCTGGATATATGTAGAAGAACTAGATGGACTAACAAAATATGCCATTTATTGCCTAGGATTATTGCAACTATCGTTGCTGACAGAGAGCCATTCCTTTCATGTGGGCAAGCAAGATTAATTGTAAATTAGAAATAAAGATTGGATACAAGGGCAACATTTAACTTGGTATTCACATGTCAACATTTCAGTCACCTGACCATGCACATTTCAGGGGTAAGAGAAATAGTTAACATTTCATATTAAACATAGGAGTGGGGCTTGGAGAGAGAACACATTTTGGACCTTTTTTCCCCGTTTTGTTTCAATTGATTTTGGCAGTATGTCTTTTTTGAACTTTGTTGAAAAACATGGCCTCTCAAAACTTGTCTCTCTTCATGTTACATTTATAATTCCCATAGTGTATTTTTGACTAAGTTTGTGAGTGGGAGAAAGTAGAATTATTATAATGCAAAAGTGATTGCTATCATTATTTGTAGAACTTAAAGTGTTTTGTGTGTGTGTGTGTGTGTGTGTGTGTGTATGCACACATACTGCTATATATGGTTTCTTCATTTGTACCATGTGCAACTGGTTCATGTAGGGATTAAGAATAATAAGCAATGCTTGATTATGTTTAAAATAAATACCAAGGATAACTTCTTCTATTAATTAGTGAGAATTTATCCAAATTAGCATCTTTAATTACAAGCAGTTAATTTTTGTTACACTTTATTTGATATCCTGTCCTAAATCATTAACACTAGTAGTATTAACTATAGGTGACTCACTTTTGAAATGTACAGTGGAAGCTCCCATGGGAAATACATACTTACAAATAAACATTTTCAGATAATATTTGAAACAATCTGAAAACTCATGCAGAATTTTCGACTTACTAGAAATAAAAGTATATTCAATTTGCTCATTAAATCAAACTTCATAAACTTAACACTAGAATTCTGTCCCTTTGCAGGTAATTTTGATTCAAGGTTCCCTGACATTCAGTTTAATTTTTATATGGTATTCTGTTTCCTTATATCTTATTACTTATATGTTTGTTGTTATTATAAACATTTTATGTCTCTACCAAACTGGTCCTGTCTTGTTCATTTAAGTAACAAGTTCATTAAGTAACAAGAGAAAAATACTGTTTCTGAATATGGTGTTTTATATGCTGGTGTATCTATGTAATTGTGTAACAGTTGAAACAGAGTAAGTGATAATCCCCAGAAATTATCCTGAGTTTTTTTTTTTGTTTGTTTGTTTGTATGTAGAAATTTATTGGTATATAGTAATCTCCCCTTATTCACAGAGATAGGTATGTTCCTAGGGGAATGTGAACCCCTGGGCTTACCTAAAACCAGGGATAATGCAAAATTCTATATGTGCATTTTTTCCTATACATACATCATGCTATGATAAACTTTAATTTATAAATTAGGTACAGGGGGAAACAACTAACTTTACTAAGTAATAAAATAGAACAAATACAACAATATGCTGTAATAAAATGGCCAGAATTTTAGGGTCATAACTAAGTAAAATAAAGACTATTGGAACATAAGCACTGATACTATGATAGTTGATCTGATAACCAAGATGACTATAAGTGACTAACAGGAGGGTAGAAAATATAGAGTGTATATGCTGACTATAAGTGACTAACAGGAGGGAGTACATATAGAGTGTATATGCTGGACCAAAGGATGATTTTTATCCTGAGCTTGATGGAAAGGAATTGCACCAGATTTCATTATGCTACTCAGAATAGCACATATTTTAAAACTTACATATTACTTATTTCTGGAATGTTCCATTTAATATTTTGGACCATGGTTGACTGGAGGTATCTGAAACCACAGAATGAGAAATTGTGAATTAAGGGGGACTTCTGAAATAGATTAATTGCTTTGGATCAGGATTTCTTAGTCTCAGCACTATTGAAATTTCGGCTGGCTACTTTTTGAATTTAGTTTTTTTTTTTTCTTCCCTGTGCATTGTTGGATATTTAGCAGGATCTCTGGCCTCTACCAACTAGATGCCAGTGGCAAACTTCCTAGTTCTCTATATACCTTCATTGCCTTCTGTGATAGTTAAAAATACCTGCAGATATTTGTTCTTTGAGGGACAAAATCATCCTTGACTATTTTATTTCCTTATAATTTTCATTGTTAATTTTTTTTCATCTGAAGCATAAGTTGTAATATTATACTTGTAAATGTAAAGGCTTAGATTTAAGGTTAACTGTATTTAATGGAGAGAAATTATAAAATCAGAAAAACAGAGGCAAGAAAGAAATTCTAAAATGGCCTATACAATCAATCCTACAAAACCAAAGGCTGAATGTTTTCTCTAATACGTGGATGCTAATTCACAATAAGGCGGGGAGTGGGGGTGGGGTGGGCACTAGGGAAGAATAGCATTACCTTAGATTAGGTAGAGGGAAGTGATGGGAGATGAGGGAGTGGATGTGGGGATAGGAAAGTGTAGAATGAAACAGACTTTATTACTGTATGTATATATGTGACTACATGACCAATATGATTCTGCAACATGTACACTTAGAAAAATGAGAAATTATATCCCATCTATGTATGATATATCAAAGTGCAAAAAGGCATAAAAATTAGTTTGATAAGAATTTCTACTTGAAGAATATGCATAGAATTATTAACATTACAATTACTGTGCTTAAGAGAGAAAACTAGTCTTGGTCATATGAAAAGGCTTTCAGTAAATTATTCATTTGAAAAGAACAACAATCTTGGAGGAGTTTCATAGTTTGGGACAGTGGCATAGTGTTGGGATTTGAGATCAGATGATTAGACTTAAAAGGTTTAGACAATTCATTTGGGTCTCACTTTAAGTGTGGTTTGTCCCCCAAGGTTTCATGTGATGAATGGTCCCAGTGTGACAATACAGGAAGGTGATATAGAACCTTTAAGCAGTGGGGCCTAGTGAAGAGTAATTAGGTCATCCAAGGGGCTGCCCTTGGAAAGAATTGATGTACATCTCTTGGGACCTTGGTTAGGTCTCACTAGAGAGTTCTTATGGAAGAGCAAGACTGGCCCCTCCCTGGTCTCTCTCTGTCTTCCTGTCATGCTGTGTGTTACTCTTTCTCACATGGGGCACTGTGATGCTAATCCACCATGACTTCCTTGCCAAAGCCAAGTAGATATTGATAACATGATCTTGAACCTTCAAAATACGAGTTAAGTAAATCTCTTTTCTGTAAACATTACATAGCCTCTGATACTTTGTAGTAGCAACAGAAAACTGACTACTATAGTTTTTAAGTTGAAATAAACGATCTGCCAAGTTGATAATTGAAAGATATTTGTGGAGGACATTTCTATGAAAAGTTTGTTAATTTATTCTTGTAAAGTTTTTGAAGGGCAAAAGAAAATCCCAATTATGTTTATATGATGCCTTTTAATCCTTTGCAAATATTTTATTCATTCCAAATTATTTATGTGAAGCAAATTATACTTTTGTGTACAGTTATATTAGTTTTGGCAAATGCATGCTGTTGTGTAACCACCATTCAAACAGAACAGAAAATGTTTCTCTAACCTCAAAATATTCTCTTATTTTATCTTTCCATCTTCCAACCTCCCATCTTCCATCTTCCACCCTATTAATCTCTTGTCTATATTCTGATTAAGAATCTAAAAGGATTTCTATATCATATTGTAGGTGTATATTTAAAATTAATAGAGGCTGCTAAACTTTTTCTCAGCTACTTGTAACATTTTGTATTTTTTTTAGCAAAATGAAATTATGGTTGCTTTGCATCCTTGCCAGCACTTGGTATAGTTGATTTATTCATTTATTTAGCTGTTCTTCTGAAAGGTTTTTAGGGTATCTCACTGTGGTTTTGATTGACATTACTCTGATTATTGATTATGTTGTAGATCTTCTCAGCTGCTTATTTGCCTTCCAGTTATATTTTTCAGTGAAGTGTTCATTCAGACATACTTATTGAAAAAAATCATTTTTTTGAATTATGGAGTTTCAGTGGTTCTTTGTATATTATACATACAAGTCCTATGTCAGATATCTGTTTTGCAAATATTCTCCCAGTTTGTAGCTTGTCTTCTCATTCTTTCAACTGTGTTTTTATAGGTCAGAAGTTTTCAATTCCCTAGGTTTGAACTCCTTTCAATCTCTTTTTGCCCTTGTCCACTTTCAGATTTCTCAGGTTGTTGCTTTTGTATTTTGTCCAGAGTTTTTAACCTGATATTGGCCAGGAGAGAGAATCTGTTAGGGGCTATAGCAGAGGAAAGCCTCAGATCTGTGTGATGCTTTTCATCATCAGTGTTCACAAACTTTACTTTTGATCCAATAATGACGTTGTCATTGATTTCTATTTTTCCATATGATTAAAAGAAAACAACCAAGAGTCATAAGATTTTAAAAAGTGTATAAACAATAAAAAGCCACATGGGAAATGACCTATGATCTAAAACAGGTGGAACAACCTAAACATTAAGATGGCTAATTCTACTTGGTGTATTCTGACTGCAAGACCCTAGAATGCATATTGTTTTGCTGATGTACACTTTGGTTTATTCTTTGGGTATTTTTTGAACTTCTTTGATTTTCAATTTAAGTATTTTTCTGGAAAATAAAAAGTTAAAACTCTGTAACTAAGTCTACTAAAGAACTTTTTTTGACAATGTGGATGAGGGTTATTTTTGTTTGTTATTCTTTGACACAATGGTAGCAGACTGGAGCAAATCCAGAAGACATTTAACATAATATTCTGTGTGGGAGGCAGGACTGGCCAATATATGTTAATAAATTAACATATATTAGAAAAACTATATGGTCATTTTCATAATAAATAAGCACAATACTTTTTCTGACTTTTACCTTTATTACTGTAAAAGACAATATCTACTAATTAAAAGGTATTTAAAAAGAGGTCTTGAGGTTACTGAAGATAGTGAATCCACATTGTCTGTCCTCAGGAAGATATACATAAGAGAAAAGACACCAATACCTGTGCAATGTTACACAGACATTTTTGGAAAGTAATTTTTGAATAAAATGAGATTTAAAAAATTATGAGCTTTTGGATCAGCATTTAAAAATATTTAGAAAATAGAGAAAAAGATGCATCTAACCAAAACCTACTGTAATTTTTCTCTAATAGTAATGTAATTCTATGAAGCTTTCTATATGTATATTTTATGTAGTTCTAACCATAGTCCATCCTTAGTATATACATAATTTTGTATATATCCTTTTTCAACATTACATCATGATTTATTTCCATGTCACTTCATAGTTTGAGGGATGAGGGAAGTAATAGAGACTCCCTGAGAGAAGACAAAGGATGTTGTTAAAGAAGCAACTGTTATGAGAGTTCAGGAAACTACAATACTTTGGATTGATTTTGTTTTTAATAATGTAGAAAGTTATGTATTTGTCCTTACATCCTGTAAAGATTTATCCTTAACTGTGCAATTTGTATTGGACTATAAGCTCTTAGAAAGATGACAATATTTACATAACATTAAAAATTAAAAATTAAACTATCAATCTACCCATGTATGTCTATTGTTTTCTTACTGAGTCGAGGGTTTTATATGTATCAACTCATGATCTACTCTTATGAAGAGGGTGCATATAAGACTACTGAGGCACAAAGTGAGGATATTTAACTGAGTTGAGCAGGGCGTCACAAACAGTTTTAAACTAAATACATTTTTTTGTTGAAAATATGTACAGATAGATAGAAGAGGGATGGGTAGAAGCCGGGCGTGGTGGCACACGCCTGTAATCCCAGCACTTTGGGAGGCTGAGGCAGGAGGATCACGAGTTCAAAGCCAGCCTCAGCAATGGCGAGGCACTTAGCAACTCAGTGAGACCCTGTC
This sequence comes from Tamias sibiricus, assembly GCA_025594165.1. Classification (NCBI taxonomy): domain Eukaryota; kingdom Metazoa; phylum Chordata; class Mammalia; order Rodentia; family Sciuridae; genus Tamias; species Tamias sibiricus. The sequence continues at coordinate 48,682,595 of CM046669.1, read as the reverse complement.
TCTAATAAAATACAAAAAAGGGCTGGGGATGTGACCCAGTGGACGAGTGCCCCTGAGTTCAATCCCCAGTACCACACACACACACACACACACACACACACAAAAAAAAAAAAAAAAAAAAAAAAAAAAAAAAAAGAGGGGATGGGAAGAAAGTTTGTTCAATATTGGATTAAGACCTGGAACAAAACCACATGGGCACCTGCAGAATCTGCTTGAGAGGTCACAGTGCCCAAGGGGAAACAACTCTAAGCAAGTCACTTAACCTCACTCACCTTAGTTCTTTTGTTGGTAAAATGCAGTGCTTATGCAAACTCAATACATGTCAAAAAATATCTGCAAGGCATTGTTTAAAATTGACCCTCTGGATTTCTTTGTGTATGCCTGGTTATTATTTATTAAGATGTACTGGGGGCAAGTCTCAAATGGAAGAGAAAATAAAAGACAGATCTGCAAAATGAAGAAGTGAGGTTAAACAACAATGCAATAGAAACTCTTATACTAATCCAGGAGGACTTTAGCTGTCAATCAAATCTATATTCATTATTTTTTTTCAAGATTAATAATGGTTTGTTAACTGAGCAAGCTGGCAGACATTGGAGCACTGTGATAAGATCTTGGGACATCTATGACCAGTTGATGACTGACTGACCAATTTCAAAAGATGCTATGAAGGATCATAAAGTTTAGTTCCATGTGTATTTTGATGATAGTTGCATCTATATTTAAAGCTTTCTGTCACTGGAAGCACTCTTGGTGTTGTCAGACTGTCTATTGGACTGGATGAGCTGCAACTTCTTGCAATTGAATGTCAATAAGACCAAAGCAATTTTGGTTGATTCATAGCACCAGCTTAAGCATATTCACTTGCACAGATTATACTTGACAGATAGTTACCTTCAGCTGAACTCTGTGGTTAGAAGCTTGGGTATACTCTTGACAGTGAGCTTAGAGTTGATGCCTAATGTTTATTTCATATCCTGTTTTTACCTTCCCTGATACTGCATGTGTAAATCTACATTTAAATATATTCACAGCTGATGCTGTCTCGTCAGTCCACTTGTTATCTCTGGACAGAATTCTGTAATGATTCAATTTCATTATTTTAATAAAAATAACTTACACTCTCCTGGCTTAATTTCATTAAATCCAATAAGTACTGATTAATTATTAAGTGTCTCCTTGATGAGCAATTGTAACACTGTGATGCAGGAGAAATGTTCAAGTTGAGGTGAATTCTTTACATGTTTAAGAAACTTAAAATCTTCCAGATTTGGTGTGTGATTATGAATCCAGAGGAAATAAATCCACACTAATTTACTATATTGTACTTTTTATTGATTATTAAGGTCCATCATTTCTTTAAAAATTTAGGTATAAATTTATCCATTTCTAGAATACTTACTTTATGATGGATATAATTTAAGCAGCATATTATAAAGTGATTTAATTGAACTACTGAATGCATGTTATGAAATACATTATAAAATTTTTTGAAAGAGTACCATTTCTGAATATTTAGAATAGGAAATAAGACTTGGGGTTTTAGTTCAAAAAGAGGTCCTGTTATGGTGTACATTAATTTATCTTTATGGTACTACATTCTCAATTTTCATGTTAAATTCATTAAGAAAGTGGTTGTGAAATTTAAGGGATATATAGATTTAATAATCTGCCTAAGTCTCCTGTTCTATACAAATAACACTGCAAAGCTCTGGAATCCCTTTATTTGACTAGATGAATGGCAGCTGTGTTTGCATCTGCCTAGACCTAGCTTCAACATGGTGATTGTAAAGCAAACAAGTTTTACTCAAGCATTTCCATCTTTTCTAGAATGTGCGATTTTAAGACATCAAACAATTCAAATTATGTAGTTATACATTTCACACAGGAGAAAAACTCATGCTGAAGTAGGTAGAATAGTTTTCAAAATTATTTTGTCTACATTTACTGGCATTCTTTCTCTTTCTTACTCTTTTAAAACTGACAGTCGATAAATTTTTTTTTTTCTCTTTTACTGACAGCTAGTAAATGTACTGACAATTGAGAAGCAAGATGTAAATGTAAGTCACTATTATTTTGTCCATCTGATACCTGAGCATTAGTAGAAGTGCTTGGCTATATCTTAAAACAAAATTATTTCCAATGGTGCTGAAGGGAAGATGTATAGAAAACCTATTCTCTGTAAATAAAAATGTGTTTGAGGCCAGATTGCAATGCATGTAGAAATACCATACTTCCTTCATTAGGATGTGGTTGGAATTCCTAGTGAAGAAAACAGGCTAACAAAAGTGTATGTTTACTTTCTGTTCTATTAACTGTAAATCTTTTAAACTATGTAATCTCTCTCAGAAATTAACACAAAGTATGTAAGTGGAGAAAAGAAATCAGGTTAACAAGTTAATGAATATCAAGTTAAGAATTTGCTTCTCCTGAAATATAATATTAAAAACATTTTAAAAAATGAGTTATTATAATTATAGAAATCCTATTTAGTAAATTTGTAGCTTGAAGAAATGTCATACAGGTAGTTAAATGTGAATAATTATAGTATATTGACAGAAATATGTTGAGCCAAATTAGACCAATACTTTTAGTATAGACTGATTTCCTACTTCTTCTGAAAAGTAAATTGTTATATTTTGCCATTGTAAATTATAGCAAAATTTCAAAACATAGCAGTTAAATAGTAATGTTTGTCTGTTTACCAATTAAATAATGTTCAGAGGATTTTATTTCACCATTTAAAAAAAAAATTTTTGCCCTATCATTGTTATGTGTGTACCAATTGATTGTGGGAAGACAGGATTTAAAAATTTTTATATTGAAACATAGAATTATGAAACTTTTTCTCTTTTTACTTACACTAGATAGTCAAGAAATGTGCCCTTTAGTGTCTTTTAATTGTTTATATTCTGCCAATACTTTCAACATTCTTATGCTGCCTTTACATATGTAGCTGTACGAAAATTTGTTAGATAAGATTAAAATTGATTTGCCTTTATGTATGGTAGTTTCTATATCCCTGTAACTGTTTAGAGAGTATCCATTGGGGGGCAAGGGAAGACCTGCATACTAAGGGAGAAAGGGCAGGAATTTCCTTACAGCAGTGGGAACTTCCTGGGCAGGAGCTTCAGGGGGTGGTGTCAGTTGCTGAGAGGTTGCATCAGGCCATGCAGATAAATTGTAGCTCTAGTTTTTTTTGTTTTGTTTTTTTTTTTCCCCCAATGTCATTCTTTGATTTTTCTCTCTGTTAACATAGCATTTGCATTTTAGTCTGACTGAGAACAAGGCCCTTTGCAGTGCTTCACGATGTGTAGAAAGCTGCTTTAGGTTAAAAGTGATACATTATCTTGTTCACTGTGTTCTTAGTAAAAATAAAAAAAATTCATCTGCTGAGACTTAAATCACTAAGAATTCCCTTGTGTATTTTCAATTTCAAAGTCACAGTATTAATATGCATAGAGTGGAACTTTTTCTTTATAAAAACTACCAAACAACAAAAGCAGCAAAGTTAGTTGGTTACTAACAGCCACAACCAAAATGCAGCATCATTGTCAACAATTAAAGGTTTCCAACAAAAGAGAAAATCCTTAAGGAGAAGATCAAGTCTTTCTTTATAGTGAGTACCAAAGAAAGGGGACATTAAAACAATCCTATAGAATAAGTATTGTTCCTTGTTACCTTCTCATTTTGGAGATACTTTTTTCCTTATGTGGAAACTAGATTTTTTTTAAAAGAGAAAATAATGGTTATAATTCAACTCACTGAGTTAAATTTATGGAAGTCTTGCTTTTAACCTTAAATAACAAGTAACTAAGTGATCACACAATGCAGTCAAGTACTGAGAAAGGACTCCCCCCCCCCCCCCCTCTTCAATAATGCTATTCAGGGGAAAGCTAGTTACTGTGTGACACATGCTTGATTCTCAGGAGATTCAGACAAAAAAGGAGGTTAGAGGGTCTGGGGAGCCTGATGCCATTCAACTAGGTATTTGAGTAGAATTCCCACACCAGATTTTTCCTCATACCTAATGCAGACAGTGTCATGTTGGGGGAAGGGTAGAGGGAGGGAGGGCAGATGGAGATGTCCTTTCAGGTTAAATGTTAAAATAAGTTCCTTTATTTCTGACTCTGGTGGCACAGAGCATTAAAGACTCTTTGACACATTTTGGAAGTGTTGCTATAAAATAGATTTTAACATTTGAGGAGCTGCAAAGGGTATTATTGAGTATTAATAGATTCTGTATTTGCCTACTGCAGTCACTACACTGCCAATGTCTACCTCATTAATTTCAAAAGCACTTTGGCCCACTTGGAGATTGTGTACTATATTGAAACAAATTGTATATGTTAAATTTTTATGTCTAATAATTATAAAACATTCAAAATCTAAAGAAAACCACCCATGTGCATTGCTCTTGCATAGTTTTACTTGCATGGAATAATCTATGCAAAAAAAAAAAAAGGTGATCTCTATTAAAGACTTTTTTATTAGGTCTGTTACATCATACTAAATTGGGAAAATGGATAATGAAAGCAAATTGATGAAAATGGATTTCACCATTTGTTTTTATTGCCAAAATGTCATTGTCATTGAAGTCTATTGCTGTATACTTCAGGAAAACCAAATTTAGGTATGGCAAGTGTTAAGTCTTTTCCTTTTTGTATCCAATCTCTTTATCAAGTTGATATTAGTTTTATAATTAATTTTGATATTTTGATATTTTAATTTTTGCCTTTTCCAAATTATGTCTTATAGATGTAAAAGATTGAAAAATGTGTAAATTTTATACATCTCTCATATTTGATGATTTGTATAAAATAATTAACCATATAGTCTTGAGAGTAGTTTCTCTTTTCTTACTTAAAAGCCCCATAATTTTCCATCAATTTTTTAAGTTGTTCTGTGATAAAATTCTTAGTGTTTGAGAGGTTAGATGGTAGAGTGCATGTTTAAGCTTTTTTAGAAAATTGCAATAGCTAATCAGAAGTTACTATTCTTTTTGATGATTTCTAGTTACTGCTTCTATGTTGTTCATAATTGCTGTACAATTGCTGTACAATTTATATAATTAAACACTATGTACAAGGTGCTGTGTAGAGGTTTTATAAGTGATGCAATCAGTTAAATAGGATTTTGGTCCAAAGGAATTTAGTGGAGAGAAAAGACATAAACATTAGTGACTTTAACATTTATAAAATAAAAATATGAGTTTAAAAAAAAAAAAAAAAATAAAAAAAACAAAAACAATAAAAAAAAAAAAAAAATAAAAAAAAAAAAAAAAAAAAAAAAAAAAAAAAAACTGTTTATAAACACTCCCACCACCCCCCCCCCCTCCCCGCTCCCTCCACCCCCCCCCCCCCCCGCCCCCCCCCCCCCCCCCCCCCACCACCCACCCCCCCCCACCCCCCCCCCCCCATCCCCCGCCCACCCCACCCCCCCCCCCAGCCCCCCCCCCCCCCCACCACGCCCCCGCCCCCTCCCCCCCCCCCCCCCCCACCCCACCCGCCTCCCCCCCCCCCCCTACCCCCCCACCTCCCCCCCCACACCGCGGCCCCCGCCCTCCCCCCTCCCACCCCACTACCCCCCCCCCCCCCCCCCACCCTCCCCCCACCCCCCCCCCCCCCCCCCACCCCCCCCCCTCCCCCCCCCTCCCACACCACCCCCCCCCCCCGCGACGCTGCCCCCCCCCCACACCCTCCCACCCCCCCCCGCCCCCGCCGCCCCCCCCCCACCCCGCACCCCCCCCAACCCCCCAACCCCCCCCCCCCCCCCCCCCCCCCCCCCCCCCACTACACCACCCCCCCACCCCCCCCCACCCCCTACCCCCCTCCCCCGCCCCTCACCCCCCCCCCACCCCCCAGCCCCCCCCCCCGCATCCCCACCTCCCCCGCATCCCCCCCCCCCCCCCCCCACCCCCCCCACCACCCCAGAGCCCCCCCCCACCCCACCACCCCCCCCCCCCACCCCCCCCCTCCCCCCGCCCCACCCCCGCCCCACCCCCCCCCCACCCAAATCCCCCCTCCCCCCCACCCTCACTCCCCCCCCCCCCCACCTCCCCCCCCCCTCCCCCCCCCCCCCTCCTCCCCCCCCCCGCTCCCCCCCCCCCTCCACGCCCCCCCCCACCCCCCCCATCCCCCCAGACCACCTACCCCCCACCCCCCCCCCCCCACGCCCCCCCCCCCCCCCCCCACCCCCCCCCCCCCCAACCCCCCCACACCGCCCCCCTCCCCCCCCCCCGCCCCCCCCCCCCCCCCCCCTCCCACCCCCCCCACCCCCGCCACCCCCACCCAACCCCCCACCCTGCCCCCCCCCCCCCCTACCCCCCCCCCCCACACCCCCACCTCCCCCCCCCCCCCCCCCCTACACCCACCTCCCTCATCCCCCCCCCCCCCCCGAGGCTGGGCACAATGGCACATGCCTATAATCCCAGCAGCTTGGGAGGCTAAGGCAAGAGGATTGCAAGTTTAATGCCAGCCTCAGCAATGGAAGGCATTAAGCAACTCAGTGAGACCCTGTCTCCAAGTAAAAATACAAAATAGGGCTGGGGATGTGGCTCAGTGGTCGATTGTCCCTGAGTTCAATCCTTAGTACCTGCCTCTCCTGCTAAATGAGTTGTCGAGAGTTATTTCTGGTTTCTTTTTGATTGTGGCGATGTTTTGCTTCATGAAATATAATGCTTTTATCCTGGAATTTAAGAACTAAATAGTTTTCAAGAGGTAGAAATGGGGAGAGAAGAATCCTAGATATGGGGCTGGATCAGGAAAGTCTTAAAGATTATAGTGTTCACATGATGGTTGGGAAAAAGTGATTGGTCACATTTGCTTGGAGTAGGCTGTGTGCAAGAACACTATCAGATGAAACCCAGAAGGGTTTTTATTTTCAGATGATGGAAACTTGAGTGAGGTTGACACTAAGGTTCAATAATGAAAGGGAATGATTTGATCAAAGAAGTTTTGAGCAAAGAAGGAAGTTTATTAGAGAGTCTTTTAATAAAGTTTAAAATAAGAGGGAGTTTTATACTCTCTGCAACATTTACCCCAAAGTTCTGGTTGGATTATGAGCAGATAATCTCAAGGATAACACTGTCATCATTGTTATCTGGCATTTGACTCCTTTCAGTTATGTGAACTCTACCATATTCTTGCTGTTATTTTTCTGTCCTTTATTTCTTTACTTTCCTCTTCCACACTGGGGTGACATTTTTATTCTACAGTTGTTTGCAAACATGCAACCTTCATCATACTTTCATTCTCTTTGTTAACAGTTCTTTCAAGCCTTGGTGCTATATGAATGCTGACTTTCTCCCTGTATGCACCCCTTTCCTGGCCCTTCAAAGGGGAGAATGCACCTCCCCTCACCTCTTACTGCACGGAGCTGGTGGAGAGGTAGAGATTAAATTCTTCTTTTTCTTTCATCTTGTATTGGAAGATACATTACTTTTTAAAGCCCATGCAAACTAGGCATGTAACTTTCTTAAATATCTTTCTCATTTTTTTCCCCAATTGCTGGCCCCTGGGCACCTCCAGATACCATGAAAAATTTCACCTCAGTGTTTCTCTACATCATCATCATCTTGTGGTCAATGACAACATATTCTTATTTTCTCTCCTTTTTTACCATGCTACTCATTTACTACACTAAAAGCCCTCTGATGAAATATCCAACCTCAAATCACGTCTGGCTACAAACCACTAGTTTTTAGCCCCTAGATCCTGAATTGTCTTTGGACTTATCAGGTCCCCTCTAGGTGTGTGCTCTTCGTTTCTAATTTAGGTTGCAAGAAACATGTCTTCAATAGTCTTTCAACTACTTTCTTTTACTTAATTTTTCTTTATCATCATTTTACTTTAAATCCTCCTTCTCAAAACGTTCACTTGAGTGCCTTTTCTTCTCTCTCTCTCTCTGGTCTTTTTTTTTCACCTGTATTTTTATTGGTACATTATAGTTGTATGCAATGGTGGGATTCATTTTCACATGTTGGCACGTACACACAATATAACAAAATATTTGGCCAATATTATTACCTAGTATTTCATCTTTACCTCCACTCCTTCCTGCTGATCCCTTTCCTCTTCCCTACTGATCTCCCTTTGATTTTCATGAAACATCCCCACCCTGCAAACTTTCTTTACCTTTTTCCTCTCTAGCTTCCACATATGACAGAAAACATACAACCAATGACTTTCTGAGTTTGATTTAATTCATTTAACATGATGTTACCAAGTTCCATCCATTTTCCTGCAAATGACATAATTTCATTATTTTTTATGGCTGAATAACACTCCATTGTTTACATACACTGCATTTATTTTTTTATTCATCCATTCATTGATGGGCAGGTTCCATAGTTTGGCTATTGTGTATTGTGCTGCTAAAAACATGGGTATGCATGTATCACTATATATAGTATGATGACTTTAATTCTTTAGGATAAATACCTAGGAGTGTATAGCTGGGTCATATGGTGGTTTCATGCCTAGTCTTTGAGGAACCTATATACTGATTTCCATAATGGTTGTACTAATTTACAATCCTACCAATAGTTTACAAGCGTCCCTATTTCTTCACATCCTCTCAGCATTTATTATTGTTGGTATTTTTAATGACAGCCATTCCATCTGAAGTAAGATGAAATCTCAGTGTAATTTTGATTTGTATTGCCCTAATTGATAATGATGTTGAACATTTTTCCCATATATTTATTGGTAATTTCTCCTTTTGAGAAGATTCATTTTAGTTTATTTGCCCATGTATTAATAGAACTTTCAAATTATTTTTTGGTGTTTTTTTTTTTTTTTTTTTTCTTTATGCATTCTGATATTAATCCCCTGTCAGAAGAGTAGCTAACAAAGATTTTCTCCCATTCTATGGGCTCTGTCTTTCCATTTTTGTTTTCTTTGCTGTGCAGAAGCTTTTAATTTGATTCTATCCCATTTATTAACTCTTGGTAGTGTTTCCTGAACTTTAGGGGTCCTACTGAGAAAGTTGTTGCCTGCATCTGTATGTTGGGCGATTGACACCCACCCCCTCACCCCAGGAATTGAATAGTTTTTGGTCTAGATCCGAGGTTTTTTATCCATTTTGATTGACTTTTGTGAATGATAAGAAATAGGAAACAACTCTCATTCTACATATAGATAACCGGTTTCCCCAGCACTATTTGTTAAAAAGGCTATCTTTTCTCCAATGTATGTTTTTGGCACCTTTGTCAAAGATCACATGACTATACCTGTTTGGGTTCATTCCTGTCTTCTATTCTGTACCATTATCTATGTGTGTGTTTCTATGTGAGTACCATGCCATTTTTGTTACCATAGTATAATTGTGATGCCTCCAGCACTGCTTTTACAGCTTAGAATTGTGTTGGCTATTCTGGGTCTTCTGTTCTTCCACTTAAATTTTAGGACTATTTTTTCTAGTCCTATAAAGAATGCCATTGGTATTTTAATGGGGATTGCACTGAATCTGTATATTTTTGGTAATGTGACCATTTTGATAATATTCTGCTCATCCATGAATGTGAGATCTTTCCATCTTCTTAGATCTTCAATTTCTTTCTTCAGTGTTCTATAGTTTTCAATCTGGAAGTCTTTCATCTCCTAGATTTATTCCTAAGGATTTTGTTTTGTTTGTTTGAAGCTATTGTGAATTTGATCATTTTCCTGATTTTTTTTCTTTCTCAGCAGTTCACAATGTATATATAGGAAAGATACTTATTTTTTATGTTGATTTGCAACCTGGTATTTTGCTGAATGTGTTTATTAGATCTAGCAGTCTTCTGTTGGAACTTTCTAAATCTTCTAAGTATAGGATCTTATCTACACAAAGAGTGATAATTTGACTTCTTCATTTTCTGCTTTTCTTTTATTTCCTTCTCTTGTCCAGTTGCTCTGCTTAAAATTTTTACTACTATCTTGAGTATGAGTGGTAAGAATATACATCTTTAACTTGTTCCATATTTTAAAGAAATGCTTTTTTTCCCCCTCTATTCATTGTGATATTTGCTTTTAGTTTGTTGTATATAGCCTTTATGATGTTGAGTTAGGTTCCTTCTGTCCCTAGTTTCTTCAGTATTTCTATCATGATTGGTAAGTGAATGTTGTTGAAGGCTATCTTTGCCATCTATTGAGATGACTAAGTGATTTTTGTTCTTAATTATATTTATTTGGTGAATTACTTGTTGTATGTTAAACCATCCTTGAATTCTTGGTATAAAACCAATTTGGTCATGACATACAATCTTTTTAACATGTTGTTGAATATAATTTGCTAATATTTTACTAAGGACTTTCACATCCAAGTTCACCAGGGATATTGGTCTGTAGTTTTCTTTCTTTGATGTGATCTTATCTGGTTTTGGTGTGAGGCTAATACTGGTTTTATAGAATGACTTGGAAATGATCCATTTCTTTCTATTTCATGGACTAATTGAGGTGCATTGGCATTGTTCTTCTTAAAGATCTGTTAGAATTTAGCCAAGAAGCCATCTGATTCTGGGCTGTTGTTTCTTGGAATGATTTTTATTGCTACTTTTATCTTATTACTAGTTATTGGTCTGTTTAGCTTTTCTTTGTCCTCTGGATTCAATTATGGGTGATCATATTGGTATAGAAATGTAAATATTTCTTCTAGATTTTCTAATTTATTGTAGAATAAGTTTTCAAAACCATCCCTTGTGATCTTCTGGATTCCTGTGATGTCTGTAGTTATTTCTCCTTTTTATTTCAAATTTGTTAATTTGGGTCTATTGTTTTTCTTTAGGTTATTTTGGATGAAGTATTCTCAATCTTGTTTATCTTTACAAATACCCAACCTCTAATTTCATTGCTCATTTGTGTGTTTTTTTTTTCAATTCTTTTTTAAGTAATTATTTTAGTTTAATAAGTTTAATAAACATTTGAATAATAGTATCCTAATTATATCATTTTGTATATTGAATTCTATTGTCTTTTTTAGATTTTTCACATAAATAACCCAACTTATCTCAGAAAAAAATCATGTCAAACAATCAAATTATATCTCTTGTCATGTACAACTAAAAAGGACAAGTAAAAAGAATAAAATAAAATTATATCTCTGAAAAATCTTTCATCATTAGGCTATAATGAAAGTTGACTATCTTAGTAAACTTTTAATCTTTTAAAAGGAGGTCCCTTGTACTTATACAAAGATGTATCATGTATTACATGTGAATGCATTTATGTATGTGTTTCACTTCATTGATTTACTTATTTTTAATGACTATTACAATATAATTGTTTTATAATGCATTTGTGTGGGCAGTCATATTGTACCACAAAAATATGCTACTGCTTGGCTTGGAGAATTTCTCCCATTTAAGGCCTCAGTTGGTCAAAGAGAAATTTTGTGCTTTGAGTAGATATTAATTTACAAAAGGAAACCAGCAACAGCAAAAAATTTCTTCTTACTATTTGTTTTTTTAACTTGTTCTTTTTAGAAATACATGATAGTAGAGTGTATTTAATTTCATTGGTTTCAACTCTAACATTATTTATTTCCTTTTACTGTTTTTTCAAGTTTTTTTTTTCTTCTTGTTTTTCATCACTAGGTTATTTGGGATCTTTCTAGTGTCCTTATATAGACACTCAGCTATAAATTTCCATTTAGAACTGCATCCATAGTGCCCCATAGTGTTCTAGTATGTTGTCTCACTGTTATTGCTTGATTTAAAAAATTTTTAGATTTCTCCCCTGATATCATCTGTCACCAATTTATCATTCAAAAGTTTGTTCACTCTCCATGTATTTGTATAGTTTATCTATTTTTTTGGTGTTGATTTGTAATTTCAGTACATTATGATCAGATAGGATGCAAAGAAGTACACACACACACACATATGTATATATACACATGTATTTGGATTAATGAATGATTACATTCTTCCTTAAAATATGATTTATTTTATTTTTGAGAAGGTTTGATGAGTAGGTGAAAATAAAGTGTACTTGCCTATTATTGGATGAAGTATTGTATAAAATGTCTGTTAAGTCCATTTGACATATAGTGGTTTTAGGTCTGAAGAGTCTGTACTAAGCTTATGTCTGGATGACCTATCTATTGATGAGAGAAATATATTGAAATCACCTATATTATTGTACTTGGCTTTATCTGAGTCTTTAATTTGAGTAGTGTATGTTTTATATAATTAGATGCACCTACATTTGGGGTATCAATATTTACTGATATTATATCTTATTGTTGGATTGTTCCCTTTACCAGTATAAAGTGACCTTATTTATCTCTTTTTGAAAGTTTTGGCTACAAGTCTGCTTTATCAGATATAAAAATAGCCTTTCCTGCTTGTTTCTGGATTCCATTTGCATGGTGTATCAATTTCCATCTTTCAACTTTCAGACTGTTGCTGTCCTTGCCTGTAAGGTTATCTCTTACAAACAATATAGTTGGATCTGTTTTAAATCCATTCTGCCATATATGTGATTTAATTGGAGAGTTGTATAATAATGTTATTATACAGAGATGCTTATAAACTCATGCCATTTAGATTTATTTATAATGTTTAATTTGATCCAGTTTCTCATTTGCTTATCTACTCTTCAAATAAGATTTTTCCATTTGTGAAATCTGGAGTGTTTTTTATTTCTTCTGTCAATACATTTCTTTTCTTTTTTTTCAAATATTTATTTGGTTGTTTTAGTTGTACACAATGCCTTTATTATGTGGTGTTGAGGATCGATCCCTGGGCCATGCACATGCTAGGCGAGTGCCCTACTGCTGAGCCACAATCCCAGTCCGCCTACATTCTTGATGATTGCCTTTCTGACAGGAATGAGATTAAATCATAGGTTTTTTTTTTTTAATTACATTTTTGCATTTGAAATTTCATAACCAGAGCAAGATGCAAAGAATACAAATATGTAGGTATGTTTAAGAATCACATTCATATAGAGCACATTTTTACATATCTCTGGTTGTATGCAAAGTATATCCACACCATTCGTGACTTCATACATGCACTTAGGGTAATGATATCCATCTCATTCTACCATCTTTTTTTTTTTCTTCACCCTTTTGCCCCCTCCCTTCCCCTCTGTCTCCATTGGCCATTCTAGTGTTCCTCTAATCCTCCTATGCTCCCCATCCAAACCCAACTATGAATTGGCCTCCTTATATCAGAGAAAACATTTGGCATTTGGCTTTTTGGGATTGGCTAACTTCACTTAGCATTATATTCTCTAACTCCATCCATTTACCTGCAAATGCCATGATTTTATTTTCTCTTATTGCTGAGTAATACTCCATTGTGTGTATATACCACATTTTCTTTATCCATTAATCTACTGAAGGGCATCTAGGTTGGTTCCACAGTTTAGCTATTGTGAATTGTGCTGCTATAAACATTGATGTGGCTGTGTCCCTGTAGTATGCTGTTTCCAAGTCTTTTGGGTAAAGACCAAGGAGTGGGATAGCTGGGTCATAAGGTGGTTCCATTCCAAGTTTTCCAAGGAATCTCCATACTGCTTTCCATATTGGCTGCACCATTTTGTAGTCCCACCAACAATGTATGAGTGTGCCTTTTTCTCCACATCCTCTCCAACATTTATTGTTGTTTGTGTTCTTAATATCTGCCATTCTGACAGGTGTGAGATGAAATCTTAGAGTGGTTTTGATTTGCATTTCTCTAATTGCGAGAGAGGTTGAGCATTTTTTCATGTATTTGTTGATTTATTGTATATCTTCTTCTGAGAAATGTCTTTTTAGTTCCTTGGCCCATTTATTGATTGGGTTATTTGTGTTTTTGGTGTTAAGATTTTTGAGTTCTTTATATATTCTAGAGATTAGTGCTTTATCTGACGTACATGTGGTAAAATTTGTCCCCAATTAGTAGGCTCTCTGTTCACCTCACTGATTGTTTCTTTTGCTGAGAAGAAGCTTTGTAATTTGAGTCTATCCCATTTATTGATTCTTGGTATTAATTCTTGTGCTACAGGATTCTTATTAAGGAACTTGGGGCCTAATCCAACATGTTGGAGATTAGAGCTCACTTTTTCTTCTATTAGGTGTAGTGTCTCTGGTCTAATTCCTAGATCCTTGATCCACTTTGAGTTGAATTTTGTGCATGGTGAGGGATAGAGGTTTAATTTCATTTTATTGCATATGGATTTCCAGTTTTCCCAGCACCATTTGTTGAAGAGGCTATCTTTTATCCAATGTACATTTTTGGTGCCTTTGTCTAATATAAGATAACTGAAATTATATGTGTTAGTCTCTGTGTCCTCTATTCTGTACCATTAGTCTACCAGCCTATTTTGGTGCCAATACCATGCTGTTTTTGTTACTATTGCTCTGTAGTATAATTTAAGGTCTGGTATAGTGATGCCACCTGCTTCACTCCTCTTACTAACGATTGCTTTAGCTATTCTGGGTCTCTTATTTTTCCAGATGAATTTCATGACTGCTTTTTCTATTTCTATGAGGAATTTCATTGGGATTTTGATTGGCATTGCATTAAATCTGTATAGTGCTTTTGATAGTATGGTCATTTTGACAATATTAGTTCTGCCTATCCAAGAACAGGGTAGATCTTTTCATCTTCTAAGGCCTTCCATAATTTCTTTCTTTACTGTTCTGTAGTTTTCATTATAGAGGTTTTCACGTCTTGGGTTAAGTTGATTCCCAAGTTTTATTTTATTTTTTTGATGCTATTGTAAACAGGGTAGTTTTCCTCATTTCCCTTTCAGAGGATTTGTCACTGATATATAGAAATGCCTTAGATTTATGGGTGTTGATTTTTGTATCCTGCTATTTTGCTGAATTCATTTATGAGTTCTAGAAATTTTCTGGTGGATTTTTTTGGGTCTTTTAAGTATAAAATCATATCATCAGCAAATAATGATAATTTGAGTTCTACTTTACCTGTCTGTATCCCTTTAATTTCTTTCATCTGTCTTATTGCTCTGGCCAGCATTTCAATTACTATGTTGAATAGAAGTGGTGAATGAGGGCATCCCTGTCTTGTTCCAGTTTTTAGAGGGAATGCTTTCAATTTTTCTCCATTTAGAATAATGTTGGCCTGGGGATTAGCATATATAGCTTTTACGATGTTGAGATATGTTCCTGTTATCCCTAGTTTTTCTAGTATTTTGAGCATGAAGGGGTGCTGTATTTTGTCAAATGCTTTTTCTGTATCTATTGAGATAATCATATGGTTCTTATCTTTGAGTCTATTGATGAGATGAACTACATTTATTGTTTTCCTTATGTTAAATCATCCTTGCATCCCTGGAATGAACACCACTTGATCGTTGTATATTATACTTTTGATATGTTTTGTATTCGTTTTGCTAGAATTTTATTGAGAATTTTTGCATCTATGTTCATTGAAGATATGGGTCTGAAGTTTTCTTTTTTGGATGTGTCTTTGCCTGGTTTGGGGATCAGGGTGATGTTGGCCTCATAAAATGAGTTTGGAAGTGCTCCCTCTTTTTCTATTTCCTGAAATAAATTGAAGAGTATTGGTATCAGTTCTTCTTTGAAGGTCTTGTAGAACTTGGCTGTGTATCCATCTGATCCTGGGCTTTTCTTGGTTTGTGGGCTTCTGATGTCATCTTCTATTTCATCGCTTGAATTGGTCTGTTCAAATTGTGTATAACATCCTGCTTAAGTTTGGGCACATCATACAACTCTAGAAATTTGTGGATGCCTTCGGTGTTTTGTATTTTGTTGGAGTACAAGTTTTCAAAATAATTTCAAATTATTTCCTGTATTTCCGTAGTGTTTGTTGTGATATTTCCTTTTTCATCACATATGTTAGTAATTTGAGTTATCTTTCTCCTTCTCTTTGTTAGCCTGGCTAAGGGTCTGTCAATTTTATTTATTTTTTCAAAGAACCAACTTTTTGTTTTGTCAATTTTTTCAATTTCTTCTTTTTTTTCAATTTTATCAATTTCAGCTCTGATTTTAATTATTTCCTTCTTCTACCACTTTTGGTGTTGGATTGTTCTTCTTCTTCTTCTAGAGCTTTGAGATGTAATTTTAAGTCATTTATTTGTTGACTTTTTCTTCTTTTGAGGAATGAACTCAATGCAATGAACTTTCCTCTTAGAACTGCCTTCATAGTGTCCCAGAGATTTCGATATATTGTGTCTGTGTTCTTAATCACCTCTAAGAATTTTTAATCTCCTCTTTGATATCATCTGCAACCCATTGTTCATTCAGTAGCATATTATTTAGTCTCCAGGTGTTGGAGTAGCTTTTATTTCTTATTTTATCATTGATTTCTAATTTCATTACATTATGGTCGGATAGAATGCAGGGTAGTATCTCAACTTTTTTGTATTTGCTCAGAGTTGTTTTGTGGCATAATATATGGTCTATTTTAGAGAAGGTTCCATGTACTTCTGAGAAGAAAGTGTATTCACTCGTTGAAGGATGAAATATTCTATATAAGTCAGTTAAGTCTAAGTTGTTTATTGTATTTTTGAGTTCTATACTTTGTTCAGCTTTTGTTTGGAAGATCTATCCAGTGGTGAAAGGGGTGTGTTAAATTCACCCAGAATTATTGTGTTGTGGTCAATTTGACTCTTAATCTTCAGGAGAGTTTGTTTGATGAACATGGATGGTCCATTGTTTGGGGCATAAATATTTATAATTGTTAAGTCATGTTGGTGTATGGTTCCCTTGAGCATTATATAGTGTCCTTCTTTATCCCTTTTGATTGACTTTAGCTTGAAGTCTACTTTATTTGATATGAAGATGGAAACCTCTGCTTGTTTCCTCTGTCCATATGAGTGGTAGGATTTTTCCCAACCTTTTACCCTCAGCCTATGGATGTCTTTTCCTATGAGATGAGTCTCTTGGAGGCAGCATATTGTTGGGTCTGTTTTTTTTGATCCAATCTGTTAGTCTATGTCTTTTGATTGGTGAGTTTAGGCCATTAACATTCAGAGTTATTATTGAGATGTGTTTTGTATTCACAGCCATTTTTGTTTATTTTTGGTATTTACCTTGACATGGTTTCTCTTCTGATTGTTTTGTTCCTTTAGTGTAATACCCCCTTCTGTTGATTTTCACATTGTTTTTCTTTTCCTCTTCATGGAATATTTTGCCGAGGATGTTCTGTAGTGCTGGCTTTCTACTGTAAATTCTTTTAACTTTTGTTTAGCATGGAAGGTTTTTATTTCGTCCTCAAATCTAAAGCTTAATTTTGCTGGGTATAAGATTCTTGGTTGGCATCCCTTTTCCTTCATGGAATATGTTGTTCCATGATCTCCTAGCTTTGAGTGTCTGAATTGAAAAATCTGCTGTGATACGAATTGGTCTCCCCCTATATGTGATCTGATTCCTCTCTTTTGCGGCCTTTACAATTCTATCCTTGTTCTGTATGCTAGGCATTTTCATTATAATGTGTCTTGGTGTAGATCTGTTGTAATTTTGTACATTTGGTGTCCTGTGGGCCTCTTGTATTTGGTTTTCCAATTCATTCTTCATACTTGGGAAATTATCTGATATTATCTCATTGAAGAGGTTGTGCATTCCTTCGGTTTGAAACTCTGTGCCTTCCTCTATCCCAATTATTCTTATATTTGGTCTTTTGATGCTGTCCCATACTTCTTGGATATTCTGTTCATGGTTTCTTACTATCTTCATTGTGTGGTTAACTTTATTTTCAAGATTATATACTTTGTCTTCATTGTCTGAAGTTCCCTCTTCCAGTTGATCTAGTCTGTTGGTGATGCCTTCAATTGTGTTTTCTATTTGGTTAATTGTTCCCTTCATTTCAAGGATTTCTGACTTTTTTTTTTTTTTTTTTACAGAGTTTCTATCTCTTTTTTGAATTAATCTTTTGCTACCTGTATTTGCTCTCTTATATCTTTGTTGTAGTGGTCAACTTTTGCCTGTATTTGCTCAGTTAGGTCATTCTTTGATTCACAGATCATTTTAATTATGAACCTTCTGAACTCCTTCTCTGACATTTCTTTAACTTCTCTGAGCATGGTTTCTGTTATTCTAGAATCCTGGTTTGTTTGGGGTATTTTCCTCCCCTGTTTTTTCATGATGTCTATTTGCTTTACTTTCTTGCAGTGTAGATCTGAGTTATTACAATTTTTTCCTTATATTCTTATAATAACCTTGCAGGTTGTCTCTACCTCCCCTTAGCGCTGGACAATCAGAACCTGTCGCTGACCCTCAAAGTATGCTACCTGGGGCTGGGTTCACACTGGTTGGTGTGAGCTGAACTGGTTGAGTCTGAGCTCCTGTGGTGGTCTGGGGCTAACCGCACTGGGGTGAAGTTCAGCAGGACTGCCCTGGGCCCGCCTGGGCTCAGGCAGAGTTGGCAGGTCTGTCCTTGTTGTCTCCTGCTCTGGGGTGGATGTCTGTGGGGCTGGCTGGAGCCTGGTCACACACCAGTGGGTGTCAGTGGGACTGACCTGGGGCTGGCAGTGCTTGGGTGAATGTCAGCAGGACTGGTTTGGGCCCATCTGGGCTCAGGCAGAGTTGGCAGGTCTGTCCTTGCTGTCTCCTGCTCTGGGGCACAGGTTGTCGGGACTGGATCAATACATTTCTTTATGTATTTTCTTCAGTTCTGTTTTATCAGTCATCATTTTTTTTTTTTTTTTAGTTTCTGCTTATTTTTGAAGGTGTTGTTTCTCTTTGATTTTGAAAGACAGCTTTGATGAATATAGCAATCTTGATTGACAGTAAGTTTCTTTCCGGGATTGGAATATATCATTATAAACCCTATATGATTTTAGAGCTTGTGATGAGAAATCAGAAGCAGTTCTGATTGGCTTGGCTTTAAATATAACCTGATATTTTTATTTTCAAAGGCTTTAAAAATTCTCTTTGTTCTCTGTGTTAAGCATTATAATTGTGTGGTGAAGAGGTTTTTTTTTCTAAATGCATCCTGTATCTAAATATTCATCTCATTCTCAAGGTTTGGGAAATTTTCTGTTATTATTTCCCTGAAGAGGTTATCCATGCCATTAGTCTGCATCTCACAGCCCTCTTTAATTCCAATGATTCTTGATGCTGTCCCAGAGTTCTTACATATTCTGGTCCTAGTTACTTATTTTCATTACTACTGTCTGAATATTCAAGGCTAGCCATTTGATCTTCCAGCTCTGTTATTCTATCTTCAGCATGCTGGTCTACTGTGTTAGACTTTGAACTAAACATTTTATTTGATTCATTTTATCTTTCATTTTCAAGATTTCTTTTTTTTTTTAAATTTATTTATTTGCTTTAGTTGTACACAATGCATTTTGTTTTTACGTGGTGCTGAGGATCAAACCCGGGCCGCATGCGTGCTAGGCAAGCGCTCTACCGCTGAGCTACAATCCCAGCCCTATTTTCAAGATTTCTATTTGGTTCTTTTCCAAGATCTTTATTTCCTTATTGATTTTTTCATTCATATCCTATATTGTCCTCCTTTTAATTCATTCAGTTTTTTTTCTGTGTTTACTTGGAATTCATTGATCATTTTTATAACCATTCATTTGAATTATTTATCTAATATTTTATCTACTGTATCTTTGGAGTCAGTTGCTGGTGAATTGCAAACTTCAGGACACATAATGTTACCTTCTACTTAATATTTCTTGTATTCCTGATTTGTGTTTTTGCATCGGTTAGGGTAGATTGCTCCTCCACTCTTCAATGTGGGCCATTTAAGGGCACATTCTTCTCTTGACAGTGTGCTGTAAAGTGACCTAGATTAAGACCCCCTCATAGGTGTGGTATCCACAATTTTTGTATTAATTCTTCTGCTATAGAACTGAATGTATGGGACTGAGAGTGCCACCTAGCCATTCCTACTCAGGGCCTTGTCATTAGTTTTTTTTTTTTTTTTTTTTTTTTTTTGTCTTTTTTATTCTTTGTATTAAAGTATTCTTGAAGTTTGAATGTGGTTAATTTGTGTGCATAATAAACTGCACTGTTTCTTGGATGAGTTTATTTCAGCAGCAGAGCCTCTAAGCATCACTGTAGATTTCCAGAACTTCATGGAATAGGGGGAAACAATAGGAACAATTGAGGCAAGCAATATAAGGCATTAAAATAAATTGCCAGTGCCCACTATGATATCTGCCACCCTAATTACCACAGAAACAGGAATGGTGTGATCAGCAATTGCCAAAAGTAAAAACAATAATTAGTCATGAACTAGCTCGGGTATTAAACATATGTCGACCATGCCAACACAGTACTAACAGCAGCAAGAATATGAATGGTGGGGACAGGAGATATACAAACCAAATAGTTCTAAGAGGGTCAAAATACAATGCATTAAGAGAAAAGAAAAAGTTATATGAAGGTAAAATAAAATTCAGAATATTCAAACTGTGAACATATAGAATGCAGAAGAGACATATCAAGTGATAGCTATATAGGAAGAGAAAAATAGGAAAAGTAAAGGGGGAGAAAGAACAAGAGAATTTGGCTATAAATGGAGAATAAAAAGGAGAGGAAGAGAAACAAGAGAAAGAAACAAAATCAAAATAAACAAAAAGCCCTAACCCTTCAATGATAAGGAAAAATAATTATTAAAAAAGATTAAAAATAAGAAAAAACAAACATGTAAGTGTGTGTGTGTGTGTGTGTGTGTGTGTGTGTGTGTGTATGTAAACCAATCAGCATAGAAAGAAAAAACACAGAAAAATGAAAAAAGATTTTTAACAAAAATGAAAGAATTGTATTCGCTGAGATGGTCAAAATCTGTCAAGAAGGATGGATTTTCATTACCCAAGTCCTCCTTTCCCTTTCTTCTTGGGCTATGTGAAGGGCAAAAAAAACCATACCAGAAACTGCGTGTAGTAAGAGGGGTTTATTAACCGGCCCCTATGGCAGGTGGGGACCAAAGGGACACATAGAGGGAAGGGGAGCAGAAGGAAGGGAAGGAAAACCTGCCGGGAGGAGATGGTGTGGATGGGACCAAAGAGGAAAAAGGGGTGAGTTCCTGGTTGGTGGGGGTTTAAGTGGCAACTTGGTTAGTCCGAAGGACCACTGACTGCATAGGCTGTCCAGTCTGAAGTGAGACTTGCATGCTTGGGATTGGCTAAGAAAGGGAAAGCCTGCCCCAGGGGTGAATTCCCAGGAGAGGCAAATATTCTCGGGATTAAGGGCAGGAACTCAGAGCCTGCCAAAGGTGGATTCGCAGGAGAGATGGGCACTTCCAGGAAGGTACCTGGGACATGGCCAATTTAGAGGCACCTAGGGGTATAGCCTGCTGGCCCAAATTTTATCTAACACTATGTATTGAGAGAGAGAAAGGACTTTTAACCCCTTCCTACTTTTATGTTGCTCATGGAGATGCCAACTGGAGTGACCTAAAATGAAAATCTCATTGAAATGGCTCTCAGCTTTCCTTCTTTCCAGTATAATGGAAAGGGGACTGGGAAGTACTGTCAATTGGAGTTTTGTGTGGGTAAACCAGAGTGATATATTTCCAAGGTGGGACTCCTGCAGAGTTCTAAACAAAAGTGGGGAGTTCTGGCAGCTTAGGTCTAACCAAACCTTAGGGAATTTGTTGTGTGGCACCTTCTCTGGGGAGATTAGATCAACACACCTCTATGGCCAGGAAGATGCTGATCTCTGCTGGGAGTGTGAATCTCAGGAGCAAGATTCTTGCAGAGCAGGGGAGCCAGCCCTCCAAAGGTCTCACATCTACTGCCCATGAATATGGCCTTCCCAGGTTAGGTCCTGAGTGTAATCATGCCTGCCTGTTCAGTTTCCTGATCCTCTTCAGCTGGTAACAGGCACCACCAGACTCAAAGAGAAGCAAGTTGCATTCCCCTCTGTGTTTCTGACTCGGTTCCCCCTGGGTATAATCTTCTCAGTGCCTGTTTCACTCATGTTCTCCTAGGTGCACCCTAGGCCACATGGTAAATACTTGCCAGGACAATATGGCAGCAATGTTGGCTGTGATTGCCAGGGCTCCCACAGCAGTAAGCTGCAGCACTGCCCCTCGAAATGGCTCCCACTTCAACTCTCTCCTTGCCAGTGGAGTGAGACAGAGCACTTCTCAGACACCACTTCACTGAGCAGCCTCTGGATCAACTAAGTTCAGGCTGCTTTTCTGATCTACAAATTTCTTCTGTGCTGACTTTGTCCATTGTGTTCCTCTCTGTTTGTATTATCCCTTCCCTCTGTGGTGAAGCAGCATCATTGCCATAACTGGTTTAGACCCATATACTCTTTCTTAATTTTTGTTCAGTGCAGGCAAATTTCTGAGCTTCTAAGACACTCTGTCCGGTATTGAATTTCAGTGAAATCCCTCTTTCACAAGTCTGAGAAGTGGTGCAATTGGAATCCTGAGCCATAGAGCAACTGGTAAGGCAGCCTTCCTCTAATCTGCCACCTTGAATCTCCTCTTGAATCCCTTTTTAATTCCTATATATAAACTGCAGAAAAATACTGAAGAAAGATTAAGACCATTACGAATTAAAGATTTCCAGTTGGAGCTGAACCCCCAGTGCTGCCCTAGGGTAAATTTCAAAGGTGCAATTATTTGTTCAAAGAGTGTGCTTAATTTTGTTACATATTGACAAATTGCCTTTAGAAAATGTTTGACCAATTTGGACTCCTCACAAAAGTGAACCAGCATGCCTATTCCTCAAATTCTTGTCAATAGAGGGAATTACCTTTTTCGTTTTTCCCATCTATCAGACAAAATAATTCACTTGGCATGTCTTACTTATCTAGCCTTTTTGGTCAACTATATGTATTTTTTTTCTTATGAGCAATATCTGTACATTGCTTTCTCTTTTTCAATGAAGAGGTTTGTATTTTTATTCATAACTAAGAATTTTGATATGTTTAAGAGTGTTTTCTCTGTGGTAATTTAAAGGAATCAAATTTGTTCTTATTTATGCTAGTATTTAAATTTATATATAAACATAATTTAAACTGTATTATTTAATTCCCACAGGAAAATAAGGGGGTTATTATGCCTTTGCTTTTACTATTCTTTCTTCTCACATTCCAGACTTCGTTGGAATAAGTAGGGATTCTTTTCTCAGTACATTATAGCAAAATCTTTACATTAAAATTGTTGTTTTTATTTCAAGCACTATAACATTTTTAACTGTTCATTTTAAAAGTTGTATTGATATTTAAATGAATCCAATACTCATTGAGCATTCTTTTATAACACAATTACCTAATTTCTTAATTTGTTTGAGCCTTCTAAGTAGTGAGAGTATTTTCATTTTTTTGAAAAGGAAAATGGCTGGTGATATACTTTCTGAATTCTTGCATAGTTGAAAATGTCTAACACTTGCATTAATGAACAATGATGAATTATTGTAAACTTCTTTTCATATTCCCTCTCATTTCTAAGTTTTTGACAAACTGCACCATATTTATGAAGAGATTCTTTTCTTTCTTTTCCAATTGGGAATTGAATCCAGGGGGCACTTAACTACTGAGCAACATCCTCAGTGCTTTTTGTTTATTTTTAAATTTTGAGGCAGGATCTTTCTAAGTTGCTGAGGCGGGTCTTAAACATGTGATCCTCCTGCTTCAACCTCCTGAATTGCTGGGATTATAGGCATGGGCTGCTGAGTCCTGCTTGTGGGATTCTTACATTTTCTACACTTATCCTTCAAATTCTGGGACAACCACCGTATATCTTGGTATTAACCTTTATTTTTTTTTTTTTTGCTTGGAAATATGGCAAACTTTTCTTGGATGAATATTTAGGCCATCTTTTCATTAGTAAACATTAGTTTCTATTAATGTATTGAGGTTTTTTAAAATTGTAAATGGACCTTTATTTTATATATTAATTTATTTATATGTAGTGTTGAGAATCAAACCCAGTGCCTCACACATGCTAGGCAAGTACTCTACCACTGAGCTACAACCCTACCCTAATGTCTTGATTTTTTAAAATTTTAATTTTGTCATAATGACAGCAGAATGCATTATAATTCGTATTACACATATAGAGCACAATTTTTCATATTTTTGGTTGTACACAAAGTAGAGTCACACCATTCATGTCTTTATACATGTACTTAGGGTAATGATAAACATCTCATTCCACCATCTTTCCTACCCCCACGTCCTTACCCCTCCAGGCCCTCCCCTTTGCCCTATCTAGAGTTCATTTAATCCTCCCATGCCCTCTCCCAACCACATTTTGAACCAGCATCCTTAAATCAGAGAAAACATTCAGCATTTTTTTGGGGGGATTGGTTAACTTCACTTAGCATTATACTCTCCAACTCCATCCATTTACCTGCAAATACCATGATTTTATTCTCTTTTAATGATGAATAATATTCCATTGTATATATATGCCACATTTTCTTTATCTACTCATCTACTGAAGGGCATCTAGGTTGCTTCCATAGTTGAGCTATTGTGAATTGTGCTGCTATAAACATTGATGTGGTTGTGTCCCTGTAGTATGCTGTTTTCACCTTATTTGTTTTCTTCAGACTTCCATTCTATAAGATTAGCCGCCAACATAGTTTCTTCCTCTCATATCCAAGATACATTAAAACTTCTTATCCAAAGGTCTTTCTCTTCATAGTTCCTTGACTAGCATGTAATTTTTATTCTGTATACTCTCTATGGGAAACCCCATTCATAATCATGACTTCAATGATTGCAAATCTGTAATTCCTAAATTTATATCGCTACAGTGTTATCAGTGAGCTTTTATAATCCAAGCAGTAATATTCTAAGTTTTAAGCTTCCTTAGCTTGAATCAAAGACACCTGGCGCTTAGCTCTCAAAATTGCATAGACCCAAGTCCTGTGAGGACTCTTCTTACACCTTTCATTCCAGTAACATAATAGAGTTGTTCTCCAAATGCAGTAATTTTCTTACATACGTATAACTGCTTTTGATCTTTATTATGAGTGATCTCCCCTATTATTTACACAGCTAGAACCTACTTCACCTTGAACTCTTTTTGCATCAAATTCTTCAGGAAGCCTTTTTTAAAAAAATCAGTCTGAATAAAGACGCACTCATTCTTCTTGTGAAATCATCACAATTAACTCCATGGTTTCTATTTTGTCCCTCGCTAAACTCTAAAACTTTTAGGCTAAAGATTTTACTTTATTTACTATTGTTTCCTTCAGGGCTTGGCATCATGTCTGAATGTAGTCAATTCTCAATAAATAAATATTTTTAATAAATGGATGAGTAAGTGAGTCAATGAATGGTGGCATCATTCAAGATTAGGATAGAGTTGGAAATAGGATGATCCATTTAGAAGCTTCTTCCAGAATACAGATGAAAGGCATTAATGGGTGGAATATGTAGCAGGAGAAAATTAAAGGAAAAAGCAAGATTATTAGATAAATTAATTGGAAAACTATATTTCATTACTATTTTGGAGATTAGAGGAACTAAAATAAGTATTATAAAATCTTAAACAAACGTCTTTAATGCAAATTGTAGCTAGTCTTCCTTAACTTGTGCTTTGTATATTATGATATTTTTAATTGTTCCTTCTTCCTTTTTTTCCCCTATAGCATTTTTGTCTCTAGAATGACCTACGTAGTAAAAACTGCTTTCTTTTTACAAATGTGATTATATTCTTCTTTTGCCTAAATCAATCTTGTGCTTACCATCACTTACTCCCTAGAGAATGAATTCTTCCTTTCCTTTAGCAAGATGTTCAAGATCCCTTGAAATATGTCATACCACATCTGTAACTCATCGTCCTTCTGTGTACTTTAAACTTTGACCCCAATATTTTCTGAGTGTCTTAAACATATGTGCTTCATGGTCTACATCAAAGTTCTTTATAGCTGCCTTCATGCAGTTTCTTCTCCTTTGTATGTTTCTTTCTGAATTCTCACTTCCTTTATATGTGTTTCAGTGACCAGTTCAAGTGCAACTTCCTTCATAAAAATCATTTTAAAAACAAATGTCCTGTGTTTTCTTGCATATGGAAGCTAGATGTCATGACAGTAGAAGGAAGACTGCCAGGGTAGATGGAGGAAACAAGTGGGAAAGAAGAGGAAAAGATAAGGGGTGGTAATGGGGAGTGAAACTGATCAAATTATGTTTACATAATAATTATGTTTACAAACTTATGTTTAAATTAAAAACTTTTAATAAGTTTAAATAATTATGTAAACAAAACGATTACATGAGTGGATTTTTTAAATATTTATTTATTTGTTTTTAGTTGTACATGAAGCGTTTATTTGTACGTGGTGCTGAGGATCGAACCTGGGCCGCGCACATGTTAGGCAAGCGCTCTACCTCTGAGCCACAATCCCAGCCCCATATGAGTGGATTTTATTGCATTAGGTAGACTTTTTAATTTGTTGAAGGCAAATGTTTTTATTTCTTTATTTTGCAAAGGACATACATATGCAAAGATATTTTCTATCTATTGCATATTGAATATTAAATATAAGTAAACATATAAGCAAGTAAAAATTTTGACTTTGGTAAAAGATGATGATAATGAGGAGTGATAATGTGGTGAAATGCATAGCTCAAGCTATTTTCTGAATAATGGGTGAACATTTACAACTTTACTAAATTCTATATAAGTCTTCTCCTTCCTTATCCTCTTTCCCATTGGTGGTTATTTTGTAGTGTTCTCCATTAATGCTGATTATATCGTTGATTGTTCTCTTTTCTCTAATTAGTTTTTTTTACATATACCTTTATTTTGTTTACTTATTTTTTTATGTGGTGCTGAGAATTGAACCCAGTGCCTCATGCATGCTAGGCAAGCACTCTACCCCTGAGCTACAGCCCAAGCCCTCTAATTATTTAAAACAAACAAACAAACAAATAAAGCAATGGTTAAACTCATAGTTCTGGGTTTTTTTCCTCCCATATTTTTATCTTACCCTGAATTCAGTGATATTCTTTCCTCTCCACAGATGTACTCATACTCAGTGTTCTCAGAAATCTGTTGCATCCCAGAAAATAACTAGAATTTGTTTCAAAATAATACACAGTCTCTTAGATTGTCATATGAAGTAAGAAGCACACAAACACTGGCCTCCTTTCATATTCTGTAGTACTTTTTCCTTGTTCTGTTTTTAGCATCTGTGGTCTCTGATTTTTCAGGATCCCAACTCTGTACTCTGCCTGGTGCTGAGAATGCTGTTTCCTGGTAAATAAGAGGTAGTAATAGCAACATTCATAAACATTTTGAGCTACTTGGGAAGAGACTGTATTTAAAATGTGTGTTCTGAATGACCTTCCACTTAACTAGAGGGAAACTTGCCTTTAGTTTCTAAGCCTCTTGTATTTTCTATTGTTTTATTTCTCAGTGACTTTTGCATTATCTATTAATTTGGTGTCATCTTCAGATTTCATTTACAGACTTGCAGATCATTAATGAAAACCTGAAATAAAATTGGAATTTGTATCAATTCTCCTCTTAATTTAATAACTATGTAATTTTAAATGACATTGCTTGAATTCAAGCCCATATAAAATACTATTTCAAATAAGTTTGCATTTTTAAACATGAGGCTCCTTGGTTCAATTATTTATTTTATTCATTTTGTCCTCAGTTCTTTTGCAGCATCCTATGATAAGCTTGTCCATTAAAATATATATTCCTCTAACGTCTGCTCAAAGCGTGAGTGCTGGAGCCCCCTGGGGAGGTTAAATGCAATTTGTTTGATTGGATGCTCCAGCTTTTCAATTGTTTTCTTTTCCTTAGAGAAATAGAAACTTTCCAGCTTCAGGTCAATTGGTGCAATGGTTGGATTCAGATGGAATGACACTTCTCCCCATTGTAAGACTCTAGTCCCTCTGAGAAATCCTTGGGAAATCTGTTGACAACTTGCTGTCATCTAGCAAGTCTTTTGGTATAAATGACTTAGACACTGATTCCTGGTAGTGTGAAATCCTAATAGTAAAGTGAAACTTTTAGAATCTCAAGTACATGGAAAACAAAGTGCTTAAGTAGTAACTATGTTCATTGCTTATAGTTTATTAGTTCTCTGCTATTTTTTACTGGAGAAAAAAGGTTCTTAATTTTAACCTGATTAGTCATCAGCAGCTGATCAAATGTGTTGCTGCTGTAAGGTATAGGAAAGAGTACAGTTAAAATTAGGGAACCCATGAAAATGGAAAACAAACAGGTAAATGATAACATAGTCCAAAGTATACATGCAGAGAAAAATCATGGCAGGGAATAGTACTGAGTTGTGGTTGTTGCAAACAGAGAGATGACAGACTCCAGAGGCAGGGAACAGATGGGTGTGACTGCTGAGGACCTGTATTGCAAATAGCACTTGGCAGCAATAGTCTGGGTCAGCTTTTCAAGCCTCTTCTCCATCACCAGGCATCAAGCAGTGGAGAAAATTGACCTGAGTTTGGAGAGTGTGGGCTCTTAGAGGCCATGAGAAGGCAGGTGAATGGAACTAGGAGGCAGCAGAATCTTCTTACCAAGAAAATGAGTTGTATTGCCCACCTACTCTTATTCCCACAACAATTGGATCTAGTTTAGGATAAACAGCACATCTATAGACAGATACAGTGTCCACCTAGTAGGAGTTTCAGAAGATGTATCAGAGAATGAATAGGGAAAAATATCACAGAAGTTACATAAAACATTCAAGTTGAATCAAAGGGCTTTGTTCTGGGTGTTAAGACTATTGCAGTTAACTAAATTCATATTATTTTGTATGTGTACATATTATTTAACATGTTGAAGGATGAATGAAGGGAGGAAAAAAACCGGAAATAGATAGGAAATATATTGATATAAAAATAGTATTCAAATAATTAAAATAGGACACTATGATAGAAAATTATTGTAAATAATTTTGGTGTGTGTGGTGCTAAATACTCCCTGACATGTTAATAGTTAAGCTAAGATCTGAATAACAAATTTCACTAATCCTACCTGTCTTAATCCCCAGACTGATGGTGTTTGTAAATTCTAATTCAAAGGTGAATTTGTGAGAAGTAGAGGTAAGCTACCACCTCATTATATCTACATGGGTGGAATTTACACTGATTTATAAACATCCATTGTTACAACAGTGAGGAGACACTGAACATGTAGAACAGCAAGCATTATGTGAGAGACAATGGATGTTATGCCAATTTTTATATTAGCTATTACAACCATAGTAATTGTCATTCTTACCTTTTAATCATTTTACCCTTTATTACCCACTCTCATTCTTTATTTGATTTCTATAACAATATACTGAGAGCACTTATAAGCTCATTATTATTCTTTTTAATGAATAAAAACATGAATGTTTCTCATACCAAGTATTATTATCTGGACCTCACATTTCTGAGACCTGTCAGCCTTTGTGGAAATCTAATCCAGGGCTTGCAAAAAGAGAAGAACTATCCTAAATACACAGCCCCACTAAAATTTGAATTTCTTTTTCTTTTTCTTTTCTTTCTTTTTTCTTTTTTTGCAGCTTCTGCTTACTTGGGGGGAAATGGCATGGGAATCTATATGTAAGAATTAAACTGAATAAATATGAAAAAAATGAATATTTTCAAGATTGCTACTCAAATTATGTAATCTAATTGCCAAAATGAAGTTCTTCAGATAATGAAAATGTTCATTTATATTATCTCAATTCATGGGATGCATTTGGCCCATAAATAGCTATTTTTTTTGTTTGTTTGTTTGGGCCTCAAATATCCTTGCATAAAAGAATGACTATTTTGTATAGTATTTTCTTTCTTTTTTTATTTTCCAGTCCAAATTAAATGTGTGAGTTTCACTATTACTAATTAAGAAAAGACTAGACAATTACTACCTGACCAGCTTCTGGACAAATAGGACTTTTAAACAAGGGTCACTATGAAGACCTTATTCTCAATTCTAACATATCTTTAAAAATAAACAATGCATATCAGATTTCATGATCCATTTCTCTGAAGGAAGTTAAAGAGCATATTTTTCCTTTGACTTAAAAATGACTTCTTCATTTAGTTTATAAAACATTTGTAGTAAATTTTTTTCAGTACTATCTTTGGATCTAAGAAACATTTGAGGGTACATATGGCTAGAAGACAGGTACTTTGAGAAAATCAAGCATTTTTAGACTACAAAATTAATAAAATCCCTCATTTAATGGGATATTCCAACATCATTTGGCATTTTAGCAGATAAAACTCATGCATAGTGTAAGTAGGCATTGACCTCTGTTTTGTTTATGTGTAAGACTCTACCTACAAATGGCTGTTTAGGGACACAGTAATTGAATACTAATTTGAAGTCTAGATTTTAGACTATACATAAACATAATTTTCTTTATAGCTATATATTGATGGTTGATTGATAACTATTCTGACTTGGGGTCATCAGTGAGTTCACATCTCTCAGCCGACCTTTGGTTTACTCTGAATGTTGAATCCATCATTTTCATTATCCTTCTTCAGGAATGGTCTGACTTAATGATATGCAACTTTATCACTACACTATAAAGAGATGACAACAGAAAATTATTTGGGGGGAAAGTGAGAAAAGTGATTTTAAATTTAACACTTTAAATCTTCACTTATTAAAGATATTAAGAGAATGGAAATTGGAGAATGGAACAGTCTATTTTGTGCAATGAGTATTGCCTGCTTCTAGAATCAAAATTAAGGCCAATCACTCAAGATTTTTAAAACAAAAAAAAAAAAAAAAAAAAAAAAAAGGGGGGGGGTTTGATCAGCATCAGTTGAAGTCTTGGTGTAACAACTGTTTTTACACTTTCTTTTTGAGATTTTTGTCTTGTCCTCCACTTATTCCTTCACCACTCTCATACTTTGCTAACTCCTGTTTGTTTAGATGAAAGTTAATTCATTCAGTGCAGATTACATGAGTACCCAGTAATAACTAAGAAGTTACTGCTCTAGAAAATGAGGGAGTGGCAAGGAAACAAAGCAGCAAAGGACACCAAACCAAACCTGCTCTCATGGAGTTCATATTCTAGGTGGAAAATGGAAAGTATTGCTAAAGAAGAAAAATAAATAAGCAATATGATAGGTATGGATAAGGAAGATAATCTGACAGGAAGGGAATTGTAAGGATTGGGAGATCATATGTTTCCATGGGGTAGTTAGGAGAGGTTTAGCTAAAATGACATTTGAGAAAATACCTGAAGGAGAAAATTCCTTTTGCAGATGTCTGTCAGAATAATGTCCAAGGAAGGAATAGAAAATGCACAGACCTAGAGGCAGAAAGTACCTGGAATGTTTGAGGAACAGCAAGGAGGGCAGTAGCTAGAACAGAGAGACCACAGGGGCATACTAACAGCCTAAGTTGGAAAGGTAACAGAGCCAGGTTGTGTAAGGGCTTGGTATGTCTTTTCTTTTACTTAGGGTAAGAATTTGCTGAAGAATTTTTTTTTTAACAAAGAAGAGTATAAGTGTGTGCATATGAATGATCTGTTTTTGCTTTAGCAAGAGTTCTTTAGCTGCGTTCTTGAGAGTGAGCGGAACAAACCAAGGAGGCTGCTTGTAAGCTACTCCAGAAGTGCAGGGGAGAGGAGTGGTGGCTTGGGCCCGAAGAGCCCATCATAGCAGGATAGGTGGTGAGCTGTGAGTAGATTCTGGATATATTTGAAAGTAGGATCTCTGGATTTGCTGAAGAAATGGATGAGAAACATCCAAGAGAGGCATCAAGAAGGACTCCAAGGAATTTAGTTTGAGCAACTGGATGAACACACTTAAAAAGTTCCAGAGTTGGGAGGGCTGGAGAAGAAGTGGATTTGGGAGATAAGTGAAGTACTCTATTTTGGAACATTTATATTTGAAATTCTTAAAAGACTTCCAAGAAGAGCTGTTGAATAGAAAGATAGATTTAGCATTCTATATTAGTTGTCTGAGCTAATTATTTGGGAGTAATAAGTCTGAGGTGGAATTTATATAGTCATTATTGAAGACAGTATCAAGGGAAAGTGTATAAGCAGAAAGGAGGGGCAAGGACTAAACCTGGGGCACTTCAGAATTTATAACTCTAGGCAAAGAAAAGTTTCTAGCAAAAGAGAATAACATCCCAATGGAAAGGGGAATTTCAGAATTTGATGTATGGGACCTGTGAAGA
Source organism: Tamias sibiricus (assembly GCA_025594165.1). Classification (NCBI taxonomy): domain Eukaryota; kingdom Metazoa; phylum Chordata; class Mammalia; order Rodentia; family Sciuridae; genus Tamias; species Tamias sibiricus. The sequence goes on along the minus strand of CM046669.1, from coordinate 48,650,605 downwards.
CACATCTTTGGTGGAGTGAGGGGCAACTGGAGATTACTAGGTACAGGGAAATTAATCAAGTAAATACATAAATTAATGATTATGGGAGCCAGGTATCTTTCTTTCAGGGAACATTGTTACAGATATGGAAAGAGGAAAGAAGAAAGTGAATTTAGGACATTGATTTAGAATTGAAGTTATTAATAAAATCTTATTTCATGTATGTGTGCATGATGTGTGCATATGAATATGTTTACACAGACACACATGGATGTTTAAAAATAATATAGAAGTGTGTGTGTACCTCTACATAATCTATCACCAATCTCCATTCACATTGTCTACCTATGTCCACTGAGAGCAAGAAGGAGGCCTCAAGCAATAACATCTATAGAGCATGAGTGGAATTGGTACTGAATCTTTGTTTCTAAATCCCATTCAACACTGCAAAAATCTGATCTGTTGGAGAAATGGCTGATTTCAGGGTTGAGACAGGAAAGTACAAAGTAAGCCTGGATCATCTTATGTCAGAAAGCATGGGGATGAGGTTCTATGACATAGCATCCATGTGTCATGTCAGTATGACACAGCTTTATGGGGCCTCCACTGTCCAAACATGGACCTATTTGAGCATTGAAATATGTATTGAGAGCAATGTATTATATCCCACTGAATAAAATATATTCATGGGTCTCTACTGATAAGAATAAATAACATTGAAGGTTTAATAAGGAAATTTATAATTTCAATGTGTCTGCTCACAAAATGTTTATTAATTGCAAAAGGGAAAATTTTATTTTTATACTGGAGAAGCCTCACAGATACCGATTAATGCAAACAATTAAAGTTAACATAATTAATAATGGAACAAATAGAAATGATGTAGCACATGATAAGATGTAATGAGATCACTGTGTCACCTGAATGTAATCATGAGGAAATATTAGACAAACCCAAATTGACAAATGATCTACAAAATAGCTGGGCTGTAATCTTTAGCAATGTTAAGATGGTGGATGTCAAAGGAAGATTGAGGAACCCTTCCATATTGAAGGAGACCTAAGGGTCAGGACAACTGAAGAGATGGAATTTACAATGGATTCCTTTTCTGTGAAAGACAGTTCTTGTGCAATCGGCAAAAATGGCCTCTGAGGATAATACGGTAAGGCCGTATCAATGTTAATTCCCTGATTTTGATGGTTATATTGTGCTTACATAGGCAAATGTCTTTTTTTTTTTTTTTTTTTTTTCTGTAGCAAATATGTGCTACAGTATTCAGGGGTAATGGGCTTTTATGTCAATCTGAATTTCAAAAGGTTCGGAAAAATCTTTGTACTCTTCTTGCAACTTTCCTGTAAATGTGAGATATATACTTTTAAGTAACAAAAAAGGAGACTATTAGTTGATCTGCTTTATGGATAGAATGGGAAAAGGTTGACTAGACAAAGCAAGCACAGAAATCTCATTTGAAGAATATCTCTATTGCAGGAAAGAGAGAAATAGGGAAAAATTTGGAGGAGAAAACTTCCATGATGATTTTCTCTTTCCCTCTTTACCCTTAAGCATTTTACTCAGTTTTATTTCATTGCATTTACCACTTTGCATTGAAAGTATTTTTAGAACCTATTTCCATTATGATTGAAATTACTAGAAGACAAGTTCTGTGTTTTACTGATCCCATATATGTGGCATCACACTTAGTATACCTTAATGTGCTCTTCATATATTAAAACAACAGAACTATTTTCAAAACAGTTATTGGATTTTAGTAAAAGGTCTTATAAGGAGTTTTCTCCACAAACATGGAAGAAAAAATAAGTTAACTTCTTTTGAAGAGCAGGGAATTGTGTTTGTTTCAAATAAGTTATAAATTATTTGGACATCTCAATGTTAACCTTTTAGAAATTGATTAAACTGGGGGCTTGACCTTGGGAGATTGCAGTATTTGGAGACCTTTCATAGATACCAAGGGGAGAACAGCATATCCAAAGCATCAAGCCCAGGGTGGAAATGTTACACACATAGGCTTTTGCTGTAGATTACTTCGAGGATTTGTCTGACATAAGAAGAAAACAGAAAAGTGTATATGTAGTTTGGAGGCCAAGGGAGGGGAGGAGCCAGTGCTGGAAAATTTGTGAGTTCGTGGAAAATGCAAAAGAAAAACCAAAACAGGAAAAAGCCTTGATGGTACCTGCATGTGAATTCATTTTCAAACAGTGTCAAAATAATACAGTCAAAATAAATGAAAGTTCAAGCAGTTATTCCCTGACCCAAGTATAGTGGGTATATGCACACTTTCCAAATTTTCCAAATGTTTGTGTGCAACCCACATGGTGAATTTCTGCAAAAGCAACCTCTCTGAATAATTATCTCCAGTCCTTATTTCATATTGTTTGTATAAACATAGCTTGAGAATATTTAATAGACTGGAAATTTATTTGTAATTATCCAACAAGACCACACTGACAAACATGCGAAGACTTCTAGTATGATACATTGTATCCATTAGAAAATAGTGTGTTTTCTTTCTACTTAGAATTATAATATAGTGTAGATAGTGTTGGTGGTTTTATTTGAGGTATCAATTAATCAGAATTTATTGAGTTTCTGCCCAGCATGAAAGCCATGCTCATCAAATTTACAAATGATATAAATCTTGGAGGGATGGTATGTACATTGGGTGACAGACATAGCATCCACAAAGATTTTGACAGTCCAGAGCAATGGCCTAAATCTAACAAGATGAAATATAACACACATAAATATATATTCTTGCTCTTAGGTCCACTTAACCAGCTGCATATGTATATGGTGGGTAGATATGATTTAGAAATGATGCAATTAAAAGAAAGACTTCGTATTTTAATAAACAGTCAGCTCAACTTAATTTAGTAGTCTTAGCTGCATGATGTCATTGCCAAAAATCCTAGCAAGTGATTTTGAATTGTATTAAAGTGATAATCCTATAACAATTTGAAAGGTATCTAGAGATTGTGCCATTTCTGAAGTCACATTTTTAAGAAGAGTCTAAAAACTATGCCATATTTAGAACATCGCAGAAACTGAGCACATCTATCCTGAAAAAGACTTAGGAGAAGGATGGCATTCTTCTTTACATCACATGGAAAAGATATTAGGTTGACTTAGTGTGTTCTAAATTGTAAGACTTATGAACTGAAGTTTTAAGGGCATACCTTTTGGTTCAGTTATTTGTAAAACTAAACGCTGTTCAAAGATGAAAGGGTTCTAGAAGTCTGCAGAGGCTTAATACTAGAACAGTTAAGCCCCAGTATCATCATTCTTAATGGGGTATAGTAACAGTGCCAAATGAGAGGTCAGCTAGATGATATATGTAAAATGTTCAGTACAATGCTGGGCACATGGTAAGTGAGGATACCATGCAGGGTACATTACCCTTATTATTGTGGGAGGTGTTGACACCACACCTGAACCAACACTGGCCAGAATTATAGAAGAGACACAGTGGATGGGTCCAATAAACTAAATGGTTGCTATTTCCAAATGCTAATTGGATTTAATTGACTAATTGAAACTAGTTGTTTCAAACAGGCTCTGGTACCATTTGACCACCTTTATGACCTAGAATAACTTCTGTTGTCAATTCTCTGATTCATTGTATGTATAAAGTTAAGATAATAGCAGTCTTGCCTTGGGATGATGTAAAGATAGAAAGAAAGAATACAGAAAAAAATTTTAAATGCTGCCCGACATACTAATATTTCAATAAATGCTAACTACTTTTACAATGCTGAAGTAGTTGACAAAGGATTATTGAAGGATCCAGGACTTGAGATGTATATTTCAAAAATGTTGAAAATTGAGTAAAGTCCAGAGAAAGATCTTGAGTAAATTCTGGAGACAGTGTTAAATACTGCATGATCACCAGACAGTGAGGAAGTCTTACCAATTTGGCAGGAGGTTGGCTGATGTTGAATGATAGAAATAAAATCTAATGAGATAAGTGAGGAAAAATCTCAGAAGACCTTAGTTTTGGGATGATAAGTAATTGGGAGGTGGAATTCCATGTGTTCTCAGGCAGGGGAATATAACATACATGTGAGATTTTAAAATAACCTTGTGGAGTTTTCAGGATAAATTGTCTTATGTTTAAAAATTACAGATAGTATAGTGGAATCTTTTATGCAAATCCTTTCACTTAGAAATAGAAATTTCTATTTCAGGGCAATTTCTATTTCAGAAAGTCTAAGACTTTTCTCCTCCATAAAGTTTTTCCTTCTGATTCATATCACAGTGGCTTGATTTTTTTGTGTGTGTGTGTGTTGAATACCTTAACATTCAAGATGATGATCTTTATATTCGTGTCCTCTGTCATCATCTTTGGGGGCTGAATTTGAACTTAAAATATGTTGCCAAATCACTTCATGTTAAATACATTAAAAAGGTGTTATCCAGAATACTTAAAATGCTTTTACTTTAAGATGAGACTGATCAAGTTAACAAAACTGGTACTCTTGGGAGGCTTGTAAGTTGATTCTGAGAAGGCAGTTCCCATAGGAAAGGTCTAAGTGTATGTTATATACTACACACACATTCTCAAATGAAAAATGAATTCTCAAAGCAACTACTTGAAAAAGACAACATTCACTGAAGGCATCAAGATTCAGTCAATAATGGCTGGGTGTTGCAGCTCAGTGGTACAGCGCGTGCCTAGTATGTACATGGCTCTGGGTTTGATCTCCCCAGCACTACCATAAATAAATTAACACAACCATTATCATTTATGGTGATTCAAACACTAGTATATTCTGTGATCATACATATTTTCTCTTGGAGAGTAAGGGTTATAATTTACTTTTCTTGGTGTAGCTCATAGAGCCGTTGTGGGTATTAGGTAGACATTCTATTGAATTCAATTTAAATTAGAAGGATATAGGGAATGGTAAAACCACTTTTCCAAGTTAGCATGGGTCTCTCTTATCTTTTTTTTTTTTTTTTTTTTTTTTTTTTAACCCCCAGACTGGGTCAGCAGGAGTAGAGTAGCAAAAGATCTGGCATTCCATGGAACAGGTGGTTTTAGATGATTAGGTCGATTTAATGATATTTTCCTTTTGGTAACTGTTCAGCTATTGTGTGACTTTCTTGTCTTTTGAATTCTACTCTCTACTAATCAGGCAGGCAAATGGAAGGATATTGTCAGAAATTCTATATCAAAGGAATGAATATAGAATCTTATAGGGACACACAAAGAAAGTGATTAAAATAGAAACCCCCAGGGAATGAAGCTCTAGAATAACCTGCTTGTCTTTATCTTCTTTCCAAGGTATTTTGATCTCTCATGAGGGGGATTGAAAGGCCTTTCTGTAATTGGGACTGCTTTTGCCAGTTCCCTCATTCAAGACACACCAATAAACATGCACAAGCCACTCTGATCCTCAGAGGGTTAGAGAATGAGATAGGTGGGAAGTTTCCTTCAGTAGAAGGCTTTCTCCTCGCAAATCAGAAATTCCATCGTATATATTCCTATTCCCCTCAATAACTGGCAAGGGGATCATCAGAATGAGCTATTGCCAAAAGCCACCATAGTCTTCTCAGTTTCTCTGTGATAGTGCCCCAGATCAGAATTGTAAAATAGTTTGGAGAATCTTGGGACATAAAACATGGTGCAGAAAACCAAGGAAGATTTAATTTTATTTATAGAAAGGTAGTTGGTAAGGGGGCGGGGACAATGGAAGAGAGTGGCTTGGGATCAACATTAATCATTTTTTAAGTACCAACCAAGTGAAAACATCTTATGGAATTCACTGCAAGTGACACCGAATTCCTCTAAGCAAATATGTGATGAGTTGATTAAGAAAAAAAAAAAAAAAAAAAGGTCCTGAACTCCTGACTACAGATACAATACAGTGAATACAGAAAATCAAAAAGCATGCTTTCTATCTGACTCAAAATAAAGGTACACTTAAACTTGTAAAAGACAACATTTTTATTTGAATGATATGACAGAACTGTCACAGGAGTGTTACCTGCTATAAAGAAAGCTGAAGAATTATTACCTTTATTAGACCAGTGACACTGAGCTTTAGCCATACATTTCTAACTTCTGTCCCTCTACAGAGACAATTTTCTTTTCTTAAATAAACTGTCATGCTAGTGTTAATATATTGTTGGCTCTCTCATGCTCTGAGAATACTGCTGATATAAAACATGTATATGTTAGATTGGTAATAGTATCTTTAGTGTAGCTGACTAGAACAAATGTGTTTCCCTCATGGCTGTGCTAATGTGATAAAGGAAAATTGGCTGTTCATCAGCTTTTGGCTGGGTAAAGACAGTAGAGATGGAACCACATTCTTTTTTATGCATTAATACCACCGAGAACTTTTCACGAGTTATATTTCATGTGCCTGCATGTTGCGCAAAGATGTTGTAAAACATGAGATAATGCTACAAATAACAAAGTAGAAGCGCCTGTATCTTTTATAATGATAACAGTCAAACACCAAATGACAGTAACAGGCTGTAAAAAATGGGATGCAAAAAAAAAAAAAAAAAATCAGCCCTACTACTTAACAGAGAGGAATAGATCCAGGCCCATGAGAAGTTGGGGTATGATTTTAGATTTATTAAAGCCATGTGTAACACTAGGTTAATGAATTGAAGAAAAAAATATGTTTATATGAAAGAAGATTGCACAGAATGGAAAAATTGGGTTTGGTAACTTTTTTGAAAATTACCAAGTAATTATGACATTAACTTCTAGGTTTTTTGTTTTGTTTTTGATTGGAGGATTTGTGAAAGGGGTTCTTATGGCAAAAATTCACATAGGATTTAAAGATGTCTAAGAATAAATGTTTATCCTTATTAATTATTGTATGTTCATTTTAACGGGACATAATTTAAGAAATATATTTTTTAGATGAGTTGTGATCTCACAATAGTCAAGTGGATGTTAAAGATAGTTCCCATGTATACAACCTGTCGTCAGGTACAACTGCCTCCAAAATCCTGTACCAGAGTGGTACATTTGTTACATCAGTGAACCTATACTGATACCTCATCATCACTCAAAGTCCATAGTAGAATAACGTTTTCAATGCTGTGGTTTGGTTTGCTTTGGTTTTAATTAAAGTGTTAGTATCTAACCTTTCAGTTGTGTAACATTAAATTTCCATTTCTTTCTCTTCTTCCCTCTCTCAACCCTTCCCTTCTCCAGAGCCTTTTGTAAGCCCTATGGGTATTTTGGTTGGAGTGCCAGTGATTGCCTTTACGTTTAAGCACTTGAATTGAAAGACAACTTTGTAGAGACTAAAGTTCATGTCAAAATGGCTGATTACTTATTTCAGAATTATATGTAATCACTGTAATCTCAGCAGCTTGGGAAGCTGAGACAGGAGGATAGCAAGTTCAAAGCCACCCTTAGCAATGGCGAGGTGCTAAGCAACTCAGTGAGACCCTGTATCTAAAATGAAATACAGAATAGGGCTGGGATGTGGTTCAGTGGTTGAGTGCCCCTGAGTTAAATCCCTGGTACAAAAAAAAAAAAAAAAAAAAAAAAAAAAAAAAAAAAAGAATTTTTTGCAATCATAAAGATTTTGTGTCAATAGGATCTATGAGCTATTCTGCATAAAAGTTTGAATTGATTTTTTAGAGGATCATGTCACAATTTCATAAATCTTAATAGAATTTAATTGGTTAAATTTCAGGGAGCATTAAACTACAACCTGTAGATCATATCTAGCTGGCTACTTGGTTTTGCAAGTAGTGTTTTATTGGAGCACAGCCAGGCTTATTTATCTATTTTCTATGACTGCCTTTAAATTACAAAATCAGAATTGAGCAGTTGTGTCCGGGACTGTTTGACCCACAAAACCAAATCATTTGATTTGCAAAGAAAAACATATTTTCTGGTCATTTATGGAAATGTTTTACTAAACCCTAATGTAAACAGGTATTGGACTGCTTGAGTAATTAGCTTAGAATAGGCTTAGCAAATTCTTAAATTAGTCTGTATTGGGAAAGTACATCTGAAAATTTTCAACCAGTTACAAACACCTAAAATGGTAAATATTTAAGAGAAGTGTTTATCTACTAGTAACTTGAATTGAATTACAGCCATGTGAAATACAGTTTTGGCATTTATGGTTTTGGATATTTCTCCCTGTTGTATTCATTTCTGCTTTATTTCCAAATAAACTTATAACATTTAATTAGCATGTGAAGAAACAACATGTCCACAAAAAACTTATGCAAGTATGGTAATAAGTGCTATTACAAACATGGGACAAATATTATGCATTGCTGTGAGCACCCTGGGAAATACCATCACAGCACCAAACTGCACCATGTGGATTTATATCTAAATCTATAAACATGCAGGAATATTGTGCTATGAAAACAAATCGTCTTCACTGTTCCCAACTAAAGAAAGTAGAGAAATAGGGAAATAATGGCTTTTAAAAAAATATTCAAGTTATGTGGTTATTAGAAAAGTTTATGCCCTTAAGATAATAATGGTGATCATTTCTTACAGGTGCATCAGACAAAAATCAACTTCTTTATCAATGGTTTGGAGGAGGATAATACAGCTTTTTATGCAACAACTTTAAGTGGTTCAATAGCAGATTTTCCCTCCAGTACTATGCGAATAGGACAGAGTTTAAATGGTAAGATTCTGACTTTAGAATGGTATTGATTTTTCTCCAATAATATTGTTCCTGAAAAAATGTGTCAAACAAATAATATACAGGTGCATTCATTTTCTAGGGCTGCTGTACTAACTGGGTGGCATATTAATACAATATAAATTTAATACAATATAAATTTATTCTCACAGATTTGGAGGCTTAAAATCTGACAACAGGATTGAGCCAGTTTGGTTCATCCTGGAAGCTCAGAAAGAGAAGACATTCTATGCCTCTCTCCTTCCATGGCTGCTGCAGGCAGACCTTAGTGTTGCTTAATTTACAGCTCTATAGCTCCAGTGTTTGCCTCTGACCTTCTTTGTATCTTCTTCCCTTTTCTTGCAAGGACACTGGTCCTCGGATTTAGGGCCCACTGCTATCCAGGAGGAGCTCACAGTCAACATCCTTAATTACACTTGTAAAGTTCCTTTTTCCAAATAAGGCCACATCAGCAGATTTCAGGTGGATATAATCTTGGAGGTCACTTTTCAACTCACAACATTAGGGAAAACTTAAAAAGATCTTCTCTATTTTGATTAATTTTTAAAGTAAGAACAACATGGAAGAAGCTTTATTCTCTGTCCAATTTTGTTTGAATTTTAACTTAGGGCATTGTTAAACTAGGACTATAGCATGTTAAACTAATAATATGCACATGTAAAAAAACTAATCTATGTCATTTATATTTTTGATATTAAAAAAGAGATGTATAGTTTAATAAGATAATGCTTACTTCTGAAAAGAGCAGAAGTTGAAATGAGAATTATCTTGGAAATGTCCAGCACAATGGTCTTTAAAACACCACCATTTTAAAATGGCAATGTTATTATATAATATGTGCTCATTATAAGAAAATTCAAACAATATGGAACTCGATGAAATAGAAAGCATTTTCCATATTTCCATCATCAGCGATGCAGTTTAACTTTTTTATGCTCTTCCAGATTTTAGTGCATTCAGCTAGAGATGTGGTTATAAATATAATATTTTCAAAAAGGTAATTATATTACATATGCTTTATCTGAGCCCTCTAAAAATAAATACTTCCTCTCCAAATGTTATGGAGCACATTTCATGTCAAGATACCTTCTTATTTAGGTGTACCTTCTCATTTAAAATGGCTGCATTGTGTAGAATGGTATAGTTGTAACAAGTTTTGAAAACAAGTTCCTATAATGAACATTTGGATCATTTTTAATTTTTCAAAGTTAAGTGATCGTTTGATAGAAAATACTGTATCTTTACATTTTACATACCTTTATCTACTTACTTATAACTACTATTCATATGCACACATACATATGTATTTGAACAGTTGACTGATTGCACTGTTTCTAAAGACTCTACATTGTTAACAATCTGCCTGAGTTCCAACCCCATCTACTCACTCACTAGCTATATGACCTGGAGAAACTTATTAATTCCTCTAAACTGTAATTACTCCAACTTTAAGATGCTGATGATGACAATGATATACTGAAGTGCCATTGTGAAGATAAAAGGAGGCAGTGTTATATAAAACATGGCTGTTTTTCAAGCATCTGGCATGTAGTAAATACAGTATTTATTTGTTGAATGAATGAATGCAGTGCTTAGCACCATGCCTTGTGTATACTGAACTACATTTGCAAATAATACTATTATTAATGTTGTTTTAATTATTTAAATACATAGAAATTGACTAGCTGGGTTGAAGTATAGAGTTATTTCATATTTTAATACATAGTAATGATTACTCCAATGTATAACATCAGATTATCTCCAGGAAGGTTGTGAAAATTTACCTCATTAAAAAATACAGGCAAAGGCTGAGGCAGGAGGATTGCAAGTTCAAAGCCATACTCAGCAAAAGCAAGGTGCTAAGCAACTTAGTGAGACCCTGCCTCTAAATAAAATACAAAATAGGGCTGGGGAAGTGGCTAAGTGGCTGAGTGCCCCTGAGTTCAATCCCTGATGCTCCACCCCCAAACAATATATATATATATGCAAATTCTTGTTTGCTTAAACACTAAATAATTTCACAAATTATCCATTTTTTCCACCCTTGCCATTCCTCTAAGTGAAAAATATTGTGGGATGTAGACTTGAAATTATTTGGCCATTAATAAGTTTGAATAGATGACTTGACCATTTGCATTTCATTTGTGAATTTCTTATTCAATATGTATCCTTATTTATATCTATATTTTTTTTGTTTATAAAACCTCATTAATGGTAAGAATATGTTGCATGTGTTTTCTCCAGTTTTTTTTTTTAAGATGGTCTGATGATTTCATGTTACAGATATTTAAAGCATTATTCGAAATGTTTTATCAAGGCAAAAACATGCATGTAAGATTCTATATAACTATTAAGGGTATAGCTTAATGAGTTTTTTAACAGTCATGGATTTGTGTAACACTCTTCTGGAAAAAAAATTGTGAACATTTCCAGTGTCTCAAAGAATCTCTCCTAGTGAATACCCACTCTAAAGTTATCCATGGGAGTTTAGTATAGACCTCACAGAACAGTGTTGAGTAGAGACCTCTGCACATTAACATTGTCTATTCTTGAGCTACCATGCAAATTAATTCATGGGGTAGGTATCTGTGTTGTTTTCACTCAGTACTATGCCAGTAGGGTTTATTTATATTGTACATTGTTATATCTTTACATTTAGAAAATAATTTTGAATTGTTTTCTAAAGAGGATATCCCAACCAACAATATTTGAGAATTCTGGCTGTTTCATGCTTAGCACTGCCAAGTGTTGTTATTGTTGGCCATTCCTGGGGATGCGTGATACATTTCCTGATGATTAATGGTAGTGAGAATTCCTTCATGTGTTTCTTTGCCATGTAGATCTGACTTTTTATGAAGTACCTACTCAAGTTTTTTTTTTTTTTTTGCCAATTTTTAATTGGGTAGTTTGTCTTTTTCTTGTTAATTTGTAGGAGGTCTTCAAAATTTTAAAAATGAGTTCTTTGGCAGATACATAACAAATATTGTCTTCTATGCTGCATCTTGAAATTTCATTTTCTTAAGGGCATTCTTTGATAATGAGAACATACTTATCTTAGTGAAATACATGTTGTTAATTCTTCTATAGTTATTATTTTTGTGTCCTGTATAGAATGTCTTAGCAAACCATGATGTTCTCTTTTATTTTATTGTGGCAGCTTTGTTATTTTATGTCTCAAATATAGGTCTGTTTTCTATCTGGGATAAATATTTGGATGTATGTAATGTAATATAGAAGTTTCATTTTTTCTCAGTTGAATATATAATTAACCTAGAAATTTAAAAAAATGTCAATTCTACCAGTCTATGATGGTTACTTAGTCATAAACCAGTCATCTTTATATATGAAGATAGGTTTGTTTCTGAACACTCTATTCTGTTCCAATGATCTGTCAATACTTGGGTCAAAACTTTTCATTTTAATTACTGTAACTTGAAAATGTCTTCATATCTGTCAGCATAAGTTATTCAACTTTGATATCTTTTCAAGTTTGTCTTGGCTTTTGTGTGATTTTTGGAAGCATCTTTTCAGTTTACCTAAAATCTCATCTGAGATTTAAATTATCAAGTTGATTTTGGAGGAATGGATATCTAAACAATATCAAATCTTCCTATGCATGAAGATAATGAATTCCTTAATTTCAGCAATATTTTTTTGTTTTCTGTATAAGAGGTCTCATATTTGTTAGGCTTAAGCCATGTTTTCTTTTCAATTTTTTTTTTATTTTAATAGAATTTTTTAGAGCAGTTTTAGGGTCATAGCAAAATTGTGAGGAAAGTACAGAGAGTTCCCATATACCTTCTAGCTGTTAACTTTTCTTCAGATGTATATTTTCAGATGTGAATATTTTCTCCCATTCTGTAGGTTGTTTCTGCACTCTGTTGATGTCTCCTTTGCTATGCAGAAATATGTTTTATATAATCCTATTTGTCTACTTTTTCTTTTATTTCATGTGCTTTTGGGGTTTCATTCCAATTTTCTTGCCCATTCCAATATTCTGAAGCATTTTGCTTATGTTTTCTTTTAGTAGTTTCATAGTGTCAGGTGATACTTATAAGTCTTTAATCCTTTTTTTTTTAATAGTCATTTATTTTTCTTTAGTTGTACACAATGCAATGCATTTATGTTTACGTGGTGCTGAGGATTGAACCCAGGCCATGCACGCGCTAGGGGAGCACTCTACCACTGAGCCACAACCCCAGCCCAGTCTTTAATCTATTTTAAGGTGATCTTTGTAACTGGTAAAAGGGTCTGCAAGTGGAAAACCAATTTTCTCAACACAATTTATAGAGAAGGCTATCTTTTTTCAGTGCACATTCTTAGTATCTTTGTCAAACACCAAATGGCTATAGATGTGTGGGATTACTTTTAGGCTCTCTATTCTCTCCTGTTTGTCTGTGCATCTCTTCTTAGGCCAATACCATGCTGTTTTGAATACTACAGCTTTGCAGTATGCTTTGGAATCAGGTACTCAAATGCCTCCAGTATTGCTGCTTCTGCTCAAGATGACATTAGCTGTTGAAGATTTTTGTGGTTACATACAAAATTTAGAATTTTTTTTCTGCATCTGTGAAGAATGCCATTGATAATTTGAATCTGCATTGAATTTATAAATCACTTTGAGGAGTATGGACATTTTAAGCATGTTTATTTTTCTAAGTCCATGAATGAGAGATATCTTTCTATTTTTTTTTTGTCTTCAACTTCTTTTATCCATGTTTTATAATCTTCATTGTAGAAATCTTTCATCTCTTTGACTAAATTAATTCCTAGGTTGGTCAGTCTTTACTCTTTTCTTTTTCTTTTTTGGTAGCTATTGTATATGGGATTGTTCTCTTGGTTACTATTTCAGATAATTTTCTACTGGCATATGGCAAGCAACTGATTTTTGTATGCTGATTTTATATCCTGCAACTTTTCTGAATTTATTAATTGTAATATTTTTTGATGGAGATTTTGGAGATATGTAATCTGAAGTGACAATTTGACTTTTCCAGTTTGGATACCCTTGTTTCTTTTTCCTGATTTCTATGGCTAGGACTTCTAGCACTATGTTGAATAAACATGGTAAAGTGGGTATCCATGTCTTCTTCCAGATCTTAGAAAGCTTCCAAAGTTTTCCCATTCACTGTTTGGTTAACTGTTGGTTTATCATAAATGCTTTTTAAATTATGTTGATGTATGTTTCTTTTCTACCTAATATGTTTAGCACTTTTATCATGAAAGAATGTTGGGTTTTTTTAGTTGCCTTTTCTGTATCAAGTGAGATGGCCATATAGTTTCTGCTGTTCATTCTAATGCTATGATATACTATTTTTATTGATTTTAATATATTGAACCATCCTTGCATTACTGAGATGAATCTCAACTGATCATAGTAAATAATCTTTAAGGTGCTGTTGGATTTGGTTGCTAGTATTTTGTTGAGAATTGTTGCATTTATGTTCATCAAGGATATTGGCCTGTAGTTTCTTTTCTGGTTGTATCCTCATCTGGTCTTAGGATCAGCATAATGCTGGCCTCCTAGAATGTGTTTGGAAGAATTCCTTCCTCTTCAATATTTTAAAATAACTTAAGAATTGGTATTTGTTTTTCTTGAAACGTTTAGTAGAATTCAGCAATGAAGCATCTCCCTCTGGGATTTTTTTTTTTTTTTTTTGATGGGAAGAATTTTATGATGAATCCAATCTCATTGCTTATTATTGGTCTGTTTATGAGTCTTAAGAGATTTGCGCTGAGGAATTTTTCCATTTATCCTATATTATCACATTTGTTGGTGTATAGTTATTTATAATCACCTCTAATAATCTTTTGTGTTTCTGTGGTCTTAATAGTAATGTCTTCATTTCATCTGTGATTTTGAGCTCTTTCTCCTTTTCTTAGTCAGTACGTCCAGTCAAGGATTTATCTATTTCAAAGTAGTTGAAACATTTTATACTTCACCAGCAGTGAATGAGAGTTTCTGTGGCTCCACATCCTCACCAGTATTTGATGTTTTCAGTGTTCTGGATTTTGGCCTAATTGTTATTTTTTTGTGTAATTAAACAGTATTGTTTTTAAATTTCATTTTCAAATTTTTACTATTTTAAATATTATAACATATATACATATAGTACATGTTATATACTATCATTTGTTATAATGAATGACCTTGCAAAATTCATTATTGATTGTAGTAGTTACATAATTCTATCATTTGTAAATAAGAGGAACTCAAATATTTTCATACATTTGCAACAACTGCATAAAGTGGACTTGGGTTTGAAGTTGTCCATAGATATTTATATATGCTTTCATTGCTTTAAATTTTGAAATAATGATCAATTTCATTTTTGTTTTCTTCTATGACAAGAATTATTTAAACTCATGTCTAGTTTAAAGAAAGTATATATGTGCATACACACACACACACACATACACACACACACACATATATATATAAATTTGTATATTTGATATTGAAAATACATTCAAAACACTGGTTAAATTTCCACCAAGCTCTGGTGTCAAAAGTTCTGTATTGGGTCCAATTTAGTTGTGTTCCTTTAATAAAAAAATCTGCCAAAATTAATTTCACTAGTATGTATAACTGTAATGCCCTAATAAACATAAAAAAAATATTTAGTCTTCATAAGTCTCATTTCTAATCTACAGGTGGTGTTTTAATACATAACACATAAGACTATTCTAAGAATTATTGGAGATAATATGTTTACAACATATTGTTTTGTTATATAGTAAATGTGCAACTAGCATCAACTATTATTAAACCCTTTGAAGACGTATTTTCTGATTATGAAACCATAAGATAATTATAATCTTTCCAGGTGATTTTTGTAGAGATCAAACCCAAAAATGTCTATAAGTAACTATTAACTTTAATTTGAGTATGCTCTTAGATCAAGCTAAATTTATGTGAAGAAGCAATAATTTAAGAAACCAATATATTTAGAACTTACTTTCAGTAATTAGTATATTGAAGAATTTTATAAAGTACTCAGCATGCAGAAATTTTTAATAACACATTAAATCTTGAGAGCCCTATTTCAATATTTAATCCCTATTAGTACTTCTAAAAGTGTTTTATTATACCAAATGTTTCTCAAAGTATTCAGCAATACCATAAACTTGTCAGTAACATAACTTTGTGCTGCAGAGTTAAAAATGACTTGCTTCTATCCTTTTTTAGTGTACTAAATGTTGAGTTAATGATTCACAAGGAAAGTGTAGATTGAGGATGATTTACTTTAACACTGCATAAAAAATAAATTTCACTCCTGATTAGAAAACATATAATTGGAAAACAATCTATTTCAAATATTATTTAGTTTTTATTGTAATTTTATCCTTTATATTCTGGGCATCTAACAACTATGGAAGAAAAGGACATTTTAAAATAATTTTTATCATTACTCTATCAATTTATAGGTGCAGTTGTACCTACTGTATCTTTTCTCTAATTAGAGATGGCATATAGACTGGCTCATTACTTCTGCCTAATGAGCCAGGCTCCATGCCACCTCTCTAATCAGAAAAGAGATAGGTACAGAATGTTCTTCTGGACTTATTATAAATCATTTTCTTTCTCTCACTTTTTCCTTTTTTTTCTTTAATCAAAAAATTAAGTCACTGTCCTCCATAGTTTTGTCCATATCCAAGATGGTTTCATTCAGAAGGGGTAATTGTGCAAGAGATTGCTGCGAGCTCAATTAAAGGTGCTCTCGTGCAGTGCTGGTCCGACTCTCTGCCTTACAACAGACTTTGCTAAATGAGGGTCTGTGGCATACCAAGATGTGTTTTTTTTTTTTCTCTTTTCCTAGCGTAAACTTGTTTCTCTGTTTTTGCAAGTTTCCATATAAGTGTTGGCTACTACAGAGATCTTGTTTGTGTTTTATATCTGAATAGCATAACTCTAGAAAAATTCTTGCCTATGACATGTTCTATTTCTGTAGGACTTGTCTTTGCCTCCTTTAGGACATTTTCCAGTGGGGGAAAGGAATATTTTTCACTGGATCCTCATCTGTACATATTAATTAGATAATCTAAGTTGTTATGCTGATTTTTAAATAAAAAAAAATAAACACCTTAGAATATCTGTATCAACAAATGTGTATCAGCTCCTCTTTCTTAGAGTATTTGTTTCCAGTTACAGATTTAATTCAATGCTTCTCATTGCACTTATAACTTTGGGGAGTTGTAGTAGCATATGTGCAGTCATGAGGAATTAGTAACATCACTGTGGTCACAGACATAATAACTCCAAATTTTGTATTTAAAACTATAGAACCATGTGCCTCACAACTTTTCAGAACTATTTCTGAATATGTTTATCAACAGAGTGCTAGTTTCCTATTAAAAATGGAGATTTCTGCATTGCGTTTCATGTATAGCATTTTCTTAAGAAGGTCATTGGTCATTAAGTAATCAATAAACATTTGTCAAATTTAGATGCAAAGACCTAGGAAAGAGAAAGATAATAATTTAAAGCTAATATCTTGCCTTCCCTTCCATGTTTTCTACTTTATGTACTTCTTAACTCATTTGTTTGTTCTTGATCCTAGAGTTGGAATGCTTCTTGATTTCTTTTGTCCTGCTAGGGGATAGAGCTCAGGGCCTGGTTCATGCGAGGCAGGAGCTCTACCATTGAGCCAAGCCCTGAACGCAACTTTTAATTTCTGCCGGTGATCCGTGTGTTTACATTTCTAATCTTAGCTAGATACAGAAAATTCATTTTCCTTTTAGTTCAACTGAGATTATGCTAATTTTTTCTGAGAGTAAAATTCTGGAGAATTAAAAAGAAAAGAAATCGGAAAGTATAAAATTGATGAATTAAGACAGGTAAATGGAATGGAAAAAGAGTATAGGCTCACATAGATATACAGAGGAACTGAGTTAAAGAAAAAGTTGGTTTCAGATCCTTGCATGAGGATTATGTTACAATACTATCAGGAAAATTGGTCAGTTGTGCTATTAACAAAGATATTATATATGTTTCACAACCATGCTAAATAAAAACTGTTGATGAATTGAAGTTTGAATGTAAAATATGTAATAACATGGTAGTAGAGAAAACTGAAAGCAAGTGCTTCTATAATCCTGGCATAACAAAGATTTTTATTGTCATGATACCTTGTTCAGAAACATAAATGTGTTGAAACATCTAATAAGCTGAGTGTTTAAAATTCAAACAGGGCTTATCATTTTGCACTTAGTTTGGCAAAGAATAGAAAAGAGATTATACTAATGTAGGAGAGAGTTGGGGGTAATCTGGTAAACTACCAGAAGTAGAAAATGTGGAAGGTGCATTAGCCAAGAATGTTACTTTCAGGACATGGTCTGAAGATAATAAAAAAGGGTTTAAATATGGACTCAAATGTTCATGGTAGAATTATCAAAAATAGCACATAATTAGCATCAGTTAAAACCTGCAGAAGTGTATTGACTAAATAAATTATAATTCATACCTACATGGAATAGTATATACCATCAGGAGAAAAAACATGACTTTTATAGGAACATGGCAATGGGTTCATGTATACTATATTTAAAAGCAAGTCTGTGGAAAAATCTCTAAATTTAGCATGTTTTATGAACATACATATATATTATAGACATGTTATAAATATATATGTGTGTGTATACACACACACACATATTAATGTCCTGAAGGACATGTGTCAGTGCTATTCAGGATGTTACTTGGGAGTAGTGGTGCACACCTGTTCTACCAGTGGTTCAAGGAAGATTGCAATTTCAAAACCAGCCCCAGAAACTGAGACCTTGTCTCGTAATTTAAAAAAATAAAATAAATAAAAGGCAGGGGACTGGGTATGTGGCTCAGTGGTTATATACCCCTGGGTTCGATCCCTGGTACCAAAATAAAACAACCCTACCCAGAGTGTTAATTATGTTAATCTCTATGACTACAAATAACCGATTTTCACATTTTTTGTATTAATTGAAATTATTTTTGTAAGTTACATTATTTTTTAATAAAAATTTTAAATATTTTCTAATGTTGGACAAAATGAGAAATGGAAACATTTCACATAACAGATTTATTCTACAAAAATAATTGAAATTCAGCCAGAAAGGCCTAATTTTTATAGTAGAAAGGTAGTATTGACAATTTTATTTAAATCATATGCTGGGTACATGGGTTGAGGACATTTATCTCATTGTTCATACAAATTATTATTGTTATAGTAGTGCCAGAGAAGAAAGGTATGAGATTTAGTTAGACAGGTTTGAGTCTGAATCCCAGCTCTGCTTCTTAAAAGTCAAGTGACTTTGGCAAAGAGTTTAACTGCTAATTCAATTTCCTGATTTGTTTCCTCATTTGTTAATTGTATTTTTATGTGCATTTTTTTGGGTGATTGCAAAACTTATAAACAATGTATTTGGTTCATGTTGGGTCTTCAGAAAAATTTTGGTATCATAAATATGGTTGGTTAATTAATTAATTAAGTTTTACAATTATCTCAGACCTTTTTTTTTTTTTTTTACATTTCATATTATACTTATAGAGCACATTTTTACATATCTGTGGTTGTATGCAAAGTATATTCACACCATTCGGGACTTGGATATCATTACCCTAATATGGTTAATTCAGTTATTACCTGAGCTTATTGACTTTTTGAAGCAAATATTTTAAAATAACAATCATATTTAATTTTTTGTTCAAAATAAAAATTGACTTAGATGAGGGAAATAATTTCAATTTAAAGCTATGACATATTAGATGTGCAATGTTTTGTCTAGGTAAATCCATGAAATAATCTTTTTTTAAAGGTTAGTCCTTTCTGGTGTTCTTCAGTGTTTCCTGCAAAACCTGGGTTCCACCTGGTGTTATTTCTTCTCATCCTGAAGAACTTCCTTTTCCATTGCTTATAGTTCAGCCTGCTGAAACAAGTTCTTTAACCTTCTGTGCAAATGTCTTTATCTGTTCTTTACTTTTGAAGCTGGTTTTTACTGACTCTAGAATTCTACATTGATTCTTTCTATTTCTTAGAACTTTAACTATTTTGTTTCATTGTCTTCTTCCTGCTTTGTTTCTGGTGAAATTACCCACTGTTCATGTCAGGATTCCCATGTATGCTATGGGTTATTTTTATTTTGATGTTTTTAAAATTTCCTTTTTATGGTTCATGTTATCACTTTATGCTGTACCTAGACATGATATTCATTGTATTGATTCTGCTTGAGGTTTGCTCAGATTCTTGAATCTGTAAGTTGGTGTTTTCATCGCTTTTGAAAGTTCTCCATCATTATCTCTTTAAATCTTGATCCTCTTTTTTTTTTCTTCTCTATTTTCTTTATTTTTCTTCCAAACTAGTAATTACATTTATATTATATCACTGACTAATGTACCCAAGATCTTGAACACATTATTTGTTTTTTGCTTTATTATGTTTTCCTTATTCAGTCCTTAATTTTTTCTGCTTGGATACTTTCTATTAACTTGTCTTGAATTCAGTGATTATTAGACTGTTGTGTCTAAGTTGCTCTTAAACCCATCTAGAAAATCCTTCATTTCTAAATCATACTTTCCATTTACAGTATTCCCATTTGACTACTCTTTTGCAGATTTCTTCTATCTGTTCAAATATTTCATCTCTTCATATTGTTGACCATTTCTACTAGATGTTAGCATTCTTATCAGATATTTTCAAATTCCTATTTAATAATTTCAAATTGCTATCTGATATATCATGTCTGTATCTCTATTGACCCTTTCTTCTCTTTACAATGTGCCACATTTTCTTTCTTTTTCTTGTGTCTTAAAATATTTTTATTGTATAACAGGTATTTTATATAAAATAATGCAGCCTTGGGTTCATCTCTTATGAAAGGCTTCTAACTGTATAGAATTTAATTCATTTATGTTTCTTTGGGACCACCATTTTCTGATGGGTTTAAAAATGAATTTATAAGTTTTCTGGCTCTTTTTGTTATTAGATTGCTAGCCACATGATGTTTTCTTGCAAATTTTTAGATTTAAATCAGAGGTGGAAGTCACATTATTATTCTAGAATCTAACACACCTTCCTTTACTTTCTTTGGCACTACTCTGTGCTAACTCTCTAATCCTCTAGATTCAGTTATGAATAGTCTCTGGATTTCTGGACAAAAAAAGTTACCAAGTGGCCCCAAGATTATTTTAGTAAAAGACACTTATAGTTACATCCTCTAATATTTCCTAGAGAATTTTATGGGTCCTAACATTATTTCTGACTTTTAAACTTTCATATCTGTTTTCTTTGGCGTGCCTGAAATCTATTCACTTCTATTTTTTAAAACTGAAACATGTTTTGTGTTACAAATCTAGCAGCTCATCTTGCTAACTAGTAGTTACGTAATTTCTGTGCAGACAAATGTCTTTTAATCTCAGTGCCTCCTAACAACTCTGTCTAGAAAAGAAAAGAAAAGAAAAAAAAAAGAACAACTTTAAATCACTTTGTATAGCACACACATTTATTGCACTCTTTCTGTCAGATATATAATTGTATTAATTAGCTGGTCCCCTTCACACCCGTATCCAGCAATCCCCCAACTCCTTTGGAATCTTCACTCAAAAGATCTCAACTATCCTTAGTTCCTTGATATATACTGTGTTACTTCTTAACTCAATGTAAGATTCATGGTCAATCATTATCATTTCCTTGCACTTACCTTGATTCCATTGCCTTTCTCTTGCTTCTGGTATGGCCTCAGCAATACCACAGTGTTGGGTAAATATGCCGAGTCAGGCTGACTAGTCTCACCTTGTATTGGTGATCACATGTGCTATGATGCTGTTCTATAATCATTCTGTATTTCCCTCTTCCATTCATTTTCCCTATCTCATGACCATTTATGTTTGCTTCTCTACCTGAACTTCTTACCCGAATTCTGGGCTGACATTGTCTCCTATTCATTGTGAAAATCAATGCAAATCATAAAAGAACTTCTATATATTCCCACTGCTATTTATGCCAATCTGACATGTCATATAGATTTTACCTATTTGCTCTTCTATATTTTAAACAATATCTTGTATTAGTGATACATTTTCAGGGACATAGAGACATTATTATTTTTCCTTTTAAAAACATTATCTTGACCCCCTATTTCTTCCACTAGCCATTACTTCATTTTCTTGCTCCTCCTTTTAATCAAAATTCCCTGAAGTATTTTTACTGGACTGATCTTTAATTTCTCCTATCCAATTTTATTAACTGAAGTCAGTGCTATAGCTTACCACTACATGTAAGCTGCATTTGTGAGATATCTATTGACCTTCACATCATAAATCTCACAGTTAACTTCAAGTCTTTACCTTATTTGACTTAGTAGCACCATGTAATGAAGTTGATTGCTACTCATTCCATGGTAGGCTTTATTCACTGGGCATCTAAAAATCCATCATCTCTTGGTTTGTCTCTGAATCTCTAGTTGTTACTTTGCAGTTTGATTTACTGTGTCCTCTTGACTTCTTAATATTGGTATCTAGGCCATAAGATGCTTAAGATGTGGCTCTCTTCCCAAGTCTACTTGTATGCATTGCTTTGATGATTATCTCCAGTCTTGTAACTTTAAATATCATCTAAATGACTTGACTTCCAAATTTAATTCTTTCCCCCAAGAGTCTTACCTCAACTCCAGACTGCTATGTACATCAGACTACTCAAAACATCTATTTGAATGTTTAATTCATATTTTAAAATTAAGCTTATTTTTTTCTGAAACTGAACTGGTTATTTATTAGACCTCTTACTTTGACCTACATTTTGCTTCATCCCTAAGTTTTCCCCATCTCAAATGAAGGCAATTTCATTAATCCACCAATACAGAGCAAAACCCTTGGTGTCATTTTTGTGAGTGTTCTTTCTCTTATATTCAACATCTATGTATCAGAAGAAATCTTGTTAACATCTTCAAAATATATCCAGATTTGATTCCTTCTCACAACTGTACGCTTCAAACATCCCTGTTTGAGGCATAGCAACTCTTGCCTGGATTCCTGCATAGTCCTTACACTGCTCCGCCTGGCCCTCCACTTTACATTTAGTACTGCAGCCAGAACTGTTCTTGGAAATAGGAATTAGACATATTAGTTCTCTGCTCCAAATGCTTGATGGTTTCCCCATTTCACCAGAGTCAAAGCCACCATTCTTACAATGGCCTGTAAGACCTCCATGAACTGGCTGTAGTTATTTCTCTGGCTTCATTTCTTACTATTTTTTTTTTTTCCTGTGCTCTCTTTGCTTCTATTCTACTGAATTTAGAACTTCAATTTCTAATATTCATATTCTAATATTCCAACATTCTTATTCTAATATTGAGAACTTCTATTCTCTCGAATATGTGAGGGCCTTTATATCATGAATAAGGCTGATTCCCTTACCTGCTTCAAGTGTGATCAAAACAGCTTCTCAAAGGTGTCTGCCTACCCTATGTCACTGTTTAAAATTGCAAACAGCAATTTCCCACTTTAGGTCCTCTTTTTGCTGCTGCATCCCCCCCTCCCCCGGCGCCAACCTCCTTTCTTCAATGTGTATGATGGTTTGGTCCATATGTTAAAAAGTTCCCCCCCCCCTGCAGTAATGTTCAGAGGTGGGGCTTTTGAGAGTGATTAAATCATAAGAGGTCTGACCTCATCTGTCAGTTTATCCATTGATAATCCATTGAATGGAGTATAGCTGGGAGGGCATGGTTGTAGGCAGTAAGTCACTGGGTGTGTGCCTAGAGGGGTATCTTCTGTCTCAAGACCCTTTGTCTTTGTCTCTTTGCTTTCTGGCTGCCATGAAGTGAGCAGATTTTTCTCTCATCATGCTTTTCTGCCATGATGTTCTGCTCACCTCAGACCCCGAACAGTGAAGGTGGCCAGCCACGACTAGGATCTTCAGTGAAATTACAAGTCAAAATAAAGTTTGTCTCCTTTAAGTTGATTTTCTCAGGTACTTGTCAAAGGAAAAAAAAAATCTGACCAACACAACATGTATCACACAATTTAATTTTTTTTGTATATGCCCATTTTTCCCTTTAGAAAATGTTTTGTGAAGGCAGGTTTGTTTTTGTTTTGTTTTGTTGTTGTTGGGGTTGCCATTGCTCTCTGGTGTATCCTAGGAGCCAGAAGATTGCCCGTAACATGATAGCTTCTCAATAATAAATATTTGCTGAATAAATGAATGGATGGGCGGCTCTGAAGGACAGCATACAATGGGTGGAAATCTTTTCATCTTAAATAAGTTTGTCAGTCTCATTTTTCTGTGTCCATATTCCAGAAGTGATATCTAATGAAGCAGGTTGGTGAAAATGGGAAACGTGGTGTACAAATAGCTGAGCAGACATTGTTAGTAAGGGAGAACAAAGGTCAAAGATGTTTCCCATCTATACCAAGTCAGGAAATTGTGTATGTGTATAAACAGAGAATGGGAAGGAAGGAAGAAGGGGAGAGGAGAGAAGTGCAAAATAATGGAGGGAAAGAGTAAATTTGGGGGAATGAGTGCTCATTCCTTAATTATTTGCCATAGAAAAATATCCAAGTAGAAATGGCAGAAGATCATTTGGGGGAGAGTATTTGGAATTGCAGATTGATTTAAGACCAAATGATGTAATGATAAAAAAGTATTCATAGAAGTTGTTTGTGAATCTCTAGAGGCAGGAGCAAACCTTGAAGGAGCAGAGGTAGGGAACAAGCATATAGAAGTATAGCTAGGTGGTTGGGGAACATTGAAATGGAAGGGAGGTAGTGGAGGAAATTCCTACATGGCCCAGAAGGTTCAGGATATTAGAATCCACGTGAAGAAAGTTGCAAGAAATTTCAAGAAGTTCTTCAATATCCATCAGTAGAGTATCAAAGAGAATGAGAAGTTATAAAACTGAAAATCATGCATGGTAATTAAGAATGGGCATTAAGAATGGACAGGGCCTGGTGCAGTGGTGCATGCCTGTAATCCAGCACTTGGGAGGCTGAGGCAGGAGGATCACGAGTTCAAAACCAGCCTCAGCAGTGGCAAGGCACTTAGCAACTCAGTGAGACCCTGTCTCTAATAAAATACAAAAAAGGGCTGGGGATGTGGCCCAGTGTCCAGTGCCCCTGAGTTCAATCCCTGGTACCAAAAAAACAAAACAAAACAAAAACAAAAAAAAAAACAAAACAAAACAAAACAAAAAAACAAAAAAACAAAAATCCCACAAGAATGGGCATTAAGTTTTGTGATTGTGGCAGAAAGGGGACAATTGATAATTTTAAATGAGATTTAATAATTAGGGGAGGAGATTTCAGGGCAGAATTTGGAGAAGTCTGGCTCTTAAGAGAGAAGGAAATGGGAGGGGTAAACATGGTATGAGGTGATATTCCCTGATGATTATTGATTACTTTTGAATATTTTATAGCCATCTGCTAATTTTTCAAAATATCTTTTGCTGATTTCAAGTATTGATTCTGGATGTGCATTTTTAAAACTTTCCTCAATTCAGGGGATTCATCAAAAGCATATGTATTGCATAACTGTATATAATAATCTGTTAATTATATGACTATATCAAATGCTTGCATGTTTGGTTGTTGTCTATAATAAGAGTTTTGTTTTGACCTTTATTTCTTTCTTATGGTTCAGCTACACCCACAGAATATACTTGTATTTGCTGTTGATGCCTAAAAACAATAATAACAACAAAGCCAGAAAACACATCGTAAACTTTTTTTGGCATGCAGCCTTTATGGTAGTGAGCATGAAAAATTAAACTTCCTTGTCTCTCCATCCTAGAACCATCATATTTTGAAATTCTGGATTTTAATTCATTTGATTTTAATTTATTTCAAAACAAAATGTTCTTAGGGTCATCAATGAAGTAAATAGAGATCAGATAATTAACCTGACCCCATCATGCATGATTTTAATTTTAATTTGAATTCTTGATAAAAATTATGAAAGGTCATGCTTTTTATTGTACCACATTGAGAATTTATTTCTTAGATATATGAATCTATTAATAGTTTTATCAAAGCTCAGTCTTTTAAGCCTTGTTACTTTCAGCAATGGAGATTCTGCTTAAATTCATACTAGGTATTTTCTTCTAAACATTTATAAGTTATCTTTACTTATTTATAACCTAGTGGTGGATATCTATTTAAAGATATCTCTGTCAATTGTTACTTGTAGTTCTAATTAATTTTTTATAAGAACAGTCTTGACTCATTGTTAAATCTATTTATTTTGGTTCAATATTGATGGTAATAACTGTTTTTTCAAATTAGAGAATATTCTAGGTAAGAAACATTTATCACTTTGAAATTTTAAAAGGACTTAAACAATGTTTAAAGATTCATAGAAATCCTCTTCCTTTCTGCATTTACATCTACCATTCTTGTGTGTTTTTAATGTGTTTATTATTGGGTTGACCCATATGGATTTGCCTTTTTGTATATTAAAAATGGTCAAATATTAACTGTTTCAAATGGTTCAGACTAATTATCTTTCTCTAAATAATATGTACTGTTATCTTTACATTGTTAAAATTTAAACACATGGTTTATAATACATTGGCTATTGTATATTTAACTTCCTGCCACACACATGCAAAAATTGTTTTGGGATATTGTTAATTTTGAGTTCCAGTTGATTCATTTTAGCTGCTCTACTAATATTCCATTTTGTGAAAGAAACATAGATTATTATTCCCACATTGAAAATTTGGGTTTTCTGTTTTGGTAATTTATAAAATTCTGTTAATATTGTGTCTTCTTGTATGCATTTGTGGGATTTTTGTAGAAAAGGCACCATGAAAGTTTCCACAGGCACCTTTGGTGTGCTCCTCTCCCACTTTGTTATCTTACCATACTGTTCCCTGAAGTGGTGGATCCAATTTGTATTCCTCCCTCATCAAGACACCTGGCTGTGTCCTCACCAACATGTTTTGTTTTCAGACATTAATTTGTATCAAAATCATCAGTAAAAAGTACTTGTTTATTTTTATTTTATTTTTATTACCATTATTAACTAGTAAAGATTCAAAAAGATATGTTTACATGGCTTTCAAGTTTTTTCCTCTCTAAAGTGTTCTAGTCTATCACTTGTTAAATTTTTACATGCATTATTTTTTTCAGCTTATTAGTTGGAGTTATGCTTATTATCTGTACTTCAAATGTTTTTAGTTATGCTGATTCAAAAACATTCCCTCGAGTGGCGTGACTTTTTAACTTTTGAAAGTCATGCAGAGTTTTGAATTTTAACATTGGCAAATATATCAATCACTTCTTTTATGGTTCATGTATTTTATATCTTATTTAGGAAAATTTCTTATACTGACATACTATAGGCTATTATTTTTTTCCTGAAATTATTTTTTTAAATGTGTGAGGTAGAGATTTAATTTACTGATCTTAATTGGCATATATGTGTTCTATTGCTTTTTATTGAATACCTATGCTTTTTATTTTGAATTGAATACCTATGCTTTCCTTACTGAGTTTTAAAGCCGCCGGGATCATATCTCAAGCTCCAGTGTTATGGTAGTATGTTTAACAGTTTGCTTCAGAGGTCAGGTTGATTAACTTCTTGCCAAAATGGATAGCATTTGCCTGGTTTTGATTTAAAAAAAATTTTTTTTTTTTATTCAGTGTTGTTGTATATATAATAGTAGCATGTTTTACAATTCGTAATACACATAAAGAGCACCTTTTTACATATCACTGTTAGTATACAAAGTATATTCATATCTTTCATGTCTTCAAACATGCATTTAGGGTAATGATAACCCTCTCATTCTACCATTTTTTTTCTTCTTCCTCTCTTTATACCCCCTTGCTCCCTCCCTTGCTGTCCCTCCCAACTGACCTTTCTGGCGTTCCTCTAATTCTCCTATGCTCCTCAACCCAACCACACTGTGAATCAGCTTCCTTATATCAGAGAAAACATTCGGTATTTGGATTTTTGAGATTGGATAACTTCACTTAGCATTATATTCTCCAATTTCATCCATTTGCCTGCAAATGCCATTATTTTATTCTCTTTTATTGCTGAGTAAAATTCCATTGTGTATATATACCACATTTTCTTTATCCACTCATCTACTGAGGGGCATCTAGGTTGATTCCACAATCTAGCTATTGTGAACATTGATGTGGCTGAGAGATATTTTTCAGTAGAATTGAATTAAAATTATATAATAGTTTAGGGAGACTTTATATTGTTAGATTTTCTCATTCATGATAATGGTATATCATTGTATTTATCTTTCTTTTTTTGTCTTAATAACTTTCTGTGTAAAAGATATTCGTACATTTGTTGAATTTTATTTATCCCTGGATGTCTCAAGATATTGGTGCTTTCATAAATAGTATCTTTTAATAAATTGGTTTTTGATATTTGCTTTTATAAAGAAATATTATGGTTTTTTATGTCATTCTTATTTCCATCATTTTTTAGAATTTGGATTCTTTATGTAGAAAAACATATAATTTGTAAACCATATACTTATTTAATTCTAATTTTTATATCTTTTGTTTCCTTTGACTGATGGTGGTATCTAGAAGTCCCTGTGCCCATATAAAGCAATAGAAAAGGCATCCTTAACTTTGGCATTGCTTTAATGAAAATACTTTTGTGTTTTACCTTTTAATGAGACCTTTGTTATAACCTTATTAAGAAATTTTCCACATCTTCCTACATATTTAGGGTTTTTATTTCTATATAATACATTTTTCAATACATGGCAGTTTTAACTTAATATATGATTTTTGCATCAGTGGTTGAAAATGAGATTGTGCCTATGGTTTTCTTTTTTCCTACTTTCAGAATATGTCGCGACCATCCAATTTATGACCTGTTTTACTTTGGTAAAATTTGTTAATCATCCATATGCTGCAGTTCCCACATTTGTAAAATTAGGAAAAAAAAAAAAAAAAGAATATCTTGCAATAGTGTTTTTAGGAGGATTAAATAACATTGTGTGTACATGTACTCATTTGGAAAATGGCCTTCTACTTAATATGCAGTAATTATTTACCATCTTTGTTATTACCATTCATATCAAGATATTTTTTAAAACAATACCACTTTCCACTGAAATGCATTAAGGGTAAAGAACACTTTGATGTATAGCCTAAGATCAGTTTCTGTCTGCTGTTTCTGGATCTTTTTTTTTTTTTTTTTTCTATTTCTCATTTTCTGATTGCTATTAGTTGGGGTTGAGTGTGATAGACTTTTCACACATAAAGGCCTGCTCAGCTCTTTCAATTCCCACCTTCTTCCTATATCAGTCTGGATCAGATCCACCTCATCAGGGATTTTCCTAAGGAAATCTGTGTGGTGGTCCAGTCCAATCCTACAACTATGTTTCGTCTTATATGGTTGTGCCTTTGTTTTAAATCTGTGAAATCTTTGCCTAAGTAAAGATTGCAGAGTTTCACTGTGATTTCTTCTAGATGTATAATAGGTTTAATTTAGTTCTATGATCTTCACTGAGTTAAACTTTTGCATAAGGTAGACTATAAGAATTGAAGTACATTTTTTTTTTTTTTTTTTTGTATTGGAGATACTCTGGGGCACTTTGCCACTTAGCTGCCGTTGCCAAGGCTGTCCTTGCAGGAGCCCTGTTTGGGGATTGACTTGAATTGCGGTTGACTATGAGCCGTGGAGATTTGGGCATTGTCGCTTCCCGTAGTCTCACGGGACTTGTTGCGGGATCTCGAGTGACTTGGCCGAAATTGCTGATCGGGTCAGCGCCATATTAGTGGTGTGTTTGGCGTGTGTTAGTCGTTGTTAGAACCAGAGAGAAAAGTTATCAGAATAAAAAGCTGTTTGTCTCCAGTTTGCTTCTGAAGTTTTTCCCGCGGCTCCGTTACTCCAAGCGCTTCAGGCGGCAACATGTCCTCATACTTGTGAGGTTCCTGTTTGAGCCTCCTGAGTCACTGGGATTACAGATGTGTGCTGTTGTATCCAGTTTGAGGTATTTATTTTAAAAATAAGATTTAATAGGTCCAGGACCAATCTTGAAAATATGTTGCTATTTTGTGAAAGTACAGTGGATGTTACATAATTTTATTTTTGGGCTTTTCACTAATAATATATAGATGCATAATTGATTTTTAAATATTGATATTGTAACTTAAAAAATTGGTTTAGCTCACTCATTAGTTTTAATAGATGTTAGTGGTTTCTTAGAATTTTCTATCTATAAAATTTTTCTGTATATTTTTCAACATTGAAACATCTTTTTTTCTTGCTTAATTGCTCTGACTAGTACCTGGGCATTGTCAAGTGAATTTCTCATTCTTTATTTTTATGTTTAAATGTTATTCTCATACTTTCATTTAGTACTTTAGACACAGTTTTCTTTAGTTCTTTGAATGTATTTAAAATAGTTCATTTAAATTCTTTCTCTAAGAGTCTGGGACCTTATAAAACTGTGCTGAGCAGAGCTGCCTACAAGTCATGATCTCCCACCATCCTCTCAACATTTTTTGACAGCATATAAACTTAAAGTCTTTGTGAAAAAAAGAAGTCTTTGTTTAGTAAGTTTAAAGTTTGGGCTTATAATTAACCCAATTTGTATTGCCCATTTTTCCTTTGTGCATAGGTTAAACTTTCTAATTTCTTTGTAAATGTCATGATTTTTGTTGATGGAATCACATATTTTAACTATGTAATGTAGAAAATTCAGAAATCAGATTATTTTTGTTGTAGTATTTGTTGTTACAGTTTGCTTGCTAGCTGACCTTTCTGAAATAATTCTCTAATATCTACATTCTTTTGTCATAAATGCCCAGCGAAGTTTATGTTTTGTTAGCTTAGTGGTCAGCCAATGACTGGAAAGAGAATGTTTTAATTGCCCAGAAACAGTGAGTCTTTCAGTCTTTGCTGAGGGTCTCTGAATGCATGGTGTACAATATCCTTAACACTAAGCATTTTAATATTCTTTTTTTTTTGTGGTACCAGGGATTAAACTCAGGGGCATTCAACCACTGGGTCACATCCCCAGCCCGTTTTTTTTTTTTTTTTTTTTTTTTTTTTGTATTTTTATTTAGAGACAGGGTCTCACTGAGTTCCTAAGTGCCTTGCCATTGCTGAGGCTGGCTTTGAACTTGTGATCCTCCTGCCTCAGCCTCCCAAAGTGCTGGGATTACAGGCATGCACCACCATGCCTGGCAGCATTTTAGTATACTTTAGTCACAACTTTCTGTTTGTCTAGAGCCTCAAGGTCAAGCAGAGGTGGGTGTTTAGTCTCTTCTCAAGTCTTTCTTGAGCATATGTGCATACCTGGGAATGTACATAGTCCTTTTTGCGTATATAGCTTTCTAGATTTCCTAGCATATATCAGAACTTTGCCAAGATGCCTATGGGCATGTCATTCCCTAGCTTTTCTGTTTGTGCTTTTTGGTTGGTTTACTGTTTTTCTCAACTATTAATGGTGACTTGGTCAACTGCAAGTTTAAGTAGTTGCCACTGATTATTTTCAATGACAATCCCTAGGAAAAGACTGTTTCCAATAGGTGAATTGAGTCAGTTCAATCCTCGCTAGTGGTGTTTTTAAGGGTATTCCCAGACAAATAATAACAGTTGTTTAAGATGGGGCTTTGAAAGAGTTACAATCCTCTTCAGATTCTTCCAGGGGCTTCAAGGCTGCTTGCTTTCCAGATTGTAGATTGCTTGTTTTTAACCCTTTTCATTTCAGAGAGGAGGATGAGAATAGGGAAAGTTGAAGTGTGAGAGAACTTGTTGTTTTTAACCAATATTTGGCCACTTAAAAATAAACACTCTCCACGTTGTTCCAAGTTTTTGGTTTATTTCCAAAGTTCTGAAAGAGTTGATCTAACTCAATTTGCTAGTGTTAGCATTACTTATAGGGGAGAGAGAATTTTCAATTATTCTTACTTCTGATGACCTCCTGTTATTTATTCCAACAGTGTCTTGTAGTTTTCAACCATAAACACCATCATGCTTCATTAGATTTGTGAAGAATATTTCATATTTTAGTTGCTAAAATAAATGACACTTAAAATTTTAAATTTCTATTGGTTTATTATTGCACAGAGAAATTGAATTGATTTTTTAGTATACTGAAATTGTATGCTAAATTCACTTATTCTTGTAGCTTTCATGTAAATTCTCTGGAATATTTCTTAATAGATAATCATGCTATCTGAAAATTGAAGCAACTCCATTTCTTTCTGATAGCTCTGACATGTTTTATTTAGCCTTGTGGCAAACCTGTTTCTCCTTAACTTATGTATTAGATTATTTATCCACAGTTTTTCCATCTAACCACCTTGGCAGTGCCTCCCAGTTGTAATGCAGTACTGCTTCTTTTCTGTCATTACCTATCTACTTTCTGACTAGACAACTATGAGGTCTTTCTTGTATGAGTCATGTCTAGTTCCCTCATCAATTTATATAATGTGGACCTATCTTTGCCATGTGAATTTTTTTTTTTCAAAAAGGAATCTCTTTATGGAATGTTTATTTCAATGAATATCTGTTGTTAAAAATTTGGCAACTAACAAAGGCATGAATAAAATCCATCCCTATGACAGTGTCCTTGAAATATTTTATAGCATTCTCTTTGTAAATCATAATTTTCATGCTTGGGATGAATGACTCACATTAACTCTAGGCCTTTGGAAATCTTTCTCTTTTAAAAAATTCCTTCAAATATGAATTCTGTAGCAGTGGTGATGATTGTCCCATCACAGACTCCAAAATTTAAAACTAAAATGATTTTTAAAGGTTATAAAACCCAGCCCTTTTATTTTATAGATGATAAAATAGATTTCATTATCCCTCTGCAGCAGAGTTTCCCTTTAACTATTATTAAAATATATGAAGTGCATTCCAATTTTTCAGCATTGAGTGGAACACCTCCACTCCTAACACCCTGGTCTGACTTCCATCATTTTTCACCTGGATGACTACAACAGCCTCCTTCCTGGCCCCTGTGCTTCTACCCTATATTCTAATCTCAACACTTTTCAATAAACCTGTGATCATGTCATTATTCTACCCACAGTCCTCCAGTGGCTTCTCATTTTACTCAGGATGAAAACCAGAGTCCTTGCAATGGGCTATAAGGCTTTTAACAATTTGCAGTTCCATTCCCACCAGCCAGTTATTTGTCTAACCTAATCTTCCAGTGGCCTTTCCCTTCTTTATTCTGCTTCAGAATGCTGGTTCCTTGTACCTCCTCGAACGAGGCAAACACACTGCTTTCGGGGCCTTGTGCACTCACTGGTGCCTGCCTGGGACACTTTGACCCTGTCTGCATGACTTACTTCTTTTCCTTCATTATCATTGAGGACTGTCTATGGAAAATCCATCCCTAATAAAATCCAACCATGTTTTCTCCCCTGTTCTACATTTCTATTTTTGTTATGTTCTAATAACTGTTACTTGTTTATTATCTTTACCTATCTGCATGAATGTAACTCCATAAAAGCAAGGGTGTTCTTTTGTTAACTGATGTATCTTTGGCTGTCATGAAAGTGTCTGGCACATAATGGGCTCCCAATAAATATTTGTAAATGAATAAATATGTATAAGAATGAAGTTACCGTGACATTGAAAGCCATGGTCCAGGTTTTAACAAAATCAGTGTTCATTTTTTCCTCTCTTTCAGTGGTGGTAGGCCTTCCAAAATCATGAAATATTTCTCTCTATCTGTTATAATCTGATTCCTTAAGGGGAGGGGCATTTCTCTAGGGGGTCTATGTAAACCATTTTAAGGTGATATTTTATACTGATAAAATAAGTTGGATAATATGAAATACATGTTATAAAAATTTGTTTTCTTCTTAATTCTTTGATATAGTGATCATTTTCTACTTTTGTTATTACACTTTCCTGTGGCTGAAATGACAAGTACCGCAGAGTGGGTATCTAAAAACAATGGATATTTGTTTTCTCCTGGTTCTGGAGGCTAGAAGTCCAACATCAAGGTATCTGCAGGTTGATGCTCCATTTGAAAACCATGAATGGAATCCCCCAACTAGCTTTTTGGTGTTTCTTGGCTTGTAGCTGTACCACTTCAGTCTCTCCTCTTATCACACCCCTTCTCTCTGCGTGTGACTGTCTTCATGTGGCATTTTCCTCTCATACCTAAACAACAAAGTCATATTGAATTTGGGCCTTCCTTAATTACCTTATCATCATTTGATTATATTTATTTGGACCCTGTTTCCAAATAAAAACATATTTACAAATACTTGGGGTGAGGACTCCAGTATAGGCTTTTTGGGGGATACAAATCAGCCCAGAACAATGAATTTCTTGGTGGACAAGCATGCTTTAAGTGTGGTGGGAGCATTCCTGTTGTTCCATCTGTCAGTGCTTCCAAATGGAGCACTGGTGCTGCTCACCCTTTGTGTGTCCCTAACCTACAGTAAGGTGAGTACTGCAATTGTTCCAAACACACACTTTCTCACTCCCACCACACTCTTCTTTGACTGCACTGAGATGGTGAGTACCTTGACTCCTCTCTTTCTGCTGGTTTATCACCTGTTATCTATCTCATGTTCCTGTCAACTTCAGCACAGTGGTCCATCTCCTCTTCTCTACTACTGAAATCTTACCTTTTCTTTTCCCTGTTTTAATGCATTCTGAAAATTATCAGTCCCAAAAAGCCTCTAATCACTTGATGTATCTCTTGGGTTGTCAACAGGTTTGGGAGAATCAATTAACTTGAAAACTATGCCAATGTGAAGTCATAATCTCTGATTTCATGTGGTATACTTCTCAAAGGGGCCTGTAGTTTTTGCAAATCAGCCACCCCACTTGTTTTCTATAGCAGCCAGTACAGGTCTTCATCACTGTCCTTTTCTCTTTGCTTCCCTTCTTCCTTTCCCCATCATTATTAAATATTTATTGATCAGTTTAGTGCATGCCAGGAATTTGTCTATGAGCTAGGACTTGACCAGTGAATAAGACCAATTACTACTTTGTTCATCTTGCCAGAGAATTTTATTTAATATCCTGTCATGTTTTATCAGCAAGATAGAGGAGTAAATGGGTATTTGTAAAACAGAATGGGAAGTGCACAGCACAGTGCTACAAGAGCTCAAAGGACCCTGTTAGCCTCAAACTTTCCCATAGGGCATATCTCAAAACTGAGACAAGGAGGACTGGGGTGGATTAGAAACATTTATAACAGAAGCAAATTCAAGTGTAAAACTTTAGGAATAAAGAGCTTGGTAATGTGGGGCATGAACAATTTAGTCCATATATCTGCAATATAGAGTGTGAAGAATGCAATGAGGATGATGTGTGGGTGGGGATAGGTGAAGGGAAGAATAAATTGCCAAATCCAGCTTCATTCTTGGCATAGTCTCTGTTATAAGGAAAATTCATACAGTGAGAAGTGATTTCTCAATCTGTCTGCACTGCCCCTCCCAAACAAAATCACACAAGCACATGTGACTTAGCTGTATTCACATGCATTCTTGTCATTTTTTCTCCTTTTTAAAAATTTTTAGATCCTGGATTCAGGTCAATGTATTACAAAGCTAGTTATCTGATTACTAATCCCTAAGGGAAGAGCTTACCATGTTTTCTTTATTTCTTTTAGCTACTTGAAAAATTTAAAGTAACTTGTGTTGGAAATCATCTAATGATTTCTGTAGTTTTAGTAGATGTTTTGTTTTGTCCTCATAATGTCACTTGAAGGAACAATTTCCTGCACTTGTTTTAGTTGTCTGATTTTGGATGAACAGGGAGAAAAACTCTAGCCAGAGGAAAGTTGGATCAAGAGGCAACTTAGAACACCACCTTCCTGTGGTCCTCAGCTTGTAGGGTCAAAAAGACTGAGACCAAGGGGCAGAGAGGGAGAGCCTATGAATATTTTTCTTTAAAATACATTAATTGAAAATATTTATGCTCATGAAGAAATATTCATATGTAAAATATTCTGATTCTTCAATGTAATTTTAATTTTTAATATATCATTTAAATATGAATAAATATGTGAATATAAATAATATAAATGTATATACCCAAATATGCAAACATATACACACTCTTTTTGTCCCAGAGTTGCCCCCTTCATTGCTCATTAGTCCTTTTCTGCTTCTAAGATCAACACCTGAGACAACTCTGCTAATTCTACTCCTCATCTTTATTCAGATGAATGCTAACTCTGTGTGGTTTCCTGTAAGTCAGTACCAAGGGGCAGCAGCAAAGATGAATCAAACATTCTGATGGCATTTTGTGTTAAGTCCTGTTCCATTTTGTGTCCTCATGATTCAAACTATCTGTAATTTTACCTTTTAGCAATTTTTTCCTTTATTAAAAAACATAACAAAAATTTAAGAAATGGTAGTTTTCTTACATTTTTTTTCTCTTTGTCCTAAATAAATATTTGACAAACAAATTAACAAAACAATATTATATGGATTAAGGTTGATTTTTACCTGTGCCTTTAAAGATCATCAAATTCAATGTAGATTCATCTTTGAATCGGTTTATCTCAGAAGACTTCTCAGAGGGTGATGAAATTATGAGATTGAACTAAAATGCTACTGAGATCTGTAACAAAGAGGAACCCATAAACAGGAACTCTTCAGTTCATCCTCATTTTTTGGAGATTTTCTAAATGAGGCATTAATCTATGTTGAAAAAGCATCTAAACAGACACCCTGGAATTTGGAGCTAGAATGGGTAGAAAGTACAGGTTGTAGGTCTTGCTACCAACAGGCAAATAGGAAATTGCAATTCGAAGCAGATGACAATCAAATTTAGGACTGATGAGATAGATGATAGATTTATAGGTTTATAAACTACATAGAAATTTGATTTGGGAAGAAAAGCCATAGGTTATGTCAGTAAATGAACTATTCAAAGTTTTAGCTTTGACTTTAGTGTTCCAATGTCTATGGAGACAAATATGATTATTATTTATATGGAATTAGAAAATAATATTGATCTTTAAGAATTTGAAAGGGTGATGATATGAACATGTTTTAAAATTTTATCGCTTTAAAGGAATATTACTTGACATTTTAATGCATTTTTAGTAAACTAAGTCTTTTCATTTTATATGTGTGCATCTACACAAATATATATATTTTATGTATATATTAAATATTTTTTGCAGGATTAGAGCAATTTGTTGGAAGGATGCAAGATTTTCGATTATACCAAGTGGCACTTACAAACAGGTAAGAAGATGTTGTATTGTAAACCCACGAGGTATAAGATAAATTTTGAATTTACTTAAATAAGAGTACTGTGAAGACTATAGTATTGAGAGGGAGTCGGCACCTCACCAGGTAATTTTTCCTGCTCAGGAGAAAATATACTCTGAAGTAATTAGTGAAGAAATAAGAGACAAAGTCAAAGAATAGGTTTTAAAAGCAAAGCACCTGAAAGATTCTTCCAGTCCTGGTACGAGCTGGAACAGAACAGTTAAAAAATGGCTCCAATTATTTTTTAAAAAATTTTTATTTTATTTATTCTAATTTGTTATATATGACAGTAGAATGCAATTCAATTCATATTATACATATAGAGCACAATTTTTCATGTCTTTGGTTGTACACAAAGTAGAGTCACACCATTCGTGACTTCATACATGTACTTAGGGTAATGATGTCCATCTCATTCCACTGTCTTTTCTATCCTCTTGCCCACTCCCTTCCCCACCTCCCGTTTGCCCTACCTAAAGGTTGTCTATTCCTCCCATGCTCCCCCACCATCCCCATTATGAATCAGCACCCTTATATCAGAGAAAACATTTGGCATATGGTTTTTTAGGATTGGCTTACCTCACTTAGCATTATATTCTCCAACTCCATCCATTTACCTGCAAATGATATGATTTTATTCTCTTTTAATGCTGAGTAATATTCCATTGTATATATATGTACCAAGTCTCTTTATCCATTCATCTACTGAAGGGGATCTAGGTTGGTTCCACAA
Source organism: Tamias sibiricus (assembly GCA_025594165.1). Classification (NCBI taxonomy): domain Eukaryota; kingdom Metazoa; phylum Chordata; class Mammalia; order Rodentia; family Sciuridae; genus Tamias; species Tamias sibiricus. The sequence goes on along the minus strand of CM046669.1, from coordinate 48,613,068 downwards.
TTTACTATTGTGAATTGTGCTGCTATAAACATTGATGTTGCTGTGTCCTTATAGTATGCTGTTTTTACGTCCTTTGGGTATAAACCTAGGAGTAGGATAGCTGGGTCAAATGGTGGTTCCATTCCCAGGTTTCCAAGGAATCTCCATACTGCTTTCCATATTAGTTGCACCAATTTGCAGTCTCATGAGCAATGTATGAGTGTATGAGTGTGCCTTTCTCCCCACATCCTCACCAACACTTATTGTTGTTTGTATTCTTAATAGCTGCCATTTGGACTGAAGTGAGATGAAATCTTAGAGTAGTTTTTTTTTTTTTTTTTTTTTTTTTTTTTTTTTTTTTTTTTTTTTTTTTTTTTTTTTTTTTTTTTTTTTTTGTGGTACCGGGGATTGAACTCAGGGGCACTCGACCACTGGGTCACATCCCCAGCCCTTTTTAGTATTTTATTTAGAGACAGGGTCTCACTGAGTTGCTAAGTGCCTCTCCATTGCTGAGGCTGGCTTTGAACTCGTGATCCTCCTGCCTCAGCCTCCCAAAGTGCTGGATTACAGGCGTGCGCCACCGTGCCCGGCTTCTTAGAGTAGTTTTGATTTGCATTTCTCTAATTGCTAGAGATGTTGAAATTTTTTTCATTTTTTTCATATATTTGTTGATTGATTGTATATCATATTCTGCAAAGCATCTGTTCAGTCCTTGGCCCATTTATTGATTTTTTTTTTTTGTGTGTGTGTGTGTGTGTGTGTTAAGATTTTTGGGTTTTTTACATATCCTAGAGATTAGTGCTCTATCTGATGTGAGTGTGGTAAAAATTTGCTCCTATTCTGTAGGCTCTCTATTCACCTCACTGATTGATTGTTTTGCTGAGAATAAGCTTTTTAGTGGGAATCCATCCCATTTATTGATTCTTGATTTTAATTCTTGTGCTATAGGAGTCTTATTAAGGAAGTTGAGGCCTAATCCGACATGATGGAAATTTGGGCCTACTTTTTCTTCTATTAGGTGCAGGGTCTCTGGTTTAATTCTAGGTCCTGATCCACTTTCATTTGAGTTTTGTGCATGGTGAGAGATAGGGTCTTAATTTCATTTTGTTGCATATGGATTTCCAGTTTTCTCAGCACCGTTTGAAGAGGCAAACTTTTCTCCTATATATGTTTTTGGCACCTTTGTCTAATATAAGATAACTGTAATTATGTGGGTTTGTCTCTGTGTCCTCTATTCTGTACTACTGGTCTACAAGTCTGTTTTGGTATGAGAGCATCAAAGGCAGGGATAAGTTTGCAGTGGATGGAGTCTTGCTTCATGGCATCTTGCAGTCAACAGGTTGATTGGTGTCTTGGGAAGCCACACCCATCTCTGGGAGCCTGTGTGGCTAGGTGGCTACAGCAGGTCACCCATCTCCGGTGCTATGTGGAACCTGGCAGAGCTGAATAGAAACTCACATGTTTCTGGGCAATCTCACCAGCAGGAGTGCTGCTTGAAATTCCCAGATACAGATTTTCCTGTTCAGTGGCTATGAAGCCAGTTTGGTCCATGCACAGTTCACGGATGGCTCTCGACAGTATAGCATTTTTCATCTTTACAGTATTTGTCAAATCACCTAGTTAATGTTTAACAGTGTTTGCTTTGGCCAAGTGTGTGGTTATTACTCACCAGTGCTATTCTCTTGGTAATTCATCATGATATAATTTGATAAAATTCTTTACAATGGATTTTCTCTCAGAAAACTCGATTTGTGAATATATTATAAAATTAGGGCTACATTTGTTTAATCATTCTATATGTGAGATTTTCTAATACCCCACAAAACTGCTACATGTGCCTTTTAAAGTTGCTTTTTTGAATTTATAACTACTGGAGAAAGTAGCACAATGAAAATGATAAGTTATTTTGGTTCATGGGAAAGTCTCAGTTTACTGGGCTATTAGACTTGGAGATTAGAAAGAATGAATATTTGAAGTATTGTTATATAGTTTTCTATTTCCAGTAAACAAATAATAATATAGACTTGGGCTAGCTTTTATGAAGTGTTTCCTCATCTTCAGAGTCAGTGCAGCTCTTTCTCAGTTCTTCTTAAAGATATACAGATTTCCATTCTGCTTAGAAAAGTCCTGATGAAATTTTGCTGAAGAGGGCCTCTGAAGTTTCTTCCTCAATTTATGATCTGATGATCTAATAGTATATTATTATATAGATGAGTTGATCTCACTTACTTTTATTGAGGAGCTCTAAGAGAAATGTTTGTGCATGCTTCTTTAAGGGAGATGTAGATTAGTGTGGTGAATTTTTCAATGACAGTTTTAATGGATTTGAGAAGCATTGCTCTTGAGGTGATACTATGGTCTGTGGCAGATTCATTAACAATTTGAACCTCCCTTTTTAATTAATTATATGATCAAGAGATGCCTGAATAAAGGATGCTATAACACCTGAAGACACTGTTGAGGAGAGGGACTGCCACCAGCCTTGCTATCGTTCAGATCATCTTTGCCTAAAATGCCGAAGTGTCATGTTGCAGTAGTTCTTTGGGAATTTTTTTTTCTGGAGGGTGAAGATTTCATACTGGATAGTGACTTTGGGTCCCATTCAAAATCTGGTGTCAATTGAAAAATGTCGATGTGATTTAAAGAAGAAGGTGTCACTTCATGTGGTTTAGTGAATGGAAAAGCTCCTTCACTGCCTCACTGTGTTCTGAGAAAAGCAGTCTGGTCTCCCTAGCTGGACATGGGTTCCTAGCATTGGCCTACCTGAAGTGCCTGGAAAGGTGTTTTATGGAAGAATGCCCATAAATAGAATAACTAATTCTGATTTTGTACAGGTATATTTTCCTTAATGGAAAAATTAACTATATCTGCCTGGAATTGGCATTCATAGTTGACTGTTGGCAGCTTCCATGTGATCTGAAGCCATTGAAACATTTTAGGGTGCCAGAATCTGCACAAATGAGTCACAGGAAATCATTGACAAATGGCCTTGGCCTCAATCCATTCATTAAAACAGAAGCAGAAAATGATACTTGCTTTCTTCTTATTTTCCACAGATGAACTAGAAACCCTACTTTAAGTCTCATTATTTTCAGCATATTATTGTTTGCTTTCAGCAGTGAGTTAGTTCAACAGCCTAAGTAAAGGATACTCTTCTATTATTACAAATAGGCACAATGAATTAGTATAATATTTATTAATTTATTTTTGCAGTGCTGGGAATTGAACCCAGGGTCTCACACATGCTAGGCATTCCCTGTGCCACTGAACCATATCCTCCAGCCCCTAATATTATAACATTTAAATACATGTCTTGAAAAATCACACAAGGGCTGCATGCTTCTAGTTGTGAAGACGTAATACTTATAAATGTACTGTTTTGATATACATTTTATGAGAATGAGGATGCTTATTTGGTCAAGGATAAGTTTTATTTTACGTTCCATTTAGAGAATCATAAGAGCTAAATTGTTACTCATTAAAACATAAAAAGTATGGTATTCACTTGAATAATTCTTAGACCTTCTATTAGTGTTATTTGTACTTAAGTCTTCCTCATGACTCCCACAGAGAGATTCTGGAAGCTTTCTCTGGAGATTTGCTTCGACTGCATGTCCAGTCACATTGCCGCTGCCCTGGCAGTCACCCTCGCATCCACCCTTTGGTCCAGCGGTACTGCATCCCTAATGGTGCAGAAGACACAACCAATGATAGAGTGTTACGGCTGAATCCTGAAGCGCATCCTCTCTCATTCATCAATGATAATGACATCAGTACTTCGTGGATTTCACATGTGTTTACAGATATTACCCAGCTTAATCAAGGAGTGACTATCTCAGTGGATTTGGAAAATGGACAGTATCAGGTAAATAGAAACCATGGGATGTATATTACTTTTCTGTGGCCTCTGCAATGAATTCCCACACACTGCATGTCTCAAAGCAATAGAAATGTATTTGATCACAGTTTTGAAGTCCAGAAATACAAAGTCAAGGTGCTTGAGAAGGTTACACTCCCTTCAAAGCCTCTGGGAGGATCCTTCTTAGCCTCTTCCAGCTGCTGGTGGCTCCTGGGGGAACTGAGCTTTTGAAAGTGTCACACCAAACTCTGCTTCCATTTTCTCAGGCCCTCTCTCTTTATTTCATTTTTTTTTTCTTTTTTTTTTTTTTTTTTTTTTTTTGGTACCGGGGATTGAACTCAGCGACACTAGACCACTGGGCCACATCCCCAGCCCTTTTTTTTTTTTTTTTTTTTTTTTTTTGTATTTTATTAGAGACAGGGTCTCACTGAGTTGTTAAGTGCCTCGCCATTGCTGAGGCTGGCTTTGAACTCGCGATCCTCCTGGCTCAGCCTCCCAAAGTGCTGGGATTACAGGCGTGCGCCACCGCGCCCGGCTCTTTATTTCTTAATGTGAGTAAATTTTCCTCCTCCTTCCTCTGGAAAGAGCCACCCTAGATCTGAAATGATCTCATCTTGAGATCCTTAACTTTATCTGTAAAGGCCCTATTTCCAAATAAGGTCACGTTCATGGGTATCTGGAGTTACCCCTTGGATATATTTATTTAGAAATACAATGCTGAGGGAATTGAACATAAACTTAGGTTGTGTCTTATAATGTATGATATCAAAGTATCTAAAAGATGATATTCAAGGCTTAATTTCTTAAGTATTTGTAGCAAATGATATTTATGAAATGTTGAAATATTCTTTTTATTAAGCAGTTCAAATTAGTAGAAACTGAGGTTCTTATTCTAAAATCTACAAAAGAAGAACCTATATGACATTTATTTCATGGAAGTAATGCTCTTCGTTCATGTCTTTTTAGCAAACTTAATATTAATTTGTACTATGATTTATAAAATCTATGAGAAGAGGGATTAATATACAGTTATGGAATGTGTTGCTTTTACTGTAGATATATGAAGTTTCTGGATATTCAATAAATATTTAATAATTATAATTATGAGGAAGTAAGTCATTATTTTTTAATCTACCAATTGCATGGTTTGATTATACCAATGTGTCAAACTTTTACTTCAATGATAATTAACTTATTCATTTTCAGGTATTTTACATTATCATTCAATTCTTTAGTCCACAACCAACAGCAATAAGGATTCAAAGGAAGAAGGAAGACAGTTTAGATTGGGAGGACTGGCAATATTTTGCTAAAAATTGCAGTGTTTTTGGAATGAAAAACAATGGCAATTTGGAAAAGCCTGATTCTGTCAACTGTCTTCAGCTTCCCAAGTATGAACATTTTGTAATTAATTTTAATTGACTCCTGACTTTGTAATAAACAATAGGTTAGTCAATTCACTAGTCTGATGGAGACCTCCCTCCATCACCAACTTGTTTGAGGAAGATTCTTATATTTCATCTCCAAAAAGTTTTAAAATATGTTTAAAGTTCTTGTAAAAGAATTTAGAATATTTCTTGTTTACAGTCTTACTGTTGTTTTGCCATCTAATTTTAAAATTGTTTAACATGCTATCTATATTATTAGAATTTTCATTATGTTCTCACGGCCATGTTTAGTATGTGTGGTTTTCTGTGATGGTCCTATATTATTTGCACATGAAATATATGGAATATATTTTCCCAAAATGAAGAATTTAAGAATTTGTTGATAAGCCAGGTGCGGTGGCCCATGCCTGTAATTCCAGCAACTCAGGAAGTTGAGGCAGGAGGGTCGTAAATTCAAAGCCATCCTTGGCAACTTAGCAAGTCCCTAAGCAACTTAGTGAGATCCTGTCTCAAAATAAAAAATAAAAAAAGTCTGGAGATGTGGCCCAGTAGGAAAGTGGCCCTGGGCTCAATCCCCAGTACCAAATAATAATAAAAAAATAATAAAATAAATTTAAAAAATTTTTAAAAATTACTGTTATTGTATAGTAATGTCTCAAAGTTGTGATTTGTTTTGTTGAAATTATGTATAGATTTTCCTGAGATCATATTTCTTTTATCAACAGTTTTACTCCATATTCCCGTGGTAATGTCACATTCAGCATTCTGACACCTGGGCACAAACTTCGTCCTGGATTCAATGACTTCTATAATACCCCATCTCTTCAAGAATTTGTCAAAGCCACACAGATAAGACTTCATTTTCATGGGCAGTACCATACAACTGAGGCTTCTGTCAGCCTCAGCCACAGATACTACGCGGTAGATGAAATCACCATAGGTGGGAGGTAGTGTACACTACAAGGGTTGCTACTAGAGAATGGTTTTCGCTATAGATTTTGTTTTTAAATGAGTGTTTTTTTTCCAGTGAGGTTTCACCAGGCATACTTATTTAAAAATACAATAAGTAAGATTTTAGAGCAGACAGATTCCAGTTTCATGTTTTGAAATAATTTTCTACTGTAAGAGATTTTGGGGAGATTTTTATATGTCTTTTCTGTATATAAATATAGCATTATTATGAAATATAATTTCAAAAGCAATTGGGTTTAGAAGCTATGGTACTCTGAGGGATGTAGGAATAGCTCAGTCATAGAGTGCTTAGCATATGGGAGGACCTGGGTACAATCTCCAGCATGGGGGCAGAAGGTAGGGAAAGTTACAATACTCTGAATCTGCTTTAGATCTAACTTATTACATGTTTTATTTAGTTTTCCAAGAATATTATTTTCAAATATTGTTGAAAGCAAAGAGAAATGTGCCATTTTAAAATATTTTTGAAAGCCAAGAGAAGGAGTTTGATTTTAGTTTGTAGCTACATACTACCAGACAGTTTGTAAGTAAGGCTTGGGTCCAGAATTCATGGTTCCACAGGGAATAGTTGTTTTACTGTAGAAGAAAGATCTGCTGTGCCCTTAGTAGTTTATAAATTCCAGATCATAACTTAGAACATGACTTACAATATTTAAAAAAAAAATGATAGCTGCAGAAGTAGGCAGAACACTAATATGGAAACATGCATAGATGATATTCAGAATTAGTTTGTTCTAAAAGAATGACATGACTTGAGAATAAGGGACATCTTTAAAAACAAACCAGAATATATGAAAGCTATTTTTAAAAAATTAAGTAACAGAATAATGAAAAGCAAATGTTATTTAATCATTCACCATCTGATTTTGAAAAAAATACAAAATATTGAAATTCATTAACTTCATTTTATAATTTGTTCTGAGCCTTACATTCTAAACTGTACTTTGAATAGTTCCAGTAAATGCCTTTCCTTAATGAGTTTACTACATGGTTATAGCAGGTGTACACAATCTCTCTCCAATTTCCAGGGTGGCTTGAGAATTACCCTTAAGATCCAGTGCAGTCTGCATATTAATGACAGTCCTTCTAGTCCCTTAGAATTAATTCAATACTTTCATGAATAACCACACCAATTGGAGAGAAACTGATTTTGCATTGATTAATGTGCTTGGCTTCCTGGTTATAGTCACACAGAGTGTGTATTCATAGGGCCTTCAATATATTTGTGTTGACTTGTTGTGTGATGATGTTCATGTTCACAGATGTCAGTGCCATGGTCATGCTAATAATTGTAACACAACAAGCCAGCCATATAGATGCCTTTGCTCTTGGGAAAGCTTCACTGAAGGACTTCACGTGAGTTCTATTTTGCACATGGGAATCTAACAACAACAACAAAAATAAAAACTCATAGGAATTGTAAACATAAATTTAATTTTGGTTTAACTTCTAAATGTATGTAAAAAATAAATTGATATGAACCCCAAATGTTAGTTTTTCCAAATAAAGTTTTTATAGAGAAAAAAATGGTATCAATAAGGTAAAAAGTTTGAAAAATGAAGAGGAATTGCCAATGAAACAAAACCCTGAGGGTTTCTATTCCTTTTCTTTCTTGGTTTCATCATCATCATTATCATATTTTTTCAAATATTTGTCTGAAAACCCTAATGCTAAACAAAAAAATGGTTTTGTTTCTATATCTAAAAGATATTAGCATAAAGTTATCTATGAAAAGAAAAGTCTTAAGATGCAGGGCAATCTTTATGTTGTCAAGACAAACAAGATTAACTTATTGCTGATATGAGGAAGTTTATGTAATTAACATGAATATGTATAGTAAACTGACTTAGGAGTGATGTTACCTTAGTTTGTCTATTATGGTCAAGGGACATTTCATAGTTGAAGTGGAAATTTATTTGTGTCTTTAGGAATAACAGTAAGTGAAAAAATTAAAATTTGAGAGAAATTGGTCGGTAGAAACGTCCAACATTGACATCACAATAGTAGATGTAATAGGATACAGTAGCAGTAACAATCATACTAATAGTAAACCAAAGTAGACACTATGGAGGAAATGTTAATTCAGGCAATGTCTGGCAATTTGTTAGAAAATGAAGGTAAAGACTCATTACATGGCCTTCACACAAATTAACATGGCTTAAACATTGAAATGAAACAATCACTATAATTTATTACTGTAAAGAAGAATATTTTAAAATTTAAAGACAAGGTTCTTTCTAAGCTAAACAAATGAAATACAAAGAGAAACAAAAGTAACTGGAGCCACAAAGAAAATTAATGAATTGACCTATCAATATCTAAAATTCTGAACTGTGCAGTGATTAACATAACTATAGTGTAGTGACAAGTGATAGATTAATTGAAAATAATTGCATCATATTAAAAGGTAGAGTTAAGGTTCTAATTCACAAAGAGCACTTAAAAATATTAAGGAAAATATAACAGCCCAATAAAAGAGAGCAAATATATGAATAAGCAATTTAGAAGGGAAGAATTGATAATATTCAATAAACACATAAAAGGTTACCCAACCTCAGTTTTAATCAGGAAAGTGCAAATTATAATAAAATATTGTTTTTAATTTCTCAAATTAGCAAAACATTTAAAGATTGATAATATCTAGGACTTGCAAGAATGTAACCTTATATACATCATTGATGGGACTGCAAATTGATACAATATTTTTGGAGAAAAATTTTACCATATCTATTATAACTAATGTTGCAAGTACAGTAAACTACGTTATACAATTACTGTCATTGTCAGTTCTCCAGTGACAAGTGTATAAAATATTGTATCCTTTTTGTTACATAAATACATACTCCTATATTAGCGTGTTTTAGCTTTTCACATGGTATTATTGTCTCATGGACTTGTGTGCAATTTGCAAAATTCTCTGCCTTTTAGAACTTGCCCCTTGCTTGCATTTTAGCTAATCAGTTCTTTGTGCAGTTCATTTTGGTATATAATAGTAAACATCTCATTTTAGAAAAAATCATCTGTCGAGGTTTTGGCAAACTATATTTTTGTTCTCTGAGATTGCTCATCTGATCTAGTTTGCTTTGAGCTGTGGCATGAGTTTGACATAGTTCAATGGTGGAACACTGTTAAGTGCAGACTTCCTCCAGCACATCCACAATGCTGTCTTGCTGCTCAGTTTCTTCTCAGAGCCTTTGCTTTGGTTATGGCCTCCTTTCTGTGTGCTCAAACCAAAACTTTCATGTTCTAATCTAGATACCCCTTTGAATTTTTTCCCAGATCACAGCTGTATACTGCTTTTCTTTTTATTTATACATTTAGTCTCCACTGCTAGTCAGTAATTATTTTTAAAGAAGTAACCCTTTTCATTGTTTTGGGTTTCTAATGTCTACTTGTCTTTGAAATTGGTTTTATGAACATATCGTGAGAAAAGACATTTGTAAAAAGACTGATTTTTCATTAGCTTGTATGGCTTATTGTACTAAGTATAATACATGTATATTATATATTGCAAAAAGAATGAATTTGATTTTTTATTGAATCATACTGTGTGTTTCAATTTTTTGCCAATTTGATTTGTTCTAGATTTTAAAGTGACATTTATTCTCTATTTTCTAGTATCTTCTTATGATGCCTCAAGATGGACATATTTTCCTTTCCTTCTTGTCAGTGGTTTCTTTTATTAATTTTTTCCTTCCTTCCCAAACCCACTAACAGTCCAAGTACAAAATGCTCTGGGATGTATTTAGTGTGTTGGACTGATGGTAGCTAGTATGTGTAAGCTAAGGCGTCACCCTAGCCTATTCTCTCTCATGTTAACCCTAGCCAACACTTTCTTATGGTAGCTTAATTTTTAGCTTCTGCTGTATTATGTTGACTAGTATATCTCAATCTGCCTCTCATCCCTTCTTTCCTCCTCTCTACTCCTTTGATGTCATATCCCATTTTTTCCCCCTCTAATTGCTCACATTGAAGTTCTTGGTATTTTATGATTCTTGGGTGATTCCATGTTTTTCCTTTAAAATAGAGGCATTCAATGAATCAACGTTCATGATTGGTTTCACAAGTCCAAGTGGGGTTTTCAGACTTGGTTTCAGGTGGGACTGCTGGATTATGAACTCCTGTACTAATGAACTATAATTTAGGCTGAAACTATGTCTTAATGCTTCTTATTTAGAGAGTAAGCATGTTTTGAAAAAAGTTAATAACAAAAAAGTAGACTTTTGTTATTTTCTGCCTCAATATATTTTGATCATTCATAAATTCATGCATAAATAAAGGAGCAACAAATACAATTTACTTAACAAATTTTGGCAAATGCAGCTGAAAGAGAAAAGTCAGTAGACTATTAAGGTGAGTGATTTCTAAATTCTATGATATTTTCAACAACATGCTAAAAAAGAGAAATGATTTTGTAAAAGCAGTTGTAAGCATGACGTTATCCTTTCGTTATGTTCAGCGTATTTTAATGTGTGGGGGGACTTCTGTGTCTGAGAAAATTTGTCTCACAATCATCTGAAAATATACTTAAGTGCTTTTTATGTTGTTCTACTTTTTAAAATAATACATTTTAATAAAAGCCATTCATTTCCTATCGGAAACCATGTTCTTTTTAAAGACCTGGATATAATCCAGAAAGAATGTCTTCAATTCACAGTATTATGCTAACCATTAATAATATTACTCAATAAACATGGCTTTTGTGAATTATATTACAGCCATTTGGCAAACAAAAGAAAATGTAAGCCTTGAGAATATGCCAGTTTTTGGCAATTGTCTTTTCTATGTTTTTAGGGGAAGTAAAAATGAATGAACCAGAGAGAAAGGGATAGAATGGTGAATTCAGTTCCAAGTTACCATTGTAGGCTATTTTCTTTATGAAACATTCTTCAATTATTTAAAAAGTTGATGTCAAAAATATGTGGTTCCAGTGCGGGAACAGTATTTATACCCTTTTTACTTATTTTCCAGTAAGAATTTTCACTTTCAGATATTTTTTGGCATCCCTTCATCAGAAAATAGTCCAACACTGTGTCTATTTCCTCCCATGTCAACGACTGACTCAGGTGGCAATTACCTACTCTCAGCAGTATTATGCTTCTGTTTGCTACCATATTCACCAGTCGATAGACTTCCTATCTGGGAGATCTCACTTAAGTAAGCCATCTGGCCTTCTATCACTTTTTAGCTTGGGAGATTGATAAAGCAAAACTTACTGATAGATTGAGAAACTGAGAGACTACATGATTAATTATTCTTAATGTAGCAAGATCAGCTATCTATTGAATGGCTCTACCCATTGCTAACTAATATATTTTATCCCTTTATCAAAATAAGATCTAATGAAGGGAACAAAAACTCAAGAAAATCTAATAACAAAGACCCTGGAGATTCTGAAATGAACTTAAAGCTACACATTATTTTCTTTGTTATTATATTTTGTTATATCTGAACATACACCTTGGGAAGGCTCAGTGGCTATCCTCAGTAATATTTACCTAGGAACCCTGATACATTTTGGGATTGTGTTGGCAATTTAAGGTTTTGACTTTAATTTATGTTGTATACTGTAAAAACTAATGTCATACTTCATCAATAGAGAATACTTTAGAGTACTTGTTACGTGTCTTCCCAAGAATCACTGAAACAGTGAATGATTAATTTACTGAGCCTATTTTTGGATTGATCTAAGGCAAAACAAATCTAAGTCTAGATAGTGTTCATTAACTTGTAAGCAAAGTTAAATATTTCAGAATAGAATTCATAATTACACGGTATTGAACTTATATGATTCATTAGATACCTCACAAATAAGAGACAAATATTTTTAAATGATTAATTTTATTTTGATAATAATCATTTCTGTTGCACATATATTTTTGAACTTTTCCTATTGAGATAATTGTAGATTTATTTTCAGTGATTAGAAATAGTGGAGATTTAATGTACACTTAAACCAATTTGGCCCATGGTCACATCTTAAAAAGCTAGTGATTTTTATTTTTTAAATGGTCTCTCCTGATCCACATTTGCATGCCATAAAATATATGCACATAAATGTGTAGTGTGATGAGTTTTGGCATATGTGTACTTTTGTGGAACCACCATCTCAATTAGGATGTGAAATGTCGCCCTCTCCCCAGATGTTCTCTTGAGCTCCTTTCAACTCAGTGCTGTCTACCCTGTCCCATACCATCCCCAATCCCAGGAAAACAACCAACAATCTTTTATGTCACCACAGATCACTTTTTTCTGTTCTAAAATTTTGTATCCTGGAGCTATTCAATATGTATTCTTTTGGTATATAGGCTTTTAAATCTTGTTCCACCCCCTTCCTTTTGAGATCATTTCCTAACTATGTGCATCATTAGCTTTATTGCAATAAAGTATTCTGGTCCACTTGGTCTTTAAGTCAATTATAACTATTGAAGTGTATATTAGGCTCAGAGGAGTGGAATAAAATGTAGGAATTGGAAGGTTGGCCTTGGATATAATATGTCAATTAATATGATGATATTGCTGTGACACCTGCTACTTCTTTTCACATCTACTGCTCTCTTTACCTGTTTTAAGAGTTCAAATATGGTGGAATCTAGCTTTAAGAGAACTGTGATCAGGTAAATTGCATTCCTTCTGGATTTTCCTTTTCCTTTAACATCTATGTTCACCTTTCATGGGTTCTGGCCAAGAGTGACGTGATGACCAGTGCCTCAGCCAAGCAGTGGCACTTCGTTGGCTACTTAGATATTCTTCCATCATCGTGTGACATCATTACCTGCAAGGGTAGCCAAACCTGCACAGAACAATTTATTAGTAACCATGAATACTTCTCTTATTTTTTGGCTCTAATTTGTGACCCTTTTATAACATTAATCCTGGATTTTATGAATTAACTACAATCAAGCTATCAGTATACATTTTTGTTAGTATTATAAATAGCAGAGGCAGCTTGAAACATTTTATATAATAAGCTTTCCTCTCATTCAATAATTTGAATGGTGCCAACATCATAATCTATGATTCTTATTATGTAAATGAATATTTCCTGTTATCTTAGAGAATATGTTCCTTTAGAGCCCTGAAGTCCAAAAGTATGAGTCATCATGAATAATTTGCATCATATTTATATTGTACATCAGTCTTTACCACTACTTATTTTTTTCTCTGCTCACAGAAAGGTTTTACTTCAAATGAATTTCATTTTTGTTTTAATTTTTATAATACTAGTGAATTCCTTTTTTATGTAACTAGCATTCAGACAGTTCATACTGATGTACATTTAGTGAGCCAAGGACAAGGATTTAATTTCATGTCTGACACACTGTGATATTATTAATCTTTAAAAAACACTTGTACTAGTTCTTTCCCTGAAATAGGCCTGTGCATAAATGAATTTAAAATGTAAGTTCAAAACATGAAAAAGAAGGTATGAACATTGGAACAAACTGATACAGTCTCACAAAAGACACAAATGGGGATAATAAAATCCCAAGAGGTGACATGATTCTTCTGAATCCCAAATAGGATGGGGAAAAAGAAATACATGTGTAGGTTCAATATAATAAATCCAATGATCACCAAAGTCTAAGAGTAGATCCTAAAAGTATCCAGAGAGAAAAAGATGAATTATGAGACATGAGTTTAAAAGAAACTGGCAATATTATATTTCTCACAGCCATAAAGCCAGAAGACAATAGTGTAGTTAGTATCTTTGAAACACGGACCAAAACAACCAACAATTCTATGATAATTGTAGCTGGAGTGACAATTAAAAACAAAGAATATATTTTATTGCAACAAATACATGTCAATAATATCAACAGTAGAGACCTGCAAAAAGAATTGTTAAAGAATATATTTCATAAAGAAATATAATATTCCCTGAACAAAGGCCTGATATGCAAAAAGGATTGTGAGCTAGTAAACCAGCAAATCTGTAGCAAATATAATAAGCATTGACTATATTAAATAATAATATACGTAGGGAAGAGCATAAATATAGAAAGGTATCATAATCCTTAAAAACAGCATTTAAAGGGAAGAGACAAATCCAGCCTCACCTTCTAGCCATCCTGTCTTGACTGGAGGGAGGTGGGTACTGAGAAGACTTGTACATTTTATAGCCCATAGATACAGGGTCATTAAAAACTGACACCTAATCAAAGGAATGTAGGACACTTCCCCTCCCCACACACCTTATTACCACATCACTAAAGGACTACTTAACAGCTCCTACACTACTCACTACACTATGCCTGGCTTTTAACAAAAAATTACAAGGCGTATTAAAAGGCAAAGAAGCATGGTTTGAAGAGGTAAAGCAAGCATGAAAACCAGATTCAGACAGGCAGGTTTGTTGGAGTTATCATAGAAGGAACTTCAAACAATTATGATTTAGTTAAGGGCTTTAATAGGAAAAGTAAACAACATGCAAGGACAGCTGAGTAAAATAAACAGAAAGATGAAAATTCTGAGAACCAAAGAAATGCTAGAGATCAAAAACATTGTAACAAAAATGAAAACGCCTTTGATTGTTTCATTGTAGATGGGACACAACAGAGAAAAGAATCTCTTGAGCTTGAAGAAGGAGAGTAGGAACTACCAAAATAAAAAGGCAAATAGAAGAATTATTTTGTAAAAAAGAAGACTATATAACAACTGTGGGACAACTAATAAAGATGCAGGTTTTATAATGGAACTACCAATAGGAGAAGAAATAGTGAAAGGAACAGAAGAAATAGTTGAAATTATAATGACTGAGAATATCCTCAAATTAATGTCAGACACCAAATCAGGGACTGAGGAAGAACAGAGAAAAACAAGCAGGACAAATGCCAAAACAACAATAGCAATAACAACAAACTGTGTGATGCATTGATGTATCATATTGAGACTGCAGAAAATTGAAGACAAAGAAAAAAAAATCTTGAAAAGAAACAGTGATGACAGGTGCGTAGCGCACACTTATAATCCCAGCAGCTCGGGAGGCTGAGGTAGGAGGATCATGAGTTCAAAGCCAATCTCAGTAAAAGCAAGGTACTAAGCAACTCAGTGAGACCCTGTCTCTAAATAAAATACAAAATATGGCTGGGGATGTGGCTCAGTGGTCTAGTACACCTAAGTTCAATCCCCAGTACAAAAAAAAAAAAAATGTGGTGATGATGGGGTAATATCTAACCTATCAAAGAGCAAAGATAAGAATTAAACACTAGTTATGTTCAGAAAGCATGCAAACAAGAATGAAGTTTAATATATTAGAGGTTGAGAGAGGGAAAAACCTTACATATCTACAATTGTATAACATGCAAAATTATCCTTCAAACTTAAATTATAAATCAGTATTTTTCTCTATTAACAAAAATTTCAAGAACTTGTTGCAGGTAGACGTGTGTTGCAAAAATGTTTTAAAAAAAGCTGTTCAGAGTGGGAAAATGATACAGATCAGAAAACTCAGATCTGTATAAGGAAAGGAAAAGAAGGATAGAGAAAACATAAGTAACATAACTTTAATTTTTCTTGTTAATTAATCTTGTTTGTTCAATATAATACTAGCAACAATGTGTTCTGTAATGATACCTTGGTTACAAGTGACATGAATGACCATAATGATAAAAGGGATAGGAGGGAGGAACAAGTGATATTTTATTATTATAAGGTGCCATCTTCATCACACTTGATATGGTATGAAGTTTTTTAAAAGTGGACTTGGATTAGTGGTAAGTATATATTACAAGCTCTAAGGAAGTCCTTAAAAGAGTAAAAAAGGGAAAAAAAAGTAAAATATGCTAAGAAATTAGATAAAAATTATATAAAAATTTAAAACCATAAAAGACAGGGAAAAAAGTAGAAGACAAAAATAAAAACAAAGAACAGTGGAAATGAATAGAAAACAGTAACAAATATGGTAATATGAATCCAAATATGTCAGTAATTACTTTGAATATCTGTTGCCTAAATGCACTAAATGATAAAGATAACCAGAGTGCATCAAAACATAAGATTCAACTCATTCCATATTTGCACATCACTCCAATATTAAGAACCAAGATACTACAAGAAAACTCAACAGTAATATCTTTTTTGAACACAGATGCAAAAATTCTCAAAATAGAAAATCAAACAGTGTATTAAAATTATACTGTATACCACAACCAAGTGGTATTCTTCCAAGGTATGCAAGGTTAGAGAGAAATTTCATAATTGCCTAATGTAATCTATCACATCAACTGGCTAAAGATTTAAAAAATCCTATAATAGATAAGTATAGTGGCACATGCCTGTAATCCCTGCAGTTTCCGAGGCCGAGGCAGAAGGATTGTGAGTTCCAAGCCAGCCTCAGCAAACTTAGATGAGACCTTGTCTCAAAAATAAAATAAAAAAGAGCTGGGGATGTGATTCAATTGTAAAGCACCCCTGGGTTCAATCCCTGGTACAAAAAAAATAAATAAATAACACGATAGCTTAGATAATTTTCTCCTTTTATAACAGAATACTTAAGACTGGGTAGTTTATAAAGAAAAGAGACTTATTTTGACTCATTGGCTCATGATTCTAGAAGTCCCTGAACATGGTACTGGTGACCTTGGCCCAAGGTAAAGACTTCATGCAACTTCAATTCATAGTAGAAAATAGAAGAGCAAGTGGGTGCATATGAAAGACAATGACAGGATAAAGCAGGTTAGAGTCTTTATTTTAACCTATACTTGCAAGAAGTAATTCATTCCCATGAGAATTAATCCAGCCTGATGAGAAAGTCATTAACTCCTCATAAAGGCTCTACTTTCTCACACAGTTGCACTGGAAACCAAATCTCAATGTAAGTTTTGGTGGGGACAAACCATATCCAGACCATAGCACATGATCATGTCAATAAATGGAAATAAAGCATTTGAAAAATTCAATACCCATTTATGATAAAAATTCTCAGCAATTTAAAAAAATAGAACTTCCTCAATTTGTCATGTAATGTGTAAAATGACTCAGTAAATATCAAGCACAATGTTGAGAAACTAGAAAACTTTCTGCTCAGATCAGGAACAGAATGGGAATATTCTCTCTTACCACTTATTTTTGACATCATATGAGAAGTCCCAGTTAATAAAATAAGACAAGCCAAAGAAACAAAAGGTCTACATATTTGGAAAGCAGAATTGAAACTGTACTTGTTTGCAGATGAAGTAATCACCTGCATTGAAAATCTGAGAAAAGTAAACAAAAGAAAGCTCTTGTAATTAGTAAGGGATTATAACAAGGTTTCAGGATACAAGGTTAATATTAAAAAAAAAAAAAAAAAAACTATTGCTTTCCTATAAACCATCAATAAACAAATAGAATTTGAAATTAAAAACAATATCCTTATATTAGTTCTTAATAAAAAGAAATGTGTAAATATTAGAAAATATACATTATGTCTATATAAGAAAAATACTACAAAATTAATCCCAATGAAAGAGATCAAAGAACTAAATGGAGAGAGATTTCATATTCATAGATAGGAAAACTCAAAATTGTCAAGATGCAAATTTAGTCAACTTGATCCCAAGATTCAATGTAATCTTAATGAAAATGATAAAAAATTATTTTGAGGATATCAGTAAGCTGATTCCAAAGTTTATTCAGAGAGGGAAAAAAATTCCAGAATAGCCAATACAACATCGAAGAAGAACAACCCAGCTTCTATATTATTGTAAGGCTATGGTAATCAAGACTTTTTCTTTTTTATCAGCAAGATAATAGGCAAACAGACCAGTGCAACAGAATAGAGAGCCCAGGAAGAGACACATAATCAACTGATCTTAGACAAAGGAGCCAAGCAAGTACAGTGGAGGATAAGCAATATTTTCAACCAGCGATGATATCCTATGTAAAAATAAATTATACACAGGTTTTATACTCTTCACAAAAATTAACTCAGAATGTATCATGCACCTAAATGTAAAATAAAAATCTATACCATTCTGAGAAAGACTAAATAGAAGAAAATCCAGATGACCTTAGTATAATAATGACTTTTCAGATACAGAAAACAGGCTTGATTCATGAAAGAAATAATTGATAAACTGAACTTAATTGAAATTAAAAACTTTTAGAGTTGGGGGTATAGTTTATTGGTAGAGTGCTTGCTTAGCATGCATAAGGCCCTGGGTTTTTTCCTACTACACCACTACCACCACACGCACACCCAATAACAACAACCTTTGTTCTATAAAAGTATCAAGAGAATGAGAAGATAAGCCTCAGAATGGTGGGAAATACTTGCAAAAGTTGTGTTTAATAAATTATTATCATTCTAAATAACCAAGGAACTCTCAAAACTTGGATTAGAACACACTCTTCATCAAAGAATATGCATAGACTACAAGTATATGAAAAGATGAACAATATCATGTCATCTGGAAATTGCATTTTAAAAATAATATACCTATTATAGCTGAAAACAAATCCAAATGGAGACAACACCAAATACTTGGGAGGACGTGGAGCAAAAGAAACTCTCACTCATTGCTGAATGACCCTACCAGATGATAGGTCACGTTGAAGACAATTTGACACTTTCTTGCAAAACTAAATTTACTCTTCCCATATGACCCAGTTGTGCTCCTTGATATCTGAGTTTTAAGTTTTAAAACTTGATATCTGAGTTTTAAGTTTTAAAACTTGTCCACACAAGACAGAGCACACTGATGTTTATAGGAATTTTTTTCAAAATTGCCAGAACTTGGAACAAACTAAGTTTTGCTTCAGTGGGTGAGTGGATAAATAAATTATGATACATCCATAAATGAATTATTTGGTACTAAAATGAAATGATTTATCAAATTATGAAAATATAGGGAGGAAACTTAAATGCATATTATTCATTGAAAAAGCCCTGAAAAAGCTACATACTATGAGAGTACCATTTTATGACACCCTGGAAGAGGAAAAAACTATGGAGATATAAAGTGTCCAGTGGTTGCAAACAGTCAAGGGAGAGGGAATAATAAATAGAAATTTCATCAGAGAATTTTCCAACACAGAATTGGTAGGGTAGTGAAACCTTTCTGCATAATATCGTCATGTTGGATATATGTGATTATACATTTATCAAAACCTATTGAGCATACAATACCAAGAGTGACCCTTAACATAAACTGTGGGCTTTGGAAGGATAATAATGTGTCATTGTGTGTTTACCACTTGTAATAAATGTAACACTCTGTTGGAGGATGTTGATGGTGGGAAGACTGAACATCTCTAGGGGGCAGAGATAAATCATGTTTTCCAATGAATTTTGCTGTGGAAAAACCGATCTAAAATTAATGTCTATTAGAAAACATAGCATTTAAGAGAATGGTTGCATTTAAGAGAATGGTTGCATTTAGTGACCAAAGTTCCTTGAATTATTTAGGAAGAGGGAATTATTTCAAACTTTGATTGAAGTGCTGGTTTCATTCATAAGAATAAAACACTCTAAAGAAAGATATGTAATACATAACATCCCAAATCATAGAAGATAAAGGGAAGCAAAAACAACTTTCTTGTTTCAAACTAAGGCCAAAAAGTAGAAGGAAAAGAAAAAAACAATAAGTAGAAAATTAAAAATGCCAAATTAATCAGCAATCATAACAAATATAAATGTGCTGAACCTGTTAGATTTAAGAGATTGTCATCAAGAATACAAATAATAGTGTCAAGAAGGATGCAGGGGAAAAAGAGCTCTTATACACTGTTGGTGGAAATGTAAAGTCGTACAGCCACCATGAAAAGCAATATAGAGGTTCCTAAAAAGTATCCAGCTATACTACTACTTAGTATTTATCCAAAAGAATTTTCATATGTTTAAGGACTTATATCCAAAAGTATTACAGAACATTATACCCCCATGATTATAGCAACAGAATTTATAATAGTCAAGTTATGGAACCAGCCTAGGTGTTAATCAACAGATGAATGAATAAAGAAAATGTAAATATGCACAAGGGAGTTTTATTCAGCTATAAAATAATAAAATTAAGTCATTTGCAGGAAAATGGATGAAACTAGAGAGCATCATGTTAAGTGAAATAAGTCAGATTCAGGAAGTCAGGGGTCATATGTTTTCTCTCTTATGTGGAAGCTACTAAGAAAAAAAGAGATATTTAAAAAGACTTCTCATATAAATAAAAGAGGGAACAGTAGGGTCCAGGAAGGAGACTCCAAGGAAGGGATTACTGGAGATTGAAACTGACCAAATTATGTTATATGCATGTACTGATATGCCATAATGAAACATACTATTCTGTATAATTATTATGTACTAGTAAAAATTTGTCAGAAAAAAATGTAATTGTCAGACTGAAAGAGAAAACAAAATTCATCTTCAAAATGGAAATGTCTGAACAGGGCCTGGAATAGGGCAAGGGAATACTGTAGACACAAACAAACAAACAAAAAAATGCTAATCAAGATAAATAGTGTTTTAATGTACTATTTTTAAAAGTCAAATTGATACAAAAATCTATGATAAAAATAACAAAATTTAAAAGATAGGCTCCTTTTGTTTTTGACCTTACCGTTATTTTATAGTAACAGTCCAAAGTTCTTGCCTACCAGTTTTGCAAGGCTTTGTCCTTGATCATATAAAGAAACAGATTGGAAAAGATGAGACCTTATATATAGCTATGTTTTTTTGAATGTTTACTAAAATTTTCCATTTATTTTCATTAATAGGTAAACAGAATATTAATATTTTACATTTATTTCCAAATATGGGGGACATTTTGCAAATATGTAAGAACAAATTTTTTTTTAATCCTAATCCTCCAATATGTCTTAGCATGTTACTTAGGCTAAGACTGTGAGACATACCCAAAACACAAGCACACATAAAGTTTGGAAATTTAATAAAGTTGTCCTAAGTTCGATAAATATTAGGTCACATAGATTTGAAATGAAAGTTTTACTAGGAGACAAAAATTCTCATGTGTAATAAGGAAATGTATAATTCTAACCTTATATGCTTCTCATTACAGTTTCAAAAGGATAAGCAAAATTTGACAGAACTGGAAGGAGTAATTGACAAATTCCCCACCAGTGTAGAAAAACTTTGTATCTCATTAAGTCACTGACTAAACAGGTCATCAAAAACTACCTCAGACAATTCTTAATAATTGAATATTAGACTATTTTGCAGCTTAAGCTAACAGATTTCTAAGAATGAGAAAAAATATATTCTTATCTAGATCACATGGGAAATTTGTGAACATCAATCATGAACTAATCAATAAAACTGGTCTCAACAAATTATATGTAATTTGTAATCACACCAAGTTGTAGGCATCAGTTGTTAAGTGAAGGAATGTATTGAATCACCCTAGTATTATGCCAACTAGTCAAGAAAAATAGAGGAAAGTTTCCAACTAATTCATGACCCTTTTATTAATCCAATACAAATTTATTGAGTACTCATCTGTTAAGCACCAGTTCTACATCTATGAGCAAAATACAGTTATTCTTGAGGAACTTGCATTCTTTTAGCAGTTGGTGTTGGGACTGTGGTAACAAAAGAAGAAAATGTTAGATATATATGTTAAGGTTTCTTCTGAAGGCACTGATCTTTATTTTGAAAGGTATCACACAAAAAAAGAAGGAAAGAAAGAAGGGAAATATATCAATCAGTCATACTTGAAAACCAAAGTCTAAAAATCTTAAACTGGTAATAGCATACCAAATCTAGCAATTACTAAAAAATATAAATAGAAACAAAATTGAATTTCTCCCAGAAATTCAAGTGTAATTTAAGATTAATAAGTCTGAATATAAGTCATCATACAAACATATGAAGAGAAGAAAAACAGTTGATCATTTGATTAGATACAGAAAAAATGCAGTTGATAAAATGTAACTCTAATCAATATAAATATTTTCAGCACACAATATTGAATACTTCCTTAATGTAACGAAGTACATCTTCAAGTTCTTAGTAACAGCATTGCATGAAATAATGTATTTATTAGAGCATTATCCTTAATCAGGAATAAGACAAGGATGCCTGTGATTTGACATTGTACTGGAGGTTCTAGCCAGCTCAATATGATAAGAAAAAGATATAAAAATTTGAAGAATTGGAGTAAAGAAACTTAATTACTGATGTCTGAAGCCAAGATGATTGAGTTAGAAAATGGAAGAAGAAAATCTTCAAATGATTAAATATTAGAATTAAGTAAGGATGTTTAGATATATATATATGGAGATCAATTGCCACTAATATACCAATATAACAAACAGAAAATTAATTTAAAAAGAGTTGCTAATCATAATATCAAAAGGATAATCTACCAAGAGCTGTGCATGGAAAATTTATTATTAAAAATAATTAGAAGATCTAAATTATTAGAAAGTTTACATCATGTTTATGTAGAGGAAAATTTAATATCACGAAGATGGCAATTCTCCCTATTCATACATAAAGTCAGTTCAATTCATTTCCTATCAAAATACCAAGATAGTTTTCTTTCTGTAATTTTACAAACTGATTCTAACATAATGATAATTAGAAGAACAAAAATAATGGGCATATATTGAAGAAGATGTAAAGGGGAAGCATCTTGTTCTATCTGATATTCAGGCTCATTTTGAAAATAAAATTAATAAAACATTGCCTGAAGGATACACAAAGAGATCACTAATATATATGAATGGTGACATTTCAAATCTAGGAGGAAGACAGTGGACTGCTTAATACATTGGCTGTAAGAAAATTTATTTTTCATTAGAAAAGTTAGATTCATAACTTGTATATTGAAGAACCTATTCCTAGTAAAATGTAGATGTTATACTTTTTAACATACAGCACGTCTCTAGGACTCTGGATACATGAAGTACACATTGTAAAGTAGAAGCGGGTACATGTGGCTACATTAAAATATGAAATTTCTAATCATCAGAAGCTATTATTTAAAAAACCAAAGGAAAGAAAATTACAGACTAGTATTCAACATTAACAAAACAACACAGGCAATCGAAAAAGGTAACTTTTAAAAGGAGCAAACTTATTGGAAGGTCTGCAACAGAATGAACATGCAATTCTCAGATGAAGCAGAATTGGCAACTAAGTGCTCAATGTATGCATGAAAACACCTGCAACTTCACTGATTATAAGTAAATTAATCAAAACTATAAGATAACATTTAATACCTATCAGAATAGCAAAGATGAAAACACCTGAAATTTCTAGCTTTTGGCAACAGGGGACTTATATACCAGTGATGGGAACATGCCATTGCTGTGGCAGGTGATAGCTAAAAGGAATCCTCATAGAACTGCATGTAAATGGCATCAACATGATCAGAATTCTCAATCACAACTAAAAAAAAAAAAGTTTGGGCTGGGGACGTGGCTCAGTGTAGAGTGCTTGCCTAGCAGGTGTGAGGCACTGGGTTCTATCCTCGGCACCCATAAAAATAAATAAATAAAATAAAGGTATTGTGTTCATCTAAAAACAATGCTTATTTAGAATAATACACACTCTGCCACATATAAATTTTAAAAACATGCAAAACATAAATATGATACAAATGATACAATATGTGATACATAAATATGAGGATGTGCTTCTGCATGGATGTTACTAAATTCAGATGTTATTGGTGGAGAAGAATGTATATGATAGTAAATTTTAAAAAGTGATAAAAATGTACAATTATTTGATTTTATATTAAATATAAATGTATTTACTTTAAATATTGCAATAACATTTCCCACTATAATGTGATTTACTAGTCTATCAGGAATATATCACCTGTGATAAGTATTTTTATACTATTACTAAAGACAAAGTCATGGTGACTCTATGCGGTATGGGGTAACCATTACTAAATTCATTATTACTGTGCATGTCTATAATTCTCCTGCAAAAATCAATCATTTGGTAGCTTTATTCATGCAACAAATATTTATTAAATGGATTGTATATGTAGAACATTATTGCTAGAGTATAGTGATTCTGTCTTGATTACAGATGCAAATATTTGAAAATATTGAAGGACATTTGTGAAATACAAAATAGATTCCCCAGCAGACACTAATTACTGTAATACACAGAGATGACTTTAGTACAAATAAATGATTCTGGCTGATAATCAGTAATTAATGAATAATATAATATCATAGACATTTCAAAGTATAAAAGAAAATTCTAAATGTAGTAATACTAATTAAAGAATATTTATTTACTAATACTGTACTCAAATCTAATGCTAGAAAAAAAATTTCAACATAAAATGACTTTATATACAAGTGGCAACTCAGATGCCTTCTATGAAAACTAAATTGAGAGAATATTAAAACTTAAAGGACAGCTTTCATTCACTGTGCTTTTACATTTCTGAATCCATGTTTGTATGATATATATTACTTTGAAAAGTTGCATGTAAAGAACATATTAATATAATGAATTCATTTTTTTCTTCTTTTGAGTTCCTTTGTAGAATAGTGTAGGTTATCCTTTACAAGTGTGATCTCTGTTTCAGGATATATATTCTGGAATATCTGTCAGGTTAAATTATTATGGTCATAATAATATGGTTTTAGCTAAGTCATTATTCACAAAGGAGAAAATCATGAAAATTTTAGGAAACCTAGTGTGTCTACAAGTATTTTTTTCTATTTATTCTTCTGAACAAGTACATAATTAAAGAGAAAGAACAAAGAAAGCAAGAAGTCCAAAGGAGAAATCAAATACCAAACAACATAGAATATTAAAGATTAACCAGTAAGATCCCAGGGCCCCTTCCTCAAATGGTTCTGCCTCATTCAGCCTTTAGACAGAGAGATTTGTACTTACCAGGTATATAGTCAAGAACTTGTACTTACAAGTAACTTGATATCAGTTATATTTATATATTGGTAATGAGACTGAAGAAGTATACAACTAATTTTGCCTATATTTTGCTTTTTCCAAACATAGATTTTATTTCACATGTTATTAAAATTTATTTTGTTTCATGATTTTTTAAATTCTTCCTTTTACTTTTCCTGTAGAATTACAGACTAGGCATTGCTTGGATTAGAAAGTTTGTAACGGTAGCTATCATATATTACTATTTGAATTGCCAGATGAGCCATATATGTTAAGTATTCATGATTATAATATTATCACCAGTGTCTGATCAATATTGTACAATATTATTAGCAGCTATATAGTTTGTGCTTATAAGTTCAGTACCTAAAGAGAGGTAAATACATCACCTCTGGAATATATTATACAAGAATTCCTAGACGTGGAAAAGATAATTACTAAGAAAGAAATATGTCATAGAAGGATAAATACATCATCATTTATATTTTCTCAGTGTAAAAATGTGGTAATTGTTTTGGATTTGCTCATTAAAATCACATAACAATTCATAGGTAAAAATCCGTAGGTAGAATACTATTGCATTTTCCTTCAAATTTTTAACGTTACTATTTCATTAACTGCTAGTTATGTTAAGATAAGGTCCTATCTATGGGTAACAGCTATGTACTGTGTATTTCAGAAAGCTGAAGAAAGGATCCTGAATGTTTTAACCATAAGGAGATGAAAAACGTTTCAAGAGATAGCTGTGTTTAATAAGATTTAAAGATTACACAAGACATGCATATATCAAGACACTACTTGGTACCCCAATAATATATACAATTTTTATGTTTTTATGTTTCAGTTAAAATTTTTAAAAAGATAAAGTCCTGTAACTATCAAAAGTATAAAGATTTTATTAGACCATGCATTTTAAGATAATAAATAGAAAAAGGTATATTTTGATCATTTTATATATGCATATATATTATTTTATGTTTTTGTATTTTTTATTTTAATTATACAAATTTATGATAGCACATGATAATTTTATACATGCATACAGTACGTAATGATCAAATAAGGGTAGTTAGTATTTTCACCTCTATTCACTTTTTAAATTTTGATTAGCGCATAATAGTTGTACATATTATAGGTATAATGTATTTCAAAGCATATATATATTATATAATGATCAAATCAAGATAATGTTTCTATCTCTTATCATTGTTTTTGGAGCCTTTGAGCTCCTCTTTTCTACTTATTTGTAAAATAACAGGTTATTGGGAACTGTAGTTGCCCTGCTGTTGTATAGAATGCTAGAACTTACTATGTCTACCCTTCCCAGACTGTAGTAATCACTACTGTATATGTATATTCTGATTGACTATTTATATAGATATACATCACTTACCATGTGTAATGTACTGAGCCACTTTCTGTCTATAGTCTCTCTATAGTTAGACGTTCTATCTGTGCCCTCCCCACCAAAATCCATCATTAATCATAAATTACCTTTGCTATTAGATCATTAGAAAGTACCCAGGGAAACTTTCATCAGAAAAAACATTTACATGAGTACCCTGGAGTTTTTATTTTTATGAAGATGATTTCTCTATCTAGGAGGCAAAGGGAATTACACTAAAACTGTATCATTTGAATTAAAATCAAACTGCTACATCCAAAAAAAAAAAAAAAAAAAAAGGAAACCATGATTAGAGCCTTAGAAAAATGTACTATTATTAGAGATTTAGGATCTTGTAACTTCTAACATGGGGCTGCATTTTCTGATGAGAGAGAAAAATAATGTAGATTTTTACAAGGTTCCCAATTTGTTTAGACCACTTGGGAAGGGGTTAACTAATGACCTCTTTTAGTTTGGTAAGTAGTGCTGCATGCACCTCTAAACAGTGTGCCTATTGCAATCGCTCACATAAAAGCAGATCGTTTTCCTCCCCTTCCCACATAGGCAGAGGCTACTGATGCCTCTCTGAATTTTCTGGCCAGGAGTGGAATTACTCCATCCATGGGGTTCAGGGCTGTTTTATCTAGATTAGACTCTTAGCAGAAAGTAAAGATAAACTGAGGTATATAGAGAAAATCCACTTACCTCTCCCTCTTCCAGGGAAACTTTTTTTTTTTTTTTAATCCATGGAGCCAGTGTAATGTGGCCATTAAGAGTAAGGATTCTGAAGCCGGGCACGGTGGTGCACGACTGTAATCCCAGCACTTTGGGAGGCTGAGGCAGGAGGATCGTGAGTTCAAAGCCAGCCTCAGCAATGGCGAGGCACTTAGTAACTCAGTGAGACCCTGTCTCTAATAAAAATACAAAAAAGGGCTGGGGATGTGACCCAGTGGTCGAGTGCCCCTGAGTTCAATCCCCGGTACCAAAAAAAAAAAAAAAAAAAAAGAGTAAGGACTCTGGGGCTGGGGTTGTGGCTCAGCGGTGGAGCGCTCTCATCGCATGTGCGTGGGCCCGGGTTCGATCCTCAGCACCACGTAAAGATAAAGGCATTGTGTACAACTAAAGCAAAAAAAAAAAAAAAAAAAAAAAAAGAGTAAGGACTCTGAAGGAAAAAGTCTAGATACATAAATTGAGAGCATACAATGGACAAGAGCTTCTTAAAGGCATTGGGAATATAGTTATGAGTAAAAAATAGCAAACATTGCTATCCTATAAAGTTTTTGCTGTCTAGTTTATATTGTAATGGACAACCTTGGGAAATTAATTTCTTTCTCTATGCCTCACTTTTTCTGATCTGAAAAATGGAGTTCATAGTAACTCCTACTTCATAGTTGTTGAAAAGATTTAGTCAGCTCATGGTGAAGCATTAAAGCCTGATACCATGGGTCTTAGCTAACCTTATGACATTGGAAGTATTAATTAGGAAGAGAGATTTATGCCTATTTTATCTCTGAGTATAGAAAGGTAAATTATTTTTTTTCTTTCCCACCCTCTCTGTTGCCTCATTCATCCATTTATTTACTCAATCACTAATACATTCATTTGTTAATTAATTACCTCAGTATGCGTTCATTGAGCAATTGCTATGTTTTGGGCATTGTGCTCAGATTCATTAGACCATTAAAATCTAGTCCTTCCTTCTGGAAGTTCAGAGTATAATAAGGAAAACTGGTAAGTAAAGATGAAAGACTGTTTTCTGTATAAATGTTTAATAAGATAAGGCAGACCCCATAGTTTTCCTTTGTGCTCCTAAAATTTTAGCTCATATAGTATATAGTGGACTTAAGAAAAAAAAAGGATTATTTCATTTGTTTACTGTTCTTGGGGAATTCTTGTGACTTTTAAAAATGTTTAGAAATATTGTGATCCATTAAAACCATAATTTGAAAACAGAATCTTACTGGACTCAGTGGCACATATCTGTAATCCCAGAGGTTTGGGAGACTGAGGCTGGAAGATCACAAGTTCAAAGCTAACTTTGGCAACTTAGTGAGGTTTTAGCAATTCAGACCCTGTCTCAAAAAAAAAAAAAAAAAAAAAAAAAAGATGGCTAGGGATGTGGCTTGGTGGTTAAGCACCTCTTGTCTCAATTCCTAGTAAAAAAGCAAATAAACAAAAACAGATTTTTCTCTATTTCTTTTAACTTGTAAATATTGAGGACAAGTCAAGTTTTTTTTAATGCTTCTGGTTATCATCACGAACTGAAGCTTTTGAAAGTCATTATGTCCATTGCACATGAAGAGTTCCCCTTGTGAGTACCTTACAGGAAGATCTTCTCCTTTGCTCCCATGGACTTTATGTATCTTTGACTAAGAGAGATTTTCTTCCTCCTTTCTTTGAAGTTATGCAGTAGGCATTTAAGATTGTTGAATAAGTGACTGAATAAATGGGTTGTTCCTAAACTTAAATCAATTTATATTTTCCTCTGTGTAAATTTGTACTTTCCCTGTAATTTTGAAGGTATTAAGAAATAAATGATCAAAATTGAGACCGATGGGAGTAGAGTTGATACAAATGGTTTGGGGCCTGTGGATTATTTTTGAAAGATTGTCTTTGCTAGTTTGTAATAGTAATAGAAGAACACTTGTATTCAAGTTTAATGATCAAGAAGAGAGAAATGTCATTGTGTATTAGTAGAATATAATGTAAGAACATAAATTTCATCAGTGTCTTCTAGATCCAATGATTATTCTATGATTTTTCTACCTGAACACGTCAAAGTATTTGGCTGCTACTTAGTAGAGTTGATTAGTAGCTTTTGAGAAGCTATCAACATGAAAGCCATTAAATGAATCAGTGATAAAGGTCCTTGACCTTGATATAGCCATTGTCTAATCTTATAATTTGAGCATCCAGGGACATATTGGGGAAATCCAGTTGTCACAGAACAAACTGAAACCTAATTAAAAATGACAAATGATCAACTGGAGAGGAGGGAAACATTAAATAGAAAACTGCTTGCTTCCGGAGTTACATAAAATGTACCACATATACTTTTCAATATTTTAAATGAAATATTAAAATGATAGAAAAAGATGAAAATTATAAATATACAAAAAATGACTTATATTTCACCCATTGTTACTTCTTCTATTTTGTCATAGTTCTTCATGTATTGTCTGAAAGGAGTTGTGAACACATACTTACGTGGTCACAATTTTATAGCTTTATAAAACTTTATAATCAAAGGGTCAACTACAAAATATTCCTTCTCTTTTATCTGTCTTTGTAAAAAAATTACAATATGATAATAGCATAGAATTATCCTTGGGGTTAAAGACCAAAATTTATGTCAGTGAGTCATTTAGTTGTATATGTTTTAAATCATATTTTAAAACAGAAATATAGGCAGTCATCTCTCAAGATCTGTGCTTCTATATATTAACCTCATTGTTTTGAAAAAAATATCTTTAAAAAATCCTAAACTTTAGTGATAACTGATAAACTCTTTCAGCCTATATTTTTTACTTGAAAAGAGAATCATTTTACCTGTAGTTTATTGTCTGTGTATAATTTAAAACTGGAATGTTTAAATTTTAAGCTTTTTGTAGTGAAATGTTATACACAAATAATGCAAATGAAAAATAATATTCTTGTAACCATCCATGCAGTTACATTTTATTTGTTCCCAATTTTATTACATTAATAATAAATGTACATTGTGGAAAAACAGTTTTAAAAGTAGAAGTCATTTTTAACCCTACCACTTATGGATAACCTTGGCAAGTACTCTTGGTTTATGTACTTTTTTGTACCTTATATTATTCTTACTGTAAATAGATGTGTGTCATCTCTCTCTTCTTAAAGTTATATCTTTATATTCATACATGAATCCAACTTTATCTAGAAAATATTATTATACTCTGTTATTTAAAACTTGGTTTAAGAATTCAAACCATACTATAAATATTTTTCTCTATATATAAATGTTTGCATTATATTTATTTTAAGCACAATTTTTAAAATCCATTTTCTTACTTTGAAGCATTTGCCTAGTTTTATTTCCTTTTTGGCTATTGTAAACACCTCATTTTCAAAAATCTATCTCAAAGAGCTTTAAATCTAACCTTCCTGAGTGTCCAGTGGAATGTCTGAGTTCAGTGGAATGTGCACATATGTTGCTCATGGACAAACCACCCTCCTAGGGATAGTATCTGCACTGATCCTCTTTTCAAATTCCTGATATCTTTGTATTGTGATAGTTTTTCAAAATCTCAATCTTAAAGTTGTAAACTGATAACTGTGGTTGTTTTCCTAGAACTTAGCATATTGCTCATATTTTCCTAGGTTGTTAAAAATCCTACACATAAAGAAGGCCAGAAATTTTTAGTAACAAATAGTCAGTAGGACCAAATCCACTTCAGTAAGTCAGCAGCAAAATTCCTCTTTGATTTTGAACATTAAGGAGGCCAGGATTGTGTATTTGGAGCACCGATATATAGCATTTAGGCCACTCTTATTTATACTAAGGTTTTTTGATAGTGGCTTTTCCATTGCTAGTGATAATAAAATCTCCAGTGAAAGTTTTTTTAAGATCATAATTAAAAAGGAAAAAATGTTGTTTTCACAGAAATATCAAAGGAATGCTTTTGCTGGATTTGCTCCACTAACTCATGTAGGCAATATCCCAAATTCAAACAGCCAGCAGTTGCTTTGTAGAAGACAAACTGCATCTGTAATCAGTGTGACAGAGCCACAGGTTCCATATCACTTCTACCAACTTTAATTCAAGAGAGGACAACTTGAATAATAAAAGCATCACCCTTCGGTAAACAAATTCTTCAATAAGAATATTTTGAAAGAAAGCAAAAAACAGGTTGAGATCATTATAGTAAAATTTTTCTTTTGGTCAAAGTTTTACAATGAACTAAAGTTTTTTAAATATTGGGAATAAGGATAATTGCATGGCTAATTGAGCTGGGGAAGCAAATTTAATGAGCTCATTTCTCTCCTTCAAATCTGAGGAGTCAGAAAGTGAGTTTTCACCTTCTCTCCCATTTATTCCATTAGAACATATTTCTCCCACACCCACAGTTACTATAAGAAGTAATGGTTATACCCTAATGATATCTGATGGCCCCTAGGAAGTAGGTATCAAATCTCCTTTGGAGTCATACCTACGGATGATGAAATTAACTAGAAACAAATTTTGATCATCATTTTTGGTCATAAATTACTCCTTGCTCTACTCTGTAGGCCACTTCAGCCAAAGCAGATCATATACCAGTACATTTAAATCTCAGTCCATTATTAATGTTTACTGACAATACATTTTTCACAAGGACAGTCATATATTATTAGTGCTACTCAGTCTTAAAAACTGCATTGCATTTTTACCACGTCCTCTTCCTTCTTCCTCTATCTTATAACCTCCAGATTTTGAATGTATAACATTTGCCAGGATTTGTTTTGGGTATTATTTAAATATTACCACTTATCCTAAGATTGTTTTGTCCTTAATAAGAAAAGATGTTGAATTATTTTCCTTTTAGAGATGATTGTGGTTTAGATATTAGGTGTTCCCCATAAAGCTCATGTATGAGACAATGCAAGAATATTCAGAGTTGAAATGATTGGGTTATGAGAGCCTCAACCCAATCAATGAGTTAATCCCCAAATAGGGATTAACTAAGTGGTAACTGAAGGCAGGTAGAGTGTGGCTGGAGGAGGTGGACATTGTCGGCATGCCTTTGGGGTACATATTTTGTATCTAGCAGGTGGAGTCTCTCTTTCAGCTACCTGGTAGTATCATGAGCTGCTTTCTTCCTCCACACTCTTCTTCCACACCTAAGACTTGAGGAATTAAGCCAAATGTCTTTAGGTTGAGAATTGTGAAACCATGAGCCCCCAAATAAACATCTGCTCCTCTATAATTGTACTTGTCAGGTTGTTTAGTCGTAGCAGGAAAAAAGCTGAGTAAAACAAAAATGAATAAGCTGATATTCATACAGGTAAAGTGAATTCAAGGACTAATTGTCCAATAACATGGTACATATTATCTAACTTCCTCAGTTTCCAGCTATAAATGCAATAAAGCAATAGGTAATGTTTACTAAAGGCCAACTGTGTGACAGATAATCTGATAAGTGCTTAGCTTTTAAAACAACTTCATGAGGCCAGAATTAGCACTCCCATTTTATTGGATCAGAGAAGAAGAAAGAAAGAAAAAAAAGCTGAAAGAGGTGCAGGTAATTATACAAGAACACAGGCTACCAAGTCAAAGCACAGAAATCAGATGTGGTATACTATGCAATCCACGACCTAGAGAATCCAATTAGATAATTCATTTTATTTAAAAAAATGTTTAAAAATATAATTGTACATATTTATGGGATCCAGTATGATATTTCAATGCACATATACAATGTGCAATATCTAATCAGAGTAATTATTGCATCCATTCCCTCAAATATTTATTATTTCCTTGGGTTAGGAATATTCAAAATCCTCTCTAATGGCTATTTGAGTTATACAATTAATTGTCATCAACCATATTTACTATGCATAAATATAAATCATTTTTTTTATTGACTGCACTCCTATATTCATTAATTTTTTCTTTCCATCCCTGTTCCAGGTTCTGGTGACTTGTATCTTATTCTGTACGTCTATAAGATCATCTTTTCAGTTTCCACTTATAAGTGAGAACATGCGGTATTTGTCTTTTCTGTAACAGATTTATTTCATTCAATATGTTATCTTCCAGTTCTATTTATGTTGTTGCAAATAACAGGATTTCATTCTTGTGACTAAATAATATTCCATTGTGTAAATTACCAGAGCTTCTTTACCCGTTTATCTGTTGATGGGAAGCAACTAATTTTAAATGCTTAATATAGAGTCTAGTGCTTGACAGTATGCATTTCATGTTACTTTTCACAGTGGCCCTTTTACAATGTGTAATATTTAATATTAGGAAGTGACAGCACTAGTTGTTGAACCAAGCTATGTGGATTGTAGCCTACAGAGAACTCTAACTTTTGAATCTGTGATATAAATTTGATTTGCTTATGGTTATTGATGGTAAGGGAACTCTTAAAGGGATCATTTCTTCTACTTAAATATTTTTTATCCAAATATTTGTAGCTGACAGTGTTATAATAATTGCTGGAATATCTTTCTTTTGTAAAATGAGTTTGAATTTATAACTGTGAGTGGTGATTTATTGCAAATAATCTCATCACAGCCAAATATGAATTCTTCACATAGCTATTACCCTATTTTGTGATTTGGGCCCATTGTGTCTCTTCTCTAAATTCTTTCAAGTACAGCTTTCTCTCAGTTAACAGCTCAGCAAATGTCTATTATGCTCTCACTGTGTGAGCGACATAAGAAGTATAAAAGTCAATAACTTGTATGTTCTGAAAGATGCATATAAGTAAATCAGTCATATCAGTTCAAAGCAACAGAAGCAAGATCAAGTATTAATAGAGCACTGTGGGAGAAGCAAAGCCCAAAAGGCTAGCAATGGTATTAGGGACAAAGAATTCTCTCCACTCCAAAAAGAATATTACATAAATTTTTAAATTGACAAAAATATAAGGGTGCATTATTAATCAATTAATATAATGTGACATTTTCTTGATCTGAAAATGTGACCTAATATTTATGTAGCATCTGCATTATCTTTTTCTCCTCAATTAAGTAAAAAAAATTTTACTTTGTTTTCATGCTAAATCTTTCAGAATACCATTAAACAGCAACACACTGGACAATTAAGTTCTTCATTTTTTTCTTTCTTTCTCCCTTTAAGACCATTAAAGGAAGAAATTGCTCAACATTGGATCAGTGGGGAATAAGTAAATACTGGCAAAAATGCTTTTCACTGTAGTTTATTCCAATAATGATTATGAATTATGTCAAACTGTTCTGAAATATTAAATATTTGTTATAAAAATATCAGAGAATGCTCTTTATTATCCCAATATCAAAATAGTTTAAACAATGTAGAAGAGTAAAGAGCAAAAGACAGTCTTTATGGACAGACAGGGAAACATTATTTTTACATGGTTTGACTATCCTCGTTTGTAATTTAATAGGTAACTCTGGCCACTGAGTGCTTTGGGAAGTCACACTGACATCAGTGATGCACAGCAGGGCTATACACCTCAGTAGGTAGAGTGCTTTCTTACCAGGCTTCAGGCCCTAGATTCAGTCCCCAGAACTGTGCCAACAAAGAAAAAATATTTCATGAAGTTTATAGGGAAAACATTTTCAGAAATTCTGGTGTTTATTTAATTATTCTATTTTAAAAATCTCATCTTAAAGTAATCATACTTTACATGCAATGTTATTTGACAAAATGTAGTAGATTTGTGTGCATGTGTGCATGAAAGGAGAATTTTCAGATCATCAAGACATTAAAAAAATAAAGGTTAAAAATATAATATGTATTGATTACAATTAAAAGTTGAAAGATTATTTAGTTTAATAATCTTTATAAAAACATGGAGCATTCTAATTTATGAGAATAAGTGAAATTCTCTAAATAAATTTTTTTAACTTAGCATTATTCATCATTACTGACGTTGAGTTTATCTTAAGAATGCAGGTATAGAGTACATCTAACCTATTAGTTGATCATATGACTGGTCAGTTCAACAGGTTGAAGAATCAGAATTGAATAAAATTGACAACATATTTCTTACTTTTAAAATAACGGCATCTTGTTTGTTTTGCAAAAGACATTTCTTCTTTAAAATGTTTAAAAACTGTCTACCTGAAACCAATAGTCATTCTAAAAGTTGTAACATTAAAGATATTTCCATTAAAGCCAGAAAAAAATGGTCTCCATCACTACTACCATATTCAATTAACTATTATGCAGAAAAAATTGCCCAATAATATAGAAGAAAACAAATATTTTGAAAATTATAAATTAAATATTCATTGTTTTGTAGGTAAAAAGGAAATTGTAGTATCTGATAAGAACTTTAGAATCAATAAGTAAAATGAATATGTAAAAGAAAAATCAATGTTTTTTTTTTTTTTTAAGGACTTATAACCAAAAAGTAGATAAGGAATATTTAGCTTCACTAGTAATCAAAGACATACGTAAAAAAAAAAAAAAAAAACAAACAAAAAAAAAAAACAGTGATTAATACTTTTTCTAAAATCAAAATCCTGAAGAGATAATTTTAATATGGAAAATTTTTTTCTAAAAACAATATTCAACAAAATATTTTTTTAAATTTATTTTTTATTCTAAGTTGTTAGAAATGACAGCAGAATGTATTACATTTCATATTATACTTGTAGAGCATAATTTTAGATATCTCTGGTTGTATACAAAGTGTATTCACACCATTTGTGACTTCATACATGCACTTAGGGTAATGATATCCATCTCATTTACCATCTTTTTTTTATTCCTTCACCCTTTTGCCCCCTCCCTTTCCCTCCCTCCCCATTGGCCATTCTAGTGTTCCTCTAATCCTCCTATGCTCCCCATCCCAACCCCATTGTGAATTGGCCTCCTTATATCAGAAAAAAACATTTGGCATTTGGCTTTTTGTGATTGGCTAACTTCACTTAGCATTATATTCTCTAACTTCATCCATTTACCTGCGATCGCCATGATTTTATTCTCTCTTATTGCTGAGTAATACTCCATTGTGTATATATACCACATTTTCTTTATCTATTCATCTACTGAGGGGCATCTAGGTTGGTTCCACAGTTTAGCTATTGTGAATTGTGCTACTATAAACATTGATGTGGCTGTGTCCCTGTAGTATGCTGTTTTTAAGTCCTTTGGGTATAGACCTAGGAATGGGATAGCTGGGTCATAAGGTGGTTCCATTTCAAGTTTTCCAAGGAATCTCCATACTGCTTTCCATATTGGCTGCACCATTTTGCAGTCCCACCAACAATGTATGAGCATGCCTTCTTCTCCACATCCTCGCCAACATTTATTGTTGTTTGGGTTCTTAATAGTTGCCATTCTGACGGGTGTGAGATGAAATCTTAGAGTGGTTTTGATTTGCATTTCTCTAATTGCCAGAGATGTTGAATATTTTTTCAAGTGTTTGTTGATTGTATATCTTCTTCTGAGAAGTGTCTGTTCAGTTCCTTAGCCCATTTATTGATTGGGTTATTTGTTTTTTTGGTGTTAAGATTTTTGAGTTCTTTATATATTCTAGAGATTAGTGCTCTATCTGACTCTGATGTGCTTGTGGTAAAAATTTGTTCCCAATTAGTAGGCTCTCTATTTACTTCACTGATTGTTTCTCTTGCTGAGAAGAAGCTTTGTTATTTGAATCTATCCCATTTATTGATTCTTGATATTAATTCTTGTGCTACAGGATTCTTATTAAGGAACTTGGGGCCTAATCCAACATGTTAGAGATTAGAGCTTACTTTTTCTTCTGTTAGGTGTAGTGTCTCTGGTCTAATTCCTAGATCCTTGACCCACTTTGAGTTTAATTTTGTGCATGGTGAGAGATAGAGGTTTAATTTCATTTTCTTACACATGGATTTCCAGTTTTCCTAGCACCATTTGTTGAAGAGGCTTTCTTTTCTCCAATGTACATTTTTGGCGCCTTTGTCTAATACAAGGTAACTGAAATTATATGTGTCAGTCTCTGTGTCCTCTATTCTGTACCATTGGTCTACTGGCCTATTTTGGTGCCAATACCTTGCTGTTTTTGTTACTATTTCTCTGTAGTATTATTTAATATCTGGTATAGTGATGCCACCTGCTTCACTCCTCTTGCTAAGAATTGCTTTAGCTAATCTGGGTCTCTTATTTTTCCAGATGAATTTCATGACTGCTTTTTCTATTTCTATGAGGAATGTCATTGGGATTTTGATTGGCATTGCATTAACTCTGTATGGTGCTTTTGGTAGTATGGTCATTTTGACAATATTAGTTCTGCCTATCCAAGAACAGGGTAGATCTTTCCATTTTCTAAGGTCTTCCATAATTTCTTTCTTTAGTGTTCTTTAGTTTTCATTATAGAGGTCTTTCATGTCTTTAGTTAATTTGATTTCCCAAGTATTTTATTTTATTTTATTTTATTTTTTGATGCTATTGTAAACGGGGTAGATTTACTCATTTCCCATTCAGAGGATTTGTCACTGATATATAGAAATGCCTTAGATTAATGGGTGTTAATTTTGTATCCTGCTACTTTGCTGAATTCATTTATGAGTTCTAGAAGCTTTCTGGTGGAATTTTTTGGGTCTTCTAGGTATAAAATCATATCATCAGAAAATAATGATAATTTGAATTCAACTTTACCTGTCTGTATCCCTTTAATTACTTTTGTCTGTCTTATTGCTCTGGCCAGCATTTCAATTACTGTGTTGAATAGAAGTGGTAAAAGAGGGCATCCCTGTCTTGTTCCGGTTTTTAGAGGGAATGCTTTCAATTTTTCTCCATTTAGAATAGCGTTGGCCTGGGGATTAGCATAT
Organism: Tamias sibiricus; assembly: GCA_025594165.1. NCBI lineage: Eukaryota > Metazoa > Chordata > Mammalia > Rodentia > Sciuridae > Tamias > Tamias sibiricus. The sequence continues at coordinate 48,575,191 of CM046669.1, read as the reverse complement.
ATAGCGTTTATGATGGTGAGATATGTTCCTGTTATCCCTAGTTTTGCTAGTGTTTTGAACATGAAGCGGTGTTGTATTTTGTCAAATGCTTTTTCTGCATCTATTGAGATAATCATATGGTTCTTATCTTTGAGTCTATTGATGTAATGAATTACATTTATTGATTTCCGTATGTTAAAACATCCTTACATCACTGGAATGAACCCCACTTGATCATGGTGTATTATATTTTTGATATGTTTTTGTATCCGTTTTGCAAAATTTTATTGAGAATTTTTGCATCTATGTTCATTAATGATATGGGTCTGAAGTTTTCTTTTTTTGATGTGTCTTTTTTTGATGTGTGTTGGGTATAAGGGTAATATTGGCCTCATAGAATGAGTTTGGAAGTGCTCCCTCTTTTTCTATTTCCTGAAATAAATTGAAGAGTACTGGTATCAGTTCTTCTTTAAAGGTCTCCTAGAACTCAGCTGTGTATCCATCAGGTCCTGGGCTTTACTTGGTTGGTAGGTTTCTGATGGCATCTTCTATTTCGTTGCTTGAAATTGGTTTGTTCAAATTATGTATATCATCCTGTTTTAGTTTGGGCAGATCATACAACTCTAGAAATTTGTCAATGCCTTCGGTGTTTTATATTTTGTTGGAGTACAAGTTTTCCAAATAATTTTGAATTATTTCCTGTATTTCCATAGTGTTTGTTATGATCTTTCCTTTTTCATCGCATATGTTAGTAATTTGAGTTTTCTCTCTCCTTCTCTTTGTTAGCCTGGCTAAGGGTCTGTCAATTTTATTTATTTTTTCAAAGAACCAGCTTTTTGTTTTGTCAATTATTTCAATTGTTTCTTTTGTTTCAATTTCATTAATTTCACCTCTGATTTTAATTATTTCCTGTCTTCTACCACTTTTGGTGTTGGATTGTTCTTCTTCTTCTAGAGCTTTGAGATGCAATTTTAAGTCATTTATTTGTTGATTTTTTTCTTCTTTTGAGGAATGAACTCAATGCAATGAACTTTCCTCTTAGAACTGCCTTCATAGTGTCCCATAGATTTTGATATGTTGTGTTTGTGTTCTCATTTACCTCTAAGAATTTTTTTAATCTACTCTTTGATGTCATCTGCAACCCATTGTTCATTCGGTAGCATATTATTTGGTCACCAGGTGTTGGAGTAGCTTTTATTACTTATTTTATCATTGATTTATAATTTCATTCCATTATGGTCTAATAGAATGCAGGGTAGTATCCCTACTTTTTTATATTTGCTAAGAGTTGTTTTGTGGTATAGTATATGGTCTATTTTAGAGAAGGATCCATGCTCTGTTGAGAAGAAAGTGTATTCACTTGTTGAAGGATGAAATATTCTATATAAGTCAGTTAAGTCTAAGTTGTTTATTGTATTTTTGAGTTCTATAGTTTCTTGTTTAGCTATTGTTTGGAAGATCTATCCAGTGGTGAAAGGGGTGTGTTAAAGTCACCCAGAATTATTGTGTTGTGGTCAATATGACTCTTAAATTTCAGGAGAGTTTGTTTGATGAACATGGATGCTCCATTGTTTGGGGCATATCTATTTATAATTGTTAAGTCTTGTTGGTGTATGGTTCCCTTGAGCAGTATATAGTGTCCTTCTTTATCCCTTTTGATTGACTTTAGCTTGAAGTCTACTTTATTTGATATGAGGATGGAAAACATTGCTTGTTTCCTCAGTCCATGTGAGTGGTAGGATTTTTCCCAACCTTTCACCCTCAGCCTATGGATGTCTTTTCCTTTGAGATGAGTCTCTTGGAGGCAGCATTTTTGTTTATTTTTGGTATTTTCCTTGACATGGCTTCTCTTCTGATTATTTTTTTCCTTTAGTGTAATACCTCCCTCTGTTGATTTTCATCATTGTTTTTCTTTTCCTCTTCATGGAATATTTTGCCGAAGATGTTCTACTTGTAAATTCTTTTGGCTTTTGTTTATCATGGAGGGTTTTTATTTTGTCCTTGAATCTAAAGCTTAATTTGCTGGGTATAAGATTCTTGGTTGGCATCCCTTTTTTTCAGAGCTTGGAATATATTGTTCCATGATTTCCTAGCTTTGAGTGTCTGAGTTGAAAAATCTGCAGTGATACGAATTGGTCTCCCCCTATATGTGATCTGATTCCTCTCTTTTGCTGCCTTTAAAATTCTATCCTTGTTCTGTATGCTAGGCATTTTCCTTATAACGTGTCTTGGTGTAGGTCTGTTGTAATTTTGCACATTTGGTGTCCTTATAAGCCTCTTGTATTTGTATTCATTCTTCATGCTTGGGAAATTTTCTGATATTATCTCATTGAAGAGGTTGTGCATTCCTTTGGTTTGAAACTCTGTGCCTTCCTCTATCTCAACAACTCAGATTTGGTCTTTTGATGATGTTCCATAGTTCTTGGATATTCTGTTCATGGTATCTTACTATCTTCATTGTATGGTCAACTTTATTTTCAAGATTATATAGTTTTTGTTCATTGTCTGAAGTTCTTTCTTCCAGTTGATATAGTCCATTGGTGATGCCTTCAGTTGTGTTTTTTATTTGGTTAATTGTTCCCTTCATTTCAAGGATTTCTGACTTTTTTTTTTCTTCAGAGTTTCTATCTCTTTTTTGAAGTAATCTTTTGCTACCTGTATTTGCTCTCTTATATCTTTGTTGTAGTGGTCAACTTTTGCCTGTATTTGCTCATTTAGGTCATTCTTTTATTCACAGATCATTTGAATTATGAACCTTCTGTACTCCTTCTCTCATATTTCATCAACTTCGCTGAGCATGGGTTCTGTTATTGTAGAATCCTGGTTTGTTTGGGGTACTTTCCTCCCTTCTTTTTTCATGTTGTCTATTTGTTGCTGCCTGCAGCTATCGCTGCCTGCAGCAAGGATACTGTGGGAAAGAATTCGGAAGCAGATTGGAAAATGAATAGGCTCTTTATTCTTGCTTCTTCTAACTTCTCTCTCCGGTTACAACAACCTCTCCAACTCTAACCACCCTCTCTAGCCAACCTCACCCAGTTAAATACTTTTTGCCTTAATAAGTATACATGTGTCAACAGCTCAAACTTACAGGTGCGTCACATAGTGTTCACGGGCATAGAAAGATTCTTAGATAAATGCATGAATATCAGGTGAAAATACTGAAACACCTCTTACGGCTCTCAGCTAGCCGCCATCTTAGCTATCTCCTTATTAGGGCTCTTACATTTCCCCCCTTTTATTTTAAAAGAGTGATAGCTCTAAGGTGTCTACATGTGCAACCAACATTCTTACCCATCATCAGATAATCAAGGCTGTGCCCTTGACTCCTATCTTAGGTTGATATGTTGGCCACATGAGGCTTTCCCGTGGATGGGTGACAACCCTCACCACATCCGGATTGACTGTGCCTGTCTTAGATTGTCCCCCTCTGGGGATCTTACCCGTCATTGACTACCAGACATCCAATCGAGCCAACCAAACATGAGGAGATACTTCAGTTCTAAGGCGGCAAGCTTTGCACTGACGAGCCAAGTTCCACAGCATATCAAGTTTTTTTTTTTTTTTTTTTTTTCAAATAAATCAGCTGCCCTAAGTTCCATTAAGTAACACACTGAGTTCTCTAGACAAATACCTGCAAAGCATTGTCCCATGCAATGTCCCAAACATAGAAAGATTTATCAAAATGTCCATTTGCTAACACGTTGATCTAGGAGTCCTCGTGCATGTAGAGCAGAGGCCACACTGCTGGTGAAGTTGTTTGATGCTTGAGCAGCAGGGATGCTTGTAGCAACCACGATCCCTGCAGCTGTAGCAGCAGCCATCTTTTTATGTCTAGACAATGCCACCGGCAAATCTTCAGGGCCTGCTACCTAGAAACTCAAGCATCATTCATTAGAGGAAAGGCAGTGCCATTCCAGCACTGAGTCAAGAAGCGAGTTGTCAAACTAAAAAATAGAATTATTAGATCAGGTAATTGAAGTTGATCTCTACTCACACACATTGCTGCTTGAGCTCCCACAAACATAAGCTGGCAAAATATCACATTCAGAACAGATTAAAGAAAGACTGAGGGTATTTAGCTGAGGATATATTATATTTAAGATAAATTAAAGAAAAGCAAAGAGCATTTTAGAAAAAAAATTTGTTAGCTGGAACCCCTGAACCTCCGCATACACAGCAACCTTCCATGAATATACCTATTGAAACAATTTAAATTAATCAGCTATTTAATAAATAAAGTTAATTACAAATAAACAATCCCATGTCAAATACCAAAATATCAGGTTATATAGTATTAGTCATATTCTTTGCTGAAGAGAAGTCCTAGAGACACCTATAAATTAAGATTGAAGGTACCTTCACTTTTTAATTGTTTACCCAATTTGAATACTCTTAACTTATATGAATTAAAGTTATTTGGATCCATATATATATATATATATATATATATATATTTTATTATTAATTTTCATGAGTGCTCGGTTTTTGTTATTTGTGATGTCACATTGGACAGACACACACACATAAAGACATATATTTGTGACGTCACATTTACATGAAATCTAGACAAGCTCACAGACATAAAGACATATATAAAAAGAAAAAGTACAATTGTGTGCACACTAAAGAGAGATCTTCTTGTCCCGGCAGGAGGAATGAGACTTAAGTTGTGAATTTATTGAAGGACTCTTTTAAGGGAATCATTCCACACAACTTCATCTTGGCCCTTTTGATTTTGTATTTGTTTTATTAATCTTGATTCCGCAACGGCTTCATCTTGGTCCTTTTGATTTGGTACCTGTTTTATTAATCTTGATGGTATCCATACTGGGGAGGATTCGTGCTGTGGAAAAGTACAAACAGATCCTCTCCCCCAAATTAATACTGGATCTGGGCCCTTCCATGTGCCTGAAAGAACATCCTTTCAGTAAACCAAAGGTTTATGTTGTTGGTGTGGATTCCAGTGTCTGTCTTCAGCCGAATATCCTTTAGAATCCAAAGTTAAAAAATTTAAAGTAAAAAGGGCAATGGCCAATCTGTCCCTAGGATTTGTCCAATTTCCTTCTTTTTGTTTCAAAAGCATAATTTTGAGTGTGCAATTAGCTCGTTCAATTATACCTTGGCCTTGAGGATTATACGAAATACCCTTCTTATGGAGTATACTGAATTTTGCGCAAAACTGTTTGAAAGATGAGGACGTATATGCAGGGCCATTGTCTATTTTAAGCACTTTGGGAATGCCCAATGCAGCAAAAGCTTGTAGACAATGAGATGTAACATCTTTAACTTTTTCTCCAGCATGTAAGGAAGCAAAAATCATGCCTGAGCATGTATCTATGGTCACATGAATAAATCGCAATTTTCCAAAACTTGGCTCATGAGTGACATCCATCTGCCACAAATGATTGATCATTAATCCTCTTGTGTTAACCCCATAATGTGGATTGGGCAAATGTGTCACACAAGATTGACAAGCCTTCACAATTGTTCGAGCTTGATCTTTAGTTATTTTGAAACTTTGTTGTAAAGTAGTACTATTAACATGAAATTGAGAATGGAACGAGGTAGCTTGTTGGACTGCTGAAAATATAAAGATTGTTTGAGTGAGGGCATCGGCTTTTTGATTACCTTCATGGAGAGGACCAGGCAAATTAGTATGAGCTCTGATATGTCCAATAAACAAAGGTTCTTTACGTTCCCATAGAAGGTTTTGGATTTGAAAAAACAATTTAAAGGCTGGAGTATGAGGTGCTATTGGACCTGCTAGCTCCAATTTGGGGACAGCATGTACAATATAGTGGCTGTCTGAAAAAATATTTATGGGTTGTTCTTTAAAACTTTCAAGAGCTATAATAATAGCTTCAAGTTCAACTAATTGAGCTGATTTATGGGCAGTAATATGAATCATATTTTCTTTTTGAGTGACTACTGCAGCAGTACCATTAGAGGACCCATCTGTAAATACATTTAATGCCTTAGGAATAAGTTGATTTTTTATTACCTGTGGAAATATAATGGGATGATTGATACAAAAAGATAGTATAGGAGACTTAAGAAGATGGTTGTCAAAATTTGCAGAAGTAGAGCATCTAGCTATAGCCCAATCATTATCTTTGAAGCACAAATATTCAATCTGTGACGATGAATAGGGAGTAATAATAGTAGCGGGGTGAATGCCAAATATTTTAGTAGAAGTCTTAAGTCCTTGAAGAATAAGTTTAGCCACCATGGAGGTATAAGACTCAATTGTACTTTTAGGAGAGACGGGCAAATGTATCCATAATAAAGGCCCCTGTTGCCAAAATACTCCTGTGGGTGTATATTGTGAAGAAATATTGATCAATATCAGCGGTCGAGCAAAATCAATTCTATCACAATGGGATCCTTCAATGGCCTTTTCTACCAACTTTAAAGCTTCCCTAGCATCAGGAGTCAATGTTTGCGGTGAAGATGGATCAGGGTTCCTATGAAGGTTATCAAATAAGGGTTTTAATTGGCCAGTGGTGAGGCTTAGTGTAGAGCAAAGCCAATTAATGTCTCCCAGCAATTTTTGGAAATCGTTAAGAGTCGCCAAATGTTCCTTATTTATTAAAAATTTTTGAGGCCTAATAAAAGTATCCATAATTTGGAATCTTAGATATAATATTGGAGATCTAGTTTGAACCTTTTCTTCAGCAATATTTAGTCCATATTGTTTCAAGTTTTCTGATATATCGCTAAATATGGTGAATAAGACTTCTTGATTAGGATGAGCAAGCAAAACATCATCCATATAATGGAGGCACATAAGCTTTGCATATTTGTTCTTGATAGGCTGAATAACTTTATCTACATAGATTTGACATATAGTGGGGTTGTTACCCATTCCCTGGTTTAAAAACTTTCCATTGAAATCTTTGATCAGGGCGATTATAATTAATAGAAGGAACTGAAAAAGCAAACCTGGGGGCATCCAAAGGATGTAGAGGAATAGAAAAGAAACAATCCTTTATATCAAGAGTTATAAGATGGAAATTTTTAGGAATAGCTACAGGATTAGGAAGTTCAGGTTGGGTAGGGCCCATAATTTGCATGGTTTTATTGATTTCTCTAAGATCATGTAACAATCGCCATTTTCCTGATTTTTTCCTGATCACGAATATGGGGGAATTCCAGGGAGAGGTGGAAGGTTTTATATGTCCTGCTTCTAGTTGTTCTTGAACTAGTAAGTGGGCCACTTGTAATTTCTCTCTAGATAGGGGCCACTGAGGGACCCAAACTGGCTAATCAGAAAGCCATGGTATTTTCAAAATTGTTTTCTCAGTGGCCCCTAAAAAAATATCCTTTACCTTTTTGGTGATGATTTCCTTTTGTAACACCTGCAGGCTTGGTTGTGAGATATACTCCCATTTGTTGTAAAACATCTCTTCCCCATAAGGTAACTGGCAAGCTGGACAAAACATAAGGGTGAAATGTTCCTTGATGCCCTTCATCATCCTCCCATTTTAAAACTGTTGCACTTTGTTCTGGGGTATTAGAATATCCCAAGCCTCTCAAACTGGTTGAAGCCTTCTGCAGAGGCCAGTGTTTGGGCCATTGTTGTACATTGATAATGGAAGAGTCAGCCCCAATGTCAATCAATCCCTTCATCTCTATACCTTGAATTTTTATTTTGCACATAGGCCTCCATGAACAATCCTGAATCCAGCAAGCCATAGGTCCCAAGCCAGTGGAACCAAATCCTCTATTGTTCCTATTTTGAGGCATACTCTTAAATGAGTCATGTAAACTGGGAAGGAGAAGCAGCTGAGCAATTCTATCTCCTTGGTTAACAGAGCAAATGCCCCAAGGTGAACTAAGCATAATCTTAATTTCTCCTTGGTGGTCTGAGACTATTACACCTGGAGTCACTTGAAAACCTGATAAGCTTTTAGAGCTTTTTCCGAGGATAATTCCTACAGTTCCTGAGGGAAGAGGTCCCCTGACTCCCGTGGGAATCAGTTGAACCCCCATTTCAGGTGTCAGCACTATCTGGGTGGTGGAACAGAGGTCTAGTCCTGCACTTCCTCTTGTTCATTTAACGAGGGAGTCAATGGGTAAGAGGGATTGTGTCGAGGAATCATCTGGATGGATGTTTGAGAATACTCTTCCTCTAATGCCTCATATATTTGTGGGCCCTGGGGCATTGGGCTCTGTGCCCCATTTTTTGAATTCCTAGACAAAATTTTTCCATAAATATCGAATTTAGATCTGCACTTATTAGCCCAGTGGTTTCCTTTTTTACACCTTGGGCAGCGGCCTGGGGCATGATATGAGCTTGGTCTTATTTCTCTTTGGGGATATTGTCTAGAATAACTTGACTGATTATAATAATTTTTAGGTTGAGCCCTTTTTGTGAAATTTTGAGGGGAAGCACCTCTCATTTCTGCTGCAATCACATTTCCTGTGACAAAGGTGTCATTTATATCTTTGCATAATCTTATATATACTGAAAGGTCCCTTTTAGATTTCCAGGGTCTGATAGCGTCTTGACAATATTTGTTAGCATTTTCATATGCCAGCTGAACGACTAATGGCATAGCTTGATCAACATTTCCAAACACTCTACCTGAGTTTGCAAAAGCCTATCAGCAAAGTCAGCATATGGCTCATTAGTTCCCTGAATTACTTTAGCCAAGCTACCCTGTAAGTCACTAGTTCCTTGTAAAGTTTTCCATGCCTTGACAGCTGCGGCATATATTTGAGTGTAAACTCCAGGATCATACTGAATTTGAATCTGTAAGTCAGCAAACTGCCCTTCTACAGTTAACATGTCTACGTTACAGTCTGGAAATCCTGCAGTCACATTTCTTCTAGCTGTTTCCACACAAAATTCCTGGAACTGTGACCTCCAAATCAAGTATTGTCCCCTGCTCAATACTGCCTTACATAAGCCTTTCCAGTCTGAGGGGGTTAAAGTTAAAGTGTTAAGGGACTCCAACATACTCAATGTGAAAGGAACTTGGGGCCCATAGGTCATTATTGCTTCTTTGAAATTTTTTATTGTTTTGAAGTCTAGGGATTGGTGGTACCTCTTCCCATTTTCATTTTCAAATACTGGCAGATTCCAATGTCCCTGTGGGTTTTGACTTTCGAGGGTGTGTAAGCGCTCAGAAAGACCGTTAATCTCTGTTTCAAGGGCACACAAGTGTTCAGAAAGACCCCTCATAGTTTCTGTAATTGATTCAACCCATGAGGGAGCAGAGGGCACAAGTGGTTCCTCTACTTGTGGTCCTTTCTGGTCTTAACTGACTCAGCGGAGGAGGCTGTGCTTTCATGATTATTTGACTTCTCCTCACTACTATTACTTTCACTAGTAGTAACATCCTGAGTCCCAGGTTCAATTGAGAGCACGTATTCTTCAGCTATCTCTAATAAATCTTGGATAGCTTTAGCAGCTCGGATCTTCGTCATTTTTGAGTTCACACCAATGCTATCCTTACTGTTCCTAACTGATTCAGTGGAGGTTATGCTTTCATGATCACTTTCCTCCTCACTATCAGCTATATCAAAGAATTCTTCCATAGCCTTTATCACTGGGGTTTTAGTTAATTTCGAACCCATCTTTAGAGACTTCTCAGTTCTTACCTGCGGATTCCGAAGTCCCCAGGGCCACCACTTGTTGCCCTCTGCAGCTATCGCCACCTGCAGCAAGGATACCTCGGGAAAGAATTTGGAGGCAGACTGAAAATGAATAGGCTCTTTATTCTTGCTTCTTCTAACTTCTCTCTCCGGCTACAACAACCTCTCCAACTCCAACCACCCTCTCTAGACAACCTCACCCAGTTAAATACTTTTTGCCTTAACAAGTATACATGTGTCAACAGTTCAAACTTACAGGTGCATCACATAGTGTTCATGGGTATAGAAAGATTCCTAGATAAATGCATGAATATTAAGTGAAAATACTGAAACACCTCTTATGGCTCTCAGCTAACCGCCATCTTAGCTATCTCCTTATTAGGGCTCTTACAGTCTATTTGCCTTACTTTCTTGCAGTGTAGATATGAGTTATTACAGTTTCTTTTCTATATTCTTATAATATCCTTGCAGGTTGTCTGTGCCACCCCTTAGTGTTGGGTTATCAGAACCTGCTGCTGTCCCTCAAAGTATGCTACCTGGGGCTGGGTCCATGCAGGTTGGTGTGGGTCAAACTGGTTGAGTCTGAGCTCCTGTGGTGGTCTTCTGTTTGGAAGAGGCAGTCCGCAGAGCAGAGGTCAATGAAGCTGTCCTAGACTCCCCTGAGCTCTGTGGGTGTGGGCTGGGCTGACCTGGGCCCGCCTGTACTTGGGCAGAGGTTGGCGGAACTTCCCTGAGCCTGGCCAAACTCCAGGGAATGTCAGCGGGACTGACCTGGGCCTGGTGGCACTCCAATATAGGTCCCCTGGGACTGTCCTCAGACTGGTTGAACTCAAGCAGAGTTGGCCGGTCTGTTCTTGCTATTTCTTGCTCTGGAGCGGAGGTTGGCAGGACTCTCAACAAAATCTTTTAAAAATGTTTTTATTGTTTGATAATATGATTTCCCTTACAATTTTCTTAAGGCAATAATCAGATACATCTGCACTCCCCCTAAAATATGTTTGGAGAAAAACTGAATGTGCAATAATTGAAAAATGATCTAATGAGTTATTTTGTGGAAAATATGATAAATAATGCAATAAATACATGATACTTAATATTGGACCATGCAATTTATGGGGTACACACTACAAATTTTGAAAAGAAAAAAAGGTACACATGCAAGTTTTGAAGGAATTGTATCATGTTAATATTTGGACTTGTTGGTCAAATCACCTGTAATTTTTATTTTCTATTTCTTTTTTTAAAATCTTGTGTTACATAAACATACTTAGCTGCTGGCTCTTTAATTCACAAATTACTATGGAAATAACAGATACACATTGTAACTAGTGACCAGTTATCTTTCAAAGTATATTGAATGGGTCATAGCACCTTCAGATCCAGTTTATTCATAGAGAATCATGTGCTTGTGTTACCTCTTTGTAGTGATGAACTCACGAGGCACTTTACAAACACCATCATTCATTGCAAGGGAATTGGCTGACAAAAATTAAAGCATTGTGAAGAAAGAAAATGTGGAGTTGAAATTCAAATTGAACTTTAGTGGTTTTATTAAAAAAAGTTAATCACTGCTGCCCTTTGAGAGATTCTAGATGTACAGCCAGGCTCCTTAGAGAGGGTGAACTTCCCATCAGTGAGCAAAGTGGTTGCCATGCAAAGAATTAGGTAAAGATACCCCAGAGGAAGTGATGCCAGCCAAATAGCTAGATTAGAGCAATTCTCTGGGTTGTTTCACAACACTGAAAGCACAAAGGTCAAAATGTTGAAAGCTGATCCAAATTTTAGAATGAGAATGACAGTTCACCAAGGCATGGGGGGGAAATGCTTACTTAGGATAAAAAGGTATGGTACAAGAAGGCAACATTGTTCAAAGTACTATTGATGAGGTTTTTACAAAGAAACAGCTTAGTTTTCCAGGCATGTAATGTTCTAAAGTATGGGGCACTAAATTAACATTAGTTTTGTTATTTTTGGTTTCCCTTTACAGTTATAATAGAGGGTAGGGAGTTGTAGTGTTTTGACATTTTTTTTAAAGGTCATGGAACAAGCATAACTCTTGCCTATAAAGAGGTTTTTTTTTTTTTTTTTTCTGATTTATAAAACGTTTTTCAAATACAGTGATCACTGACTTTTAAATGATGAATATTAGCTTTCCATTTAGTGAGAAAGACTGGATTATTAATAGAAAAAAATATGAGCTGATATTTATTGTTCTCTTATGATTTTGTTGTTCCAGTGTGATCGCTGCCTGCCGCTTTATAATGACAAGCCTTTCCGCAGAGGCAATCAACTTCATGCTTTCAATTGTAAACCTTGTCAATGCAATGGCCATTCCAGGAGCTGCCATTACAATGCTTCTGTTGATCCTTTTCCTCTTGAGCACCAGAGAGGGGGAGGAGGAGTTTGTGATGACTGCCAGCATAACACTACAGGTAACCAGTAAATGGTAAATTGTTCATTTGGCCCCTGAAGCCTGTGTGCCCCTATATCCAATGCACATTATTTATTGCTACCTTACATAAGAATGTGATTGCATACTATGAGTTTGAAAACCGAAGCTGGTTCATCAAATCTCCCTAATTCCAAATAGTACTCTAGTTCTGAACTAGAGCTTTTCAGGAAAAGTTTCTTTTTCTTCTTGTGGTGTTAGGGATTGAACCCAGGGTCACATGCATGCTAGGTAAGTGCTTCATCATTGAGCTACACCCTCAACCCAGGAAAAGTTTTATTTTAAAGGGCTCACAATGTTTGACTGAATCATAAATATATTTGGGTAATTCAGAAATGTTTAGTTTGAAGAAAAAAAAATCCCCAAACAAGTGTTCTTTTGTCACTTTTATCTTCCTTATGTCTATTTTCTCTCACATGGGGGTGTTTACATTTGTTCAGATTTGGCACAGAAAATGGTAATCTGGGAATACTCTTTTTTAAAGTACTAATTAAATGCAGAAGGTGATAAATTCCTGTTTTAAAACATTTTGACTAGTCATTGAAAATTACTATTTTCTGAAGGGGGTAGTATGTTAGAAACAGAAATATGTAACATCTAAATTTATTAAATATTGTGGCCCAAGTGTGATGGATCTGAAATTGATGTTGTGAAGCATGAATGAATTTATTAAATTATTATTGGTGACATAAGGTGTCACAAGGATTTGGCTAGGTCTAAGTATATGAAGATGGATAAGATAATGGATTTTCTTGCCTTTGAGTTATTCTATAGTAGGAAAGGCAGACTATTCAAGGAACAATTCCAACGTTGTTCAATGAGTGCTAGGGCATGGCAAGTACAATGGGAGTTAATCAGGTGGGATTCTAATAAGGAAAACATCTGCAGTGGCCTAGAGGAGCAAGAAACATGACACCTTTGGAGAACTGGGAGGAGAAATGGCTGGTTGATAAAAAGAAAAGCAAGGGGGTCAGATCACAGAGGGTACCAAGGTCAATAAGATGACACTTAAGGATTTCACATGTAAAAGGGATGTAATCAGTTTTGTGTTTTTCAAAGATCCATTTGGTTGTAGAGTGCAGATGGATTGGAGAAGGTCAAGAATGGTTTGGAAAAGTCCCTTGGGAATAGAACCATTAGTGGGATGGCTGGGTCATAAGGTGGTTCCATTCCCAGTTTTCCAAGGAATCTCCATACTGCTTTCCATATTGGCTGCACCATTTTATAGTCCCACCAGCAATGTATCAGTGTGCCTTTTCCCCCATATCCTCTCCAACATTTACTGTTGTTTGTGTTCTTAATAGCTGCCATTTTGACTGGAGTGAAATGAAATCTTAGAGTAGTTTTGATTTGCATTTCTCTAATTGCCAGAGATGTTGAACATTTTTTCATTTGTTTGTTGATTGATGGAAAAAACAGTTGTGTGCTACAATTGCCCAGGTGAGAAATAATGTTGAGATACATTTAAAGAGATGTAGATAGAAGTTTAACCAAGAGACATTTAGAATTGAAAAGGGAGAGCATTTTATAAGCAGGAAGTAGGTTCAGGGAAGAGACCAGTCAAGATTGACACCTAACCTTCCAGCTTGAGCAGTAGGTTCAATTTTGGCATCATCCATCAAGTTAGGAGACTCAAGAGGATCAATCTAAGAGAGAAGATGCCTAGTACTGTTTTGGACATGTTCAGTGTGTGCTTCCAAGAGTTAGAGGATGAACACTCTAGTGGGCAGCTGGAAACATAGTTCTGTAGTTTCTTTATTCTAAACCTTTCATGGTGCCTCAGAAAAGATCAGAATCATCTGTGTACATTAGTGGTGCCTTAGGCTTCTTACTATTGAGAAGTGTATATCTATTCCTATTATTATTTAAGATTTATCTTACCCATTAGACTGAAGAAAGTTCTATGATGAGAAATGGATGCTGTGTATTTTGCTTACTACTACATTTCTCAGTATTTAGGACAATCTTTGTAACATGGTAATCACTTCTTAAATATTTATTGAATGATAAATAAAGGAGAGATTTCTAGATTGAAGATATATATATTTGGAAGCCATTAGCACATACAAATGGAAATATTTTAGAAATATTACAAATTCATTTAATTAGTCCACAACCAGGATCCATAAATGTGGGTTTTCACTTATTTCTGTAGTTTAATATTGGAACATTTTAAATAATATTTGAGCAAAGTACATAATGTTTAAAGAGAATATCAATAGCTATGAGTTTATTTCTGCTGTTTTACATGCTACTCACATTCATTGTACTGTAGGGTTCTTTCCATATATAAAAATGGCAAGACTATTCTAACATTTAATAGGGATATTACTTGGTATATGTAAATATAATAAATTTCTATTTGGATATTTAAATGAAAAATAATGACCACTAACAGAAGCATTTACTTTTAATCATGTTAACTATAGAATAATCAATTATATTAAGAGAAGTCTCCAATTTTACAAGATTGAATTTTGGTAAAATATTTCTAATGCTACCTACCTACTTCTACCTATATAAGTATCATCTACTACAAGTAGAAATTCCTCTTATTTGGTAGAAATGTAGAACCTGGTCATAGAAAAAAAGTTTTAAGTTTTGAAAGAAATTATTTTAAAATGTATGGGTCTTTACAAAGCATAGCTTTTTAGAAGTGTGGTATTATATAACAGATGGGAGTTTAATGAAGTAAAGCACAGTTTGTAACAGGTTCATTGTTTCATATGCTCTGGATCACTAAATTGGCAGGTAGAGATGAAAGGTGCATTAAAATGGACGTCCCGAAAATTATAGAATTTCCTCAAAGGAATACAGTCTTTAATTTTGAATTATGCAGCTGATTTTAATGAATTGGAAGTCACAATGCATAACCTTTCTCTGATGCAGGGAGGAACTGTGAACTGTGCAAGGATTACTTTTTCCGACAAGTTGGTACAGATCCTTCAGCCATTGATGTTTGCAAGTCTTGTGATTGTGATAAAGTTGGCACTAAAAACAGGAGCCTCCTTTGTGATCCGGTGAGTTTTTCTCCATACTGAAGATAAAGAATTACTTTCTCTTCTAGAAAGTACTTTGAGAGATACTGTCCTAGTGCAATGGAAGACCATATTTTCCAAGAAGTCCTCTGTTTGTGTTTGCATTTTATAGAGCTCCTTTCTCACTTATGGAGGGATCTTATGCAATGTTTATCATAAACATGAAATATAGTACTACCTAGGAATGCCTTGCATATAAGAAAGGTTCATTTTAGGTTTAATTTTGCAAATGTCAAAAAATTGGAGGATAAGAATTCCAAGTAAACTGGAAAGTAAACCAAGAATATGTCTTTCGATTATTGATGAATTAATACTCATAAATGGTTAATAAATAAGAAATTTCCCCCAAAGTTCCATGGAAGATAGTATAGCAGAGTCACTTACATGAATATCCAGATAGAAGTCATGATAAACCCCGCTTCTAACTTTCTTATTCCAATTTCTCTCTTAACTTGAAATTTCAATAGATTTTTATGGTTTTTAAATATTCTTATTACCTATGTCACAAATATATATATATATATATAAACGTAGATTCAAACTAACTTGGGTCCATATATCCTATCTCAAGCCAGAGCAGAAGCTCCATATCTAAATGGGTGTCTTCAGCTAAAGTTTTTATCTGTTCTTAGTGAAAATTATGAAAACAGTTAAACAAAAATTTGTTTTGAAGAAGCAATTCCATTATATTAATTTTTAATAATTACATATTCTATTATAAATAATTGAGAATACAGCCGCGAGGAGCATAAACTGCAATCTAGTTACAGTACTATTTTTGTAAACATAATAAGCTCAAGACAAAAACACGTTTGTTATATAACTTTGAGCATGCATGTAAAACTGGTTTCCACTATCAAAGTAAAATATAAACTAGGACAAAATATAAATTTTAAAGGCTTAAGAGTAACCATGGTATGTTAATAAGAGGATATCATATGCTTCATTGAAAAGATGATGAGTAAAAGAATAAACAGTGACAATTTCAACTATTTTTATTTTAGCTATTAAAGGGCTATTTGCTCAGATATTCATAATGAAGTAATCTATTTATTGATTAGTAAATTCTGACTGCATCTTCATATATCACATCTTTGTATATCTACCATGAACTTTTTGCACAGTTGTCTTTCTTGTCATTCAAGGCACAATTCAAATTTTGATATATTTTTTTTCAAAATATCTCTGCTTACCACATAATTACACAATAAGTCACTGTCAAGACACTGTTTTTCACATCAACCCATGTTATTTTTATTATAGTTTTTGTTAATTTGTTTACTTCCACTAACATGAACAGAATAGTTTCAGTCAAATAATAGTACCTAACAAATATTTGTTGAAAAAATACTGAAGGAGTGAAGAGAGAGTCTGTCTGAGCCCTGATGTCATAGATTCAAAAAAATTTTTTTTTCATTGAAACATAATATTTGTACATACAGTGGGGTATATTATGGTAATCTGATATATATATATATATACATATATATATATACAAATATATATATATATACAAATATATATATACACATATATACACACACACATATACATTATATATAGTGTGTCATAATAAAATTAGGGTAAAAAGTGTTTCTATGAATGATTTTTATGCAATGGGAATTTCATACTCTTCTAGATCATTTTGAAATACAGATTGTTTTAGCTAGTCATTACCCTACTGTGCTGTAGAAAAACAGAACTAATTTTTCCACTCTAACTGTATTTTGGTGCCCCTTACTAAATTTCTTTCTGTCCTTCTTCGTGTCTGTTCTTATCTGTTTCTAGTGACCACTATTCTATTCCATTCTTCTATAAGGTCAGTTGATTAATTTCCATAAATTGTGAGAATGTATGGCGTTTTTTTTTGTTCTATGTCTGGCTTATTTCAGTTAATAACCTCCAGTTTTATCCACATTACTGCAAATGACAGGATGACGAAACCCTGTCTTTACAGCCATATATATTCCATTGTGTATATATGCCACATTTTCTTTATCTATTCATTTGTTTTTGTTTTTGCTCAGGATTGCTTTTGCTACTCTTGTTTTTTATGTGGTTTCACATGAATTTAAGGATTTAAAAAAATATGTATACAAAAATCATTGGCATTTTGATAGGAATTGCATTTAATCTATAGATTGCTTTTGGGAGTACAGCCACTGCCTATCCACGAAGATGGGAGGTCTTTCTGTCTCTTAGTATCTTATTTAATTTATTTCTTTGTTGTTTTATAAGTTTCATTGTAGAAATTTGTCACCCTCCAGGTTAAGTTTTTTCCTGGGTATTTTATGTTTTTGAAGCTATTGTGAATGGGATTATTTTCTGGGTTTCTTTCTTAATGGGTTTATTATTGTTGTATAGGAAAGTTACTTATTTTTGTATGTTGATTTTGTCTTCTGTTGTTGCTTCCTGATTTGGAGCAACAATGCTGACGCGGGAGAAAAACTCGGAGGCAGAATGAAGATGAAAGAAGGTTTTTTTTTATTCTTCGGCTTTAACTATCTCTCAAAACTCTAACACTGGCTCTTTCAGCAATCTCTGACTCTTTACTTCTTCTGACTACTGACTCTTACTTCTTTACTTCTTTACTTTCCTTTCTTTTACTTTCTTAGAGAGAGCTTAGAGAGAGAAAGAGAGAGCGAGAGAGAGAGAGAGATTCTTCTTTCTTCTTCAGCTTAGAGAGAGAGAGAGAGAGAGAGAGAGAGAGAGAGAGAGATTCTTCTTTCTTCTTTTTCTTTTTCGGCAGCCTCAGCCTGACTCCGACCAGCCTTCTCTTCTGACCGAACTCTTAACCGCTCTGACCCTTATTTCTTCTTCTGACTATGTTCTGGCCTCTCTGACTCTTTTCTTCTTCTCCAACCTGAACTCTTCTTCCGACCGACTGAGCAACTGCACGACTGACTGAATGAATCTGTTCTGACCGCTTTCACCCGGTTATATACCTTTAGCTTTGTGGGTGCATCACGTGCATTTACAGGTGCGTCACGTGCATACTTATTATCAGGTGGAACTTATGGCTTCCAGCTAACCACAATAGACATCTCCCTAATTGGGGCTCCTTCATTCTGTTACTGTGCAATGTTTGTTTTCCAAATCTAGGGTCTTTTGGTAGGGTCCTGGGGTTCCCTAAATATAGAAGCATCATTTGCAATTATGGATAAATTGACTTTCTTCTTTCTTATTTGTATCCCTTTTATTGCTTTTTCTTGCCATATTGCTCTGGAAAAAATTTCAAGTACTATATTAAATAAGAGCAGTGATAGTAGACAGCCATGTCTTGACACTGATTTTATAGGAAATGCTTTCAGTTTTCCCCTATTCAGTATAATATTGGCTATGGCCTTTAGTATGTCATCATGCAGGGATGTTGAATTTTATCAAAGGCTTTTTTTCTGTATCTATTGAGATGATCTTAGGATTTTTATCCTTGATTCTCTTTATGTTCTGTATTAAATATATTTGCTTTTGTATCTTGAATCATTCTTGTATTCTCGTAATGAAAAAAAATTGATCATGGTGTGTGATCTTTTGCATATCTTGTTGAGTTTTATTTGCATGTATTTTATTAAGGACTCATATCTATGTCCATCAGGATATTGCTGTACAGTGTTCTTTTTTGTTTTTGTTTTATTCTTATCAGGTTTGGGTGGGGTAAAACTGGCTTTCTGGAATGAGTTTGACAGAGTTCCTTCCCTTTCTATTTTATGCAATATTTTGAGTAATATTGATACTAGCTCTTCAAAAGTCTGGTAAAATTCACTTGTGAATCCAAATAGTCCTGAGCTTTTCTTTAATGGGAGATTCTTTATTGCTACTTCAACCTCATTGCTTGTTATTAATATATTTAGGCTTTTATATTTTTTTGGTTTCATTTTGGAAGGTCACATGTGTCTATAAGTTTTTCTGTTTCTTTGAGATTTTCCAATTTATTGTCATATAAATTTTCAAAATATTTCCTAATTACTCTAGGTTTTACTGGCATCTATACTAATATCCTCTTTTTTTGTCTCTAATATTATTTATTTGGGTATTTTATCTCTTTCTTTTAGGTTCTTCGGCTAAGGGCTTTTTATTTTTGTTAATCCTTTCAAATAATCCTATTTCACTGATTCTTTGTATTATTCTTTTAGACTGTATTCATTTATTTCTGCTCTGATCTTTATTACTTCTTTCCTTTAACTAATTTTGGGTTTGGTTTGGTTCTTTTCTAAGACTATGAGATGTATCATTAGGTTACTTATTTATGATCCCTTTTTAAAAAATATTTATTTATTTTATAATACTGAGACTTGAATCAAGGGCACTCTACCACTGACCTATACCTCCAGCCCTTTTTATTTATTTGTTTGTTTTTATTTTGAGACAGGGGATTGCTAAGTTGCTGAGGTTGGCCTCAGACTTTTGATTCCCCTGCCTCAGCCTCCAGAGTCACTGTGATTACAGACATGTGTCACCATGCCTGGCTGTTTATTTAATATAGGAACTTATACCTATAAAATTCCCTCTTAAAACTGCTTTCACTACATTCAGAGATTTGGATATGCTGCACTTACTTTTTCATTTGATTCTATGAATTTTTAAATTTCCCCCCTGATTTCTTCAATGACCCAACTGTCCAATCAAAAGTATACTGTTCAATTTTCATCTGTTTGTATAATTTTTCTAGTTTCACTGTTAATTTCTAGTTTCATTCAGTTATGATTTCATGAGTTGAAACAAATTATTTCCTTTTTTGTATTTGATAAAACTTGCTTTATGACCTAAAATATGTATTTGGTAAAAAGTTCTATTTGGTGATAAGAAGAATATATATATTCTGCAGCTGTTGAAAGTAATATTCTGTAGATGTCTGCTAAGTCCATTTAACCTATAATGTAATTCCACTCTGATGTTTCTTTGTTGATTTTTTGGTTTGGAAGATCTATCTGTTGATGAGAATGAAGTCTTGAAGTCACCCATCATTATCCTGGGGCCTACCTCTCTCCTTTTATATCCCATAGTTTTTATTTTAAAAATTATGTGCTCTAACATGCAGTGCATATATGTTTATGATCATATTTTCTTAAGGAATTACAACCCTTAATGTGTAGTAAATTTTGTCTTTTTTAATCAATTTTGCATTGAAGTCTATTTTGTTAGATAGGAGCATAGCTATACCTGTTTGCATTCAGATTCCATTTGATATAAATATTATTGTTACTCCTTTAACTTTCAGCTTGTGCATGTCTTTGCCAGTGAGGTGAGTTTCTTGCAGGCAGAAAGCAGTTTGTTTGTTTGTTTGTTTTAATTCAGTCAGCTAGTCTGTGTCTTTTAATTGTAGAATTAAGGCCATTTATAAGTCAGCATTATTATGGAAAGCACTGGACTAGTTCCTGTAATTTTGTTATTTTTCTTCTGGTTGTTTTGAATGATCTATGATAATTTTTCTTCCTTATTCATCTTAGGGGTTTGATGGGTTACTAAACTAACCATGTATGATTCTTTGATCATTATCATTCCTCTCTCCACTCTTCTAATAAGGTTTATTATTTTCTATGCTTTCATGATTATGTTTGTCCTCTTTCCTCTTCTGTGTGTATGATTCTTTCAAGTATCTTCTGCAATGCTGGTTTAGTGGGTCATGAATACCTTTAGTTTCTTCTTACCTTGGAAGGTCTGGTTTCATCTTCTTCAATTCTGAAGGATTATTTTGTGGATGTAGTAATCAAGGATTGCAGTTATTTTTTTTTTCTCCAGAGCTTGAAATATATCATTCTGTGCCTTCCTGACCATTAGAGTTTTTACTAAGAAATCTGCTATTATTCTGAGGGGTTTGCCTTTATAAGTGACTTGACTCTTATCTCTTGCACTTTTAATATTCTTTATTTGTTTCTTACATTTGACAGTTTAACTATAATATGTCATGGGAAGGTTCTATGCTAAATCATGTCTTTTTTGGGATTCTAAATGCCTTCTTTATCTTGCTGTCCATATATTTCCCAAGATTTGGGCAAATTCCTGCTATTATTTCATAGAAAGGGTTTTCTGTGCCATTAGTCTATACCTCTAATCCTAAGAGATATAAGTTTGGTCTTTTAATGTTGATTCAGAGTGTTTACACACTCTATTTGTAGTTTTACTTATTATTTTCTATTACTGTCTGGAATAAATGCTAGTTCACCCACCTTGTCTTCAAGCCCTGATGTTCTTTCTTCTACTTGACATATATTATTTGTGAAGCTTTCAATTGAGATTTTTGATTTTCTGAGCTTTTTATTTCCAAGATATCTACTTGATTCTTTTTCAGATTCTCTGTGATTTTATTGAATTCCTTTTTCATATCTTGTGTTATTTTCCTTAATTTATCCAGCTATTTATTTGTATATTCTTTGTAGTAATTGATAATTTCAGCAATCTTTTGAATTCTTTCAGGAATTTCCTTTCCTTTAATATTTTGGAGTCAGTTTCAGTTATTTATCTTTGTAAGAGACATTTTATCTTATGTTTTCATTTTTTTGTGCTTATATGTTGAGGTTTGTGTATCTGTTGGAATGGATATGTCTTTCACTTTTATGTGAAGTGTTTTTAGTGAGTAGCTGTCTTTTGAGAGCTGGATCCTTAGTACCACACAGAGGAAAAAACAAACTATGGTAAAGACAAACCAGATATATAAACCTAAAAGTAAACCACCAGCATTAATAAAAACAAAGAAAGGGGGAACTAATATAGAATAAATTGAGTAAGTTAAAAATTGATAAATGTGAAATTAATAATAAAAAATAAGTTAAAAGGGGAGCAGGGGAGGAAGAGAAAGAAGCAGCAAGACTTAAAAATAGGAAAGAAAGTGAGAAATGGGAGGGGAAGAGAGTAAGAGATAAAAAGTTCAATTAAATAATAAAAAAGTACATAAAAATAGAAAACGAAAGAAAAAAAAAAAAGCGAGTCCAAAAAAATTCTTCCTATCTGAGATGCTAGGGTTGGAGAAGTTTATTTTTGGGATTCATAATATTGGAATCTGCCAGGTAATAATATCATGGGTATTAACTTGCCATTGGGTCCTTTTGTAAATTATCTCTACTCCCTCCAAAAAACTTGTTCTATGTAGGCAGAACCCTTTTCCACATTTCCCTCTGGGTTAATGGTATGTTGTCTGCACCAGGACTGCATTCACTCTACAGTCTCTCTCTCTCTCTCTGGTGTGTGTGTGTGTGTGTGTGTGTGTGTGTGTGTGTGTGTGTGTTTGATAAGGGTGGTGGGTAGGGGGAAGAGAAGAGAGAGAGAAAGTATCTGGAGCTATATCTAGCTAGCCCAACTAGTTCATGACATGGGCCAGGCAGGTGTCCACTCATTCCCAGCCTGCTCCTACTAGTCTGTACAGCTTAGGGCATAGCAAATGTCCAAGGTGAACTGTAAACCCAAAGATGTTAGAGTGTGGGAGAAGCAAACAAACCCATGAATTCTGGGCTGGAGGGGGTAGCCCCAGGAACCAAGCAACCTACCAACCCACATCTCACTGGTTTCAGTCCTGGCCCCTTAGTAAACACATGTGATGGGTCCATGCTCCTCAGGACAGATGGTGGTGCTTCTGATGACCATTTCCTCTTGTAGCCCAAGTTACTCACAGCTTAAACTTCTTAGTAGGACTGGACTAAAGCTTTCTCTTCTCCATTACTATCTTTGCCATCTTCCACCCAGTCACTGCAGATGGGTATTCCTAGGGACCCTAAATTGAGATTGTTCTGAGTATTCTGATCTATATAGCTCGGTCCCAAATAATAGTCTCCCCCTCTTCCAAGATGGTTTTCATTATAGCACTCTGATTCAATGGTTTTGTCCTCCAAAGTTAATCTGCAATCCAGGAAGACTCACTCTCAGCCCAATTCCCTGCTCTGGATTTAAGTCTTGTAGGAATTGTGGGTTTCTTCTGTGCTAAGATTGCTGGTTCTTTGTTTATCTTTGGGGGTCACCAGTACTCTGTAGGCTTGCCTTGGGCTTGTGAATCAGGTTCTTCTCCCTCTGGGGAACTGAGGTTGACATTGTAGACTGCTTCATATTGACCTCTGTGTTGGTTTTCTGTTTCTCTGTGCTTTGTATCATTTCCTTCTCTTCTTTTTTGAGTCTTAGATCTCTTTTTCCTTTCTCATTCTCAGAAATTGTTTCTATTCACTCACAGTAATGTGAAGGAAACATCCACTTTGCAAATTTCTATTTTGCAAAACCACACCTGTCTTTTGATTGGTGAATTTAATTCATTATAAATTCAAATTTGTTATTATTAGTATGTTTAAATTTCCTTCTGTCACTTGTTAATTGTTTTCTGCTTGTTTTGTATATATTTGGTTTCTTCCACCTCTTATTATTGTTATCATTTTTTAAATTTGGTAGCCTTCTATCATACTTGGGTTTGGTTCTTTTCTCTATTTCATGTATACATTCTTCTAGTGGGTTTTGAATATTTGTGATTTCATGGTGATGGTTTTCTTTGTTTTATTTCTAGTATAGAACTCCATTAAGCATTTTTTTTTTTTTAAGGCTGGTCTTGTGGTGATAAATTCCCTCAATCTCTGCACATGTGGGAAAGACTTTATTTCATCTTTATTTTTGCAGGATAATATTATTGGGTATAGTATTCTTGGTTCTTGGTTGGCAGGTTTTTTTTTTTTTTTTTTTCTTTTCAAAACTTTAAATACACCATTCCATTTTCTTCTGCCCTCTAAGCTTGCTGCTAAGAAATCTGCTGTAAATCTAATGAGCATTCTTTTTTTTATAAGACTTTATTCTGTTCTTTCTCTTTTTAGCATTCTTTCTTTGTCATGTTCAAGTGACATTTTTGATATAATATACCTTGGTTTAGGTCTATTTTGGTGAAATCTAGTTGGAGTCCTTTGAGTTTCTTGTATCTGGATGTCCATATGTTTTTGAAGTTTTGGAAAGTTTCAGCTGCTGTTTCATGAAGCAGGTTTTTGGTGACTCTTCCCTTTTGTTCATTTTCTGGAATTAATATAGTGCAAACGATTGTTCACGTAACACTGTCCCATAATGTTTGTGACTTTCTTCATTCTGTTTTTTTTTTTTAAGAATTTAACCTTTATTTATTTTTATTTATTTATTTTTATGTGGTGCTGAGGATTGAGCCCAGTGTCTCACCATTGCAAGGCAAGTGTTCTATCACTGAGCCATAACCCAAGCCCTTCTTCATTCTTTTAAATATTTTTTTCTTTTTATCTGACTGTATTAATTCAAAAGATATGTCTTCAAGTTCAGAAATTCTTCTGTCTGCTTGTAGCCAACTGTGTCTTTAATTTCACTGATTGAAGTTTTTAGCTCCAGTATTTCTGATTGGCTCTTCTTTGGTGACTTTAACCCATTTAGTGAAGTTCTCACATATATACTGAATTTTTCTCCTCATTTCTTAGTATTGTCTATCTGTACTTAGTCATCTCACAGAGTTTTCTTAAGATTGTTATTTGGAAATCTTTTTCAGGCATTTATAGATTTCCTTCAAATAAGGATTCACTTTTGAAGAATCATTGTTTTCCTTTGAACCTGTCATGTTTCATGTTTCTTTTCATGTCCTTGAGTGGATGTCTGTGCATTGGATATAATGTTTGCCTGTCCTAATTTTATGGAGTAGTTTTTATAGGAGTTTTGTTTTTAAAGATAGGATGTCAGTTGGGTAGGCACTTTGCTTTTGGTTATAGTTTTTGTATGATTTATTCATCTTTGATGTTAACAAGGTCTCTCAGTGCCTCTAGACTGAAACAGCTTATGAAGGTAGTTATGTGACTTTGAGGTACACATAACTTCTAAAGGTATGTGTCCTCAGGCTCCTCAGAGTTGAGTATTCTGACACTGGTGCTTGGGGAGGCATCTGACACAGTCTTGGTGGTATGAGATATGGACATGACTGTTCTGAGGTCCCTTTTGGCAATCACAGGTGAAACCAAGTGGTATGATACAAGCAACCATGGTCCCTATGACAAATAATATGAAAGAGACCTTCCCTAGTACATTAAGATAAATGTGGAAGATGTCTAGGCCTGTGGTACTAGCAGTCATAGTTCTGAATCCACAGGATGGGATGGGGCCTTCCCCAGACCCAAGGGGGAGGGTGACCATGGGTGATGCTGATATCTATGATACCAGCAACTTTAGACTTGAGTTTGTAGAAGACTAAGGAGACTATCCCTAAATACTGTGGGGGGGTGACAAAAGTTGCTGCTGGGGCTTGTAGTGCTGTTATCTGCTTTCACGAGCTCTGATGCCCAGATGGTACCTTCTACATTTCCCAAGAGATAAGCACAAGTAATGTCAGCACTTTTGGTACCAGCATCTGAAATCTTAAGTCTGTGGGCTGTAGAGGAGAACATCACTAGGTCTTGTGGTTTGAGTATGGGTGGTACCAGGTTTATGGATTTTTTATTTGTGGTTAAGAGTTGTGTATTATGATTGGTAATGTCCCTGGGTCATTTAGTAAAGTGCTGGTGGGTATAAGGCTTGTGTCATTAGTAGCTGTGGGTCTGGAGTTATAGGACATGAATGGAACTTTCCCCTGGTCCCCAAGAACAAATATGGGTAATGCTGTTTTTTTTTTTTTTTTTTTTTTTTTTTTTTCACACCAGCAATTGGACTCCCAAGGGTGTAGACTGGAAATGGGACCTTTCTTAATTTCCACTGGGTAAATGCAGATGAAGCCAGGGGATGGGGCTGCTGGTAGATGTGTTCCTGGAACTGTGGAACATAGATGAGATATTTCCTAGCTCCTGATCAGCTGGAATGAGTGAAACTAAGACTTTGCACTGTAGCTACAATCTCAGTGCTGTGGGCTGGAGAGGAGACCTTCCCTAGTTTCATTACGTAAGTGTTAGTAGAGGTTGAGCACAGAACTATAGCAGCCACTGATCCTGAAGCTATATGATACTAAGGGGTTGTCTTCCACTTAGTGAGGTATGTACCATCCCCAGACTTCTGACAGTATCAAGGGACCAGCTGCCAGGGCTGTAAATCAACTTGGGTTCTAGCTGTGTCTGTTGTAGCACCTGGGATTCTGGGTATTGGGGTTACACAAAGTGAGTTCCTTCTTTGGAACAGAGCAATCACTATTAAACTAGCCAGTTCCCAAACTGGATGTAAAGCCTGTGAGGACTGGGATTTTCCTGCAGTTAGGATGGTTGACTTACTGCTATCATCAGGACCACTGGCACTTTTCTGCTTATATTTTCTCAGCAGTGTGGAGTAATCTACCTCCTACCAGAGAGCTAGGTTTGAAGGTATAACTTGCTTTGTCCTTTTTTCTAGCTTGCCTTACTGACTCTCTGTGCTGCTTAGAGTTACTATAACTTGCTTGTCCATTTACAGAGTTCTCCCTCACTCTCCTCAAAATAGTTTTTTCTCTGGTGCCCTTGTTCTTCTCTGTGACAGAATTATGCACAGGATACCTCTATCAGCATATTGACCCCATTATCTCATAGATTGTTGTTCAGAATGGTCATTAAATAATCTCAGCATCATGTAAAATTGTCACTTAGAGGACAGTTTTTCTCACTGCTGAATATGTAAGTTTATGTAAGCTTGGTATATAGTAGTGAAAGATTATGAACCGAAAACTTAACTAAATGTCATAACCCATGTGAATTCAAATATAGCAGATTTTTCTGTCAATTCCACAAGTCAAATGGGTAAGAAATAAAAGTATAACTTTTCTGAACCCAAATTTATATTTCAAGTCCATTTCAATGAGGAAGTAGATAGTTTTGGGTAATTCTTTGCAAATATTTAACAATGGAGTATGCAAGGCAAAAAATTCCACTCTGGTCAATTTCAACCTACCAATGAGATATCATTGAATATGGAATTTGAAAGAGATGTTCTGTAATGTGGTATTACAAGCAAGTTCAGACTGTTCCATGACATATCTAGCTTTAGATCCTTTCCCTTAATTCTTATATGATAGGTCTAATTCTTGAGTGGAATTGTAGAAGTATAAGCCAAGGGCAATGACATTTTAAAATATGGATCCTCTTTGGACCTTGATGTTATTATTTCATCCAGGTAACCCTTGAGGTCTCCTTGAAATAGAGACAGTCCTTCCCCTTTCAGTCATATAGGTAACCTCAGAAATCTAGTGAAGAACAAGAACTTCCAGCCTTGTCCAGTGGTTCAGGAAGACTCATTCTCACTAGGTATCAGTGGAAGCAGACTGGGAAAAGTCGGATTCCATCTTCACTGACAATACAAGATAGAATTCCCTCTTTATTCACTGGAAGGAATTCAGAGGGCCTAACTAAAACAAAAGATTTTCCAAAGATGCAAGGCTTTTGACACCAAAATGTACAGGTTTCAATTAAAAAAAATCACTTAGGAAGAATGAAGAGAAGAAAAAAAGAATAAACAACACTAGAGCTAACACAAGTTAGAATTGCATTGTAGGATTTTAAAGCATCCATCAGAACTGTGGTAACATTTTGTCACTGTGACCAAAGTACCAAACATAGACAAAGGAGAAAAGACTTATTTTGACTCATGATTTTTGAGGTTTGGGGACATGATTAGCTGGTTTCATTGCTCTGGTCCTGAGGTGAGAAAGACCATCATGGTGGAAAGGCATGTCAGAAGAAAGCTGCTCAGCTCATAATAGCCAGGTAAGAAATAAGGGCATAGAGAAGGGGACAGATATTAGATAAGTCCATCCAGGGCATGTCCCCTGTGACCTAATTTCTCCAAGGAGGTTCTACTTTCCAATAATCTATTCAAATTATTATATTTTGTTTTGATTGTACTGGGGATTAAATCCAGGGGTGCTATACAATTGAACTGTACCCCAAGTCCTTTCTAGGTTTTTTTTTTTTTTTTTTTTTTTTTTTTTTTTTTTTTTTTTTTACACAGAGTCTCATCAAGTTGTCCAGCCTGGCTTCAAAACTGAAAATCCTCCTGTCTCAGCCTCCTTTACAGTCATGTGTCACTGTACCCAGCCTATTCAAATTATTATTTTTTTCATTTTTGGTGTTTTAATTAGTGAAGTATAGCTATATATAATGTGTGGGTTCATTTTGACATAATCATACATGCATGAAATATGATTTGTTGCACTTCAATTTCCAGTACTTCTTCCTTTCCTCCCCTCTCCCTTTCTTTGCTCTCCTTCTGCTACTGTACTGTACTTCCTTCTGTTTATTTAGAATTTTTAAAAGTGGCACTCTACAGATATACAGAAAGTTGAAATCCACTATAGTATGTTCATATGTGTACGTAGCATACTTTGTTTAATTCCATCCCACTGTTTCTCCCTTTTCCTGTCCTTTTTCCTCCCCATCTATCTACTTGGTCTGCTCCACTGATCTCTTTTTTATTTTCCTGGGTTTAATTCTCCTTTCTCCCCCTTATTTTGGTCTAGCTGCTGAATATGGGAGAAGATATTCTACTGTTGAGTTTCTGAGCCTGGATCATTTCAGTTAGCATGATGTTCTCTAGTTCTATCCATTTACCAGAAAATACCATAATTTTATTTTTGTGACTAAAACTTCACTGTGAATATATACCGTATTTTCTTTATCCATTCATCTTTCAAAGGGCATCTGTGCTGATTCCACAACTTGGAATTTTCCATCAAATTCATTAATCCATGGATGAGGCTAGAGCCCTCATGATCCAATCATTTCCTTTATAGAAGCCACATCTCTGGATGTTGCTGATTAGGGACCAAATCCTTTATAGATGTGCTTTTGTGGAATATTCCAGATCTGAACTATAACAGAAACACATTAGAAAAAAACTAAAAAAAATCTCAATCTCAGCAAGTAAATAGAAGATGTAAACAATAACCAAGATGAAATTTTAGAATTAAAAAATTCAGTGACTGGAATTTAAAAAATCTCAATGGATGGGATTAATGAGTAAGTAGACTAAGAATGAAAGACACAAAGAAAAGGATTAGTGATCTTGAAGGTGACACAATAGAAATTACCCAATCTGAACAGCACAAATAAAATGGACAAAAAGAAAAAATGGATATGGCATCAAGGACCTGTGGGATCTAACTTTCAGGTCATGAGAGTCTTAGAAAACAAAGAGTAAGGAAGATAGGTGTGTTAAAATAGCTGAAGACATAATGTCTGAAAATTCTGAAATTTAACAAAATATTCTCAACCTACAGTATCAAGGAGATTAATGGACTCTTAACAATATAAATCCAAAGTAATCTACTCTAAACACATTATAGTCAAATTTCTGAAAACAAAAGAAAAAGTAAAGCAGCCAGAGAATAGTAATATATCACCTATTGGAGTAAAATCAATTTGAAAGACAGCTGATAATTTCTCATCAGAAACCACAGAGGTCAGGAGAAAGTGGACAGTGATTTTCAAGTGCTGAAATGAAGAGAATTATCAACCTGAAGCTCTATGTTAGTGAAAATATTCTTCAAAAATGAGGAAATGCAGATATTCTCAGATGAAAGGAAATGAAGAGGATTTGTCTCCAGCATATCTATTGGCTAAAATATTTTTCTCTGAACAGAAAGGAAGCATAAAAGAAGGAAGGTTTAAATGTCAGGAAATAATGAACTTCAGAGAGAGTTAAAATATTGATAAATTACTTTCCCCTTTATTTTTCTATTTGTTGGTTGAAACAAAATTATATTGTTTTCTCATGTAGTTCCCAAAATGTCAGAAGTAAAACTTATCATAACTATATTTAAAATGGAGGGCAAAATAATATAAATGGAAACTGTTTTTCCACTCTTAAGTGGAAATGACTTAAAAACAGAAAAGTTTGATATATTATGTATATATAATATATTGCCTAGAATAACTACTAAACAAGCCACACAAAAACATATGTTCAAAAATATTGCATATTAATAAAAATGGAAATCTGAAATATGCCAAGTAACTCATAGGCAGTAAGAAAAAGCAAAAGTTGGAGACAGGATAAAAAAGTTATACTTTACCAAAGTTAGTATAAAGTAAGTAAGAGTTGCTATATTAAGATTTCGAAAAATTTCTAGAGACCAACATCACCTAAATAATAAAAGAGTCGTTTAAGTAAGATGACATATAAACCTTTAATGCATATGTACCAAACTTCAGAGTTGTCAAATTTATGAAGAAAAATCCGATAAAAGTGAGAACAAACAGACCAACTCACAGTGGAAGCTTCAACATTCTCCTTTCAACAATTGATAGGACAATTAAACGAAACATCAGCAAAAGTAATAGAACTAAACAATAACTTTAACCATTAAGAACTGTGTGACAATGAACACCAACAGCAGAATACATACATACAATGCTTATGTAGACAATATCCTGGATGATCAATAAAACCTCAGCAAATATTAAAAAATCAAAACCATAAAGGAGGATATATATGTTGACTACAAAAGAATCAAAGTAGAAATAAATAAGGGTAAAAAATATCTTCAGTTGCTTGAAAACAAAACAAGCATTTTTCCACAGATCAAAGAAAATGCATCAGTAGGCATGTAAAAAGAAATGTTTAACTGAACAAAAATTATAATGGGGGCTGGGGTTGTGGCTCAGCGGTAGAGTGTTCGCCTAGCACGTGCACAGCCCGGGTTCCATCCTCAGCACCACAAAAACATAAATGCATTGCATTGTGTACAACTAAAGCAAATAAATAAATATTTAAAAATATTATAATGCAACATATTAAAATTTATGGATGTTTCTAAAGTAGTGATAAGAAATTTTGTACCATTATGTGCTTACTTCAGAAACCAGAAAATATCTCAATAATTTAGACTTTCACTCAAAAAAAAAAAGAACAAAATAAACTAAAAGCAAGAAGAATAAAGGAACTAATAAACAGTAGAGCAGAAGTCAATAAAGTTTAAAACAAAATAATCAATGACAAATTCTGGCTCTTTGGAAGGATCAACAAAATTGACAGACCTCTACCAAGACTGACAAAAAAGGAGAAAATATAGATTACTAATACCAGGAATGGAACAGGAAGTATCACTATAGCTCTTGCAGATATTAAAAAGATAATGTTACAAATAACTCTATAGATGTATTATAACTTAGATGAAGTGAAGATCTTGTTAAAAATGCAGAATTTGCCACAGCTCACTAATACCAAAAATAACTTAGAATAGCCCTGCAACTACTAAGGAAATTGAACTTGTAATTTAACATCTTCCAAAAAAGAAATATCCAAGCCCAGATAGTTTTACTGAATAATGCTACTAAACCGTTAGAGTAATTAATGCCAGTTTTGCATCTCTTACAGAAAAAAGACAGCAAGGAACACTTTCTAATATACTTTATCAAAGTTTTATCCTGATATCAAAACCAGAAAAACATGGTACATAAAAGAAAAACCATAGACCAATACCTTTTATGTATATAGATGCCAAAATTCTGAACCAAATTTTGGCAAATAGAAGTCAGCAACATGAAAAAAATTATGAACAAATACCAATATGTTTTTATTTCAGGAATGTAATACTGGTTCAGTATTTGAAAATCAACCATTATAATTTACCTTGTTAAGAGGCTGAAGACAAAAAAAATCACATAATGATAATTGGATAGAAATATTTGTTGGTAAATTTCAACACCAAATCATAACAAACAAACAAAAGTAACAGAGAGGGCTGGGGCTGTGTCTCAGTGGTAGAGTGCTTGCCTCAGATGTGTGAGGCATTGGGTTCGATCCTCAGCACCACATAAAAATAAATAAATAAAGATATTATGTCCATCTAAAACTAAAAAAAAAAAAAAAAAAAAAAAAGAAAGAAAAAGAAAAGAAAGAAAACATTAAAAACAAAGTAACAGAGAACATCTTTCATTTGGAAAAATAAAATTACCATACAAAAGCTACCTACAGATGACATCCTACTTTCAAATTAAAGACTAAATTCTTTCTTGTAAAATCAGAAATGAGACAAGGATTGGAATCCACTCTTAGTACTGGTATTCACTATAGCACTTAGTGGTTTAGCCATTACAATAAAGCAAGAAAAGGACATAAAAGGCACACAGATTAGAAAGGAAAAAAAAAATAGAATAGTTATTTGTGGGTAACATGATCATCTATGTAGAAAATCACAAGTAGTAAAAAAATAGCTAAACTGGGGAACCAACCTGGATGCCCTTTAGTAGATGAATGGATAAAGAAAATGTGGTATATATACACAATGGAATATTACTCAGCAATAGAAGAGAATAAAATAATGGCATTTGCAGGTGAATGGATAGAGTTGGAGAATATAATGCTCAACGAAGTTAGCCAATACCAAAAAGCCAAATGCCAAATGTCTTCTCTGATATAAGGAGGCTGATTCATAGTGGAGTTGGGAGGGGGATCAGGGGAGGATTAAACTCTAGACAGAGCAAAGAGGAGGAAGGGGAAGGAAAGGGGTATGGGGGTAAAAGAGATGGTGGAATGAGATGGATAGCATTACCCTAAATACATGTATGGAGGCATGAATGGTGTGAATATACTTTATATACAACCAGAGATATGAAAAATTGTGCTCTATATATGTAATATGAATTATAATGCATTCTGCTGTCATATATAACAAATTAGAACAATAAATAAATAAGTAAATAAGCTTTTAGAATGAATAAATGAGTTCCAAGAAGTTTCAGAATATGAGATACACATCTAAAAATTCTATTTCTAGGTTCTAGTTTTGAGCATTTGGACACAAAAATAAAATACTCCATTTTGCTTAAGTACTTACGATACGTACTTGTATGATAAACATATGTATTTGGATGCTGCAAGCCAGGAAATCTGATAAAAGAAAGCAAATGAAGATCTAAAGAGAGAGCTATTTTATATTGATGAATCATAAGACAGCATGGTAAAAATGGTCACTTCCTTCCAAATTAACATATAGGTTACTATAGGAAATTCTCCCAGTGAGATTGTTTTTTTGTCAGTATAGACAAATTATATCAAACTTTAGGTGGAAATTTTAAAATGGCTAAAAAAATTTTCACAAGAGGAGAATAAAAATTGGAAGTTTCTAATTTAAAAAGCTTAATATGTAGCTATAGTAATAAATATCATTGTATTAGGGAAGGGATAAAAACATAAATAAACATTATAAAATAGGAAAGTGAGATATAGCCACACACAAGTATGGCTAACCAATTTACATTGAAAAAAAAAAAAAGTCTGATATTCCTTAAACTATTAAACACAGTTATGCTGTGATTGAGAAGTTTCAGTCCTCTGTGTATATCCAGGTGAAAAACAAACATCTTCACAAAATCTTATTCATGAATGTAAAATCCACATTATTATTAGTAGTCAAAATATAGAAATGATCTAGATGTCTGTGAACTGATGAAATAAATAAATAAATGAAATAATAAAATGGAATATAAAGACAAAGTAGAAGAATATTATTGAACTTTTCAACAGTAGAAAGAAGTGAAGTATTGCTACATGCTATTATATGTACTAAAGTCTTAGAAATGAAAGCAGAGAAAGGAAAGGAACAAACAAGAGGCGCTTTTTTTTTTTTTGACACTTATATACATTGTTTTTTTCCCATGTAGAAAAATAAAGTTCAAAATTGTATGAAATGAAAGACATCCTTAAAAAATGTTATTTTTTTTGTTTAAAATTTTTTCCAATTTAAATATTTTTATATTTCCAAATCTGCTATTATTAATTTTATAGTAGGTAAAAATCATTTTTATTAAATTTGATATGTAGTCAGAGAGAGCTACATATAGAAACTGAATATAAATGTAAACGAAAGTGATATCTTTGATGAATTTAAAAACTCTATAGTTTGTCTCTAAATCATGTTCATATTTTGATTAATTTTTATTATTTTCTCATGCTCTATATTTAGAGAGTGTGTGGATTATTGGTACCCATGGAAATATTGTGTCAGGAATATATTGTGTAAAAAATGTTATTAAAGACTTCTAAAAACTTACTGGGATTATAGAAAACACATTAAAAAATGTTGTGAACAATGTCAGAATTATAAACTATAAAATTGAATTCAAGGACATTTTTAAATTCATACAATTGCAATCCTTAATAATATTAGGGAGCATACAAGGAAATTAGGCAGTAGTTCAAGTCTCATTTTGTTATAATAACTTAGGAATCAAGCCAGCCCCAAATGGCCTGAGTGACTGCCTTGTGCGCTGTGTTCTGGAAAGGAACTTTCCCTTTGGCACTTGCCTTTTAAAACTCAATCCAATCTCATAAGATATGGCATGTTTGCCATATTCTTCCATAAGAAATATTGTAATGCTTTCTTATGTGAATGCCAAGATCTTGAGAATAGCATGAAGTAATTCTCTGAGTCACCGAATCCTAAAAATACTCATGCTGAGGTCAAGAACATCTAAAGTAAAATAACAATATTAATAGGAGACAGGAAAATGAAGAGTAGTTATTATTATTGAGGAGTTCTAATAGAGTCCAGGGAGTATCTGTGTAAACCTTAAACTGTATGTAAGAATCTGTATATTTTCCTTCCTTTCTGTGTTTTTTCTTTCTTTATATTTCTGAAGCAAGCACTTTCAATACTTTTATCAGATTCCAAAGTGATACATGAGCCAAACGATGTTAATTCACAGCACTGTGGAAAAGAAGTCCATTTGTCTTGTGAACAGGCATGGTTATTAGAACAGGTACATACAATGTGAGTTCCCAGGATGCCACAGTACTTCCTTCTTGGTTCATTGACTCCATGCTAGAGTTTCTTGACATGCATCTTCAGGTGGACTATCTTTTCCTTTCTCCTCATCTAGTGAAATTTAAGTCTAGATGAGCCAGAGGTCCAGATGTTAGCCTTTCCATCAAGTTCAGATTAATCTACCCTTTCTTTACTTATTGATATCCTAGGACCTTTGTACCTATCCTTGTGAATCCAGTCCTCTACATTCAGATAATCAGTTATTTCCAGATAATTTTCCAAATGAGACACCACATAGTTTGTGCCTAAACCTTCATGTCTTTACCAAGTTCTAGGTAAATGTTCCACCTTATATGGTTTATGACTCAATTATTGAAGTATACAAATAGAAGAACTTTTTTTCTTAAGATGGGTCTATGAACCCACAATTAAAGTGCATATAGCCAGGGATCCCTATCTGCTCCTGACTTAAAGAAGAAGCAAAGTGTCTGGCTCCAACCTGCCCCTCCACTGCCCATGTCCCTCTGTGTGCTATAATTCCTGTACTACCTGCTGCAGCTAGCCCTACAGATACTGCTGATGAGATGAGATTTCAGTCAAGGCCTCAGCATGCATCTGGATTCTTGTAGGAGGCATGAAGGAAGTATTATAGGAGTGCATTCCTGCTCCCTGCTCTGGATTTCCTCACCCCTGCTGCTTCTCTCCTGACTTTGTTGTGTTATTGGATCTAGCTGAACAAACCACAAGTGTTGAGTTACACAACCACGGGAACCTCACAGTCAAGACGCAAGACTCTGGGGCTGGGGCTATGGCTCAGCGGTAGAGTGCTCATCTCTCATGGCATGTGTGAAGCCCTGGGTTCAATCCTTAGCACCGCATAAATAAAATAAAGGTATCGTGTCCATCTACAACTAAAAAAATTATAAAGAAAAAAAAAAGATGCAGGAGTCTGCCAGGCAGCACTTCTCAAACTATTAGTGTGCTGTGAATATCCTAAGTATGTTTTTAATAAGCAGATTCTGATTCTGAAATTTGGGGGTGTGCACAAAGCTTTTACATCTATAAAACTTCACAGGCTGATGTTGTTGATGCTGGTCTATGGAGCAGTTTCTAATAACCAAGGAGCTAGAAAACTATTTGAGTTGCAAAGATGTAAGGAGCTGGATGTAGATGTGTGTGGCGGGGGAGAAGGTGTGGATGTTTACTTCGGCACACCCATACAGGCAGCAGTGTGCACTTGGTCAGATTTGGGTTCACTCTGCCCCATACTTTGAATTCCATCTTGAAAACAAGTGATTTTCTGAGTTTTCTACACCACTGAGCCTTTGTTAAATTTGGGTCAAAATGTGGCCTGTGGTTGTGTCCTCAAGATGAGTGGGTCTAACCTAAGCTATTTTTAAAGAAATGGAAATAGAAAACAATAAATAAGAAAATATAAAAGTTAACTGAAAATATAGTTATAAGTATATAAAAAGAGAGAAGAATGGTTGATTGTAATGCTCAATAAGGCATCAGTAGGCTGCAGCAATCGCACCAGAACAGAGAGAAATGATTAAGAGACATTAGAAAATAGATTAATAAGGAAGGAGACTGGGGTTGAAATGAATTTGATGAAATGGAAAGCCATCAATGAAGGAAGTATTTTCAGGTCCAACCCCATGGAAGATGGAGTCATAAGGAATAGGGGCCCTACTCATGAAAATTGATTATTCTGCCAGAGTGAAAATTTTCAAGGAAATACATTAGAAAATTTGAGCAGAATATACTTTCTATGAATAATGCACCATTTTCTACAGTACATCACTGCTTCCTCATCTTCTCACAATCAGGTATTTGACATTAATTACCATAACAGTTCCAAAAGTCACCACGTGAATTTTCTATATGACTCAAATACTAAAGTGTTCAAACAGAAAAGAGTAAAGTGTTAAGTTTCTTTCATCTATGAGGAACTTGACCGGAAAAAGTATGATACATGGATGTTGGTGATATGCATTAGAATGGCGAAAGAAGTAAAATGTCCCTGGAGAGTTTATTTGAAGCTTACACAGAGACCTGAAGTCCTGGGCAGAAGCCATGTGGTCTCTCATTCAGAGAACTAGCTGAGTAAAACTGAATATCCTGAGAGTGCAGAGGGCCAGATTTCACAAACACAAGTACAACAGACACAGGGTTTAATAAGAGAACAAAGAAAAAATGAATCCAAGCTTGATAGAAAGGCTAGCATTGAGGGAGTTATCTATGTCAAGGTTGTGACAAACTTCATGAAAGTAAAGTGGATGGATTTGTAAGTGAAGTGAGCTGCCTATCCTCAGCTTAAGTTGAGTTCCTTAAGATGTTTGGACACCTCTGTCATCTTATTGGGAACAAGCTCATCCCAAGGGTCAGGGTACACACACTTGGCCACATAACACCTCAGGCATTTCAGGCTAGATTCAATAGTGATAATAGCATTGACAGTGGCATTAGGTAGTGGATAGATGTTAGAATTGATTTAACTAATAAGCATACTGTAATGTGAAACAAAGTCTGTTGCATTGTTACCAGTATTAGCTAGGATAGGCTAAACAGAGGTAACCAATCCTGAATGTCTAATGAAGCAGACAATATAGATGTTTATTTCTTGCTTTTGTAACCTCTTCAAGGCAGCTATTCCTGGTTGCTTTATGGCTTTCCTGCATATGACAATTCAGGGGCATAGGATACTTCCACAGCCTTGCTTTGCCTTCCCCTAGGAAAGGAAAAGAGAGTGTGGAGAAGTAACTCCCATTTTTAAAATGTCCTGGTCCAAAAGAGGCAGTTATCTCTTCTGCTATGTTTGCATTGGTGACAGCTGTCACCAATATGTTGTCCCTGGCTGGGTTACTGCTTCCTGGCTACAACTGTATATTGTGGAAGGGGGAAATGTATCTTGGCAGGTAGCCTTTCATCTGTGTTCCATACTCATGTGACAGAAGTTAGCCCCCAAATGGGAGGAGCATCCTCTTCTACACACAGAACTGACTGGCTTCTCTTCAGTGAAGACCTCAGAATAGAATTCCCCATCAGCACCTTGGGGTTGGTGGGTCCTTCATATTAGTGATGGCGTCTGCTTGGGGATGAAGTCTTTGAACAGTGGCAGATGCCCTTGTGGAAACCCATATCAAAGCAACATTTGTCAGCAAGAGAGATGGATGTGGAAGGAAAAAACATGTGCCTGAAGAACACTTGTGCATGGACACATGAGAGAGAGGCTTCAGGGACCAGGAAATGAGAAAGTAATTATTGCCTCACCCCAGGTATTTCCAGAGGAGGGCGCTGGGAAGGAAATGAAGCATGGAAAGAAAGACTTGCAAAGGATGTTTATGGATCATAGGTTTGAAAGCAATTTTAAAACATGAGCATTTAAAGCCTTTTAGAAATAGCAGCCATTCTAGGCTGTATGTGATTCCCTAGGGTTAGGATTAAAAGGTGAAAACATCTTTTACTTAGATAGGCACGCACATAGGTAGATAGATATAATAAATTTGTTTAAAAGATTAGTCACTACAGCATAGTGATCCTTGTAGGTGCTTTTTGAGCATATTGATTTGTTCAAGAACAGAATATAGTTAATTTCTCTCCTTCCTTGTCTGCCAAATAAGTGTGCTGATCATTTTCAAAGGTTGATATACTTCCAGAACCAAGGGCGCAACAGTGACCAGGGTGTTAGGCTGTCTGACATTCTTGACAAGCGGGGTATATCACCTTCTGGTGGGTCAAAGTACTGACCTTCCCCTTGATAGACCTTCTTTTGGCATACTGTATGGGAGTGCTGTGTTTTGAAGTGTAAAGACAGAATGGCATTTGGTAAAAATGAGTGAGGACCAAAACTACTCTGTAAGATTTTCATATATTCTGTTTGTTTTACATTTTCCAGTTGCAAGAATTATGCCAAGCATTTTGTCAGATAATTCAGTCCTTGCCAAAGTTGGTGAATAAATGATTAATTTATCCATTGTATTTATTTATCCAGTGAGGACTCTGGACCTCAGGGAAATTTTGTGTAACTCCTCCAAGATGACACAATAATAATGAAGAAGAGAAAAACATAAAACTTGCATCATTTCGAAAACCCAGCTGCAAATTGAGGTTAACGACATGGGGATCTTACCTAAACTCACGTCCCCATCTTAGTGCATAATGCCTCACACATGAGCAGCACCCTCCATAGCAGATTGCTAACCTTGCGCTATTCAAAAGTAGGAAGGAAACCTATCCATTCATTTTTTTTCATATGCCAGATCCTATTAACCCATGAAGTCCTAAGTTTTTACTTTTGTGAATATTTCAATGACACAGGTGTATTATGATGGGTTGGAAATAATAACCATAATCTGCATCTTGTATGTTTTTTATTATCAGAATAAAAATACAGATTATCCTATAAATAGAGCAGGGGGAGAACATAGTATCCTTTACATATATAAGTCGTCCTATAAGTAGGACATTACCTAATATGTCAAGAAGGGACTTCCTTGACCAATTCAACAATTAGCTTTGATAGAAAAGAACAAAAAACTTCAATCAAAGAGTTGCATTACATTTTAGACAATATTGTGTCAGTTTCCCTCAACAGAGCATGTTTTAACATCACTGTCGTTCTTGCTATTTGAGAATAATATGGTCTCTCATGTAAGATCTGATATCATGTTGGATAGTAGCAAGTCCAGGAGTATTATGTTATCTTGCTTCTGATAGGTCCTCATTGCCTCATTTTAAGTATGCTATGCAGTTGTCTCTTTTGAAACTCAACAAGTTTATAAGATCTTTCTTGTCTTCATTTATAGATTTGTAAATAAACCATGTATTTACAATATCAATTATTTGAGTTAACAAAGGCCAATACCATTTTTTAAAATTTCAAATATAAGTAGAATGTTTGGAAATAAACCACTGAAATCTTTACAGGTATCCCTACCTTTGGTCAAGACACATTAGCTCTACTGTGTTTTTCCCATCTTGGCCAAGGACTACCATATTATAATTTCTTCCAATGATTATGCATTTATTATCTAACTATTTTACAATGAGAATTTCATTATTTGTATTGAATCTGTATTGTACAACCCTCTTGCATGTTTTTTTCATCAGTTTTGTCTGTTCTGGAGGTCATTTGTTTAGTCTATATTCTCCAATGGTGCCTGTAGCTTAGAACCCAGTGTTTTGAAGGTGTACCAACAAGTCATGAGTAGGGAATAGACTGTACAGAAAATAAGAAAGAAACAGGGGGCGGGGGACTGTGGCTGTGGCTCAGCAGTAGCACACTTACCTGGCATGTGTGAAGCACTGGGTTCGATTCTCAGCACCACGTATAAATAAATAAAATAAAGGTCTATCAACAACTAAAAAAAATATTAAAAAAAAGAAATAAATGGTGTTATTGGGGATTCTCTACCACTTCAACCATTTGTAGAATTACCTTACTCCTAGCAAAGAAAAGGGAAATAAATTTTGAGTAGATGACCAGAAATATTCATCTATACATCCATTATACTTACAGTTTATTTTTATTATATCATTAGATATAACACATTGTTTACATTCATATCTGGCTTGCTATGAAACTGTTTCTTAAGGGTAGCACACCAGCCAGGGCATTAGCAGAAAAAGAATCATACAAAAAAGGTATATCAGAAGGAAATGTAAAAAAGGAACTATTTACAAAGGCATAGAGAGGATGGGGAACTAACAAGATGCATCAGAACAGTCAGGGATCACCAACAGAATGTAGTAATTATTACCCACATTTGTCTTTTTTATTCTGAATTTTTATTTAATAAGATTATTATAACTAGCTTTGTAAATTTATTTATTTATCATAATTAGGTATATATGATGTCAGAATGCATTTTGATTAGTTGTACACAAATGTAGCACAACGTTTAATTTCTCTGGTTGTACACAATGTAGCATTGTACCATATGTGCAGTCCTACATGTAACTAGGGTAATGACATCCATCGTATTCTACCTTCTTTCCTGTCCCCATGCCCCCTTCCCTTTCTCCCTCCCCTTTGCTCAATCAAAGTTCCTCCATTCTTCCCATGTCCCACCCCATTATGGATCAGCATTCACTTATCAGAACATTTGGGCTTTGGTTTTTTGGGATTGGCTAACTTCACTTACAAGATATTCTCCAACTCCATCCATTTACCTGCAAATGCCATAATTTTATCCTCTTTTAATATTGAGTAATGTTCCATTGTGTATATATGCCACAATTTCTTTCTCCATTAATGCAAATCAAAACTACTCTGAGATTTCATCTCACAACAGTCAGAATGGCAGTTATCAATAATACAAAAAACATAAGTGTTGTCAAGGATGTAGGGGGTAAAGCACACTCATGCATTGCTGGTGGGACTACAAATTGGTGCAACCAATCTGGAAAGCAATACGAAGATTCCTTAGAAAACTTGAAATGAAACTACCATTTGACCAAGCTATCCCACTCCTTGGTCTATACACAAAGAACTTAAAATCAGCGTACTGTAGTGACATAGCCACATCAATGTTTATAGCAGCTCAATTCACAATAGCTAAACTGTGGAACCAATCTAGATGCCCATCTTCTTCTTTTTTATTAGCTGTTAACAAAACCAGGAAGTGCTGAAGCAATACTATGATGCTGGGTCGGGGTTTAGCCTAAGCCAGTTTGCAGCCTCTGTGGAAGGGTCATGGAGAATATGTGCCCTGGCCTCCTGTTTAGTTTCTGGCATTGCCTTCCATTGGGCAAGTCCAGCTGAAAACCAGAGGGAAAACATAGCCCTGTGGACATGGTCCTTAGAGATAAACATCTTAGAACTCAAGGCAAGTGCCAGAGGGGTGGAGGGGGCAAAGAAAAAATTTGATGTGCAAACAGAGATTAACAAAGGCAGGCGGGTGTTATTTTGGTATCCTAGAATATCCAGGTAGTATGCTGCACATTACTATGCAGTCTGTGTTGTCCCAGTGTCCTATTTATAGGACAGCAATTTTCCACCACTGATAATTTGAAATACCATGCATTCCTCAAAATAAAATGACAACCTAGTTCTAGAAAGTTCTCTCATGAATGTTTCTTTCATTACATATCAGTTATTTATGTAATACTTTGTTCAGTTGAACATATTTGGTGGAAATAAGTTTCATACCTAAATTTATGCCATTTGCACAATGAACTTAAAATTATTTTCAAATATTCTATTCACTAACCTATTTTCTCAAAAGAATAGACTCCTACAAACATAATAATATTTTCAAAGTTACTGTAAGTGGTATATTTGTTGCTCAACTTTTTAAAAGGTGGTCTACATCTGAACTAATCAACAAAATAGGTATATTGTACTCAAACATATTCATTTAATCCTAACATTAAAAAATTCCAAATATTTAGGCAATAACAATGTATATACAGTTGAGTGACAAATTGGAAATACAATGGTTCTTTAATGGAGAGTTGGTTGCTATTAAAAAGTTTGTAACATTTGCATATGTCTCTAAGTACTAAATGTAATTTAAGGATTTACATAACCAAAAATTAAATATCATGTAAAGGCACTTTAAAAAATATTTATTTATGATCTTAGGTTGACAACTTTCTCTCAAAATATATTTGAAATTTGCACTGTTACTCATTTAATATACTAACCCTGTGGGAAGCAGGCATTATCCCATGTAAGTTCATAGAAACTTTTATCACTTTTACTAAAATTAACCTAAAAAGATTGCTAAATCAAACAACTTTCCTAAAAGTGTACTTTTGTACAGCATTAAGTATAGACATGGAAAATAACATTTATTCAAGTGAGAAATAAATGCTGCTGTAAGATATTTCATTTTAATAAAGTCAAAACACAATTTTGATAATAATTTCTGTATTAATTTTGCAGCAAATTACAGTAAGACCACACTATATAGTTTTGCCATTCAGATGACATTTATGAAATGCTCTATTTTAACATGGTGACATATATTACATGCATCTTTTACAATTATAGCTTAAAATCTCAGAGCAAATTAGACTGAAACCAATTCAAGAAAAAAAAAAAAAGAAAGAAAAAGATGATGCAATATAAAATTATACCCCTTTGAGAACTAGAAGAACAATAATTATATTGCTTCCTCTTAAAACCATTCAAGTATGTAAACATTGCTGGGAATAGCAGGATGTGGGGAACCTCTTTATACTCTTTCTGTCTTCAACACTCAAAAGATTTGAGAAAGAAATATATTCTGATCCTGCTATGGCTTTACTTGAGAATGCTTCAGAATTTTACCTTTTTTGCTCACTCCTTAGAGATTATGGTGGGGAAGTTTGGAAAGCAGTTTCTCAGAAATGCTTTCCAGAGGGGGAAGGGAACTATAAAAATATACCAGCCTGACAAATGACAGGCATTGTAGACAGGAAAAGAAAAGGCATCTTGGTTTCACACCAATGTAGGAGCTTTTCTTCTCAAATGAATATTTTCGACAGCTGAGCAAGATGATAAACAACAGTATCACAAAACACTTAAATGGAAACAAGTATTATGATGTACATTATTCACCTGGCATTCTCCAATTCATGACATTTATATGTGGCAGAAACTACTGCAGATTCATTTATTTATTTTTGAAGCAGAATGAGTACGTTAAGAAAGTAGCCTGTTACATTAATGTGCACTTTTCTACTCTAGAGGGACAGAAACTTACAAAAGAACTCATGTGTCTATACTGGAAATACAGGGTAATCTCAGGGTCCATATCTAGGGCTCAGCAAACTCCTATCAGGTAGAAAATACTACATTAAACATATTCAAATACAGATGTATTTTTCTTTATAAGTGTCAACAGTGATGCAAATGATTATAGATGTATCTCACAAATGTGTTGTAGGAAAAAGCATTGCTGAACCCACCCTATTTCTAGAATTTATATCTAATTCTTAGTAGGATAAATACTTTAATATTTGCTTGGTTTAGAAAGGCTTTCTTTCTTTGATACTCTATGGCAGGGCTTCGAATAATTTTATGACTAAGTGATGAAAAAACAGAGTGAGATTATGTACTTAGGAATTCATTGACATAGCCTCATGGTAGAATGAATAGCCAATGCTTAAAGCAGTAGTTCTCAAATGTTAGTGTTCATAAGAATGACCAATAATTTTTTTTTTTTTTGTTAAAAAATGTTCTGTTTAGAGAAAATTTGGTCAATCTAAAAAATCCAAATACCGAATGTTTTCTCTGATATAAGGAGGCTAGTTCACAGTGTTGTTGGATGGGGGTATATAGGAGGATTAAAGGAACACTAGAATGGTCAAAGGGAAGGGAGGGGAAAGGAGGGAGCAAGGGGGAGACAGGGGGGAAAAAGAAAAAAAAGAGAAAAGGTGGTTGAATGAGATGGATATCATTATCCTAAATGCATGATTGAAAACCTGAATGGTATGAATATACTTTGTATACAAACAGTTGTATGTAAAAAGATGCTATATATGTGCACTATGAATTGTAATACATACTACTATTATAAATTTTAAAAAATGTTCTGTTTAGATATAGTTGGCAGTAGAGTATATTTTGATATGTTATACTCACATGGAGTATAACTTAGGCATACCATTCTTGTGATTACACATGATGTGGAGTTACACTTGTCATGTATTCATATGTGATCATAGGAAAGTTATGTCTGATTCATTCTACTGTCTTTTCTAT
Source organism: Tamias sibiricus (assembly GCA_025594165.1). Classification (NCBI taxonomy): domain Eukaryota; kingdom Metazoa; phylum Chordata; class Mammalia; order Rodentia; family Sciuridae; genus Tamias; species Tamias sibiricus. Next base: position 48,530,807 of record CM046669.1, on the reverse strand, counting down.
TTCCATTCCTCCTCCCTTCCCTTCCTTTCCCTTTATCTAATTCAATGAACTTCTATCCTCTTCTCCCTCATTGTATGTTAGCATCCACATACCAGAGAGAATATTTGGCCTGTGGTTTTTTGGGATTGGCTTATTTCACTTAGCATGATAGTCTTCAGTTCCATCCATTTACTTACAAATGCCGTAATTTCATTCTTCTTTATGGCTGAGTAATATTCCATTGTGTATATACACACCACATTTTATTTATCCATTCATCTGTTAAAGGGCACCTAGATTGGTTCCATAGCTTAGCTATTATGAATTGAGCTGCCATAAACATTTATGTGGCTGCATCACTGTAGTATGCTGATTTTAAGTCCTTTGGGTGTATACTGAGAAGTGGAATACCTGAGTCCAATGGTGGTTCTATTCCAAGCTTTCTGAGAAATCTCCATAATGCTTTCCATAATGGTTGCACCAATTTGCAATCCTACCAGCAATGTATGAGTGTACCTTTTACCCCACATCCTCACCAACATTCATCATTACTTGTATTCTTGATAATTGCTATTCTGACTGGAGTGAGATGGAATCTCAGTATAGTATTAATTTGAATTTCTATAATTGCTAGAGATGTTGAACATTTTTTCATATACTTGTTGACTGATCATATTTCTTCTTCTGTGAAGTACATATTCAGTTTCTTTGCTTATTTTTTGATTGGGTTACTTGGGTTTTTTTTTTTTTTTTTGGTGCTAAGTTTTTTGAGTTCTTTGTATATCTTGGAGATTAATGGTCTATTTGAGGTGTAGGTGTCAAAGATTTTCTCCCATTATGTAGGTTCTCTATTCACATTATTTATTGTTTTCTTTGCTATGAAGAAGCTTTTTAGTTTGATGCTGTCCCATTTATTGATTCTTGATTTTACTTGTTGTGCTTTAGGAGTCTTGTTGAGGAACTTGTTTCCTAAGCCAACATGATGGAAAGATGGGCCTACATTTGCCTCTAGTAGGTTCAGGGTCTCTGGTTTAATGCCAAGTCTTTGATCTACTTTGAGTAGATTATTTTTCAGGATGAGAGATAGGGGTTCAATTTCATTCTGCTATATATGATTTCCAGTTTTCCCACCATCATTTGAAGAGGCTATTTTCACTCCAAAATGTGTTTATGCTACCATTGTCTAGTATAAGATAACTATATTTATGTGGGTTTGTCTTTGTATCTTTTATTCTGTTCCATTGGTCTTCGTGTCTGTTTTGGTGCCAACACTATGCTGTTTTGTTACTATAGCTCTGTAGTATAATTTAAGGTCTGGCATTATGATGCTTCTTGCTTTGCTTTTTTTTACCAAGGATTGCTTTGGCTATTCTGGGCCTCTTATTTTTCCAAATGAATTTTATGACTATTTTTTCTATTTTTACTGAAGAACATCATTGGAAGTTTAATAGGAATTGAATTAATCTGTATAGCACTTTTGATACTATGGACATTTGACAATATTAATTCTGCCTATCCAAGTACATGGGAGATCTTTCCATCTTCTAAGGTCTTCTTCATTTTCTTTAGTATTCTGTAGTTTCATTGTAGAGGTCTTTCACCTCTTTTATTAGATTTATTCCTAAGTATTTTATTTTGAGACTATTGTGAATGGGATAGTTTTCTTAATTTCACTTTCAGCTAATTCATCATTGGTGTATAGGAATGCAAATGATTTATGGATGTTAATTTTATGTCCTGCTACTTTGCTGAATTCATTTATGAGTTCCAGAAGTTTTATGGTGGATATTTTTTTTTTTTTTTTTATCTTCTAAATATAGAATAATGTCATTGGCAGATAGGGATAGTTTGAACTCTTCTTTTAGTATTTATATCCTTTTAATTTCTTTCTTTTGTCTTATTTTCCTGGCTACAGTTTCCAGGACTGTGTTGAATAGAAGTGATGAAAGAGGGCATCCCTGTTTGTTCCAGGTTTTGCAGAGAATGCTTTTAGTTTTCCCCCCATTTAGAATAATGTTGGCCTTGGGTTTAAAGTATATAGCTTTTACAATGTTGAGGTAAGTTCCTACTATGCCTAGTTTTTCTAGTGTTTTGAAAATGAATGGATGATGAATTTTGTCAAATGATTTATCTGTATCTATTGAGATAATCATGTGATTCTTTTAAGTCTAATAATGTGATGAATTACATTTATTGATTTCCACTTGTTGAACCAACCTTGCATCCCTGGGATGAATCCCATTTGATCATGGTGCACTATTTTTTTAAATATGTTTTTGTATGTGATTTGCCAGAATTTTAGTAAGAACTTTTGCTTCTATGTTCCCTAGAGATAACTAATTGTGCTTTTTAAAAATGAAAATTCTTGAGCTTGGCATTTTACTTATTTAAATATAGAATGTTTGGTTGTGGACAAAGGACTCAATTTCTGAATACAATAATCAAATGTAGATTTATATGATCTAAATTTCCAGTGTTTAAATATGCTATGCTTTATTGAGACATATATTTTAAAAACTGTGAATGTGCAATAGATTTTCTTTTTTTGCTTCAAGAAGAATTTGGGATAAGTATTCTCTAAAGGATATTCTAGGAGTCATAGTTATCTCCTTACCAAAAGTGATAAGAAACTGGTTTCTGTAACTCCTACAATATTTGACAATGCCTCCTAAACATATTTCAGTGATATAGCAATTACTTTCAAACAAATCATTCAGTCACTTGAGACATATTATGGGGGCTGCTACTGTGTTCCAGACACTTTGATAGTCAATGTGTATATAATAGTGATTAAAAGAAATAATCAGGAACTATTATATTAAATTTTCTCTCTGAAATGTATTGCTTACTATATTTACTTTTAAATTAACTATGTGAGGATTTAAATTATTTTTTCATTGCCAATGGATAATGCATCCTGATTTCTGATTTTCTGTATTCATCTATTCTGCCCATCTCCTCAGTGTGGACCCTTTATATGGAAATGTGCTCTGGCCAGTTGTTTTGAGAGTTCCTGGAGGTCAGACTACTGGGTCTTTTCTGTTCCCATTGCAAAACTCTTGCAATCCCTTGGTATTGAACCAGCAAAACCTACACAGTTTCAGTTGCCCATTCTCAGCCTGGCCCCTTGCACCATGGATTCTCCAGTTTTCAGGGCTTTTAAGTTATGTCCTCTTTTACTTCTGTCTGCTTTCTCCCACATAGTTACTGATACCGTGCTGGTCTTGTGACTCTTGATGGTTTATTCCCACTTGCCTCTCTTTAGAGACAGCTAGTCACCTGGTTTGATTGTAAATATTATTCATGACTTTTTGAGGAGGTGCTTTTTTTTTTTTATGTTGGGATTTAGGGAAACCTAAAAACTCTGGTCAGGTAATCGTTTGCTATGGTTTGGATATGGTTTAAACCTGTCTCCCAAAGTTTCACATGTTGGGAGTGTGGTACCAGTGTGGTGATGTTAAGAGGTAGTGACTGGTAAGACCACCTTTAAGACCTAGTGGGAGGTCATTACTGCCCCTTTACCCAACTTCTTGTTTGGCCATATGATCTCTTCTGCTTCTGCTTGAACTGAACTCCTGCCATTGTGATACCATCTGTCATGAGGTCCTTCCTGTAGACAAACCAAGGCTGTGCCATGAACTTGAACTTCCAGAACTATGTGATAAATACACTTATTTTCCTTATTAAGCACCCAACTTCATGTATTCACATTATACTAACAGACAACAGACCAATTCACCATTGATCTGATTATCCTGGAGCCCCTTTTGACTTCTACTGCCCAAATGAAACTGAACATATGGAATACATGGTGTGTTAGTCATCTTTTTGTCACTGTTACAAAAATACCTGACAAGAAAAAAGTTAGAGGAAGAAGTTTATTTTGGTTCTTGGTTTTAGAAGTATAGTCTACAGTCATCTGACTCCATTGCTCTGGGCTTGAGGTAAGGCAGAACATCATGGTACAGGGCATAGCAGAGGAAAACTGTTCACTTCATGGTAGCTGGGAGGCAGAAAGAGAGAGGGGTGGTGGTGGAAAGGGACTATAGGGAAGAGGAACCCTTCCAGGGCACACTCCCAGTAACCCACCTGCTCTAGCCATGCTCCACCTACCTACAGTTACCACTTAGTTAATGCATTCAAACTAGGATGCATTTATTAGATTGAAGATCTCATTATCTATTTGTTCCATGTCTGAATAGTCCTGCAGTAACACAGGAGCTTTTGGGAGATACCTAATATCCAAATTATAAGATAAAACTACAAGCTCAAGCTCTTTTGTTATTTTCTGCCTATGTTACTACTTCCATTTTATCCTCTTGCTCAACCTATTTCATCAAATACTGTCTACTCTTTTCTCCATTTTCACCTATTTACTGCAACATTCAACACATTAATATAACATTTTCTATGCTCACTCTAGCCTTAGCTCTTTCCTAGGAATTGATCTGGGAGGAGAGAGACTCAAGATAAGTTGGGATGAATAGAAAAATGACTGTGAACAAGCAGCAGCCAGGTATTAGAGAACCTGACTTTTCTGAGCATAAGACTGATTATAGAAAAGAAACAAAAATAAATAAAAGAAAAGAAAAAAACTAACTAAAGGCAAAATAATAAGAAGAAAGGAGATAATTGTTTTTAAAAAAAGAGTGAAAATTAGTCAATTAGAATTTGGACAAACAATAGCAAAAATGGAAAAACTCAATAGTTGATTCTTTGAAAAAGTTGATAAAAATTATCTAACTAATAAAAATGAGAGAAAACACAAATGACCAACATCAGAAATAAAAAAGGATGTCACTATACTTTTAACACACTTCTAAAGGATAAAACAGTATTAACATCTTTGCAAATAAAATTGACACTTTAGCTGACATATTAACACAAAGCACAAAATAAAAATAAAATATTACTATAAACCTAAGAAGAAATAGAGAAACTAAATAGCTCCATATAAAGATGTTAAATTTACAATCATAATTAAAAAAAAAAAAAACTGTCAGCAAGGAAAACTTTAGACCCATATGACTTCACTGATGGATTCTTCAATAACATAAAGTAATAAATCAGGTTGATCTCATATAAAGTCTTACAGCAAACTAAAGAAGAATATACTTATTGAATCATTTTGCAAGGACTCCCGAACTCTAATCCCATAACTTGATAAAGCACTAAGATCCCATAAGAATATTCCATATACATATTTTCTAAATACTTTAATAATACTTAGCAAAATAAATCCTGCAATATATAAAAGGGTAGTACCATCATGACTGATTGGCATTTATCTTACGAATGCAGTTACTTTGCTATTTGAAAATCAGTTGAAGTTGGTTAATGCAATGAGAAGAATTAAGAAGAAATTCCCCATAATCATTTCAATAGATGTGAAAAACTTTTGAAAATATTAAAAATGTTTTCACGGTAAATATTCTGTGCATATTAGATATAGAAGAGAGGTTCTGCAAACTGAAAAGAGGCCTGAAAAGAACCCACAGCTGATATCTTACTTAATAATAAACATTAAATATTTCCCCCTAGGATCAATAATAAAGTAAGGATATTTGTTCTTACAATTTCCATCCAAAATTGTGCCAAAGTTTTAATGTAGAGCATCATGAAAAAATAAAAGGTCATGGATATCAAGAAAGAAGTACAACTATTGATATTTGCAGAGAACAGAATACTGTCTAGACAGTGGAAACTAAGTTGTGTAGTTGTTCCACTCCACCTGCCCCCCACACTTCAGAATGACACACAAGTATCATTGTCAGAATCTGAGTGGATTAAAATGAATCTGCTAACAGTATATTAAATGGATTATGGGAGAGGAGCAGTCTCAGAAATCATTCTATATACAATTGCAGGATAGTGATGGCAGTTCTGAAGGAAGGAGTGGTAGAAATTGGGAGGTATTACTGGGGTAGTATAATCTTAGAACATTCACAGGGTCTGTACTACTTCATTGCATGTAATCAAACATTTGTTGAGTGACAATTCAAATGGATGAGTCCTTCTGGGAAGAATAATAGTCAAAGAATTTTTACAAGAAAAGTCTATGCTTTCTGTGAAAGAAAAGAACATTCTGAGGAATTCACATATTGATTAAACAATTTCATTTTTGGCCTTCATTTGTATTTCTTTCCTGTTCAAACAAAACCCTCCAAATCCAATTTAATTTCCAAGATGGATTTGAGTTTGCTCTTCAAATTCTTCCTTTGTTTGGCAACATCTACATTATATCATTGGATTTTAGCGAGTTCTGTTAGAAGATATAAGCCATAGAACATTAGATTTTCTCTGCCACCAGCCAAATGAGTGCTTAAGAAGATGTATATTTATATTTATTCTGTTATAAAAATCGCTTCAAATTATTTAAAATATAGTGACAGAGAACACAGATAAGTCCTATATTCATTTAGTATTAAAATCCTGCTTCACTTTTTTCTTTAAACAGAAAAGTACTTTTTCTCCCACATACACACAAGAAATTATATGTGGATTATTTGATTCCATGAATTCACCCTGATAGAATTCCATCTGTGAGTGCACAGGATATGTGAGAGGGCTCATGAGGATAATTTGTTGTGCATATCCGTGATTGCTACAAAGCCTGGGACAGCAGACTTTTGTTGGATGGTATGAAGTTGGTAGAGGTCCTGGGTATGATCACAAGACAATAAGTAGCAATCAGTAGCAAACATTGGTGCTAATGTTTAGAGAAATTCAGAATAAATAAACAAACAAACAAAAAAACCAAACACACACAAAAAACTGGACTGCTTGTCTGATTCTTCCACTGTACTTTCTACTCCCAACAACATAGGCCACGACCTTAAAATTCCTTGGGTCCAGCACTTGTCTTGTTGCTGGTTTTGGATTTATAGCTTATTCTAAGCTGAGTAGGTATACTATAGTGGCTATGAGCAAGAATTTGGAAATTGTGCCACGCAATTACCATCTAGCCTTCTAATGTTTGGTTTCTTCTATAAAATGAAGGTTCATGCCTTTTCATAAATGGCAAAGTGACTAAAACTCCTATCATTCTGGAGCCTATGTTATAATGTGGCTTAAAGGGTAGATGGAAAACATAATAGTCAACAAACATAAACATCAATAAATTTAGTTATTAAGTGCTAATGAAAGAATCAGAGAAGGTAAAAATCCTTAGAAGTACTAATTTAAGAAAGGGAATTTTGATTTTAGAGACCTAGTCAGGGCAGATTGGGTTAAAAGGGTGACATGCAAAACCTGAAGGACACAAGGGAGTTAGTCATGTGGAAATCTGGAGGAAGAGACTCAGGCAGAGGGAACAGCCTAGGCAAACACCAAGAAGGTGGGTGCATCCCTGATGTGTTTCAGGAACAGAAACAGGCTGTGTTGCTGGAGTGAAATTAGCAAAAGAGAGAGAAGAGGAGCATCCAAAGTCCTTAGCATCTCGTGCAGGCTGCAAATGATTGGCTTTTCCACTTTGTGAGTGCCTGCCCATCATCCATTCCGTACTTTGGAGAGGTGAAAAAAAGCTGGGTGACCATTCATTTGTTGAGTTTTCCTGGCCAATATTTGTTCTGTATCAGTGTGGGATATCTATATCTAATAGAGTGATAGTTGTCCCTAATTGGTACCAAGAACTTACTGTGATCCAGAGATCATGCTGAGCATTTTTATATTAATCAGCGATATTATGCTCATTTAATAAATCATGACAGGTAAGATTTAAGTTGTTTAGTGTAAAGTGTACATAGTGGCTAGTAATTATGGCACATAATCCATATTTAGAGAAATTCAGAATAAAACAAACAAACAAAAAACCCAAACACACACAAAAAATCTGGATTGCTTGTTTGATTCTTCCACTGTGCTTTCTACTCCCAACATGTTAAGGCCAAGACCTTAAACTTCCACTGTTTGGTAGGGGAGATTCAGGATAGCTGTTATTAAATTCTAAGACACGATGACTTAGGCACTGGACTTCTAGAGCTGCAGTCCTCCTACAGCAGGACTGGAGTCCTAGAGCTTTGTTTCCATTTCAGGCCGGCCACTTATTTCCCTTTGATCTTGGAAGAGTCCATTCATTTTTCTATTGAACATATGATGTTTAATAGGTGTATTTTTCTTAAATAGGAAAGTACACATAAAACATCTTAACACTAGGACAGAAATATTGAAAGTGTTCAAAATGGTTATCGATAAGTAAAGTGTGTTAGAAAAAATGAAAAGATTCATTTACTAAAAATATTTTTTAAAAAATTCACTGGGCATTCGTTACATGTAAAATGCCTTATTGGGCCAGATGCTGCAGGTTATGGACATAGGCAGCTTATGGTATATGAGAGAGAGGTATTCTCAGACAATGCAGAAAAATAATAATGCCAGTTATGTGTTGGATGCAGTGATCCAATGCTGCAAAATAGCAGAAGAGGGACAACTCCTTTAACCTGAGAGATGCTTAGTATTGAAAAAGGCCAGAAATGGGTAGAGATCACACGTTTTGAAGGGAGGCAGCAGTGCCTGATGAGGCAGGTCACAGATTTGAGAGGTCCTTCCCTTGAATCCCCAGGAATCTTTTTGCTCCAGTGTTCCTCACAGCCCACGAATATGCTGCTGTTTCTTCCACTGATAAACTTTCTCCATCACATCTTCTTCTCTAGCTGTCTTCTCATTTCCTTGCTTCCTTTTTCAGAAAACTCCTAGAAAGACTTGTCTATTCCCACATCTCCAAGGCCTGTTCTATTACCTCCTCAGGCTACTTCAATCGGGCCTTCATTGTCTTCACTGCACTGCAGCTTCTCCGGGGAAGGTCTCTAAGGACCTCTGTCTATTTACACCCAAGGGGAATCCATGGTCTTCATTTTACCTGATATGTAAGAAGCACTGGAAACAGTCAACATTTTCTTTTTCACTTGGATTCCACCAATGTATTTTCTTCTAATTTCCTCTTAAATCTCTGGCAAAATCTCCTAAATCCCAGGCTATTCCCTTCATCTCCTTTGATACTTCATCCTCTTTCCCCGAAACTTACTTTTGGAGTACTCCAGAGCCCCATTTATAGAATTTGCTCTCTCCACACTTGTTCCTTTGGTGATTTTACTTCAAATACCGGCTTTAAGGGGACCCTGTGCAAATGAATTACAGTAATATTTCCAGTTAAGTATTTGACATTTAGCAGAAATCTTAAATTTAATGTATCCCAAAATGATCTAATATCTCCTCTAAATCTGCTCCTCCCCAAATCTTCCACATCTTAATGGCAACTCTGTCCTTCCATTTGCTCAGGCCCAAAGCTATAGTATCATCTTTGAGTTTTCTCTCTTTTATCATCTATATATAATTAATCAGCAAATCATGCTAATTCTATGTTTGAAAATATTGGTATTCTCAGATCCTTTGGCATTTAATAATTTTTTTTTTTTTAGTTTTCTACATATTTATCTAAAGACTCCCTCCAAACGCTGACATCTTTGCCACATGCATATCTATCAGTCATGTGTGTGTGTGTATGTGTGTGTGTGTGTGTGACATGCCCAAGTGCAGCTAGACCATCTACACAGCTCTATTAGCTTGAAATGTTCCATCTTTCAATCTAGCATAGAACACTGGTTCTCTGGTTACCCTGCCTGGCTATCAGCCTGGGATTTTCCCTGTACCTATGAATCCTTCTCTTTTGGATCCCGTGTCTTCCGTCCTTGTCACTCTTCTTTCATTCTTCATCCTGTGGCCATATTACTCAGTAGCTACCCGAGACAGGAAATAAAATCTTTTGAATCCTTTCAAATCTTCAAAGTGTCTTTATTTTTTTTTTACCCAAAACTGACAGACTGACTTAACTTAGGATATTAATTTGAAAACAATTTCACTCACAATTTGGAAAGCATTCCTCTTGGTTTACTAGTTTACGATGTTGCAGAACACCTCAGTAATAGTCTGTGCTGCTTTTACTTGTGATTTATTTTTTGGTCACTGGAAATTTGTGTCTTCTCTTTACTTTTAAAATTTGAATGTTTCATGAGGTTGAACCTTAATGTAGGTCTTTTTCTCTGTTAATTTTGCTAGTACCTGATGAGCCTTTTAAAACTGTGGTTTGATGTCTGAAAAACAAATACTTATTTCATATTCTGTGTGTGTGTGTGTGTGTGTGTGTGTGTGTGTGTGTGTGTGTGTGTGGTACTAGTGATTGGATATAGGACCTCATACATGAAAGTGCTCTACCACTGAACCACATTCCCAGACCTTTAATTTGAGACAGGTTCTCACTAAGTTGCTGAAGCTAGCTTCAAACTTAGAATCCTCCTGTGCCAGCCTCACAAATAGCTGGGGTTCCAAGTGTGCAACAATGTACCCAGCTATTTTGAACTGATTTAAAAATAATTTCCTCCTTTAATATTTTTCCTATTCCTTTGGAACTCTTATTTTTTGGTGGGTACCAGGGATTGAACTCAGGGGCACTCAACCTCTGAGCCACATCTCCAGTCCTATATTTTTGTATTTTATTTAGAGACAGGGTATCAATTATTGCTTATCACCTTGCTTTGACTGAGGCTGACTTTGAAGTTGTGATTCTCCTGCCTCAGCCTCCAAAGCTGCTGGTATTACAGGTGTGCACCACTGCACCTGGCTGGAAATCCTATTTTCTTTTTAACCTCTTGATTAATATTATTATTTCTGAAAATTTTCTCAGCTTCCTCTTCTAATCCTTCCAAATTTTAATATTGCCTGTAGTGCTTTTACTATTTAAGAGTTAATAATATTTTCTTCTTCTATTGCCTGCATTATTTTGTTCCTACTCTGGGATAGTATTTCTCCATTGTCTCCTTCTCCATTGTTTTTGTAACTGCCTTTCATATCAGAAATTTTGCATGAATATCTAATGAATCTTTGCTGTCTGTTCTGTTCTGTAGTGAAATGACAATATATTTCCAAGCATCAAGAGAGATTTTCTTTGCAGAGGGTCAGAGGCTCAGATATTAATTTTGGAGTTCATATCCTTCCAGCTTTTCTCTGCCATGTGCCTGCTTCTGACCCTCTAGAGGCAGTGCAGAAGAGGAATGGTGGGGGTGGGGGAGGCAGTACATATTGACTTTCATTTTATCCTTCCATTTCTATCCCATAGCTTTCCAACTCCCAAGCTGTTGATGAGATAATATAATGGAGCTGGTTAATTTCATGTTTTCTTGACAATAAGCATGTTGTCACCATAAGGTAGGAGTAGTTAAACTGGCTGTGTGGAGTTAAGAAGGGGACCTGAAAATCTAAATATTTTCTAAGTTGAATCCTTCTAACTCATGATTCCCACCCTTGGCACTGTGAATATTTTGAGCTGGATAATCTATTTCAGGTAGCTGCTGTGTACATTATAGGATGTTTAGCAACATCCCTGGCCTTCCCCCATTAAATGCCAGTAGAACTCCTCTCCCATTTGGGACAATCAAAAATGTCTCCAGGCATGGACCAGTTGTCCTCTGGAAGATAATTATAACCAGTTGAGAAACAATATTCTAACTTCAAGTCTTTATCCTCTTCTTTCTTTTAGTATTCTAGTCTTAAGGCACTCAAGGTTTCTGTGAAAAAAACCTCAGTTTTTTCATTTTAAGTATCTAAATCAGTTGGTTCCTGTATTGTAGCTTTTCTGATTAGATGAAGAATGTTGTCAATATTTATTTCTCTATTCCATTTTCTGCCTTCAGAATTTTTGCTGAAATTTAATTCTCTACACTTTTCTTCATTGGTTCCACTAAATTTATAGATTCTGCTATTTAAAAAAATTTTAATAGTTTAGAGAAGTTTGGGGGAAAAAGGAGGAGTAGACACATGTTTAATCTGAGTTTTACCAAAATCATATCACTATTGACACATATTTAAGCAAATATTGTTATGTGTTAGGGTTGTAACTCAGTGGTTCCCTGGAATGAATGTGTGAGGTCGTGGGTTTGATTCCCTGCACTACAAACAAATAAATAGAACAAAACCTAAGTGTGTATTTTTTTTTTTAAATGATGGCTAAGCTTAGTCAACACCAACATTCTTTTCCTTTAGGAAAAAAATGACTTTATTGTGATTTTTATTCCTCTGTCCTACTATTCCTAATGGATAAATTTTGTCTCAATTTTATTAATCTCTGAATGAACCCATATTTAGCAAGGACAATTCTTTGTTAGAAAGCATAATGTGTATAGTATATTTATTCCTATTTCTTTATTCCTGGATAGTGACTATCACAATCAGTCTATACCTAAGGATCAATTTGATTACAGCTGAATTTACTATATTTGTCTATTACTTCTTAGAGTGTATCCTGACTGGGGGAGAATTTTTAATTGGTGGTTCTTGATGAGGAAAGAGTATAAATTGAAATCTTATTTAAGTAGTTACTAAATGAAAACTAATCTTTCTCTTTGTTTCTGTTCTTCTAGACCACATGGCAGCAACTAGCATGTTTCTGAATTTTATTTATGATGCTGCTTCTTAGGCTTCTAAATATCTCAGGGTGCCTTGTGCTAATCTCTCTCCCAGTTCCAATATGTTTCAGTGTTTACCTTTAAGAAAGTGTTGTGCTGATGGGGAGATTGAAGTTTCAGGACTCCGATGTTGGCTACCTAAAAAGATAATTCTTGAACAGTTTATGGATGGCATTAGGTTTCCATGAATGCAGTTCCTTTTTACTGTATAATAAGAATAAGTAAAGGTATAATAAGCAGAGGTATCCCTGCCAAAATTCTTTGGAGCACTATCTTATTTGGGTTCAGAACTTGGCTCTTATGTTAAGCAGTTGAATAAATGTTTCCCAGTGAAACTCCAATCTATGATAAAACTGATGAATTCTCTCTGGATTTTGTCATCTGTTTTTCTCTTAGTTTCAGTTTACAGAGTTTTTCCCCCCTCATGTTAAAAAAATCGTTTTGAGACTTCTACTTGCTTCCAAACAGAATAATAGAAACTGGATTTATCCTCCCATCAGAAACAACGAAAATATGTGCAAAATATATTAAACCATTGTTTGCAAGAACTTGAACATCAAGCAATGAGGAAAGTGTCCCCTGAGAGGTAGAAAATAAATGATATGAGTCCTATAACTTCCCAAGATTACTGTCTTGAAAGAATCTTCAGACTATACCACAGAGAGGTAGAAGCCAGATGGAGCCAGGAGTGTTCTCTAAGCTGAAGAGACAGAAGCAAGAGTTTCAAGAGTCCAAAGTTAGAGTTTTTGGAGAAAAGGGAACACAGAAAAATAACTTCAGAGACCTGCAGAGTATATTTAAGTATTCACCTGCATAGCAATCATGGCATATGTACAAGGCTGGAGAAAACATAACTTAAAAGGACTAAAGATAATGGTACTTAACACTCAGGAAAAGCTGGGAATATTGCCTGTTTCCACTAGCCAAACTGGGGGACATTATGGTTCACAGGGCATTGGACAGAGTACACAAAAGGCTTTTGATTCAATAATGAGAATAGTCCTAAACTGACAACTGCCCCAGTATCACTTAATATATCTTAAGAACAAGATCCTAGTCACTATTTTCAAATAACTGCACTTCAGAACAAAACTCAGGAATATTTATAAGAATATTAGGACCAGAGCAAGAGGTAGACTCCCGCCCGCTGGAAGGAGAGACCCAGCCACCAGTTTGCCTGGCAGCCTGGGCCCAGAGTAGCAGCTCCCGGCTGCTGCACGCAGGGCCAGACCTGGGGAAGGGCTTCCTCCATTATCGGGAAGAGTGTGACCTGCCCATTTGCGACCAGAGCAAGAGGTAGACTCCCGCCCGCTGGAAGGAGAGACCCAGCCACCAGTTTGCCTGGCCGCCTGGGCCCAGAGTAGCAGCTCCCGGCTGCTGCACGCAGGGCCAGACCTGGGGAAGGGCTTCCTCCATTATCGGGAAGAGTGCGACCTGCCCATTTGCGACCAGAGCAAGAGGTAGACTCCCGCCCGCTGGAAGGAGAGACCCAGCCACCAGTTTGCCTGGCAGCCTGGGCCCAGAGTAGCAGCTCCCGGCTGCTGCACGCAGGGCCAGACCTGGGGAAGGGCTTCCTCCATTATCGGGAAGAGTGCGACCTGCCCATTTGCGACCAGAGCAAGAGGTAGACTCCCGCCCGCTGGAAGGAGAGACCCAGCCACCAGTTTGCCTGGTCTTCGGGGCCCAGAGTAGCATCTCCCGGCTGCTGCACGCAGGGCCAGACCTGGTGAAGTGCTTCCTCCACTCCCTGGGGGAGTGCGACCTGCCCAGCTGCAACCAGAGCAAGAGGTAGGCACCTGCCCGCTGGAAGGAGAGAACCCTCCGCCAGTTTGCCTGGCCTCCAAGGCCCATAGTAGCATCTCCCTACTGCTGTAAGCAGGGCCCAGCCTGAGGATAAGTCCCTTCCACTATTCCACTGTGCCACTCTGCAACGGACCAAAGGTGCAGCCTTGACTCCACTAACAGGGTTGCTGACTGTACACGATCTGGGTCAGGTGGCTTAAACTGGAAGGGAAAAAAGAAGGGCTTCCAAGGGTCCACTTTGTTTGAGACTTGTTCTTGGGTTCAACGTTTTTGTTTTTTATTTGCTTGTTTGTTTGTTTTGTTGTTTCTTGGGAGTTTTTTTTGTTTGTTTTTGTTTTGATTGACAGTGTATTTGTGTGCTTCTGCTCCTCTTTTCTTTCTTTTCTTCCTTCTCACTTTTATATTTTTTCTTCTTCCTTCATCTTCCCTATTTACACCCTGCCATTGCATTCTCAACAGAGGCAAAAACAAGTTATACGCACAAATTGAGATTTCTAGAACGTGTACAATTGAAATATATAGCAAAGTGGTGTTATATATGGTTTATTCTCTATTTTCTAGACTTATTCTCTCTCTCTCCTCTCTCTTACACTAATTACTACTCCTTGGTTATTATTTTTTTCTCTTCTTTTTTTTTTTTCTTTTCCATCTTTCTTTATTTCTCCTCTCAACCGCAGCATAAGTTAGGTTTATATGTAAATCGGTCTTTCCATCTATTCATTCACTCCATTCTCTTTCCTCTCTCGTCGGCTGATACTAAACCACTTCCATAGAACTCTCTTTTCATACTTTCTAAGAAAGAACAAATCAATACACTCACTTCCTTCTTCCTAAACATATTACCTCTCTGTCCATTACTTGAAACTTTAAAACCCCATCAGAAGCATACAGAGTAAATTGGAAACAACATCTGGGTTAACTAAATCTGTACATTGTGATCAAACTGGGATTCTCTGAATAGAAAGTGTTTGATTTTAAAGTGTAAAGGAAATATAAGGGGATCTGATAGCATTGTACTACAGGAGCAACATAAGGTTTTAAGGTAAAATCAAAGTAGACAAGGTCCCACAGTGCAGGTAGAATAGACGCACAAGCAATATGAAGAAACAAGGGAAGAAAGTGACACAAACAAATCAATATACCTCCTCAGCAGATTCCATACCATGCACAGTTGGTGCAATGCCAGAGATGGAATTCAGAAATTACATATTCCAAATGTTAGCGGAACTTAAAAATGAACTCAAAAATGAGATGAGGGAGCAAATACAGGAGGTGAAAGATCATTTTGACAAAGAACTCCATAAACAAATACAGGAAGTAAAAGATTACTTCAATAGGGAGATAGAAGCTCTAAAGAGAAACCAAACAGAAATTCCAGAAATGAAAGAAGCAATAAATCAAAATAAAAGCTCAATCGAAAGTATCAAGAACAGAGTAGATCACTTGGAAGAAAGAACCTCAGACAATGAAGACAAAATATATATCCTAGAGAAAAAATCTAGATTACACAGCAAAAATGGTAATAAACCAAGAACAGAACATTCAAGAATTATGGGACAACATAAAAAGACCAAACATAAGAGTGATTGGGGTAGAGGAGGGGGCAGAGTTTCAAGCCAAAGGAATGAGTAATTTATTTAATGAAATAATTACAGAAAATTTTCCAAACTTGAGGAATGAAGGGGAAAACCAAGTTCAAGAGGCCTACCGAACACCAAACATACAAAATCACAACAGATCCACACCAAGACACATTATAATGAAAATGCCTAATATACTGAGCAAGGAGAGAATATTAAAAGCCACAAGAGAAAGGAAGCAGATTACATATAGGGGGAAACCAATCAGACTTTGTTCAGATTTTTCTACCCAGCAAGAAGATCCTGGAATAGCAATTTCAAGCTCTGAAGGAAAAGGGATGTCAACCAAGAATCTTATATCCAGCAAAATTGAGCTTTAGATTTGAAGATGAAATAAAAACCTTCCACGACAAGCAAAAGTTAAAAGATTTCACATCTCGAAAGCCAGCACTTCTGAACATCCTGGGCAAAAATTTTCCATGAAGAAGAAGAGAAAAATAACAATGAAAATCAACAAAGGGAGATATTAAACTAAGGGAAATACAACCAGAATCAAGCTAAAGATCATATACAAATAAAAATGGATGGGAATAAAAATCACATCTCAATAATAACCCTGAATGTTAACGGCCTAAACTTGCCATTCAAAAGACACAGATTATCTGAATGGATTAAAAGAAATGACCCAACAATCTGCTGTCTCCAAGAAACACACCTCATAGAAAAAGACATCAATAGACTGAAGGTAAAAGGCTGGGAAAAGTCTTATCACTCACATGGCCTGCGGAAGCAAGCAGGGGTTTCCATTCTCATTTCAAATAAGTAGACTTCAAGCCAAAGTTAATCAAAAGGGACAAAGATGGATATTTCTTACTATTAAGGGAACCATTCATCAAGAGGATATAACAATTATAAATCTATATGCCCCAAATAATGGAGCACCTACATTCATCAAACAAATGCTTCTCAAGTTCAAGAGTAAAATTGACCACAACACAGTTATTCTAGGGATTTCAACACACCTCTCTCACCAATGGATAGATCATCCAAACAAAAACTAAACAAAGAAACCTTAGGCCTCCTTAAAACAATTAATAACTTAGATCTAACGACATATATAGAATATTTCATCCCTCAGAAATGAATACACTTTTTTCTCAGCAGCACATGGCTCCTTCTCCAAAATAGATCATATATTATGTCACAAGGCAAATCTCAGCAAATATAAAAAAATAGAAATACTACCCTGCATGCTATCAGACCATAAAGGGATGAAATTGGAAATCAATGACAAAACAAGGGAAAAAAACTACTCCAACAACTGGAAGCTAAGCAACATGCTACTGAATGAACAAGGGGTTGAAAAGACATCAAATTAAAAATTACATTCAAGCTAACAGATACATCATATAGAAATCTCTGGGACACTATGAAGGCATAATAAGAGGAAAATTCATTGCAAGTTCATTCTTTAAAAGGAAGAAAAACCAACAAATAAACGACTTAACATCACACCTCCAAGCACTAGAAAAAGAAGAACAGATCAACACCAAGAGCAGCAGAAGACAGGAAATAATTAAAATCAGAGCAGAAATTAATGAAATTGAGACTAAGGAAACAATTCAAAGAATTGACAAAACTAAAAGTTGGTTCTTTGAAAAAATAAACAAAATTGACAGACCCTTAGCAATGCTAACGAAAAGAAGAAGAGAAAAAACTCAAATCACTAACATTTTGTGATGAAAAAGGGAATATCACAACAAACACCTCGGATATACAGAAGATAATTAGAAATTACTTTGAAAACTTGTACTCTAATAAAACAGAAAATGCTGAATGCATTGACAGATTTCTAGAGTCATATGATTTGCCTAAACTGGATCTGGAGGCTATACACAATTTAAACAGATCGATTACAAGCAAAGAAATAGAAGATGTCATCAAAAAGCTACCAACAAGGAAAAGTCCAGGACCTGATGGGTTTACAGCAGAGTTCTACAAGACTTTCAAAGAAGAACTAATACCAATGCTCTTCAAACTATTTCAAGAAATAGAAAAAGAGGGAGCTCTTCCAGACTCTTTTTATGAGGCCAATATTACATTAATTCCAAAAGCCAGGCAAAGACACATCCAAAAAAGAAAACTTTAGGCCATATCCTTAATGAACATAGATGCAAAAATCCTCAACAAAATTCTGGCAAATCGGATACAAAAACATATCAAAAAGATAGTGCACCATGACCAAGTGGGGTTTATTCCAGGATGCAAGGCTGGTTCAACATTCGGAAATCAATAAACATAATACATCACATCAATAGACTTAAAGATAAAAATCATATGATTATCTCAATAGATGCAGAAAAAGCATTTGACAAAATACAGCACCCCTTTATGTTCAAAACACTGGAAAAACTAGGAATATCAGGGACATATAGCTCAACATTATAAAAGCTATTTATGCAAGGCCCAGAGCTAACATTATCTTAAATGGAGAAAAATTGAAAGCATTTCCCTCTAAAAAAAACTGGAACAAGAGTACATATTGACAAAATAACAGCCCCCTCTCACCACTGCTATTTAAACATAGTACTGGAAGAAACTCTGGCAAGAGCAATTAGACAGACGAAAGAAATTAAAGGGATCCAGATAGGAAAAGAAGAGCTCAAATTAGCACTAATTTGCTGATGACATGATAATCTACCTAGAAGACCCAAAAAACTCTACCAGAAAACTTTTACAACTAGTAAATGAATTTGGCAAAGTAGCAGGATACAAAATCAATACCCATAAGTCAAAGGCATTTTTGTACATCAGTGACAAAGCCTCTGAAAGGAAATGATGAAAACTACGCCATTTACAATAGCACCAAAAAAAAATAAAATACCTGGGAATCAACTTAACGAAAGAGGTGAAAGAGCTCTATAAGGAAAATTATAGAACACTAAAGAAAGAAATCATAGAAGAAACTCAGAAGATGGAAAGACCTACCTTGCTCTTGGATAGGTAGAATCAATATTGTCAAAATGTCCATACTACCAAAAACATTATACAGATTTAATGCAATTCCAATCAAAATCCCAATGTCATTCTTCAAAGAAATAGAAAAAGCAGTCATGAAATTCATCTGGAGAAATAAGAGACCCAGAATAGCCAAAGCAATCCTGAGCAAGAAAAGTGAAGCAGGTGGCATCACCATACCGACTTTAAATTATACTATAGAGCAATAGTAACAAAAACAGCATGGTATTGGCACCAAAACAGACTGGTGGACCAATGGTACAGAATTGAGGACACAGAGACTAATACATATAATTTCAGCTATCTTATATTAGACAAAGGTGCCAAAAATGTACAGTGGAGAAAGGATAGCCTCTTCAACAAATGGTGCTGGGAAAACTGGAAATCCATATGCAACAAAATGAAATTAAACCCTTGTCTCTCACCATGCACAAAATTCAATTCAAAGTGGATCAAGGACCTAGGAATTAGACCAGAGACAATACGCCTAATAGAAGAAAAAGTAAGCTCCAATTTCCAACATGTCGGATTAGGCCCCAAGTTCCTTAATAAGAATCCTGTAGCACAAGAACTATTACCAAGAATTAATGAATGGGATAGATTTAAACTGAAAAGCTTCTTCTCAGCAAAAGAAACAATCAGTGAGGTGAATAGAGAGCCAACTAATTGGGAACAAATATTTAATACATGCACATCAGATAGAGCACTAATTTCTAGAATGTATATAGAACTAAAAAACTTAACACCAAAAAAGCAAATAACCCAATCAATAAATGGGCTAAGGAATTGAAAAGACACTTCTCAGAAGAAGATACACGATTAATCAACAAATACATGAAAAAATGCTCAACATCACTGGCAATTAGAGAAATGCAAATCAAAACTACTCTAAGATTTCATTTCACTCCAGTCAGAATGGCAGCTATCAAGAACACAAACAACAATAAATGTTGGAGAGGATGTGGGGAAAAAGGCACACTCATACATTGCTGGTGGGACTGCAAAAATGGTGCAACCGCTATGGAAAGCAGTATGGAGATTTCTTGGGAAAATGGGAATGGAACCACCCTATGACCCAGCCATCCCACTCCTGGGTCTATTCCCAAAAGACTTAAAAACAGCATATTACAGTGACACAGCCACTTCAATGTTTTATAGCAGCACAATTCACAATAGCTAGGTTAAGTCAATCTCAAAAATCCAAGTACCGATTTTCTGGCAGGCTCACAGAGTTGTTGGAAGGGGGTACATAGGATCAGAACACTAGAATGGTCAACGGAAAGGGAGGGGAGGGAGGGAGTAAGGGGGGGGTTTGGAAAAAAATTGGTGGTTGAACCAGGCATTGCCTAAATGAAGTAGGAAAATGGTACAACCTATGTAATAAGTGTAAAAATCAATAATAAAAAAAAAAAAAAAAAAAGGTAATCAGAAAAAAAAAAAGAATGCTACAAAACTGATCAGATGTTGCATAATTGTTGTGCCAGAACTGCTACAAAACTGATCAGATGTTATGTTGTACCCCAGCATAATGCCAATTAAAACTCCAAGCCACATCACACTTGAGTCAAGAAAAAGCCTTTATTAAGCTGATTAGTGGCCACCATCCTCACACATCACACAGTGTGACAAGATGGCACACCTGCAGTGATTTTCAAGAGTTTATAAAGAGAAAAATCACAGAGGGCGGAATATTCAATTGCAGGGTTTCAGCCAATGCAAGCAAGCCATGGTACGGAAGCTGAATCTAGCCAGTTAGCAAGACAAAGCAATGGGTACAATAATATTTCCCACGGGACTTTCCAGGTTGATATAGCAATGATCAAGTAGAAGGGAATGGGGTCAAGATGACCCTAGTTGAGTACATGTTAGAGAATGGTTACTAACATCTAGACAATCAATCTCTGACAAGGTATGTTGCCCAGGAAAAATGGAAACCAAAGAGAACAATTTTGCATTGTATAGGAATTGCTATTTTTATGCTGTCAAGTGTATGATGATAGGTAACGATTAATGGGTACAGAGGCAGGACTTTCCATGTTCTATTATTTCTGAGAAACAGAACTATTTCTTGGAACTTCTCAGATGGCTGCTGAAAAACAAGATGGAGTCCCCTTAGTTCTCTTATCACATAATGATCATGCAGGTATATTACAACAGATATTATAATTAAATAAAGTAGATTACCCATTGGTGAAAACATTAGTGATCTTGAAGTCATAGCAATAGAACCTGTCCACCATGAAATATAGAAATAAAAGAAAAAGTTTGAAAAACGAAAACAGTTTAGGTGAGCTGTGGGACCACTTCAAAAGACTTGATAAATGTATGATTAGAGTCTCTAAAGGAGAGGAGGATGGTGTGGCAACAGAAAAAAAGATCCAAAGAAATAATGGCTGGAAACTTTTAGGAATTTTATAGGAAAACCAGAAAGCTACAAACTGAAGAATCTAAAAAAAAAAAAAAAAAAAAAAATCCATGAAAATATAATGTGAAGAATATTATAAATAGGCACATTAAAATTAAATTGCTCAAAACTAAGGATCATTTTATCTTCAGTGATAGAGACAAAATATTAAAGTGGGCAGAGGAAGAGAACACATTACATACAGAGGAAAATCATAAGGATGATAACAGATTTCTTGTCAGAAATCACGCAAGCAAGAAAATAACTAGTGAAAATAGCTTTCTTAAATGAAGGTAAATATTTTTTACAATACATAAACTGAAAGAGTTTATCCAAGCAGATCTGTACTGAAAGGACTGTATTGTTTTAAATCCTTCAACAAAAAGTAAAATAATATCAGAGAGAAATATATCACTACACAAAGAAATAAGGTGCTCTGAAAATGGTAATTGGTAAATATAAATATTTTTCTGATCATTTAATATTCTTTAAAAAATGGTTGACAATTTAAACAAAAATTACACCATAGTAAAATGTAGGACACTGATGATCCAATAGTTAAAGGGACTAAAAGGAAGTATAATATTGGGAGGTTTTTTTCCTGTATCTTTTATTAGTGTATTTTAATTGTGCATAATGGATTCAGTTACGTATTCTCATATGCACACAATGGAATTTGGCCAATATCTTTACCCAGTATTCCCCCTTCCCTCCCCTCCATTGTTCCCGTACTCTCCTGACTCCCTTCGATTTTCATGAGATCCCACCACCTTTCTTTTCCTTTTACCTCTTTCATTTCCACATATTAGAGAAAATATATGACTCTTGACATTCTAAGTGTGGCTTATTTCACTTAATATGTTATTTTCAAGTCCCATCCACTGTCCTAAAAATGACATAATTTCATTCTTCTTTATGGATGAATAAACTCCATTGTGTATTTATACCACATTTTCTTTATCCACTCATCCATTGATGGATGCTGGTTGGTGTCCATAGTTTGGCTGGTTCTGTAGTTTGACTATTATAAAAGGGGCTGCTGTAAATATAGGTGTGCATGTATCATTAATGCAAAAAACCTTGATTCTTTAGGATAAAGACTGAGACATGGTATATCTATCTAGGTCATGTGTTAGTTCCATTCTTTGTCTTTTGAGTAACATTCATACTGATTTCCATAGTGGTTGTACTAATTACAGTCCCACCAAAAGTGTAAAAGTGTTTCTTTTTTCCCACATCCTGTTCAGTATTTATTATTGTTTGTATTCTTGATGACCGCCATTCTAACTGGACTTGTTTTGGTTTGCATTTCCCTAATTGAGAACTATGTTGAACATTTTTTTCATATATTTGATGACCATTTGTGTTGCTTCTTTTAAGAAACATTTGTTTAGTTCTTTTGCCCATTTGCAAATAAGGTTCTTAAACAGCATGTGATGTAGTTTATCCCTTAAAGGTAGACTGTTATAAATGTGTAAACAAAATCAGTAAAATAATAATAAAGAATTATACCTATTAAGTCAACAGGAAGTTAATGTGGAATAATACAAGAAATAGATAATACAAAAACGGGTGAAAAGAAAAAAGACAGAAAACCCAAACAGATGAGAAAAATAGAAACTAGAAATGTAATAAAATTAAACCAAACAATATCCATAATCATGTTATGTATTCTAAAAAATCAAAAGTCAAAGATTAAAAGTTTATATTAAAATGCCAAAACCTTATGATTGACTATGTACTGTATTCAGGAAATACATTTCAAATATTATACACAATAAGTTAAAAGTAAAGGATGGACCCAGCTGTCCCATTCCTTGGTTTATACTCAAAGGACTTAAAATCAGCATACTATAGTGATACAGCCATATCAATGTTTATAGCAGCTCAATTCACAATAGCTAGACTATGAAAGCAACCTAGGTGTCCCTCAATAGATGAATGGATAAAGAAAATGTGGTTTATATACTCAATGGAATATTACTTAGCTTTAAAGAAGGGTGAAATTATGGCATTTGCCAGTAAATGGATGGATTTGGAGAATATCATGCTAAGCGAAATAAGCCAATACCACAAAACCAAAGGCCATATGTTTTATCTAATATGTGGATGTTAATTCACAATAAGGTGGGGGCACTAGGGAAAAATAGTGTTAGGTTAGGTAGAGCAAATTGAAGAGAGAGGTAGGAGGGAATATGGGGATGGGAAAGATAGTGGAATAAAATAGACATTATTACTATATGTATACATGTGGCTACATGACCAATATGATTCTGCAACATGTACACTTAGGAAAGGAGAAATAATATCCCATCTATGTATGATATAGCACAGTGCATAAAGCATTCTACTGTCATGCATAACTAATTAAACAAATAAAAAGATTTTTTAAAAAGTAAAGGATGGAAAAAGATACAATGCAAACATGAATCATAGGAAAGCTTGAGTGATTTTGTATCAACATTAGAAACATAGATTTTAGAGTAATAATATCTAGAATAAAGAAGGAAATATATTGCAAAAGAGGCCATTTCACCAACAGGACATACCAATTCTAAACATTTATATACCAAACAAAAAAATCTTTAAAATACATAATGCAAATGTTAATAGAAATGAAAAGAGAAATAGGAAAATCCACAAATATAGGCAAAAAAATTTCGATACCTTTCTTTCAATAGTTAAAACAAATGGACAGGAAATCAGTAAGTATATAGATTAGAACAACACTATTAACCAACTTGACCCAATTGACCTATAAATATAGACCACTCAGCTCAACACTGCTGGGTACAAATGTACTTTTCAGGTCTACAAAAGTATCTGCCAAAATAGACTAAATTCTGGGCCATGAAACAAGCTTCCCTCCAAAGATTTAAAAGGATTCAAGTCATATGAAATATGTGATCACAATTAAATTAGAAATCAACAACAAAATTATCTCAATGATTCCTGAATATTTGAAAACTAATACACTTAGCCTTAAGATCAAAGGAAAAATCAAAAGCAAAATTAGAAAATATTTTAATTGAAAGAAAATGAAAATGAAGCGTATCAGAACAGTGAGATGCTAATCTAGCACTGCATAGTAGGATGTTAATAGCACTAAATGCCTGATTAGAAAAGAAGAATTTCAAAGAAACATATTTTACTTTATGAAACTAGAAAAACAAAAGGTATAACTCAAGTCAGTTATTTCTGAATTTTATTTCTGAATTTCTAAGTAGAGTTTGTGGGGAGAATTCTTTTTATCCTTTTAGCTTAGGTGGGTAAAATTGAGAGAAAGACCAAACTTGTAAGACCAAGTTTGGTTTTAAGCCTTAAAGAACAGGAAAATTTCCATGGCCTGGGTGTGAATGTATATCTGTTAGCTTAGATAGTAGTTGTACCCTATTATCTGTTTTTCTTTCTCCATTAGTAATAGAAGTACCAATATTAGTTGGCCACATGATTATGTAGATTAGACTATTTCTCAGCCTCCTTGCAGGGAAGTATAGAAATGTGATTTACATTGTGTTAACTTTTGCTACTTAAATTAGTGGATTAAAACAATAAAAGTTTAGTTCAAAATTCTATGGTTGACTCTGCTGGTCTGGGCTGGCTTGGCTTACTACTTCTAATCACCTTTATTTGTCTATGGTTAGCTGGCAGTATGCTGACAGTTAGATGACCTAGGAGGACCTCATTGACATATCTGGTGGTTGGCAAGCTGACTCTTAACTGATGGGAAAGAAGCAACTATGAGTTGGGGTTCCTCTCTTCCCTTCATGTGTTCTCTAGTCTACCGACAGAATTGCTTGGAGCTTTTGAAGTCACAAGGTGATCTCATAGTTCAAAGCCCAGCAAGACAGTGAACTTCAAATTCACAAGCATTTTCGAGCCTCAGCTTGCAACAGATTTGCTAATACCCTATTTGTCAAAGTAAATAGGGTATTAGCAATAGGTCAATAGGTTAACCTAGGTAGGGTTCCTGTGGAAGGTTTGCACAGAAAGATCATGGAAACAGAAGAGTGTTGTGTCTGGCCTTTTGGAAATGTATTTTTACAGGGGGAGAGAATCATCCTTCTTTCTTTCTCCTTGGACAGAGATTAGTCTTAGAATATAAATAGATTTGTATTCTCTCACATTGGAAAAAGAGAAATCTACACTGGAGTTGTGCAGAAGTAACCTTTCTGTTTTCAGCTGAATTTTGAGGAACACTGAAGTTCTGTTATATACACTTATAAAGTTCTGCATTATGTTACTTTTAGATCACATTTTAAGATATTGCCAATACAGAGAAATTATAATTTATATGTGTTATATAAACTTTTGGATTAGTGAAATAGAAGTAGATATATTATCTTAAGAATTTTTGGCAGAGTTGCTCATATGGAGCAAATTGTTTGTATTGTCAAAAAATACTTTGAAAAAATTTAAGTGCATGGAGGAATAAAGGCAATAATGGATACTCATGAGATATTCCATGTGGAAAATGAAGGTTGTCAAGTATAAAGAGAAAAGTAGATATGCTTTAGGGCACAGCAAGGAAGAAGGAGAGAAAAGCCACACAGAACAGTGCCTAATTGGAGTGCAGAAGCCTAGGAAAATCTCTAGTTATAGAAAAACCAAAGGGGGATTATGAATTGCAAAGTAAAACTCTCATTCCTTCACTCCAATTCTGTGGTAAAGTTTAATAAATCCATTTGATTTTCTGAACAAGAGTTCCTATCCTTGAGATCGAGGCGCTGGCCAAGGTAACAGAGGGCAGTGCTCTCAGGAGGGAAGAAGATTCCAAAATGGAAGAAGCAGAAATTTAGGGTCAGGGTAACTATGAAATTACCAACACATCTAGAATTTTTATAAATTTTGGGACCACTTTTGTCCTTCATCAGTGTGGAATTAGGGTTGCAGACTGTCTTATCTAGATGTCAAGGGGCAAGGAAGCACTAGTTGATACAGGCAATGCATTTAAATAAAAAATTTACAAAAAAATAGTTTTGATATAGAATATATTAATTCACTCTATATATGCCCTTCTTCATTCTTTCCTGCTCTTGATCTTTCAAAGAATACTTTTTACAAGTGGGGAATGTGTATATTAATTCTTGGATAGAATTATAAGGTATGTCTAATACCTAAAAGTGCTTGCCTTCTATTTGGGGGAAGAGAATTAATATACGAGAAGCCTAGCAAAGAGTCAGGCCAAAATTGTTGGCATTTGAAATGAGAGTATGTATTTGATATGGTAGTGTGTAAAAGAGGCCTGTTGGACTTTCATGACTATATATGAAATATACCTATCAATAAATGCCATTTCTTTTTGCAGGGACAATCAGATCCCTCCTTTGAGTAATGACCTAGTTTCTTTTTTAAAAAAAATGTTTTATTTGTTCTTTTTAGATATATATATACACATGACAGCAGAGTGTATTTTGAAATATTATACATACATGGAATAAGACTTACTCTAATTAGGATCCCATTCTTGCAGTTGTACATATGTTTCACTGGTTGTATATTCATATGTGGGGTGGGAAATGAAGCCAGGCACAAGGAGGCACTTCATGGTGCCTGTTCATCTTCCTGTAGGTGTCTTGGATATTGAGGTTCATTATCTGCACCTATACCTGGTGCGTTTATAACCCTTTAATTTTCAGAGTCTTAAATATCTTCATATCACTTGTATTATTTTATCCTTATATAATGGTTCTAGTGAGTCCTTATTTCACAGATGAGGAAAGATGAGGCAATTATGTATTTTTAAAAATTATTTAACTTGAGAGACTTGCCCTAGATATTTGTAACCAAATGTAACCTAGTGTGATTTTTTAAAAAATCCTTAAAATTAAATATCAATCAAACTATGTCTATCTACGTGTACATTACTCCCCTCTGATAATCCTGCCTGTGAAGAGCTGAATTCAGTCCAAGTGAAAGGCAATTGGGAAGAAATGCCAGTGACTATAAGAGATTTGATGTCTGTATGCATATCTCTGCATTGAAGCCTTAAGTTTTTATTGAATTTCTCATATTTATTTTACATTTCAAATACATATGTCCTCTTATGCAGACTTTTAGCTCTTATGTCCTCTAATGTAGTGTTTTCTGTGTATGTGGTAGATGAACATTGCATATTTTATGCATTTTCATTCTTCTCAAAATAGCAGCCTGAAGAGGAAAAATACTGTTTCGGCTATTTTATTTAAAAATGCTTTTGAACAAGTAACTTTTTGCATTATTTACCATAATATAAACCAGCTAAATATACTTAATGTGTAATAATGCTGTAAGTGAATGATATAAATATACTGAAATATTCCTAAGAGAAGAATTGTGTAAAAAATGTGTCAGTCTTATTAGGCATGAATAAATGTTATTAACAAAGAACTTTAAATAAGACCTTGATGGGATGATATTATACAGAAAGACTCTTCCTTAATTTAAACATCTGGCTTATATAAAACAAGTTTGGATCAATAAGACAGCAAATGGGAGGAATGAAACAGAGAAGTATGAAAAGTAACCTACCTACTGGTTCTCTTCTCTTTACAGACTCTGACATGTCTATATTTTGATTTCTTTATTTAGTACTTAATGCTTAATTCCGCATTTACCTTTTAGTCATATACTACTGATTCTATGGGGTTTATTTTCATTCAGTTCTATATTTGCAATCTGCTGAAGCTTTCCATGTTTTGTGTCAGGAGGAAAAATGCCTTACTACCTTCTTGTCTATTTAACATTTCAAGTTTTTCCTCCCTCCCTCTCTGTCTTGTACCTAATGAGCAAATTATCTAAAAATAGATACGTTCATCATTCTACAAAATGTTGTATCTTCTCTAGATTGGAGGCCAGTGTAATTGTAAGAGACATGTGTCTGGCAGACAGTGCAATCAGTGCCAGAATGGATTCTACAACCTACAAGAGTTGGATCCTGATGGCTGCAGTCCCTGTAACTGCAATACCTCTGGGACAGTGGATGGAGATATTACCTGTCACCAAAATTCAGGCCAGTGCAAGTGCAAAGCAAATGTTATTGGTATGTGTAATGCAAAAGTTTACAGTCACATCTCTATTGCCATCTGGAAATAAATTCCGTATTTGATTTCTTAACTGAAGAGTAAAGCAAATTTCCTTGCTCAAGGCAGGTTGGGGGGAAAAAAAAACAATTTGGATGAAATTAACTGTCTAAAAATGATTAAATTAATAATTCTATCAAGCTAGAGCTTGAAGCTTATTTAATCAACCCTTTAGAAGTTTCTTTATTCTGTAGATGTATTAGTTCACATGGTCCCATACTAATAAGTCATAGAAAAATATAATTTGCTTACTGCATAGATGTTTCTTTTAGAAAATTAGCACTTTTCCAAAATGTTTTACACTTAATGAGTTCTAAGCAAATCATTTCTGTGCTAGTTTCCTTAATAGACCAAACTAAATGGAGTTTTTCAAAATATTCTGTGCTACAGGGTCCTTTGTGATAAATCTTTCCATTTTTTTCTATTATATTTCTTTGAACTATTCCTATGAAATGCAAAATAAGTCAACATAATTCCACAGATCATGTATATTGCTAAGGTTAGTTATAAAGGGCCACACAAATTTAATTTTGTAATTCAGTACCAAGCTGATTATAATAAACAGCTACCTTCGGTGTTATTTATCATTTTTTTTATACAAGACGTGCTTTTTTGTTTGTAACTCCCACAGGTATTTTTCAGAAATTAGATTTGATTATAGCAATTTATTACATCCAACATTTTTGAGGGGAACCACCGCCACATAAGGACAAAATTTATCAAGTGCCCAAAATGCACTATGTACATAATGCACTCTGAAATTTTGATATATGAGAATATTATGAGAGGAAAGTTTCCTGATGAAGTGAGTCCTATATTGTAACTGAACATGTCTTGGTTCGTATAGGAAGTTTAAAAAAGACCTTGGCCTTTCTATTGTCACTCACGACACCAAGTCATTGTGTCTTTTCTAACTCTTGACCTGAACCTTGCAATGATGAAAACATGCCTGGCAGTGATAGCACACAGAGACATACAGATGCACACCCATAAATGAACACACACACACACACACACACATAACACACAAGTACATAACATTTTAAATAACATTTTTCTTTCTTTGTTATAACACAATCTAATTCTTTATTTTTCACATATGTAGATATACACATACATCATGCTACATAATTCAGGTAGAAAGCATTTTGGTTTAATAAAAGAAGAATAGTAATGTGCCTAATAGTATTAGATAAACTTTGGTTTAAAGAAAGATCACATCAGAATGTGAACCATAATTTGCCTTTATGTACCCCAAGCATAAAACCACTAACTTTTTAGAAAGAAAGAACACACTGTTAGGAGAAATACATCTTTATGTTATATGTGAGACAGAATGAATTCTAAGACCTTTGAATTCAACCTGTAAGGGGTCCTTTGTTCTTTAATGTGAGGTATATTTTAAATTCAAGATGTGAACACAAAAGTTAAAGAAAAGCCTCAAATGACATGAAGTGTTTACTTCTTTATATCAGTAGAATTTGTCCTATGATGTTAGATTCCAGAGGTTGAGGAAGGAAAAAAATAAAAATAAAAATGTTTTATGACCTCCCTCCCATTACCTATGTTGTTCCACATTGTTTTTTGGAGGAAAATATTAATATATATATTTTGTGAAGACTAAATCATCATTTTAATATTCTGATAAGTAATGATTATTTTGGCAAATGAAATATTTTTAATAAAAATATAAATTTAACATGCATATATATTTTCCAAATGGGATTAACAAGTAACTGTATTCGACATTACCTTGTTAATGTGAAGAGAAACAAAACCTAGAAAATACAAGGGTATGTTGTATATGCTTCAGAAAGCAAACTGTTAGAGTTAACAAAACTGTTAAATCTTACTAATGATTCTATCACCAGTAAAATACATTAGCACCAATAATTTTATTAAAGTAGGTCATTCATCTAGAATAAAAAGGGAGAAGAATGTGAATTAAATGCCAAGTGTGCTAACTCGCCTGTACTTGTTAACAGTGAATGTGATGCCCTGTAGGCCTTCCTGAGTATCGTTAGGAATAGATTACCTGTCAGGAATATGTATGGCATATTCAAATAAGCACTGCGCATATTTTTAAAAACTGATATGATATGAATCCATGTAGACCAATTTTAATAGTTCAAAATGAGTCATAATTCTTGTTAACAATACAGTTATTTTTAAAATTTGCAGCAATAGTGGTCCTTTTTTATTTTCCTTATTGAAATTAAATGATATGCCTTAGGTGAGTCATTCATCACTGTTAAAGAACTTGCCTTCCATTGGAGTTCTTGAATTTTTATCCATATATATACATACATATTAGGCATTTTCTTCCAGTTTACGAATGCTTTTCTACATATGAGTTCCTTAGTGTGCTTTTGACTCTTAGTTTAGGACTAATTTTTTATTGCAATTATAGCTTGAAATAAATGTTTCAGTTGCCTTAACTCCACATTCAGTTATTTAAATTCATGGATATGAGAAGACTATCTAAAAGAAGTATTTGGCATCTGAACATTTACTGTTCTACATTTTAAAAATTCCTTTGCCTTGTAATACCCTTTTTGAGACTAACCTGAGTTGTCAAAGATTTAAGCTTCAGGGACCAAACATTTTTCTCCATTTGTAAAATGTATATATATATGCATGTGTATATAAAATATATATGTACCATTAAATAGAAGTAATTCAAAGAACAGAATTTACTTAGTGTTCAAAGAGGTATGTTCTGAATCACACAATGTGACAAGCAATGTGATTGCTTTATGAGCCACGGAGAGCATAATTTATATTAATTGAAAATGATAAAATATAGGATCATTCAAAAGGATTAAAATAAAAATTGTTCTGGATATGTTTTATATATATATTAATTATTTAAATATGTAATATTCAGAAGTAAGTGTATATGTTCTTGTCACAAAAATAGCTTAATGTTTATTTTTTCCTTCTTGCCACTTTCATTAAATTTTAATTCACAAATTAAAATTGTATATATTTATAGTCTACAATATTTCAATATACACATTATGTAATGATTAACTCAAGCTAACTGACATATCTGTCACTTTACATACTTATGTTTTATGATGAAGAAATGTAAGATCTAATTTCCTACCAATTTTCAAGCATATATAATTTTTTAACTATAGCCACCATGCTGTGCAATAGAGCTCCAGAACTTATTTATCTTGTTTAAGTGAAATTTAATGTTCAGTTTAATAATATTGTAGTAAACATTTTTAGAGAATTCTTATTTCTAGAAAGCTACCATTCTACTATACTTTTAAGTGAACATATTTTGATAAAATAGTTTAATATTTTAAAAAAAGGGAATGAACCCCAGTACATGTAATAGAAACAATATTTGCATTAAGCATTTTTTTTGCATTAAATAATAAAACATTCTATGAAGCACATTACATTCAAAATTGTTTATGAGAGCTAAATTGAGCGTTGACAGTTTTTGAGTATGTGAACAACCTTCTTTGATGTTTCTTATGAGAAAACACTCAGGATTTTGTGTCTGTATTTAATACCTGTAATAGCATTATTTGTACTTCTGCTATTTTGAATGGAATTGTTTTCCCATTCTCATTTTTTTAAAACATATTTTATCTTTAGGGCTTAGATGCAATCACTGCAATTTTGGATTCAAAAATCTTCAAAGTTTTAATGATGATGGATGTGAGCCCTGCCAGTGTAACCTCTACGGCTCAGTGGACAAATTCTGCAATCCTTTCTCTGGGCAGTGTGAGTGCATAAAAGAAGTCAAAGGACTTCAGTGTGACACCTGCAGAGAAAACTTTTATGGGTTAGACATTGCTGGTTGTAAGGCCTGTGACTGTGACCCAGCTGGATCCCTTTCTGGTTCTGTCTGTGATGCCCAGACAGGGCAGTGCACCTGTAAAGCCAACAGAGGAGGGAGACGGTGTAATCGGTGTTTGGAGGGCTACTTCTCCCTACAGCAAAATAATTCTTTCCTCTGTCTGCCTTGTAACTGTGATAAGACGGGGACAGTAAATGGCTCTCTGCTGTGTGACATATCAACAGGACAATGTCCTTGCAAATTAGGGGTAACAGGTCTTCGCTGCAATCAATGTGAACCTCACAGGTACAATTTGACCATGGGCAACTTTCAAGGCTGCCAGATGTGTGAGTGTGACTCCTCTGGGACATTCCCTGGGACCATTTGTGACCCAATCAGTGGCCAGTGCCTATGCTTGCCTAATCGTGAAGGAAGAAGGTGTGATCAGTGTCAACCAGGTAAGAGACAACTCTATTACATTTTCAGGGCACAGTGACTTTGCTTTTGTTACCTTTTAACAGGTGTTTCTTCTGTTCCTGGTTTGGGGCTTGTAAAAATTTTATCTCCAACATCAATGGTGTGTTTGTAAATATGTTATACTTATGTTGCTATTTGTTGGGGAGAAGCATTTTAGATGACTTGTAGCCCACTAAACTTATTTCATAACTGAGACAATTTCTCAACTTGAAAAGAATCCCCTTTTAACAGCTGGGAAAAAAAATAAGAAAGCAAGAATATATTTTATTTTCCAGAGAAAGGAAAACTTGAATTAATTAATTTTAACTGAAATAATATTTTCTTTATAATAAATTCATCATGATATCAGGATAAATATGTTTTATCAGATATTTAATAGCTGTATTAATTGTTGGTCTGTCAACCAAAATCAGCTCTGAGTTATTTGAGTCTATGAAATTGAGTATGAGGCACATTCCGAAGGTTGATTTGCCTGGAAGGGAAGTGGTAAGACAAAAGTCTTCCTCTGCACGGTAAGGAATTCTGCTCAGGTGAATCCAGCTACAATTTTCTTTTGTTATTGGTCATTTATGACAAATAAGTTAAAAGAGACAGGAAGGAATTGATGACTAGCTAATACCTGTTGAGATGTGAGTATCCAAAATAAACCTGAATTACTTTAGACATATGCATGGACCTTGTTAGAACTGATGACCCACAAAATTCACGTCTCAGTGCAGTGCTTGATACAAACTCTTATGCACGCTCACTCTCCATATCTTTCAGTCTCTTTCTTTCCCTTTGAAGGAGGGTACTCTGCTTCCCCCTCCCTCTCTTCATAGCTACATGGCCACACCATGGCCCTGATATTGCTTACAATTTTACTTCCAGCTATACAGAGAGACATCTTTGCTGATTCTCGGTTATTATTCCAAGAGGGAAATTCTTAGTGACTTGGTTTTGTTTGGGTGTCTACTTCTGAACCAATTTACTGTGGCTGGGAGTGTTGGGTCACATGAAATAAGCATAGGAACCACTCCTTCAAGGAGGAGCAGAGTGGTAATTATCTGAAAATACAGGAAGATTGTTGAGAGCTGGGCAGACAGCCTAATTGAAAGCTATAGTCTATTGTGCTCTTTCATCTTCAGATTTGTGCTTCAAAATTTGTAATCAGTTTTTTTTTTTTTTTTTTTTTTTTTTGGTATCCTAAGATGATATTTTTATTCTTCTTAAAATATTTTACAATTTATGACATCTTTGATTTTAGAAATAAGGTTCTCATTATCCTGCACAAATAACCTTGCTTTTTAATGTGCTTTCTAAGTAAACCAGCAAAATGTAATAAATCAAATATTGCATTCTTTTGAACAATTACCTTTTGTTAAAATCGAATGTTTCAAGTTGGACTTTAATTGTATGAATAATATTACATATTTTAAGTAACTTTTCAAAATTCAGATAAAACTCCAAAGTCACCATAACAAAATACCTATCAAACAGATAGGCAAAGGACTGAAATTCATAATAATCCTGTTTTCTGAGTGTTTTATGCAAAAATGGCCAGAAGTAATTTAATCTTATCTACATCATGTGCAATCCTGTCTCATTTGGATCCTTCCTGCAATGAAGAAATGCTAATTCCGTTGTTTTTTTCCCTTCTCTTCAAGGTCCTTACTGTGGTCATGTCTGTTCCCAGCCCTAGGCCCTTTTCTCCCAAGGTGGTCTGTGTCTATGTACTCTAGTATTAGCCGAATAACACCTCTAAAGCCCTCCTTCACTTGTGTCATTTTACAGGGCTACCTAAAATGGGTTTTCTTTTGCTTATCACTTATATTCAACCTGGCCAACCTTCCAGAGCTTTTATCTTCTGGCCTTGTCTAGGCACCCAGCTTTATTTTCTGATGTTCCCTTATTCACTCATCATTTTCAGTTACTGCAGATACTTCGCTGGGGCTACACATGTCCCATGCAGAGCTGATTTATATCTATCTAAATGTTTTGCTTCTTTAGCTTTTTGCTTTGTTTTCATTCCATTGCCAGCCAGTTTTGTAAGTTTCGGAAATTCCTGTGGTAGCTAAGATTGTTAGTTATCAAGTATAAATTTATTTCTTATGGATTTAGAAAGAAAAGAAATGTTGTATAGTCATCATTTTCAGTGTTGGCTGGTGCTCTCTGATAAGTCACTGCTATTCAAAATACCACCTGTAATCCTCCATCACTCTCAGTGAATCACAGATATTTGCTCAACACAGAGTACCAGTGTTTTAAGAAGTGGCTTAGTCCAAGCCTGTAGAAAACTTGAATATCATATACTTTTAAATAAATGTGTCCAGGCTTGTTTTTTTCTCTGTGCACTCATTATCACTTGAAGAGTTCATATTCAAGAAATAATAAAAATTTGTATATCAAATATATTTCTATGACTTTTTCTTTTTTATGAAGGTCCTCTGGGGCTATAGATGAAAGTATTCCATTGTGAATGTGTACCATATTTTCTTATCCATTCATCAGTTGATGGAAAAAAAGAAATTCTGGCATTTGTGACAACATGGATGAAACCAGAGATCATTATGTTAAGTGAATAAGACAGGCACAGAAAGACAAGTACTGCATTCTATTATTCATTGACTATGTGGAAACCTAAAAAAATTTGATCTCACAGAAATTGAGAGTAGAATGATGGGTACTCAGAGGCTGGGAGAGTTTGGAGGGAAGGGTTAGACAGGGATAGGTTGAATCAATGATGCTAAGTTACAATTAGGAACAAAAAATTCTGATGTGTCTATGAATCTCCTATCATCTCATAGATGATGATAAAGCACTGTGTGTTTCAAAGAGTTAGAAGAAAGTAGTTTGTGAATTGCTTTAACAGTAAAGAAAATGTTAAATGTTTGAAGAGATAGATGTTTAAACATTACACATGTACACGTGTTTTGAAACATGTCTTACCTCACCTTGAGCCCCCAGGAATGAAGCCTGCTATCTATGATTGAGACCTCTGAAACTATAAGCCCCAAAATAAACTTTCCCTCCCCTAAAATTGTTCCTGTTGGGTCTTATAGTCACAGCAGTCAAAGAGCTGCGTAAACATTGAGTTTTATAATTCACACATTATCTATTTTCTTCCTACCGTGGAGGATGAGTATTTAGTTCCTTATGATGCCCCCCCTCCTCAACCGATTTTCTTACATCAATATTCAGAGGTTACTTGTTACTTTGTTATGACTATATAAATCTACTTCAGAGTTATGCCATACAGTTTTATTGTATATCCTTTCTTTAAAAAAAAAAAAAAATGCCCTGCATAGTTTTCTAGAAAATCTCTTAGATGCTCTAGGAAACAAAACTCTTAAGAGAACGCTTTCTAAGCAGCCTATTGGTTTCTTAGTTTTCCCACTGGATATATCAGTTTCCAGGAAGATCTGAATTCCTGACCCTCCTCTTTTGATTTGGGCTGGTTGAGCTTTAGTTTTCTGGCACAGTCCTGTTTGAGGTGTCATGTTTTCAGCTGTTTTGGGGCTATCTATCCTTCACCTCTCTTGGATTGGATCCGCTATTGCCAGAATCCTATGTGTTCTCTTTTCTTGGTATATTTGTGTATCGGGTATAGCATATGCTCGAGTAGCTTCTGAGAACAAAAAGAAGAAGGGAAGCTTTTTTATTTTTAAATTTTTTTTAGAATTTCGCATGTCTGAAAGGGTCTGAAATTGTACTACTACATGGAATTATTTTCACTTGAAAATTTTAAATAATTTGACTTATCTTTTAGAATAGTCAATCACTCTCTTGTTTCCATTCATTCATTCTTTCTTTTTTTTTTTATGAATCTTCTATAAGTTTCTTCTATTTTCTATATCTCTGGATTCAGAAAATTTCATCATGCTATGCTTTTTATTAAGAAAAAATTTTTTTTGACACTCAGTGGACCCTTTTAGGGTCCTATGGATTAGTCTTCTTATATTATGGGAAAATGTACACAATATCTTCACAGCAATATCTAGACAAGTATTTGACCAAACAACTGGATACAAAGCCTACTTACATTGATGCATAAAATCAATAATCACAGGCAGCCTTTCATATAATTCCAAGTTTTCTGAGGAGTCTTCATACCACTTTCCATAATTGTTGCTCTAATTTGCAGTCCCACAGCAATGTATGAATGTACCTTTTCTTTCTGGGATTAGCAAAGCTGAACCAATTTAATTATTATACTCTCCATTGCAAATCCTTAACTTTTTCTCCTAGACATCTGTCTTTGTCCTCCTCCTCATCATCATCATCTTTCTCTTCCTCTTTCCTTTTCATTTTGGGTAATTGGGCAGGGAAAAATTTTTACTCTACCATGTGTAGCTGAAAATACTGTGCTGTCGCTGCCTGAAGCGGAAGTCGCTTGGAGTAGCGAACGCCACAGGAAAATTCGGAGGCAGGATGAAAATGAAAAAAGGTCTTTTATTCTTCTCCTCTCTCCAGCTCCAGCAATCACTCCAAATGCTCTAACTCCAACCACCACCTTCTTCTTCCCCACACACACTAACGAACCTCACCCAGTTATATACATATAGCTTTAACAAGGACACGTGCTTACAGCTCGAGCTTACAGGTGCGTCACGCAGTGTTCACGGGCATACAAAGATTCTTTGAATAATGTATTAATATCAGGTGGAAACTAGAACATCTTTTATGGCTCTCAGCTAACCGCAATCTTTAGCTATCTCCTTGATTATAGGCTCCTTCATTTCCCCCTTTTAGTTTTAAAAGAGGGGATGTTCTAGGACGTCCATGTGCAACCGACATTCTTACCCGTCATGGGAGTCTAGGCTGTCCTGACTCCTGGCTTAGGTTGACATGCCGGCCACATTAGACTGTCCCGTGCGACTGTGCCGTGTCTTAGGTTGTCCCCTTCTGGGGATCTTACCCGTCATAGGCTAACCAGCCATCCAATAGAGCCCTTCAGGATCGACTGTGTGTTGACTAACAGCCGTCCAATTTTTAGGAGATGCTGCGGCTTTAAGGCGGTAAGCCTACTGCTGACGAGCCAAGTTTCCATAGCGTATCAAGTTCTTTAAGCAAATCAGCTGCCCTTAGTTTCATCAAGTAACGCACTGAGTTCTCTTAGACAAATACCCGCAAGGCATTGTCCCGTAATGTCCCAAAATAATGGAAAATCAAAATGTCCATAAGTTATAACACATAGATTCAGGAGGCCCCATGCATGCAGAGCAGAGGCCACACTGCTGGTGAGGTTGTTGATGCTTGAGCAGCAGGGATGCTTGCAGCGACCGCGGTCCCTGCAGTTGTAGCAGCAGCCGTCTTTTTTATGTCTAGACATTTCTACCGGCAAATCTTCAGGGCCCGCTACCTAAAAACTCAAGCATCCATTATTAAGGGAAAGGCAGTGCTATTCCAGCACTGAGATCAAAAGGTGAGCTGTCAAACTAAAAAAAGAATTATTAGAGTAGAAAATAAAAGTTGATCTCTGCTCACACACATTGCTGCTTAAGCTCCCACAAACATAAGCTGGCAAAATATCACATTCAGAAATAATCAAAGAGAAACTGAGGGTGTTTACTGCATTAAAGATAAAGAAAAGCTAAAGGCATTTTGGAAAAATAATTTGTTAGCTGGAATCCTCGAGTCTCTATATACACAGCAATCCTATACCTGTTGAAATAATTCAAATTAATCAGCTACTAAACAAATGAAGTCAATAACAAATAAATGATCCTCTGTCGGAACACCAAAATATCAGGTTATACAACATTAAACATATTCACAGCTGAAGAGAAGTCCCGGAGACAACTATAAATCAAAATTGATTATCATTATAATTGATTATCTAATTAAAATATTCTGAACTTATATAAATATCTATTTATCTATCTATCTATTGATTATTTAATTAGAATATTCTAAGCTTAAATGAATTAATGTTATTTGTTATTTGGATCTATATATATCTACCTTTTTTTTTTTTTTTTTTTTAAACGCTTAATTATTTGTGACGTCACACTAGACAGACGCACATATAAACATATTTGTGACATCACATTAACATGAAATTTAGACAAATGCACAGACATAAAGACATATATAAAAGAGAAAAAAAAAATTACAATTGTGTATACACTGAAGAGAGATCTTCTTGTCCCGGCCGGGAAGAATGAAATTTAAGTTGTAAATTTAATGGAGAACTCTTTTAAGGGAATCACTCCATACCTTCATTTTGGTCCTCTTGATTTTGTACTTGTTTATTCAATCTAGACTCCTCAATAACTTCGTCTTGATCCTTTTGACTTTGTACCTGCTTTATCAATCTAGATGGTATCCATATTGGAGAGGATTCGTGCTTTGGAAAAACACAAACAGATCCTCTCCCCCAAATTAATACTGGGTCTGGACCCTTCCATGTACCTGAGAGAACATCCTTCCAGTAAACCAAAGGTTTATGTTGTTGGTGTGGGTTCCAGTGTCTATCTCCAGCCGAATGTCCATTAGAATCTAAAGTTAAGAAATTTAGGGTAAACAGGGCAACTGCCAATCTGTCCTTAGGATTTTTCCAGTTTCCATCTTTTTGCTTTAGTAACATATTTTTAAGTGTCCGATTTGCTCTTTCAATTATTCCTTGTCCCTGAGGATTATAAGCGATACCTGTTTTGTGGATAATATTGAACTTTGTACAAAATTGTTTGAAGGATGTGGATGTATATGCAGGGCCATTATCTGTTTTAAGCATTTTGGGGATGCCCAATGCAGCAAAAGCTTGCAGACAATGAGATATAGTATCTTTAACTTTTTCTCCGGAATGTAAAGAAGCAAAAATCATGCCTGAGCATGTATCTATGGTGACATGAATAAATCGTAATTTTCCAAAACTTGGCTCATGTGTGACATCCATCTGCCACAAATGATTGGGCATCAAACCTCGTGGGTTAACCCCATAATGTGGATTGGGCAAAAGTGTTACACAAGATGGACATTCTTTTACAATTCTACGAGCTTGTTCTTTTGTGATTTTAAATTTTTGTCTTAAGGTAGTGCTGTTAACGTGGAACTGGGAATGAAATAAAGTAGCTTGTTGTACTGTAGTAAATATAAATATTGTTTTAGTGAGGGCGTCAGCTTTTTGATTACCTTCATGGAGAGGACCAGGCAGATTAGTGTGAGCTCTTATGTGACCTATAAATAAAGGTTCTTTTCGTTGCCATAGGAGATTTTGGATTTGAGAAAACAATTTAAAAGCTGGAGTATGTGGTGCTATTGGACCTGCTAGCTCCAATTTTGGGACAGCATGTACAATATAATGGCTGTCTGAAAAAATATTCATAGGCTGTTCTTTAAAATTTTCCAGAGCTATTATTATAGCTTCGAGTTCCACTAATTGAGCTGATTTTTGATTAGTGATATGAATCATTTTTTCATTTTGAGTGACTACTGCAGCAGTACCGTTAGAGGATCCATCTGTAAATACATTAAATGCTTTAGGAATGGGTTGATTTTTTATTACCTGTGGGAATATGATAGGATGATTGATACAAAAGGACAGTATAGGAGATTTAGGAATATGATTGTCAAAATTTGCAGAAGTAGAGCATCTAGCTACAGCCCAATCATTATCATTGAAGCACAAATATTCAACCTGTGACGATGAATAAGGAGTAATAATAGTAGCGGGATGAATTCCAAATATTTTAGTAGAGGTTTTAAGTCCTTGAAGAATAAGTTTAGCCACCATGGAGGTATAAGACTCAATTGTACTTTTAGGAGAGACAGGCAAATGTATCCATAATATAGGTCCCTGTTGCCAAAATACTCCTGTTGGAGTATATTGTGAAGAAATAAATAATCAATATTAGTGGTTGTGCAAAATCAAATCTATCGCAATGGATCTTTCAATGGCCTGTTCTACTAATTTTCAGGTGTCAGGACCATCCGAGCAGTAGAACAGAGATCTAATCCTGCACTTCCTCTTGTCCCTCTGATAAGGGAGTTAATGGGTAGGAGGGACTGTGACGAGGAATCATTTGAATCTGAGGGCCTTCCTCCTCTAGTGCCTCGTACATTTGTGGGCCCCGGGGCATTGGGCCCCGTGCCCCGTTTTTTGAAATCCTTGATAAATCATTTCCATATATATCATATCTAGAATGGCATTGATTGGCCCAATGTATACCCTTTTTGCATCTGGGGCATCGGCCTGGAGCACGGTATGAATTTGATTTTATTACCCTTGGGGGATATTGCTTAGCATATCTTGGTTGATTATAATAATTTTGTCTGGAATATCCTGTTCTAGGTTGAATCCTTTGGGAATTTTGACCAGGAATTTTCATTGCTATCCTCACAGACACATCCCAGGTCCAAGCTACCGTCTTCTTTCCCCCAGACTATCCAACTAGCCTCCTAAACTCCTTGTTTCTTCCCATTAATCTTTCTCCAGGCTCTTGTCCACATGCAGCTAAAGGATGATTTTCAACCTTTAATTAGAACCCCTCATTGTTTTAAAGTTAGGAACTGCGTGTTTATCTTAGTCCCGTTCATGAAATACTGGCAGTTCTAGGTGCTCCGCTGGTCTTGTTGTTCGAGAGGTATAAGCGCTATTAGAAGGGACTGTGCCCTCCGAATCATTCCTCTTGCACTACTAGCTTTCATAATTCACCATGGCTCAGTAGAAGGAGGACTGTACTTTCATGGTTGGCTCCTTGTTACTATTATTACTTTCACTAGTATCCTGAGTTTTCAGTTTCTAAGGAGAGTACATACTCCTCACTAATTTTATTAAGCTTCTGATGGCTTTTGCACATCACTCCAAATGCTCTAACTCCAACACCACACACACACTGGCTACCTCCCCAGGCTAATACAAAGCAAAGCAAATGGACGTCAGCAACCCATATGGTCTCATGCCTATGAACTCTTCTGGTCACGTCTGTTGCTCTTTAGCTGTGGGATCTCTTTGCTGTTCTTCGCAGTTGTTTAATGTTGTATATCAGGCACACAGTATAGTATATTCATA
Source organism: Tamias sibiricus (assembly GCA_025594165.1). Taxonomy (NCBI): domain Eukaryota; kingdom Metazoa; phylum Chordata; class Mammalia; order Rodentia; family Sciuridae; genus Tamias; species Tamias sibiricus. The sequence continues at coordinate 48,489,239 of CM046669.1, read as the reverse complement.
GTGGATGGTCCCTATTTATTCACTAAAGGGGTGAATAATTACATTTAAAAATATTTCAATGATATTTTCCTAATTTTAGGCATGGGTTTAGCCTTTAACTACACATATGGAGGATAAGATGTTCTATCTGCAGTGAAGAAAGACAGTAGTAGCCTGGGTACCAATGCATTCATTGTTTAACAAAAAAAGATATGGCATATGCATAGGCATACTGTATGAATGGGATACAGTGTGTTGGGGGATCTTCTTGTTTGTTTCTCTCTTCTAACTTCAGAAATTCTTCTAATTTCAGAAATTCCACTTTGAACTTTGTTTTCTGTTTCTATAGTCTTTTATGGTGAGAGATACATGGAGTGAAGAAACCCTCCTCTGAGCCATCTTTATCATAATTAGGTGTTTTGTGGTAGCCACCTCTGCAGCCCTCACAGTAAAATGCACTGCTGCAGTCTAAAGCTTGCATTCTGCTTCTTTAAATACATCTGAGAGTCCTAGATCACATGCTGCAGGGTACAGGCCTCACATGGATGTGTGTGAGCAGTGGACATGGAGAATACCGGGTAGGAGGGGCTGAACTAGTGAGCCTGAGGACTCTGCCTGACTTTTCTCTGTGGTTGTAAATAGTACTAGCCCACGCTAGACTACCACATAGATTCTTGTCCCACTTCCTTAAAAAACATTATTAAGGAAGGTGCGTATAATGAAATCTCATGTATTATTAACCTAACCTTACTAGGAATGTACAAGGAATAAGCTTAATTCAACTAAAATTTATAGGCAATTTGTTAAAGCAGCAGTGCACATTAGAAGGTACATTAGAGCCACATTGGTTTTAATATGCCATTCAATAACTTGAACAGAGGTTAAAAATGCTGCTTAACCCCCATTAAGTATTTTTAAAATGCTTTAATTTAAAATTATTTGGAGTGTGTGTACATATATGAATGTACACATACCCACACTAATAAATATAGCACTAAATATGTTTTCCCAGTGGCTTTTTTCAGTGCTGGGTGACCTCGTGATGTTCAGCAGCTGCACTTAATCAGAGGCCAGGCCGGGAAAGGCAGGGAAGGATGTCAAGGCATCCTGAGCCAGTGACCCTTCCTTGTCCTTGAGAACTAGAGGCAGAAAGGGTTTATCAGGGAGTCTGCAGCTTTGGAATAAAATAAAGGCTAATTTATAAAGAAAACAGCTTCCTATGACATGTGTTGTACTAATAGGACAATGCCTCTTGCTTCCCTATGGTATTTACTTTTGCTTTTATTTTATAATTCATACAGACTATTAGAATGTAAAACAAAGTATCTTGTTTCATTAAAAAGAAGCTCCGATTTGTAAAGCAATAAACTCTCAAACCAGGATTGTGTGCAAGATCCTGACAATAGAACTGGAATCAGACAGCTGAAATTTTGTTAAAAATCAGTGTGTCGAATTGAGATCTGATTATGACACATCATTGTGGTTAGTGAAGCAACTTTCTAAGTTAACATGTTTTTCACAGAGGCAATTTAGTTTCAGAAATAAAAACCTCTTTAATAAATTGTAGGTAGGAATATCTTGGCCCATAGGAAACCTGGGCCCCCTATCTTAGGTACCTCTAGGGAAAAAGAATATTTCGACAAGTCATTATTTAAACTCTAACTTAGAAAAATCTACTTTCATAGAAAACTTCTTAATAACAATTACAATGATAATAATGCACAATATTTACTGACTATTCTTCTGTATACTAGGCCCTGTAACCTGACTTTACCTGTAAAATTCCATTTACTCTGCATAATGTTTCTGTGAGGGACCATTTTTTCCCCATTTTTACAGCAGAAGAAATGGACTATAATTTACAAATCCAGGTTCATCTGATTCTAAAATCTGCACTCTGAAAAAATGGGACCTTTTCTGAATAACTTAATGTTTGTCTTAAACATTCATTAAGTATTTGAGGGTGAGTTAAATAGATACTCTTATAAGTACTCTTACCCCACCCTCAAGATTTCCTTAACACATGATACTGGTTTACTGCTTCAGGTCATGGGATATCTCATTTGTTGTTAAAAAAAAAAAAAAACTAAGTCATATGCATAACATGAGAATTAACAGTGTCCTGGGATGCTGGAGTGATCAGACACCAAGCTAAATTGAGGGGTCCAAAATTGGGATTATCTTCATGAACTAAGTTGGAAGAATTTTAGAGATGGTTGGTATGGCATAGGAGAAAGACTTGGGAGCATGCATTTTGATAATTACTGAAACTGGAAAAAAAGAAGAAGGAAGCAGAAGAATATAAATGTTTTGTTATAGATTATGAATACATATATGTTTACATATGAACACATATATGTGTATTCATTGTAATGTCCCCATTGTAATGCAATGTTTTTAGTGTAGTCATTATTCATATTCTTTATTCTTATTGGATTTAATTCTTTAAAAAATATGCTTATGGGAGCCTTTTATGGATATTCACATAAATAGTATAAGTACTCTATAAAACAGAAAAGTTCAGTAGATTTCCCATATTTGAGCATGTTGTTATGTTTTTTGTTATAATAACAGGATATATAATTCTGGGTTGACATTTTCTTTTTCTAGCTCTGTTTCAAGTGCTTATATGGTAAGAATTATATTTTAAACTTATCAAGTTGGATTCTCACACATCCTTTGCAGTACTCCCTGATAGGCTAGGCCACTGTGCCCAGTCACTCTCTTGACCCACAGGCTTAGGTTTACATTTTCCTTTCAGTGTTAAAGAGGTCATCTTATAGTTTAAATGCAACAGATATTATCCACCCATACATATACCTACCTATTCATTTCATTCATATATTCATTTTCAACAAATATGTGGAAGCCAGGTGCAGTTGCGCACTCTTGTAATCCCAGTGATTTTGTAGGCTAAGGCAGTAGGGTTGCAAGTTTGAGGCCAGCCTCAATAACCCTGTCTCAATAGTAAAAAAAATAAATAAATAAAAACAAATGTCTGGAGATGTAACTCAATGGTAAAGTGTCTCTGGGTTCAATCTCTAGTATATATGTGTGTGTGTGTGTGTATATATATATAAATACGTATATACATATACACACGCATAAAAATCTGTGGAATAAATTTCTATGCATCAGGTATTATGCTGGTCTCAGATATTCAATTATAAATATATTAAGGCTTTATGCTTTGGTTAGAGAAACTGACTCTCATAACTGTAACAATGTGATAAGTGCAGTATGAGAAGCATTCAGTATCAAGAAGCAGCAAAATGAGGGATTGATAATTCTTGAAGATAAGGGATGGAGATGAAGAACTTCATATAGAAAATGATTATATTGAGCTGGGCTTTAAAAGTAAATGGGAATTGAGAAGGTACTTGAAGTTACAGCAGCTCAGTAAGGGAGAACAAGAGCAAAGCATTTGAAACGTAATTAAGTTGAAAACATTTAAAAAATTTTTTAAAGGAGAGAAATTCTATATTGGTTTGATTAAAATTAATATGCATTCATTTTGACATCTGGTCAACTCAAATAATTTTTTAAAGTCATCAAATGAAGGAAAAGTATTGTCTTAATTTGAAAATTAACACTGTTGACTACACTTAATTCTGACAATTTTGATTTGTAAAACCTTTATTGAAAAGGAATTTTGTTGCATGGTATAGAAGCACAACTCCCTCTTTAGACTCAACTCTTAATATCATGTCCATGTTCTGGCTTAAGGTGAGAGCAGTTTCCTCTAAATGGCTTATAATTAGTGCTTAGCCTCAGCATTGCCCTCCTTTTCTGAATAAGGCCCAGAGGTTAAACTTGTTTTCTTTCTCCCATTTCAAGCCCTTGGTAAAACCTGGTAGTTCATGGTTCTCAGGAGGGACATTGCTAGGAAATGGGCTCTTCTTTTATGCCCAGGACAGGTACTGTGCTGTGCAAATAGCCACTACAGGAGATAATACCAGCCGCCTTGCTAATAACTCAGAACACTGGGGGTTCGGGGAGCATCTTTCAGATTAAGAAACACTTTTATGAAATGGGTGACTCTGCTTTAGTTGGACAACACAATACCTTCCACTTGAGACTTGCCTCTTTGGGGACCAGGGATTAGCTGAAATAAAAAGGGAAAATAATAAATTTCAGAGGGCTGACTTGTGCTTTGCATGGGTGAACTCGCAGCACTACATGATGCAAGGTAATAATGTGGTCCTAATGACCACACTTAAGGATGTGGTGCAAAATCATTTATGGGAGGAAATCTTAAAAAGATCAGTTAAAAAGGAAGCAGATAGCAAGATGTGGAACATGAAGTAGAACTAACAGAGAGAGATCAGAAATGTATTGACTTAAGAAATTAAGGTCAGTTATCTCAGGAGTTGACTTTTAAGCAGGAGAGAAGGGAAAATGTTGTTTTCTATAGTTGGAAGTCATAAAAGGAGAGGTAATGATCTAGAATTAGGCACATTCAGGTGAGGCGAGAAGTAATCTTTGAGCAGGAAGTTACCTGAGTCATCCTAATTAGAACTGCTTAAAAATAGGACAACTAAAATACTGGTGGGATTAACCTGTATAATCATGCTCCTGAGAGGAGGAGGGGAATTAACCCCAAGGCCAATTCCAATGTGCCTTTTCCTGGAAGCCTCCCCTCCACTGACAGCCTACAAAGGTACTTTAACACTTTTTTTTTTCTTTTCTGCTTATATTTCTGATTTTTTCTATGGAATTCTTTACTCTCCCCAAAGTTGGACTGACTAATCTCCTCCACCAAATTGTACGCCCTTGTATTTACAGATTTATCTAATAAATCATATCTTATAAAAATTATCCTTAATTGGTCTAGAATTCTCTGTGGCTCGAAGCTATTGCTGTTAAGACCAAATTAATTCTTCTTCTAAGTATCTATGCTAATGGGTAATTTATCCCAATTGAAGAGCTGTTAGTACATTCATGATGCCATCATCATGAATTTAAGGAGCCAGAAACCTTCCCAGGAAGAGAAATACAAAGTGCCACAACCACAGTGGTCTAGAATCCAAAATAGATGCCACCTAAATGTGTGACTTTGAATATATCATGAATCAGACACAGGGACATTTGTTAATTGGTATAGCTATGCTCTGTTTCTGGAAAAAACTATACTGCTATCAGGGGATGCAAAGAAACAAATAACATAATCTGGCTATAAATTATAAAAAAAATGACAGCATTAGTCATTTCCATCCTATTAAATGGAACATATTTTGAGGTTCATTCTTCCTCTTGTAGAGCACACTGTTACCTATTTTACTGCACTTAAAGCTGTCTAAGAGAGAATATGTGGGGCTTCCAAGAAGGAAAATAGATTAATTGTTGGAGACTATGAAAACATGGCTTATTTTTGACTAAGCTTCAAATGAGTTTGAAAGTTTTCCAATTGCTCTGTTTTTCCTTGTAGAATACTACCCAGAAAATGTTCACTTTGTGTACCTATTCTCTCTCCTCAGTATGTCCAATATCTTATATATCTTAAATTAGTGATTCAGTTTATTTGCCATAACTTCACTCATTAGACTACTTCTAAGATCCTCTCTCCCATTGCTTCAATAAAATTACTTGTAGCATTGTGCGTGTGCTTGTGTGTCTGTGGGTCTGTGCATGTGTGTAATCAGGTACATGCACAAAGACACATGTACACACATATTGCAGAAGGTCAAGGGCTATTTCTTGGTCATACACCTGTTCCATCATTCAAATATCTGATGCCTTTCTGGTTGACATCCATCTTCTGGGTCTAAGAGATTTTTAAGGAACTCAAATACATTTTTGAGTCACTTTTTAATTCCTTTCCTTTTGCTGTAAGAAAAAAAATATGGATTTTATAATTAATCTAAAAATCTCTAAACTGAGTTTGTTTTTAAGTACAGTACTTGTGGAAATCACTACCTACTTAGTAATTCAGTCCATTTCTATTAGTTCATCACATGTTTATGGAGTGCCTACTATGTGCAAGCATTGTACCAAGTGTTGGGGAAGCTGATAAGTATGCAAATGAGGTTCCTGCCCTTGTGGAAGTTACAGTGTGGAGGAAATGGGATTGATTATAATTTTCATGAGCACTCAAGAAAATAAACAAGATGCTATGAAATTATAATGAATGTACCTAAACTGGCCTAGGAAAAGTTACTTGAGGAACATGTGACCTGTCTTACATGGCACAGGAGTAAATTAAGCAGAAGAGGTGCATTGGAACCAGCAAGCTGAAGAGTCCACAGAAAGCCTGCAGGTGTCAAGAATAAAAAGTGTGGCTATAGTGGACTGAGATCAGGATGAGCTTTGATATGAAGCTAGAAGTGGGTGAGACTGAAGGCTATTGGTGGTTTGGATTTTTTTTCCTAATGGGAGTAGGAAGTCACCAAATAGTTTTAAACAGAGAAATGAAACCACAATGTGAAAGAGGTTGTTCCAGCTATGTTTTGAAGAATAGATTGGATGGAAAAAGTGAGACATCAATGGATGAGATGGCTTCAGGAGCTAAGGAGCCTGGGTTTGATACTGAGTTCTGTTTTTTGTTAACTCTGTCATTTTAAAACACTTCGCTAACCTTCCTAACCTTCAGTTTTCTCATCTCGATAATGGAAATAATAACATCTATGTTATTTGTATTCTTGTGAGAACTAAATGAGATAATGGTTATGTAGCCCCTATTCTAGTGCTGGTATATGGTGTTAGCTGTGAAAAAATTAGTGGTGACGTCATGTCCTATTGTCCTACATATAGGACACCTACAAAAACCTATACAATTTTATAGAACACTTATAAAATTACTCAGTTTATGTTTTTATAGATGTCCTATATATAGGACATAATGAGTTAACTGCAAAGGTGGTAGTGAAGAACAGAAGAATTTGTAGGACGCAATGTCCATAGTATTGGCTCATTAGCAAAATGCATGGTGAAAGAAGTCATTATGAGTCACCAAGAGTTTTAGCTAAATACACTTGTTTAAATTTAAATTTCAGATAGTGATAATTTTTAGATAGTATAAGCAAGTACTTAAGACTTTTTTGCTAAAAATATTATTGTTAAATTAAAATATAATTGAGTACTGTGTATTTTATCTGGTTTTCCTACCAAAGATGTCTCTTAAGATAAGCAACTGAATAGATGGTGTACTATGCTGAAATGAGAGGAATATGGGGTGGGGGGTGCTGTATTTTAGCTGAAAGATTATGAAGTGGGTTTTAAATACATTGAATTTTAGGGGTCTTGGAGATTCAAAAGTGCATTGTAAATTATTTAATCAGTTTTTCTTTGGTAGTAATTGACACACTCATTAAGAATATCTGTAATCATATTTGTACTGGGAGTTGGGTAGTGCCATGATAGAATATTCTATTTTTCTGTATAATTTCAATGTTATCTTTTTAATAGAAGACTAGACCAAAAGCATATATAATTTTTTTTCATTTCTTTATTTCCAGGATTTTATATTTCTCCAGGCAGTGCTGCTGGCTGCCTGCCATGTTCATGCCATGCATCTGGTGCAGTCAATCACATCTGCAATAGCCTAACTGGCCAGTGCACGTGCCAAGATGCTTCCATTGCTGGGCAAAGCTGTGACCAATGTAAAGATCATTACTTTGGCTTTGATCCTCAGACTGGAAGGTAAATCTTTGTAAGAGTGAATTATTTAATATTGTAGTTATTTACATCTGCAATTGCTTTTTATTTTCTAACAGTAATTTCAGGCAGTCTTTAAAGCATTATCTTTTATTAAAAGTGTTCTTTTTTTCTCAATATATTTTTATTCATTGACATCTATTAAACCTAACAGTGATCTTTGACTATTTCTTGGAGTAGGTTGCTGTGTATTGACAGATGTACTCTGCACTAGAGTCTGAGAATAATACTGAATGAGATAAAAATCTTTTTTTACCTCAAAAATTTTAGTATTTGGAGGTGGAAAAAGGTAGGCAAACAGATACCTGGATAAGATAACACATACATAAAACATACATATGAAAGCAGTAAGTATGTATGTATGCATGCTTTGGTCTACATGGCTTCTAAATTTATTGTTTATTAGTTTATTGCATCTATTTAGGTTTTCCTTGTATTTCTAATTTAGATTTAAAGATTGACAGATGAGAAACCTAATTTCATATTTTATGATATGATGTTTTTTTCAGGGTGTAACATGCATTTTGAAGAAAAAAAATTAATCACTTTTCAAAGTTACCTTGTCTTTAATATTCTACTTCTTATTTCCTGTATATCCAGGGGACATTTGCATTTACTCGCTTGAGTTCTTTGCTGTATTTTTAAATATGTGCTATAATATCAGTTTAATCTCCTTTCTCTCTCCCTAACTCCCTTCCTCTCTCTCTCTTATGTCAGATTATGAGCTTGTCCAGAGACCAGCCTCTCTGTGATGCTGTGATGTCTTTAGTGTTCCTACCTCCAAGCAATCTGTCTTGTGTACTGAACTTGGAAGATATATAGCATCAGTAGAATCTTTTTCTCAATATTTGTATGTGTTTAAATATAATTGATAATTGTGTCTGTCTGTCCTTTTGCTGGGAATGGAACCCATGTCCTCGCACATGGGAAGCAAGTGCTCTACCACTGAGCTCTATGCCCACTTCTGTCTGGGCTCTTTTTAGCACATTGTCCCTGCCATCTGCCTTTTGGCCCTTACACATCTCATGGACACCTCCATTACAGTATAGATAAGGTGACAGTCGAATTTTTGTAAATGAACTAAAATCATTTTATTTTTATTTTCTTTGAAAATTTAATTTGATTTTAAAAGACTAAATCATTCTACGTATAGAAAGCTCATGGTATAGTGAATGTTTTAAGAAAAGAACTGTTAGGATTTTGATAGTAAAAATGGAGTTGGTTATTGCACTGTACACAATTTTTATGGAAAGAACATTCTAAAAATTTCCTGGTTGCAACTCTAGGGTTCATTTTTTCACTCCCGGCTCCCTCTCTCTTTAAATGTCCTATTTTTTTCATCATTCTGACCACACTTACTTAGGAAGAGAAGAATATTCTTCTCAACCAGCTGTCTTCTTTCAAACATTCATGCCCATAAGTGATGGTGTTGTGTGACAGTCTCATACCCATTTTGTTCTACTGATCCCTCTCATTATTCTTTGTGGGTTTGTCACGAAAGCCTTGCTCAGTGTCCAAAAACTATCTAATTGTTCCAGCTTTTGATTTAAGTTATTTTTCTTTGACTGAAACCTTATTCCCTTCATTATACCCTATCCTCTCTCCTTCAATGTTCTTAAACTCAAAGCTGACCTTTACCCCACTCTGTTTCTCTCCCACTTCCTACCCATCTCACTTTCTACCTCAGGTTAATCCAAGCCCAAGAACTGCTTACAGAATAGTGTTCTATCATCTATCACTCTGCAGTAGGCCTGGCTAGCACTGGAGTCGAACTCCCTGGGTTAGAAGGTAGATTGAAATGTTTACCTAAATTGATGAGGAATAGGAAGAGCCAAAGAAGGAGGTATAAGATACATTATTGGAAGGTACTGAGATTAACATTAAGAAAGAAGAATTCAGTCAAATAAAAGAGATGACAACAAGATGGAGTCTAGGAGATAGAGCCAAAGTGTGAAATGCTGGGTAGATTGCAAAAGAATAAAAAAATCCAGAGTTAAGTGTGGATTTAAAGCAAAAATACTCATGATAAGTTTTGTATATATAAAATTGGTTATCTTTACATATCAGCTGGCTCATTATATTGATTCAAGAAGGGAACTACCTTTGTAAAGTTACAAATGATCTTTTGAAATTACAACACTTTTCTTCCATCCTTTTTTCTCTTGTCTTTATTCTTAGAGATTTCCATTCACTGAGTACCTTATTAGGGGAACTGTTATAAATTGGATATGGAATGTACCGTCAGGGTCCATGTATTAAAGAATTGGTCCCCAGCTTGGTGCTTTGGGAGCTGGTAGTTACTTTAAGAGGTGGGGCCTATTGGGAGGTCTTTAGGTTATTGTGTGTGTGTGTGTGTGTGATGGGGGAGGGTACCCCAGGAGGGTATAGTGGGACCGCATGCCCTTCTTCTTGTTCTTTTTTACCACTTGGCGATGAGGTAAATAGCTTTGCTCTGCTACAGACTCATAACATGATGTCCCACCATAGACCTAAAGCAAAAGGGCTAATTGATTTTGGACTGAAACCTGTGAGCCAAAATAAAACTTTTCTCTTTATAAATTGATTATCTCAGGTCTTTGTGATAGTGACAAAAAAAAAAAAATCTAACTAATATAGGAGTGGTCTTTTTTTTTCCTTCTAAATTCTGCCAGTGTACTGAACTGTTTTTATATCTACTTATACAGTTCTTTGGCCTCTTTCTTCATTTAATTCCTTTTCCAGTGTCATCCTGGTTTCTCTACTTCTCCAATATTCCTAATCTTAGAAATGCTCCTCTGTGAATATGACATTTCTTCAATTCTGTCATCTCTGAATCTTAACATAACTTGTTATTTAACTTCTTTTAATGACTAGTCCAGTACCCCTATGTGGTCCTCTTTTGATCAACCCTGTCCCTGAGCAGCCTGATGCTACTAAGATCTTTCCCTTCTGCCATACCATGAGCCACATACAGAGATGATTATCCTCTTCATGTCCTTAATCTGTGACAATGTACAGGAAGATCATGCACCTGTGCTTACTGGAAGCATGGCTATGCATATGCTTCTCATTGCCTCACTCCCTGGCCCCTTTAAACTGTTGCCAGTCTTTTAATTTCAACTTCCTGCCTTTGCTCTTACAGATTATTTATAGACAAGAGGACCTGGTGTCTGTATCTCCAGATTATCTTCTCTCCACCTTCAATTTGCACACTTTTTCATACATTCTTAATTTTTTATCTAGTAGTAGAAGAAGAAAACAATGTGTTTTTTTTTCTAAAAATAGCCAATTGACTGTTCTTGATGTGTTCCTTCCTAGTTTTCTTTTTTTTGATCCTCCCTTTCCTTCTTCCCTCTGAACTTTGCTCTATCAAATCCTCCCTTATTCTAACTTAAACTCTCTCCCCTGGCTATAACATTCTGCAAATATGCTCTTCATCACCATCTCAAAGGCTTCCCTTGATTCTGCCCTACTTTATGAGTCCTGGAGGTCACTGTCTAATCTCTTACTCTTCTACTTACTGACATTTAAGAACAGTTTTTTTTTCTTCATTTTGTCCCATTTCCATTGGTTCCTCAGCTACCACAATTTGTATAAATCTATAAAATGTAATCAATCAATGATTACTAGTTCAATGACTTTTTTTTTTTTTTTTTCTTTTTTTGAACCCAGGGCCACTTACCATGAGCCACATACAGAGATGATTATCCTCTTCATGTCCTTAATCTGTGACAATGTACAGGAAGATCATGCACCTGTGCTTACTGGAAGCATGGCTATGCATATGCTTCTCATTGCCTCACTCCCTGGCCCCTTTAAACTGTTGCCAGTCTTTTAATTTCAACTTCCTGCCTTTGCTCTTACAGATTATTTATAGACAAGAGGACCTGGTGTCTGTATCTCCAGATTATCTTCTCTCCACCTTCAATTTGCACACTTTTTCATACATTCTTAATTTTTTATCTAGTAGTAGAAGAAGAAAACAATGTGTTTTTTTCTAAAAATAGCCAATTGACTGTTCTTGATGTGTTCCTTCCTAGTTTTCTTTTTTTTGATCCTCCCTTTCCTTCTTCCCTCTGAACTTTGCTCTATCAAATCCTCCCTTATTCTAACTTAAACTCTCTCCCCTGGCTATAACATTCTGCAAATATGCTCTTCATCACCATACCATGAGCCACATACAGAGATGATTATCCTCTTCATGTCCTTAATCTGTGACAATGTACAGGAAGATCATGCACCTGTGCTTACTGGAAGCATGGCTATGCATATGCTTCTCATTGCCTCACTCCCTGGCCCCTTTAAACTGTTGCCAGTCTTTTAATTTCAACTTCCTGCCTTTGCTCTTACAGATTATTTATAGACAAGAGGACCTGGTGTCTGTATCTCCAGATTATCTTCTCTCCACCTTCAATTTGCACACTTTTTCATACATTCTTAATTTTTTTATCTAGTAGTAGAAGAAGAAAAACAAATGTGTTTTTTTTTCTAAAAATAGCCAATTGACTGTTCTTGATGTGTTCCTTCTAGTTTTCTTTTTTTTGATCCTCCCTTTCCTTCTTCCTCCGTCTGAACTTTGCTCTATCAAAATCCTCCCCTTATTCTAACTTAAACTCTCTCCCCAGGCTATAACATTCTGCAAAAATATGCTCTTCATCACCATCTCAAAGGCTTCCCTTGATTCTGCCTACTTTATGAGTCCTGGAGGTCACTGTCTAATCTCTTACTCTTCTACTTACTGACATTTAAGAACAGTTTTTTTTTCTTCATTTTGTCCCATTTCCATTGGTTCCTCAGCTACCACAATTTGTATAAATCTATAAAATGTAATCAATCAATGATTACTAGTTCAATGACTTTTTTTTTTTTCTTTTCTTTTTTTTGGTGGAGCTGAGGATCAAAGTCAGAGCCTGGCATGTTGCTAGGAAAATATCTTACCACTTAACCACACCCCCAGCTTTCCTAGATGAACTTTAAAAACTCTCATCCAAATCAAGGAAAGGTATATAATAAGATGTAATGGATAAAAATGGGTTATAGAAAAAGAGAATTAGACAAGCTGGGTCTCCCTGGAGGTATATAAGAGGGGTCAGTGGCACTTTCCACTGACATCATCAGAAGGTGGCAATAGGCCCCTTGAAGTCTGATATGGATCTCTTTCTAGAGTTAGGAGAGGCTTCGGAGTGCACTAATATCTGTCTTAGACCTAGCAAATTTAAATGAGGACAGATAGTCTGGCCAGATTTGAAAAAGCAAACTGGAAGAAAGTAGTTTATACACCCAGAGTTCATCAGGACAAGACCTCATGAGCACCATAAGAGAGAGAGTATGTTTTGCTAGAATGCTGTCTGGAAGGCTGAGAGGCCTGAGAAAAAGGTGAGTTCCTGTGGGCTACTAAATTAGTAAGCAACTAGCTAGAATAGAAAAGTCTATGACCACACTGAAACTACAGGGGAGAGAGAGTTCCAGGAGGGGCAGAGAGCAATCAATGAAGAAATCACAAAAGTTCTGCCCTCAGTGAACAGTTAGCTTTAAACATATGCAAGGTTGGAGGGCACAGCTGCTTTGAGTTTGCTGGTCCAGTGAGTGCCAGGCCCTCTCACAGCCTGCACAGAAGAGGTGTATAGTAGACACAGAAGGTGAGAGAAGTGTGTTCTTTAAAAAGTCCAATTGGCATGTTGACTAAAACACAGGATTAGATACTTGATTTTCTGAATCAAATCTGTTTTACATCTTAAGGTAATTCAGTCTGTCTATTGCCTCTGAAAGGCCAGAGAAGCATATGACTGATTCATTTTGTATCCAGGAGGAAGATGAAGGAATTAACCCCTCATAATACAATTAATGAGTCAATGAAAGACAAAAGTGAAATTGATCTGTGATTGCTTCTCATAATTCCATGTTTTTTCATGGTGACAATTCCATTGTCTCTTTCATGATCTCTTCCTTAGGTGTCCCTGCTCTGATTTGTTTTCTATCTCTTGCTGGTCACTCCTTGTTACTATGCTCCTTCAATTTACACATCTGTGTCCACAGTTTCAACCACTGCCCACATGTTAATGACTCTTGAAAAGCTTATTATCTATTCAGTTTCTTACCAAGGGCACCAGCTAACTCTGAGATTTTGCACTTGTGTATCTCACATGCATTTCATTTTTTTTTTTTTTTTTTTTTTTTTTTTGGTACTGGTAATTAAACCCAGGGCCACTCTACCACTGAGCCACATCTCCACTTAGTTACTTATTAGTTTTCTTATTTTTTATTTTGAAAAAGCAAACCTGGGGGCATCCAGAGGATGTAGGGGAATGGAAAAGAAACAGTCCTTTATATCAAGGGTTATAAGGTAATAGTTTTTTGGAATAGCTACAGGATTAGGAAGTCCAGGTTGAGTAGGGCCCATAATTTGCATTGTTTTGTTAATTTGTCTTAGATCTTGTAATAGTCTCCATTTACCTGATTTTTTCTTAATTACAAATATGGGAGAATTCCAGGGAGAGGTGGAAGGCTCTATGTGTCCTGCTTCTAATTGTTCTTTAATTAATTGATGGGCCGCTTGCAATTTTTCTTTGGATAGGGGCCACTGAGGGACCCAAACTGGCTTATTAGAGAGCCATGGTATTTTTAAAATTGTTTTCTCAGTGGCCCCTAGAAAAAATGTCCTTTGCCTTTTTTATTATGAGTAGGATTTTTATTCTTAACACCTGCAGGCTTGGTCGCTAGGTGTAGCCCCATTTGATGTAAAATATCTCTTCCCCATAGGGTAACTGGCAAGCTGTTTAAAACATAGGGTTTGAATGTTCCTGTATGGCCTTCATTGTCTTGCCAATTTAAGATTACAGCACTTTGAGCTGGGGTATTACTGTATCCCAAGCCTCTTAAAACTGGTTGAGGCTTTCTGTAGAGGCCAGTGCTTAGGCCATTGTTGTAGATTTATGATGGAAGAGTCAGCTCCTGTATCAATCAGCCCCTCCATCTCTATACCTTGAATTTTTAATTTGCACATAGGCCTCCGTGAACAGTCCTGGACCCAGAAAGCCATAGGTCCTGAACCAGTGGAACCGAATGCTCTGCTATTTCTATTTTGTGGCATGCTTTTAAAAGAATTATGGAGACTGGGAATGAGGAGCAGCTGTGCGATTCTGTCTCCTTGATTTACGGAGATGATGCCCCTGTGTGTACTTAGCATTATTTTAATCTCTCCATTATAATCTGAATCAATAACCCCTGGTATAACATTAAAGCCTAATAAACTTTTGGAACTACGCCCAAGGATTAGTCCCACAGTTCCTGAAGGGAGAGGTCCCCTGATTCCCGTAGGAATCAGCTGAACCCCCATTTCAGGTGTCAGGACCATCCGGGCAGTAGAACAGAGATCTAATCCTGCACTTCCTCTTGTCCCTCTGATAAGGGAGTTAATGGGTAGGAGGGACTGTGACGAGGAATCATTTGAATCTGAGGGCCTTCCTCCTCTAGTGCCTCGTACATTTGTGGGCCCCGGGGCATTGGGCCCCGTGCCCCGTTTTTTGAAATCCTTGATAAATCATTTCCATATATATCATATCTAGAATGGCATTGATTGGCCCAATGTATACCTTTTTTGCATCTGGGGCATCGGCCTGGAGCACGGTATGAATTTGATTTTATTACCCTTGGGGGATATTGCTTAGCATATCTTGGTTGATTATAATAATTTTGTCTGGAATATCCTGTTCTAGGTTGAAACCTTTGGGAATTTTGAGGGGAGGAATTTTTCATTACTGCAGCAATTACGTTGCCTGTGATAACAGCCTCGTTAATGTCTTTGCACAGTCTGATATAAATTGATAAGTCTTTTTTACTTCTCCATGGCCTTATTGCATCCTGGCAATATTTATTAGCGTTCTCGTATGCTAATTGGATAACTAGGGGCATAGCTTGCTCGACTTCTCCAAAAACTCTAGATGTTGTTTTTAAGAGCCTATCTACAAAATCAACGTAAGGTTCGTTAGGCCCTTGTATAACTTTTGATAGGCTGCCTTGCAGATCCCCTGTGCCTGAGATTGTCTTCCAGGCTTTCACAGCTGCAGTGTGTACCTGGGCATACACACCTGGATCGTATTGTAACTGATTTTGTAGTTCGGCGAACTCACCCTCCCCTGTGAGCATATCTATATTGCGTTGAGGGAAACCTGCTGCAGCATTTCTCTTTGCTATTTCTGAACAAAGTTCCTGGAATTGAGTTTTCCAGATTAGGTATTGTCCCCCACTTAGTACCGCTCTGCATAGACTTTTCCAATCTGAGGGGGCTAAGGTTAGGGTGTTAAGTGACTCTATCATACTTAATGTGAACGGAGCTTGAGGCCCATAGGTCATTACCGCCTCTTTAAAATTCTTTATTGTTTTAAAGTCTAGGAACTCATGATATCTTTGTCCCTGTTCATTTTGAAATACTGGCAGTTCTAGGTGCTCCTGCGGTCTATGTTGTTCGAGAGCGTATAAGCGCTCTGAAAGGCCGCCAATTTCTACCTCTAGGGCACGTATACTCTGATCCATACTCTTTATTGTTTCTGTTAGGGATTCTATCCATGAAGGAGCAGAGGGCGCTAGTGGTTCCTCTATTTGACGGTCTTTTCTCTTTTTTAATTTCTTTTTGTTCTTTTTATTGGAGACTGTGCTCTCCGAATCGCTTTTTGATTCCTCTTCACTACTAGCTTCATAATTCCTAACCGGCTCAGTAGAGGAGACTGTACTTTCATGGTTTGGCTCCTTGTTACTATTATTACTTTCACTAGTATCCTGAGTTTCAGTTTCTAAGGAGAGTACATACTCCTCAGCTAATTTTATTAAGCTTCTGATGGCTTTTGCAGATCTTACTTTTGAATTTACATTCCTACTCTCCTTGCTGGTCTCCACTGAGTCAGAGGATATGCTTTCTTGTTCACTTTTCTCACTATCCTCTGAGTTCTCAATATCAAAAATTTCATTCATGGCTTTTATAAACCGACTTTTTGTTATATTTGCTCCCATCTTTTTAAATTTTCTTTTTTCTTACCTTGCCGCCGAATGCCCCGTACAGGCCGCCACCTGTCGCTGCCTGAAGCGGAAGTCGCTTGGAGCAGCGAACGCCACAGGAAAATTCGGAGGCAGGATGAAAATGAAAAAAGGTCTTTTATTCTTCTCCTCTCTCCAGCTCCAGCAATCACTCCAAATGCTCTAACTCCAACCACCACCTTCTTCTTCCCCACACACACTAACGAACCTCACCCAGTTATATACATATAGCTTTAACAAGGACACGTGCTTACAGCTCGAGCTTACAGGTGCGTCACGCAGTGTTCACGGGCATACAAAGATTCTTTGAATAATGTATCAACATCAGGTGGAAACTAGAACATCTTTTATGGCTCTCAGCTAACCGCAATCTTTAGCTATCTCCTTGATTATAGGCTCCTTCAACTGGGATTCCAGTGTGAGTGAGTACGCCCAACTACATTCCATTCGTAATATAGCCACAACAGAACTAATCTCCTTTATGTTACTTTTCTCAACCACCCCCCAAATAAACAAATGTCTCATGCCATCCTCACCTTAATATAATAAATATAAACCTTCAAGTACTTATTCTAAACCACTAATGTTTGAGTGAGACTTGGAATTCTCTTTGTATTGGCAGAATTGATTCTGATATTGAGTAGAATTGATAAGCAGTCTGCTGCTGGGAAAAGTTACAAAAGGCAAGGGTCACCATATATAATGAAGCTTCTCTGAAAAGAAAAGAAAGGATAAAGCCTCCTGTGACAACATGGGGCCCAAGGCAGTCAGCAGGATTTGCCATGTGCATTGCTTATGATTTGAGTTGATCCTTCTATTTCACTGACGAATTTTCCTGTCTCTTTTCACTTTAACACTGATAATCATTAGAGAGGAAATCCTCTAGCACAGAAGGTCATAGAGGAAAAATATTTCAAAATGTGACAATGAGAATTGCTTGAGTTTATATGTTTACTCATCATTGAGAAGGGATAAAAATGGACTTTCTCCTTTTTATGTTTTCCAATTTCTTGAATGATAGTGTTCTTGAATGTCTTTGTTGGCTTCTGGTTGTTATTGGATATAGACTCACTTTAACTATTTTGAAAATGCGTACAAAAATGGCTAAGATATACAGGAATCCATCTAGCAAGAGAAATTTTTGATTCTTGAAGGAAAAAGTTCACTCATAGTCTAAATGTATATGGACATGTAGTATTAGGAAAATAACTATGCGCTGATGATAAAAAAAATTGTACAGGGAGAAATTAACTAAAATCGATTGAATTGTGTTTGAACTCTAGGTACTATGGCAAATGCTTACAAATATAAATTTATTAATTTCCAATATCTACAATAAAGTGTGTTTTGTTGTTAAGAAGATAAAATATCATTGTATTTCTTAATCGATTTTGGAAAACACACTGACTTCCTCATCTGACTTTTCCATTTCCATATTCAGAGACTCTTATTCATCCCTCCATAAAGTTCACACATATCCCCTCTCTTCTCCATACTCTCCTTATTATTCATTGCAATGTTTGCTGTATTTTTTCTCTTGGCTTATTTTTTACAAAATAAAATAGACCCTGACCCTAAACTGTAGAAACAACAGCAAAAATCCACCCAACACACCCATAATTTCCCATGAACAATCTGAAGAAGTATTTACCTGTTTCCACTCAAAAGGTTCATTCTTCAAAAGTTACCAATCAGAAAAAGGGGGCATGTATGTAAAAAGTCTGATGCAAGTTCAAACATTCCTCCATTTACCTCTAACACATAAAGCAAACATGATTTAATCAGTATAGAAAACAACGCAGCAAACAAAGGGGTCTGCCTGCTGGAAAAAATCAATAGAGCAAAAAAGGTGTACTGTAGGTATCTAACCCCAAAACAATGAGACACAAACGGGCTGCATTCACTTTGTCTCACAGCCATATTTGACCCTGTGCCCTCTCTAGTGCTGTCCTCTCGTTGACCTGTACCTGTGATTCCTCTTTCCCCAGACCTAAGACTGCTCCAGTTCCTCTGATGATCTACCATTTCCTTATGTAACATCTGCCTGTTACAACCCTAAAGGTTTCCCCTGATGATGAATCTTCTCTGTGTTCATTAGTCACAGTTTGCCTTGTGTAAGCCTTAAGGAGTTAGGAGGATCACTACTTGCCTTATTTACCAGCTGATGTTCCTTGAACTCTAATTGTCCTCAGGTGGCAGAGAAGAAGGCTCTAGGCTGGCCAAGGATCCAAACGCTCAGACAGCTGAAACGTGAGGAAAACTTCTGTCATGAGATTCTTTTTGATTGTACTGCAGACAGTCTCCATTTTAACACCATGTTGTAGATTTGGTTGGGTAATCTTTTCACACGCCTGTTTCCAAGTGATCTCAATTGGTGTTTACTCTGAGCACCAGCTCCAGTGACTTCAAATGACAGCAGACAAGTTTCTTGTCAACTGATTGCCTTTTATGGTGTGATAATGGAAAGTTTGGGGGATGTGCCTCATAGATCTGTGCTCCTCTGTGACTCGGTGAGACAGCTGGCTGTCATTTGGGTCTAATCATCTACCAGTCTAGCCTGCACTTGCTCACAAGGTGGTGGCAATGATTCAGAAAGACAGCAAGAATATGCCAAGGCACTTGAGGCCTTTGCTTGAAACTACTTCAGTGTTACTTTAGCCTCATGTTATTTGATAAAGCAAGTCACAAGGCCTGCCCACATTCAGGAGTGGGAAAACAGATTTCACTTTTTGGTAGAAGGAACTATACAGTTGTAAAGGACCTGCACAGAGGGGAAGGTCAAAAACTGTGGTCATTTTTGCAGTTTCCCATAGTTCCATAACCATATATTTTCCCTTATAATAGTTCATAAGTGATCCTGCAAGAAATGTCAGTTTTTATATATCCACAGTGGGCTTTCAATGTGATGTAATAGGAATAACGCACTATGGGACTTAGGGATGTCACAGTTCCAGTTTGGCTTTCCCACTAGACCAAGTATATTAGCTTCTTCTTGCTGATGTAATAAATTACTACAAATTTAGTGTCTTAAAACAACACAAATCTATTATCTCTTATGGTTCTGGAGGTCAGATGTCCTAAATTAGTTTTGCTGGGCTAAAACCAAAGTGTCAGCAGGCCACCTGAGCTACTTCTGGAGACTACAGGAGAAAATCAGTTTTCTTCATTTTCACAGCTTCTAGAGGCCACCCACATTCTTTAACACTTTCCTTCACCTTCAAAACCAGCATAGTCATTTTTTTTTCTTTGCATTTTTTTTTTCTCTCTGATGCTCACTCTCTTTCATTTCTAAGAAGGCTTGTGATTATTTTGGGTGTTCTTAGATAATCCAGGATAATATCTTCATCTCAAAATCCTTAACCACATCTAAAAGTAAGGAAGATGTTGACAAGTTCTAGGTATTAGGACTTGGACATTGTTATGTTCCACAACTCATCATACTATGCCAGAATTCAGTCATCTGTGGCCCAAGGCTCAAGTCTGGCTTGCCACCTGCTTATGTCAATAAAGTTTTGTTGGAGTACAGCAATGTTCATCTTTTACAGGTTGTGTATAGCTGCTTTCTGACTACAGCAGCAGAATTGAGCAGCAACAGAGATCATATAACCCACAAAGCCTGAAATACTGTCTGGGCCTCTGTAGATAAAGATTGCAGAACCTGCAACTAGAATTACCTCCATCTTGGGCTAGTTCCTTCATCTCTAAGCATCATAAAATAATAACATTATAGATGTGGAAAGAATCTTAAGAGTAATTTTGGCTGAATTATATCCTGTATGTTTCTTTGCATAAATCACCTTTTCAAAAATAAATGGTCAATGCCCATTCAACTTCTGCTCCAAAAACATGGAACTAAAATGATCCCAATGTCTTGTGAGGTAGCTGTTTCTTTCCAAAAATTATTATCCTGAGTCAGATAGTATTGAAAAACAGTTTTAATTCTGTGATTTTCTTCTAATTTTTACCTAACTTCTCCCCTGTGGGCTAGAGAGAATAAGTATAATTTAATCTCTCTTCTACTTGAAAGTACTTTAAAGATTTTAGTCTACTATCATATCTCAAAGTAATTTGTGTGATTAGGTGGAGTGTCAAAGTAGAAGGAGGGAAGGGTCTCAGATACAGATCCTCACTAAGGAAGTTCTTCTGTAGATGACAGGAATGGCTGGTACCATTGTATGAATGCCACAGAATAACTGCCCCAGTTCAGTTTTGATGAGTTCCCATATTCATGCCTGGGAATGGTTCACCCAAAAGAGTGATTTGGGCATTGTTAAATTCTCCCTTCCCTGTGATAGTATACCACCCCTATTTCCTCCGCAATAAGCTGTGTGAGTATGACTTTCAGCTCCAGCAAATTGGATCACCTGCCTCCAATGTCTTCTGTACAATTCTGGTTCTTGCTCCAAGAGAATCTGGATGCTGTAGTAGGCTACCATGAAAGAACTCAGAATCTCAGTGAGACCACACCTCCATTGCAGACAGTAAATGCACTTAATTCCAGGAAAGCCACACCCTTCCACAATGCACTGGGGCTTTTCCTGAATCCCACACAAGGGAACTGAACTGAGAAATACCTGGTCTTAGGGAGTCTAAGCAGAAACCAGCCCTTAAAGAAAAGCTGTCTATTCCTCAGGAGTGAAGTCAGTGATGGTATAGAGTTATGGCAATAAAAAAGAGCTCAAAAGAACTAAATTTTTATTACAGGTGCAGGGCACATTTGGATTTCTATCTGGCATCCTAAGTCTAAAGCTTTCCCAGTGCATTACTCAACAGTATTTGTTGAGACTTCACTGTGTGCTAGCTTGTGTGCTTGGGACTGATGGGAGAAAATTCCTGGCCCAATTTCTCCAATTTGCCTTCAAGCCCCTTTTTTTATTCATTAGTAATTTTTGTCCAGAATTCCTCAGCAATTTGATATCTGTTCTTCCTTCATTCTTTAAATCTAATGTCTTCATCATCTTCTGTCAGCAAATTAGAAAGTCAGGAGTAACTCCATGCCCTTCTTCCCTTTGCAATTTGTCACCCATGAACTACCAATATTATGTATTGATCATTTCTTAATTCTACCCTCTCATTTCCAGGGCTCCTTAATGATGCCCTAATTTAGGATTATCTGCCTTCTCCTTACCTTTCCAGCTTCAGTTATTACCATTCCCCATTCTGAAATAATATCCAAAAATTCTAAATTGCTTGTATTTTCACACGCTCTCCTATTTTTCTTTTTATTTTCTTCCCTCTCTGACTTGCCTGGCTTATTACTATTCATCTTTAAAAATTCACCCCAAGTATCTCTTGCAAGATTTCTTCTTAATACAGGTTAAATATCCTTTATCTGCAATATATGGGACATGGTATATGTTGTACTTTAGATCTTGACTTCTTAAAATTTTAGAATATTTCATATATTTAATGAGATATGAGGATGGGACCCAAATCAAAACCCAAAATTCATTTATATGTGTAATACACACATACCTGTGGACATGAAACCTATCTAATACATATATCCTGAAAGTGATTTTATACAATATTTTTAGTATATCTGCATTTTGTTTTGATTATGGTCCATCTAATGAGCTCAGGTGTAAAACTTCAGTTGTGGCATCATACCAGTGCACAAAATGTTTTGGATTTGGGGAGTATCTCAGATTTGGGGTTTCCAAGTTTGGGATGCTCAACTGGTACTCCTTTTCCCATCCTTTCCCCTGTACCAGACTTGATAGTTACTCCTTTTCTGTGCCCCTAAATACTCAGCATACATCTTTTTTTTACTATACTAATTTTTCTTTCACATTAAATTGTGAGACCCTTGAGGACAGAAGCAACTCTTCAGTATTCATTTTTATGTCCTCAGTGTTTATTCCAGTCCTGGAATATAACTGGTCCTTAGTGAAGGCTATTTATCTCAATCCATGTTTAAATCAACTTGATGGTACCCATGAGTTGGAGCTTCAACAGAAGAGTGGTGTGCAAAGAGAATTGTCAACAAAGTGATCAATATTTTGGAATATCTCTCAGGATTCCATATTACAACTCTGAGTTGTATGTTAAAGAGTATGGGTTCCCAGATGTGTATTATTGAAACTCACTCCTTTCTTTAACAGTTATGTTTCTGCAATAATAATAATGAGGATAACTCTTTTACTTACTGTTTGCGTAACTAGAAGAAACTCCCAGGAAAGGAAAATACATGAGATTTGTGATTGAAGAGACAGAGGTCAATTAACATCTTTCCCATTGTATCTGGTAGATACTCAGTTACATAAGGGCCTAAACGATTCTAACAGCAGTGTGCTGGTGGAGATGAGTGTGCTTTCCTCCTGTTTTGTTTATCATAATGAACTGGTCAATAAACATCACAAATTGTTTATCTATATAAATCTTGACAGATTACTCTTTATGAAATCCACTTAGCAAGTGAGGTTTTCCCATAAGGATGAAAAATGAAGATTTTAAACAGATTGTGGGAGAAGCTCTGGCTGTACCAGGAGAGTCAGTGTAATAAAGGTTTCTTTATATTAATATTACAAAAACCATTTATCCTGGCAAAATCAATATCACAATTCATCTTAGTTTGGTGTTTCTCTTTCTAAGTTTAAAATATATTTTCCTTCATTGTGTATAATTTTGTTTTAATAAGTATGAAATATATTGCATTTAGGAGGTAATCTCAAGGAGGGATAACTTATAAAATGACATCAAACTTGTAGCTTATTTGCTAAAGAGTCTTGGAAATTTTAAAAATTATGTTTGAGTGGCTGAGAAATTTACAGGAATCATTTTACTTAAACCTTAATTACAAAATTATCCCCTGTGTCCTTTGTTCTAGAAACAAACTGCAGTATTCAGAAAAGTCTCCTCTGATGTACTTCATTAAGAAAAAATTCTCTTACTGAAATTAAACAATTATAACAAGTCATATACATTCAATATAACAATGGCTGGAAGAAAAGACCATAAAATCAGACATAGACACATCTAATTACTCAAAGCATTGTATGCTTTCCTAAGTAGTGATTTATTTATTCCACTTGGATTTGGAACTTAATATCCCATGGATATTGACATAACTGACTTGGAGTTATGCATGTAGCTGTTGGCTGGGAGAAAATAGAACTACATCAAGGAAAGGAATTATGTTATACACTGGCAACTATTACTCTAAATGTACTGTATGTAAAATTAGTGTGATTGTCTCATGAATGAATGGTAATAAAGACTGAAATACTCAAGAGATGCTTTTTCATGAGTGGTATAGTGATATACAAAATCATATATATACACACATATACTCATGCATAGAGAGAAGCTTGCCTCTTATTGTTTATGTTCACCAAGATTACATTAAAAGCCTACAAACAATATACTCTAATAGCATATAATGAAATTAAGAGCAAATCAAATATTTCATTGCTTCTGTAATTCCATTTTAATTTCAATGCATAATTTTCTTCAGCTCTAATACATAGCCTAAACAAAACATCTACTTGAAATGGAATTCTGATACAATGCGTATAGATAAAAGACCTAATATAGTTGTTTGTAGGAGGAAAAAAAATGTCCTTTTATCATGACCATAAAAAGGGCAAACTACAGTATAGTGGTTTTCAAGAGAAACTGTACTTTATTTATTCCCAAGGGGATATTAGTCCATAAAACAAATTTGCAGCTTATTTGGCAGTCTTAGCTTTTATCAGCCTTTTTAAGGGTGTTGAATGATTACCCAGGAGATCACACTGTAAAAGTTGCAGTGGGGTAAAACAACTCTACCCACCATCATCTTTATTAGAACATATAGGTGAACCCATTTACTGTTGTTTTAAATGCACCATATGGAGTTTCCCTGTTTAAATGGCCTTCTTGTGATGTTTTTGTATTGCTAATACTTTGTGGCACCAAATTGTTTATCCCAATCAATGCCATGAACATAGGCAGTGTTTGAATAATTCACTCTAGGAAACAGGTTTTGGTTTGTTATGCCAAAGTGCCAGTACTGTTATTTTCATGAACAATTTTGGGTCCAAGAAATTTAAGTTCCAGTGAAATGATGTAAGTATCTCAGTAAATTAACACATTTTCATAAATCAGAATAATGCTCTATTCTCTAACCATTCTGGATAAATGAATTTAGTACATAAAATAGCAAATAAAATATAATGTCTATTGGGGCAAAATTTACAGTATCCTTAACTAAACAACTGGTATTCAGGCTAATCCAGAAGAGGCATCATGGCATGAAAAATAAAGGAATATAATAATTTGGGGGGACCATTAATTAGTTTACAAAGGGAAGACATTCTGTAGCTTTTATCATGAGCAGAATTTTCATAAATAGCTATACTGTTTTGTGTTTGTTTAGCTGAAGCATCCTTTTCAACATGTTGACTAAAATAGGCCATTTACTCCACAATGTTATTGATAGCTATAACTTATATGATGAATAATTAATCAAAATGCTATTTTCTTTGATGCTTTATTTGTCTTGTTTTCAGATGTCAGCCTTGTAATTGTCATCTCTCAGGAGCCTTGAATGAAACCTGTCACTTGGTCACAGGCCAGTGTTTCTGTAAACAATTTGTCACCGGTTTGAAGTGTGATGCTTGTGTTCCCAGGGCAAGCCATTTGGATATCAACAATCTGTTGGGTTGCAGCAAAAGTAAGTGAACTCTGGTCCGTACTGGTATAGGAAGCATCAGGACCCAAGGAGGGACATCTTACTGGTGTTTTCATTGTTGTTTTTCTTCCTCCATTGAGAACCCATCAGGAAGGCACAGAAACAATATGAGAAATTTAGGTGAGAATTTTTTATTCAAAACACACTAAATGAATCGAGTGTAATTTTTCTTGATTAAATAATTGGAAATAATTAAGTGATTATGTATGTAGTGGGAAATTTCCAATGGCTCATTGGACCATTGGAAATCACTGGTGAGCTGACCACATTCCTGGTTTACCCTAGTCTCAGGATTTCTCAGGATTCAAGACTTTATGTGCTAAAATCAGGACAGTGCTAGTTAAACAGAAATGCTGGTAACCCTATTACACAGAGACACTGCCAGGTAATTTTATATAAGATTTATTCAAGTATATTATGAATTTCATATTTTTCTGTCTCCCCAATTTTATGAACACTATTCTACAATTACTTGTTTATTGATATTATTATCATTATTTTTCATAGTATATTGAGTTCTATGATTGCTATTCTTTTCTCTTTGTTACATTAATTATTTTAACATCTCCAACTTTGTATTTTTATTTCTTATTTTGAATATTCACTGTTTATTAATTTACATATGCATGAAGCAAATGCTTTTTGAGTACTATGTTACATGTTAAGAATACTGAAATGATATGGAACACAGCCTTTGCTTTCAAGTTGCATATATTCAAGTGGTAGAAACAGTTTCATGAACATATGTATATATGGACTGTGAAAGAGGTGTGTTCCAAGTGGCCTCTTGACTCAGCCCGGACTGAGTCATGTTTCATTTAATCACATTTATGTTTTTAATTCCTTGAAGGCAAAGATTGAATTTTGGTATTTTTTGATTTCTCAACACCATTCTCCACTACCTTAAATTGACCTCTCAAGGTCACCAGCAGTCCCACAATTTCATAACATATTGATGTTTTTCTCTTTGTTTACTTCAAGATCACATATCCTTACCTTTTCCAGAATTCCTAAGACATGCCTGCTGGGAACATGTGGTAAGGAGCCCTCTACAACATATTGTGCTATGCATATTCTCCTTGGGGTGTCCTGAGACTGTCATGAGTCACAATGCTAGGAAATGCCACAAGTCATGACAGATCATCACAAGCCAGCATGCCTGGAACTCTGCTGTTTATATATTTAAGGGGGAGAGAGAAAGAGAGAAGTAATGGCCAATTGGGCTCCACAGTAACTGTACTATAGGTTTTAACTTAATGGAAGGTAGAGTATAGATAATAATTAAAGCTTAGTCAGATTTTGTACCTGTGTAGTTTCTCTTCAGTATCCTATATTTAATTAATCCCTCTGGATTTTAGTATAGGTATTTATGTTTCTCTTGGAAAAGGACTAGCATAACTGTCCTTGTATTTGTACTATACAAGAACAAATCTATATTTCATTGACCATTTAATGAATATTTGTTATTCAGTAATTAGCTGTATAATTGGTTGATTTGTGTGCAATAAACCTTCCAGCATATTGGTGACTTCTGATTGGTTCTGCCATTAATTCTATGTGAAAAATGCTGTACCTGCTCCACACTTTACTTTTTACAGACTATTCTTCCATCTGAGGAAGAGCCTAGGAATTATGCCTCTGGCAAAACTGAGTAGTCTGGTCACTGGAGACCTAGCCTCCATTTCTTGGTAGTGATAGATATTTACCTTTATCTTAAGCCTTTCCTTCTCTGGACCAAACATTCTTGGTCATCCCAAGTGTCTGATTTGTCATAATTTTCAAAACTTTCATATTCCCAATTATTCTTCCTTGGATAAATTTTTCTTGATTTTCTATCCTTTTAAAATTGTGATCCCTGATATTAAACACATCCCTTCACCTGTCATGGTTGTTACCGCTACCATTTTTAGTTTGTATTTAACAAAATCTACAGCACCGTGTAACGTTGGAAAATCATCATCAACAGAGGTAACTCACTTTTTCAGAAATAGGACAGGTCCCTCCCTTCAGAGGAAGTGGAAATCTAACAAGAGCAACAGACACTGAGAATAGAGGGTGGGGCAGGAGGATATGCTGGCTGTGGGATGAATGTGAAGAGAACTGTCTTTCCTATTCCACCTTGATTTTCACAGGTACTTGCTTTTTATCTTAGCAACAGCCAGCTGGAACAAGGGCTTCACAAAGGTGATGTGATCCAAGGGAATGTCATGCTATGCATTGAAACTGTGAACTACCTCATGCTATTGTTTGTCTCTGTGTCCAATGAATGTCAAAAATATGTTCTTCTTAAAAATTAAAATTTCTCATGGTGCCCCTCTACACAGGTTAGGAACTCTGGGGTGATGACAATTATTATATTTTCTACTTCCCTAGAGGCTACTGATAATAGTTTAGCAATATAACCTGTGTTTTTACTTTTTTATTCCTTTTCTATTTTTAGGGGGGTGGGCAGCGTGGGGCAGGAAGTCAGAGTGGGATTCTAGAATATTTCCAAAGTGTTCAAAAATTAAGTTCAAATAAAAAAATTAGTCTCTCTGACAGTATGCTTCCCTATTGGGTGGTTCTCTACTTTCCTATCAATACAGGTTTCATAGTTTCAAAATGATGGTCATTTTCCTTGATAGGAATGATAGAAGCTAAACAGGGATTAAATAGTTGAATTGTTTTGCATGTTTCCCTAGTGAATGATCCAGGTTGTCCTAAATATGTGACAGTGTCAATATTTGAATACAAATGAGCTATGAATGGCTAAATATGCAAGCGTGTGTATGTACATTGTTTTTTATATTAGTCATCTTTCTTACCCATACTTTAGTTATCAGAGGGCCCTACAGTTCTCCTTTTATTAACAGCTTTATTGCAGTATAATTTATATATCACAATTTACATGTACAGCTTAATGAATTTTAGGGAATTTATGGTTGTGTAAAATATAATACAGCTGTATTCTATTATTTCAATAAAGTTTCCTCGAGCCCATATATAGTTAATATCCACTTCCACTTCTAACCCTCAACAATTAAATATATGGTTTTGATGCAGCAATTTTTTCGAAAATTTATTATAAGTAAAATCATACAGTATTTAGGCTTTTTACAATATTTAGTTTTTTGTACGTAGATTCTTAGCAAAATGTTTTTGAGATTCATCCATGTTTTTGCATGTCCTAATAGTTTGTTCTTATTAACTGCTGAGTAGTGTAGCATCTATGGATGGACAATGCCTTGTTTTCTCCATTAATCTGTTGATGTGTGGATTGTTTCTAGAGTTGTTTATTATGAATAGTGCTTCTATCAATGTATGGTTACAAATCTCTGGATATACCCATTTTTTTTAAACTCTTGGGTATAACTGGGAGTAAAAAGAAATTGTTTGTATGGTGAGTCTATTTTTAATTTTTTGAAGAAACTGTCAATGTATTTCCCATTAGGGCTGTACCATTTTACATTTGCATCAGCAATTTATGGGTGGTCCAATTTCTTTACAGTTTCAACAACATTCAATATTGACTATTTCATTATTGCCATTTGCTGAGTGTGCTGTGGTATCTCACATTGGTCATTTGTATTTTTCCAAATGAATAATGTTGCTGAGCAATTTTTCATGTGTGTTATTTGCCATTTGTGGTTTTTTTTTTTTTTTTCAAAGTGTCTCTCAAATCTTTTGCCTGTGTTTTATGAGTTATCTCCTTATTGAGTTAAAGAATTTTTATATATTTGAGATGCCACTTGCAAATTTCCTTCAATGATGTGAATTCCTTTTCATATTCTTAATGATACACTTTAAAGAATTAAAACTTTTTATTTTTATGAAGACTAATTTAGCAAGTTTTTCCTTCACGGATCATATTTTTGTATCCAATTTAAGAAATCTTTCCTTCGCCAATGGAACAAAAATTTTTTCAGTGTTTTCACCTTAAAGTTTGACATTTTCAGCATTCACAGACACACACACACCTGTTTCTGAAATATTTTGAATGAATTTTGCATATATCATGAGGTAAGCATATGAGTTCTTTATTTTTATTTTTTGGTACATGAATATCCAAATGTTCTTATAACATTTGTTGAAATGATTATCCATTTCTCATTGAGTTGCCTGAGCATCTATGCAAAAAAATCAATTGACATCATAGTTTACGTATTCAATAGTAAAATGCTAGAATTCCACCCCCTGCCAATCTTAGGCACAATAGAAGGATGCTTACTTTTGTAACTGCCACTCAACATCATAATGTATATGTTAGCCAGTGTATTTAGACAAGAAAAAGAAGTAGAAGGAATTAAAATTGAAAAGAAAAATTTGAATTTTATAATGGTTTTTCTATTTTTGCAAAGAATACAAAATTTATTGTGTTTTATAAACCAGCAATGAACCATCTGAAAAAGATATCAAAAATTTAACCAACCAAATGAAAAACTTGTATACCTAAGACTGAAGAAATGAAGGAAAATATAAAATAATGAAAAGAGATCCCATGTTTATGAATTGGAAGACATTTTCACTAAGATAAATATACTACCCAAAGCAGTCTACAGATACAAGGCAATTCCTATCAGAATCCCAATGCCATTTTTTTTTTCAGAAATAGAAAAACCTATCACAAAATTTAAATATATTCTGAAGGGCCTCCAGAAGCCAAACACTTTTGAAAAAGAAGGTACAGGATTCATACTTCTTGACTTAAAACATGACTACAAAGCTACAGTGATCAACACAATGTGGCACTTCCATTAAGACAGATGTATAGTGGAAGCTAGTCCAAAATAATAATAAGAGAGAGGTGGGAAGAGAGAGGGAAAGAAAAAGGGAAGGGTGTATTCCATTAAAATAAAAGAAATATCAGCCGGGCGCGGTGGCGCACGCCTGTAATCCCAGCACTTTGGGAGGCTGAGGCAGGAGGATCGCAAGTTCAAAGCCAGCCTCAGCAATGGCGAGGCACTTAGCAACTCAGTGAGATCCTGTCTCTAATAAAATACAAAAAAGGGCTGGGGATGTGGCCCAGTGGTCTAGTGCCGCTGAGTTCAATCCCTGGTACCAAAAAAAAAAAAAAAAAAAAAAAAAAAGAAATATCAATGGAGTAGATGAAGGGGAATAAAGGGAAGGGAGCAGGGATGGGATAGTGGAAAAACAGTGGAATGAATTTGACTTAGCTTTCCTACATACATATGTGAATATACCACAGTGAATCTTACCACTATATACATCTACAAGACACTAATTAAAAAAAATTAAAAAACTCTAAGTAAATAGCAAAGAGATCAGTGAAGGAATGGAGCAGGGGTAAGGTGAAGGGGAGGGAAAAGGGAAATACTAGGGACAAAATTAGGGCAAATTATATTTCATGCTTTTGTAATTATATCAAAATGAATTCTAATGTATAAATAAAAAAGAACCAACTAAAAGACAAAAATAGGCTGAACTTCGTGCTCTTTATATGTAATATAAAATGAATTGCACTCTGCAAGCATGTATAACAAATTAGAATTAAAAAAAAAAAAATAGCTGATCTTGGTGTCGCACAAAGTGTCTTGGGAGGTTGAGGCAGGAGGAACATGAGTTCAAAGCCAGCCTCAGAAACTTAGTGGGGCCCTAAGCAACTTAGTGAAACCCTGTCTCTAAATAAAATACAAAAAAAGGGCTGGCGATAAGACTCAGTGGTTAAGTGCCCCTGGATTCAATACCCAGTACCAATAAATAGACAGACAGATAGATAGATAGATAGATAGATAGATAGATAGATAGATATTTCCAAGTTATTGGGTAAATTCTTCTTGATCTTGATATATTCTAGGTAGATAGTCTGGGATCTGGATTGTGTTTAAATCTGTTATGGTGTTTTAACCTATTTTTTGTGTCTAGCTTGATACCTCTTAAAGTGAAAGAAAGAAAGAAAGGAAGGAAGGAAGGAAGGAAGGAAGGAAGGAAGGAAGGAAGGAAGGAAGAAAAAATAAAAGGACTGGTGGAACATGTCTGTAATCCCAGCAGCTTCAGAGGCTGGGGCAGGAGAATCATGAGTTCAAAGCCAATCTTAACAACTTAGTGAGGCCCTAAGCAAATTATCGAGACCCTGTGTTTAAATAAAAATATAAAAAGGGCTGGGTATGTGGTTCAGTGGTTCAGTGCCCCTGGTTCAATCCCTGGTACCAAAAAACTAAAAATAGAATTAAAAAAAAAAGCAACAATGAAGTAGCCTATAAATACACTCTCACATATACGGTAAATTGATTTGAACAAAGATACCAAACAATTTAATGAGAGAAGTATTTTGAATAAATAATGCTGGGAAAACTGATTACATTCATATTTTAAAGAATAGACTTTGATTTTTATATCACACACACATTTTTGACAATGAACTTATATAGAATTTATTGTGACACTAAAGGTATAGGCACAAAGGACAAAACTGATTACTTTAGCTTTCATCAAAACTTAAAATGTCCATTAAAGCACACGATCAAGACAATGAAAGGATAGCCCACAGTGTGGGAGGAAATCTGTACAAATCACATATCTAATATAGAATTACTATATCTAAACAGCAGAAACAAATAATCCAATGAAAAATTGGCAAAGAACTTGAATAAATATCTCCCTAAAGAAGATACATGTATGGCCAGTAAGTACATAAAAAGATGCTCAACTTTATTAGTTATTAGAGAATAGAAATCAAAGTCCTGATATACCCATTTAATTGACTGTCTTATTAAATCAAAGAAGTGGTGGGAGAATGTGGAGAAATTGAGCATTTATAAATTGTGGTGGAATATAAAATGGTTTCTGTAAAAAACGGTATGGTTGTTACTAAAAAATTAAATATCAACTTTCCATATGATCCAGTAATTTCTGCTTCTAGTACATAACCCAGAGAATTGAAGGCAAGGACTCAAACAGGTATTTGTGCATTAGTGTTCATGGAAGTATACACATTAGCCAAAATGTATTAAAAACCTGTGTCCATCATAGGGTGAATGGATAAAGAAAATGTGGTAATACATGATGGATTTATTTACCCATAAGAATGAATTAAATTCGGATACATGTTACAACATAGATGGACTTTGGAACATTCTAAGTAAAGTAAGACAGTCATAAAGGAAAAATACAGTATGATTCCACTTCTAAGTACCTAGAATAGGCAAATTTATAGACAGAGAAAAATTAGCTTACAGGGCAGGTATGCTGACAATGAATCATCCATGTTTTTGTTTTCTTAATTAACTGAGAAGATCTTTTATTTTTGATGGCTAGTTTTTTCTAGATTCAGAATTTTTGTTTTCAAGTTTTCTTTTTTGTTTGCTGGGCTTAATATTGGGGACCATTCAATTTGTGTCTACTTGCTGCTATGGTTTGAAATTTCACTGGATGTTTTGTAATTTTATGCTGAAAATACTTAAATTGTTGGATTATTTTTAGTAATTTGTACATACTTAAATGGCGGAAAACTACCTCCTCTACAGTGGAGCAGTGTGCAGCTGTGCTGTCTCTAATCGTTTTTTTAAATTTTAATTTTTACTTATAGCCTGACTGCCTAGAGGTCACCCCTGTGTCTGAGTCAGGCAATGATTTGGGCAATCCTTGTGCTCAAATACTTTCAGACATCTGGAAGACTTCCAGCTTCTGCTGATCAATATGCATATGGGCTGGGAATACATTCAGTCACAGTTAGTACTCAACTCTCCTTGGCCTTCACTTGTCACTAATTCTATTGGCTTCCCCCACATATTCATAGTTCCCCAGTGAGCCAGGGATCTGTGGTGAGCTTTCCTCAGCCCTGAAATGGCTTTCATATCTAGGAATGCCTGGTTTATTCTTTGGTAAGCTTACCACTTCTGCAGGCTGGGAACATATCCTCAAGCCAGCATAGCTATGAATTTTCATCATTGTGCCCAGTTGAGCTTGCCACTTTTAGTTGGCAAATCTTTGAATTTTTGCCCCCAGTCCCAAATCAAGTCAGTCCTCTTTGGTATTAAAGCTGCTTTTCGTCAGTTCGACTCTACCAAGATTAATGTACTTGACCATGGAACTGGTGGCATGGGAACAACCCCAGACTTGAGCTACTTCTACTCAGAGCTGTACTGGTTTGTTAAGAGTAAGTGCTCCCATTTTATTTTTTCTGCCTTTCTTTGATTTGGGGCTCCCAGGAGCAATACTAATTTTATCCAGTATTATCAAAATGTGCTTCTATAACCAGAAGACCCTAATTTTCTTTTTCTTTGTAAATATGTTTTATAACTTTCAGGTGATTGTTTTCTTTTTAATCTCTTCTTTGGAAGATATTCTTGATTTCTTCTTGTTCATCATTACCCGCTTGTTCCCTATCAACAGACCACACAGTTGGGTTTCACAGTTACACATTCTTGTGTAGTTAGACATTGCTGTGCCACTAAGTTTTTGACCAACATGATTTGAATAGAAGCGATGTGTGGGGCTCCTTGATTGTGCCCTAATAGGCACAGGGAATGTCCTGCATTGAATGTGAACTTGGTAGTCATCCAGCTGAAAGCATGTAGGTAGGGATGGCATAGAGAGAATGTAGGCATATATACTTATAGGGCAGTGTCCTCAGATAAAAGATAACTTTCATCTAATATTCCAGATTTTTCCCTCTTTCCAACTAATCATCTGTTGAGCAGAATCAAGCCCAGATCAGTAGTCCTTCTCATTGTTGTTTACTTTTGCATATGGATATGGTTCATAAATTCACTATGTTTTTTAGCTAAATGAGACTCTTACAAAGAATTTCAATGTTTAGAGTGTCTGCCAGCCATCATTGCTATGTTTTATCTTGTTTTTATGAGTTTGGATTTGGATAAGGAAAGCATCACACATTCTCTCTGTATACTCACACAACCTATAGTACAATTATAGCTGTTATTTCTATTCAGTGTTCCTTTGATGCATGACCATGCACTCTCTAGTGTTCTGGCATTTGACTTTAGAGTTCCATGTAGGATATGTATATAAGCATTCTCCCATTAAGATACTAGACAAAATGTAATTTTCCCATTATAAATATTATTTATGTGCATCTATTGCCAAAGAATCCCTTCATAATTGTTAGCATGTAATAACCAACAAGAACTTACTATGTAGTTCGAAGGTGTAGAAAAAGAAAGCAATATTTACTGAATTATACATGCATACAACTATATTTATATAGATGAATGCATACACACACAGTTTCTTCTCAAAATAATCCCAAGATGTAGACTTTATTTTGCTCTTACTATAGATGATAAAATGTTCAGAGAGTCTAATCCATACTTGAACTACAATAATACAACTACCAAAGTTCCCAAACTGGTATTGAAGCTCATGGTTCCCAAACAGATGGATCTAGTCATAATGTTATACTTTTATTCTTTAAAAGAAAGTCTGCATATGCAGAGATCATTCTTGGAAATTTTAATGAATGCATGTCTGAATTTTTTTCTCAGAATTGTGCTTTGTGCACATAATGGTAAATTAAGATATGCTCAGGATTTCATAATATTTATTTATTTATTGTGATTTAGTTTCAATCTTTTGTTAATTTACTTTTTATTCTAATCAGTTATACATGACAGCAGAAAGCTTTTTGATTCATTGTATACAAATGGAGCACAACTTTTCATTTCTCTGGTTGTACATGATGTAGAGTCACAACACATGTGCAGTCATACATGTACTTAGGGTAATGATGTTCGTCTCATTCCACCATATTTCCTACCCCCATGCCCCCTTCCCGGCCCTCCCTCCCCTTTGCCCAATCAAAGGTCCTTCATTCTCCCCACACGGCCCCCCATTATAGATCAGCATCCAGTTATCAGAGAGAACATTTGGCCTTTGGTTTTGTGGGATTGGCTTACTTCGCTTAGCATGATATCCTCCAACTCCATCCATTTACTGGCGAATGCCATAATTTTATTCTCTTTTAATGCTGAGTAATTTTCCATTGTGTATATATATATATCGCAGTTTCTTTATCCATTCATCTGTTGAAGGGCATCTAGGTTGGCTCCACAGTTTAGCTATTATGAATTGTGCATCTATAAACATTGAAGTGGCTGCATCACTCTAGGATGCTGTTTTTAAGTCCTATTCTTAAAGTGATGTTGAATCATCTAAACCTTCAAGTCTATGAAAATTCTACTTTAAATGCCAATCAGGTGCTTTTATTTACATTGTAAAGACAGACAAGATTGTGGTTGGAGATTGGTCATAGCAAGTAACCAAGTTCATGTTGGAAAAGAGATTATGTAGCTGGGTGTGGTGGTGCATGCCTATAATCCCAACAGCTTGAAAGGCTTAGGCAGGAGGATCACAAATTCAAAGTCAGCCTTAGCAATTTAGCAAGACCCTGTCTCTAAATAAAAATAAAAAAAGGGCTGGGGATTTGGTTGAGTGGTTAAGTGCCCCTGGGTTCAAACCCTGGTACCAAATAAATAAATAAATAAATAAATAAATAAAAAATAAAAACACAAACCCCCACAAAAACCTATGTGTATGAAGGACTTTTCTTGCATGTAATGCAAATAATTTTCTACACCTTTTGGCATGGGATTGAAATATCTCTTTTAGTTGTCCCCAAACTATTTTTCTGTCACAGAATATAGTCAGAGGTTCAGTTTTGATTGCTGTAATTCTGAAATTTCCTGTGGGCCTGGTTGCATGCAGAGTTTTTTGATAAAATCGTGAATAGTCATTAAAAAAATTAAAATTCCATGGATTGCAAGGTATTTTGAGAATGCTGCTAGTGAAGCATAAACCTCTTTGTGGTTCAACCAAAACAACAGAATTTAAAAACCTTCAGTTCAAATCCAGTAACAGGACCAAATTTGCACTGTCAGGCTGTAACCAAAGTGAGCATGTCAAATATAGCACATACCTGAATTAAAAGTGGACAGGGAAATTTAGAAACATTTGTTTTTATGTGTCCTTTTGAGCTTGTTACTACTCTTGTCTTGTATCTAAGTAAATATGTGGACAATTGGAATTTTTATACCACTTGATATACATTTCAAAGAATAAGACAGAATGGGAACCATGAGAGTGCATCTACAGTTTCCAGTCTGTATAGAAAGTATGTATTGGATATTTTTCTTTAAAAATATGATACATATTTTTTTCACATTTAAGATCCAGTGACATTATCTTTGGGAAACCTCTATATAATCTATGTAGTTTTATATATTTCATATTCAGTGCTCTTGAAATACTATGTTAAAAAGTTATTTTATTATGTACTTAAAATGGAGCATGTCACTCATGGGTACTGATGTACTAGTAGTAGCTCTTAGCTGAAAGTCTTTCCTGGTATGCAGGATGACTTTACTGTTTCATATTTTGCCCTGCTCTGGCCTCCAAGCCTCTATGATCTGTACCATCAGGCTTGCTTGCTCTTTGGAGTTTATTTAGTTGACTGCCGCTTCGAGGAGAATTCCCCTAGCCATCTAATGGGAAAGTGAGAAGAGAAGCGAGAATATTGAATCCCCAGCTCCCTTTCTTAGTGCAGGAGAAACTGTGAACTAGCTGTATCCTTCCACAGAAGTTATTCCTTTGTCTGGTGATGTTCTTTATGCAGCCTTTTCTGTCCTGCAGACCCCCTTCAGGCTAGGGATAGCATGCAAAGAAGAGTTAATGTAGCAGGCCCACTGATTATCTTTTGAAAGGACTGCATACAAGGCTGGCTCTTGGTTGACATCTGGAAACCTGAATTTCGTAAATTCTTGGGTTCTCATCCTCCCTAAAACTGATAAGTGGATCAGTACACCTAAACACTTTTGTACAAACTCTATGATTTATTATTAACATCTGCCTTCCTTCTGAGAGCCCCAAATTTTGGTTATATGCAGGATAGAGGCTGCATACATGAACATCCTCCAATAAAAACCCTGAGTCCTGAATTTTTCCCTGGTTGACAACATTTCACACAAGCACTTCAATATGTCCAATGTGAACACTGGCAGAGGACTCTTGGAAGCTTGCATTTATCTGTTTTCCCTGGATTTGACCAATGACTTTTCCCTTTGCTGATAGTATTCTGTAATAAGTCTTCACTATAAGTAATACTCTATGATGAGGCCTGTGAGACTCCTGGTGAACCTATAGCTCAGGGTAGTCTTGAGAACAGTAGAATTCTGCTTTTACCCTTCTCTGGACTACAACATTACATCACTTTTTGGCACTACTACATTACATCACTTTTTGGCCTATCCTTTGAAAGGAGTTCTTTTATTAAGATCTCCCCAAATTACTTAATTTAACGAAATTTCTCTTTAACTCTGGAGATCAGGTCTAAGTCACCAAGTGAACTCAGATATTTCCTATAAAAATGCTTACAACTTATTTGATGGATTCATTTATTTAAATTACTTTTTAAAATTTGTTAAAGGATTAATGGTTTAAAAAGATTACTCAGTACCCTGTGCCTTTGACATCATATTCAATGAGAAAATCTGATTAAGTGAGTGTGTTCTAAGTGGATAGGGATTACACACTTTGGTGGTTGATTGTCCTTTAAAACATTGAGATGCTATTTTACTCTATTGTGTATTCTGTGGGAAAAAGAATAAATAAAACTTACCCTCAAAAATTAGGGAGTCAGGTTGGGGTTGTAGCTCAGTGAAAGAGTGCTTGCCTCGCATGCGTGAGGCATTGGGTTCGATCCTCAGCAGCATATAAAAATAAATAAACATAATAAAGATGTTGTGTATATCTATAGTTAAAAAGAAAAAAAATTAGGAAGTCTCCTTGAAGAAATTGGAAAATACACAGTGGCAGAAAACAATATTCATAGTATATGTTTATATTATACAAATTATCACTGAAATGTTAGGTGAGTGTACTTATATACACGATAAGGAATTATGTCACATCTTAAAAGCACCTTTAATAGAAGTTAGTAGAGTCACATGGCATATGAAATTGTTAATTGGTAAAATTTACATTATTTAACATCTCTAGCTATTTATACCAGCTAATATTATTCTTTACATTGTGTTCTGTGAAGCAAGATAAGGTATTGTGCTTAATGAAATGGAAAACTTCCTCGTAAAAATTCCAAAAAGTATGCTACTTAAATTTCAAGTTTCAATGGAATGTATGTCAACTTTGAAATTAATTAAGTAGAAAATAAATGTTATGCATCCTTGGATGATTTCTTGGGGAAAAAAAAAAAAGGCAAAGAAAGTAATTCTTGATGTAAACTCTTGTGGTTTTCCTCCCAACTATATTTATGTCAGCTGCTTTGACCTACAAATTTATTTTATACTTATAGATAAAAAGCTTTGTTCTAGAGAACTCATGATGCATACCCTTTGTTTATTAATGTCTTGGTAAACCACATGTCTTCTTGATAAAGTAATCCTGAATCAGAAAGTCCTCTTTGCTGGATATCTTACTTCAGTTCACTTGTGTGTTTATTGATTGCTTTTGCTAATAAATGCTCTCTCTATTGTAATTTAGCTCCATCCCAGCAACCTCCACCCAGAGGACAAGTTCAAAGTTCTTCTGTCATCAATCTCTCCTGGAGTCCACCTGATTCTCCAAATGCCCAGTGGCTTACTTACAGTTTATTCAGGGATGGTTTTGAAATCTACATTTCTGAAGATCAATACCCATACAGTGAGTTTAAGGGTTTGGTGATGGAAAGATAGAATATTCTGAGAATTGATACATTAGTTAAGTTTTCTGTCACTGAGGATAAATGTTTTTCTCTGTTTATCACAGAAGGTTTCAAGCAGAAAAGGAACTACAAATTTCAGTAGTAATCAAAGACATGCAATAAAAATGAGATGTATATTATTTATCAAACACTCAAAGCTTATTAAATTCTCAAGGATAAAAAAATGATTCCATCTAGCAGTGTAGAGAATCTGGAATATTCATAAACTTCTGGGATGCCTGTGTAGGTTCATATGGACAACTTTTCATGTGCAATAAGTTACTCAAATGTATGAAAAACTTTTCTTTTCTGAATACCATTTGATTAATCAAAAATACTTCAGAATTTATCTCAAGTGAATATTCATAAAAAGATAAAATCACAAAAGTGTTTATATCCATATTTAATATTCAAATATTAGAATGATTCAAATATTTAATAATTTTCAGAATTGTGACATATGGCCTAACAGAATCAAATCTGACACATAGTTAACTAAATCATAGGCTATGATAGCCTACAAAATGATATCTTTTCGATTAAGGAAAAATAGTCATGATATTGAGGTAATTAAAAGTTACTAAAAATCTATCATGAATTTTAATATTTTAAGTTAAAATTCTGGAAGACTTAATAAAATGGATCTAAAGTTTTCTCTGTATGCAAATATTACAAAAATTTTATCAGATATTTCTATTCTAAAGGATTTAAAATTTTAAGTTAAAAAGGGGTCTTCATTATCTGGAATCAGAACTTCCATGCAAATAATGTAATATTATGCATACATATTGCTATTTTCATAAAGATAGAACATAACAACAGAAAGAGGAAGGGTATGAACAAGCCAGGAAGGCCATCTTTGCATCTGTAACTTTTAAGATTTTAAAATGAGACCATAGAGATCAAACTATTAAGAAACTATTGACTTTAAAAACATTTTCTCAATTGTTTTAGACACAGCTTTCCTAAAGACAGAATGAAGAAATAGGAATTTTGAGATTCTTCCAGCTTTGTGGTCTCTTGAGTTTTGCTCTAGTCATGTTTAGTTAGCTACAGGCTAGTTTAGGAATCTAGTTTAGGAAACCATGAAACAACAATTTCAATTCAAGTTTCCATTCTGTTCACTTTAAAACTCAACTTTCCAATTTCTACTTTAACATGCATAATTAGAAAATGTAGAAAACTGTCAAAACACTGACATTCCACAACCTTTCTTAACATGGTTAGTGGAGGATGCCTTGTTTTAAAATATGAGTTGACTTTAAAACTCCTGCATGGCATACAGTTTTATTTTGTACCTATTGTAATTGGTTACATTTTGACCCTAATTTTGTATTGCTTGCATCTAGCTTGTTAAGTCCGCCACTTTCTCGTAACTCTAAATGTCTCTTCGGTGTTCCACATCTTCTTTGAAGTTAATGGAAAGTCTGAACTTCATGATGCAGATTGCAAAGGGAAATGAACATCTGTCTACATCTGCCATCTTGGCAAAGCATCCCAAAAACCTGCTACTAAAATGTTTATTTTCTTCCAAATATCAGCATGATCCAGGTGTCCTGAACCTTAAACTTTTGTGATAGAGGAAGAGAAGAGTTATAAAAATATTGAAAATGATTTTGAAGATGACAGTACCACTGGTTGAATTATCTCTGGAGTTGCAAATTAGGGTCACCCTATTTTCCACACAGCTTAATTCAACAGCAAATTTAAATATAAAACTGTAAAGGTTACCATTCAAACCCATGTTTTCCATAGTAACATATTGTGATCTATTTTATAGAACATTATATGTGAGTGCAGAAGTCTGTCTCTTTTTCGTGATTGCATTCAAATAGAATCCAAATAACAGTTTGTTACATAATAAATGCCTATTCATTTACTAATCAGACATTTATATAATCCTATTAAACAATGTATTTTTTTCCTAAAACTGTACTTTTCATTAAAAATACCATTTCTGGCATTTCTTGACAATCACTATAATTAATGATGTGAAAATTATCTGCATGATGGCATTTAAACAGTAAGAACAATTGGTTAACACTGTCAGAAGTTGGTACCATTCTAATAATACCCTCGTGTTTATTACTCCATTTCCAGTGCATGGCTAGCATGTGTAATATGAAAAGGAAACACCACTTATATCCAGCTGAATGAACACAAATCCTTGGGTTAAATAAAGGCATTTGGAATTATAGGTGGAGAAGCATTGAACTTTTCAAAGAAAATTAATAGTGTAGTCTTCCAACCAAGTTTGATCATTTGGTTAAGACCATTATAGAGTTCTTTGTTAGAATAGAAACTTCCTAGCTGGCCTGTGTACTACAGGATTCTCTAGGATAATAATTTCTATCCTAAGATCATGATACACTACTGTATTATCATTGTGAAACCTTTCAAATTAGTTGTTTTTAGTAGCAAAGTGTTTAGTCAATATTTCCCTAAATAAAATTTAATTGGTTTGCATTCTCATATGCTTTTAGAAGAAAAAAAGCATAGAGGTCAAGTTCACATTTGGAGTGTACATAATCAGCAACTGATGTTGCTCCTGCTGTAGCCCCAATTTGGTTTCCTCAGAGATGTCGTGTCATTGGTGGGAAGGGAACAGGTTAGAGGAAGATAGCACTCTTGTTAATGTTGCTTCTCAGTATTACAGGTTTTGGAAGTGTTCAATAAATTATACACTTTTTTCTATTTGGTTTTGGAATCAAATGAATACTAGACATAATAGTTATATGGAAGTTAAAAATTATCTTTATAACTGGTGAAAGCCAGATTAGAGCATATATCTTCTCCTCTGCAAGGCAGTTTAGAAGACAGACTTGCTTTGCATCCTCCTCTAACCCCTGAAATTCATAGTCATATACATTGTTGCTCCAGTTGGATGGCATGAGTGGGAAAAAGCCCTTAACTGTTACTCTGGGGAAGTCGTTCCGCAAGGAGACTAGAGAATAGTTGTTACTACATAAAATAATTATTTATATCCCCTGGTCATATTAACATAGTGTTTTTGGCAAAAAGAGTATCTTAGTAAATCTGGTATTTCATTTCTACCTTTACTATTCATTTCCATCTTTAATATCATTATCATTCATCCCATAGCACATCAAGGATCGATGTAGCAATTGATGGTTCAGTTAGCCCTGAGAGAAAGGGACAGAAGATAAGAGGAGGTGAAGAAAAAGAAAACAGAGGACAGAAATTGTTTTTATAAGGTCCTTGATACTGTTCATTCTTTATTATCTGCTTAATGGAGACCTCCTCCCCATCCACACACACAATGCTACCAGGAAGCGGGCAGAAGTCACTTTAACATTTCTCTTTCACAGCCCTACAATGTGCTGGCTGTTGCTTTAGTGAATGGGGATTTCAGACATGTGACTGATCATATCCATTTCTTTCTCCCTCTTTTTTTAACCTCTTCTTTTTCCCATCTTTTATCTGACCTCACGGTCCTTC
Source organism: Tamias sibiricus (assembly GCA_025594165.1). Lineage (NCBI taxonomy): Eukaryota > Metazoa > Chordata > Mammalia > Rodentia > Sciuridae > Tamias > Tamias sibiricus. The sequence goes on along the minus strand of CM046669.1, from coordinate 48,446,814 downwards.
ATACAAAGAACTTTGGTCTAGAACTTCTCGTGTAAATTCTTTATCGCAAATAGCAAATATTTCCAAAATTTAGCAGTTAAAAATAATGAACATTTATCATTTCACACAATTCCTATAGGCCAGAAAATCAGGAAAGGATTGAGTTAAGATGTTGGCCAAGCAACAGATTTGACCATTTGGTGGTAGTTTGCTGACCACTGGCTGAGTATACTGGCATTTATTAAACCAGTTACACAGAAGAAGCAGTTATTTCTGTTTCAGAGACTGCAGATCTTTTCCTTAGGCCTTCTATCAAAAGGAGATTATAAATGGAAAACCAAAGCTAAAACTTTTAATTATTCTTTACAAATGACAATTTTTTTACATTATACTGAATAATGAAACTACCCACTTTTGAAAATATGAAATGTACTCTTATTCAAAAGAGTGGATTGACATAGTTTATAGTTAAATAATATAATGGAAGGAAGTTAGAAATTAGCCTTTATCAGTTTGTGGAATATAATGATCGTCCTTCTGTTCCTTTTCATTCCAGATACTCAGCATTACCTAGACACTGCCCTATCACCGTATACCTCATATTCATATTACATCAAGACTACCAGTGTGCATGGTTCAACAAGGAGTGCAGCTGTCACTTACAGGACAAAGCCAGGGATTCCAGAGGGACATCTGAACTTAAGCTATATCATTCCTGTTAGCTCAGATTCAGTGACACTTACCTGGAGTACATTGTCTAATCATTCTGGTCCGATAGAGAAATACATTTTGTCCTGTGTTCCTCTGGATGGCATTCAGCCATGTGATCCCTACGAAGGTCATGAAACCTCAGCCACCATCTGGAATCTGATTCCATTCACCAGGTACCATTTTTCTGTACAGGCATGCACTAGTGGGGGCTGTTTACACAGCTTACCCATTATGGTGACCACAGCTCAAGCACCTCCCAGAAGGCTGAGCGCACCTGAGATACGGGAAATCAGTGCCACAGAACTTCATGTACAATGGTCCCCACCAGTGGAACCAAATGGTAAGAATTCAAGGCCTAGACTTCCTTTCTTAAACAAGAATGAGAATGTAGGCCTTTGGAATTGTTCAGTGAGAGTCTGGCACCATATTCATTTATTTAATTGTATAATATTATATTGAGAAATAGTTCCTAAAGATAGAAGATACTATTTCTCCTGGTTAGTGGAACAAGTGTATTTCTAATCTCATAACAAATTCCATTCAATTAAATTGACCCTTAAAAGGCTAATATTATCTTTGCTCTTAATGACATCTGCCATAGCACAAATGATGTTTATAATTGGAAGCTCACTTCTGAAATGCATTATATTTGACTGTGTCACAAGTTGGGGCACTCATAAGCAGTAAATTTTCTCTTTTAAGCAAGAAAAGGATATAAAATAATACAAAAAATATGTATATAGGCTTGCTGACTCCATTAAGTTAATTTTTGTGTTCACAGAATTGAACCCTTGGTTATATAGGCCAGACACACATTCATAAGGTTTCAGTCATTTATATCATGTATATATTATGGCAAAACCTTTTCTTAGATTTTTTAAGTTACTTGGTAAAACTGAGTAAAAATTAACTGTGAAATTTGTGCAAACAGGGCTTACATTAAACAGATAATTAAGCTTAAGTCTTCAACTTTGAAAATATACAAATAGGAGGTACAATGATCAGATTCTCAAAGAGAACTAGCCACCCTTGATAGAAATTCTGACCATCCACCCTGACAAAATTTGACTACACCTATGATAGATTGTAGATATTTTGTTATTTGTATACTATCTCTGGTTGATTTTTCTATGAATATGACTTTAATAGTATTTCATATGTTCATCTGCCCAACAGTTTGTGGTTTTACATAATTCCCATCATCTAGATTACTAAATTGCTACATCTAGATTACTCAAAAATTGACAGGTGAACTAGTTAGAATAATGAAAAGCCACTACTCTTTAGCTGGCCTGTGTCTGTCCCATCCCCCAAATAGCCCGTTTGTCTGATTCTACCTTGGTTCACTGTTTAATCTTTATAGGGATAATTATAAGATATGAATTATACATGAAAAGATTGAGATCTACTGAAGAAAGTCAAGTGTTTCAGAGCAGTGGCTGGCTCAGTCCTCACCCATTTGTGGAATCAACCAGTGAAAATGCACTAAAGCCTCCTCAAGCAGCAGCAGCCATCGCTGGCTTGGAGCCCTACACAGAGTACGCGTTTAGGGTCTTGGCTGTGAATATGGCCGGCAGTGTGTCTTCTGCCTGGATCTCAGCAAGAACGGGAGAATCAGGTAAAAATCAATGCCTTGAACTCTACATTGAAATCCCCTGGATGAAATTGCTGCCTGAAATTAGTCAACAGTGCTTTTTGAAAAGCAAGTTTTATAAACATAAATGGGTCGATTTGGTTATATAAGTAACTCAAGGTCATAAAGAATTTGTGGGAAGTTTTAGGATAAAAATTTCATGTTTTTGTTATTAATTCATGGGGAAGAGGACGTAACTCTAGTTATAGTCTTTGGGGGGTGCTTCACCAAAATATCACTTGGTTTCCAGTCCTGGAGTGGGTTGGCCACTTGTCCAGTCTTGCTCCATATCCACATTTATGTTCAGTGAAATGGAGAACTGTTACGAATTTCACAAATCTATTTAAACTTTTTCTCTTTACAAATAAATCTTTTAGAGTTGACATTGTATATAATATTACAAAATCTGTAATTCAGAAGTGTGCTTTTAAGCACTTGGCATTATGGCAAGGAAGGAGAGAAAAATTTTTATTTTCTTAAGGTATCTTTTTCACTAAGGCAAATGAGCTATTTTTAATCTTCCATCTTGTTCTTTATATTACACACACTTCAAATTTTATGAGCATTGTAAGAAAATGAGTGCACTTTTGTTATGATTTGAATCTACAGATATTCAAAGAAACCCAAATCCTGATCTAAATATGATCTGCTAGGACTGTGGAGGATGAGGGTAGCTTTAGGTTGATGTCCAAGGGAATCATTTCATGAATAAAATGTGCATTGTGCTTGAGCATCTCTTAATGACTACCAGCCATCTTGGACAAATAATAGGGCCATGATAGCACAAGTGATGAGGCATGGCATTCTGGAAGGGGAAAATCAAGGTCAGAAATGAAAAGTAATGGGTGAAACTGCAATACTGGACCCTCATAATCTTATGGGTCACTGGCTAATGAAAGTGCGATGAGGTCCTTTGATAATACACCTTTGGTTAGCACATTTAAAATCCATATTAAGATCTCAAGGATGGCAGGGGGAAAATGTATGGTGTGTATGTACCTTGAACATTTCAATCAAGACTTACTGAAAACTTGGAGAATTTCTTTGGGGTGATTTAAAACATTTTAGGCTTGTCTCTTCATGCATTGATTTGGTTCAGTGAAATACTTCAGTACATGAGAAATCCAGTGTATCCTTATACATTGTTCTGAATTTTGTGGTCTGAAACATATTCAGTTTTGAGATTTCTTTCAAATATTCATAACATCTAGAGTTTTCTACCCAGGTATGCACTAGCTATCTTCATGAACACAAGCAAAGTCCTCCAAGGTTTTTATTCTGTAAATGAAAATTATCTTAGCTGATAATGCAAAAATGGAGAACATCCTTGCCAATGACATTTTTAAAAAGTGAATCTTTCATATATACCGGTATATTCTTGCATTTTTTTCCCAAATCAAGAGTATTTCATAAAGAAGAGAGAGTTTCAGAAACTAGAATAAATATGTGAGTAAGTCTGAATACTGATAGGGACAGCATTCATTGTTTTGATGTTGTTATTTTGTCTTTGATAGCGCCTGTGTTCATGATCCCTCCTTTAGTTGTTCCACTCTCCTCACACTCTCTCAGTGTCTCCTGGGAGAAGCCAGCAGAAAATGCTACAAGAGGAAAAGTTGTGGGGTACAACATCAATATGATTTCTGAACAATCACCTCAACAACCTGTCCCAGTGGTGTTTTCAAAGGTATTGTTATTTTTAACTAATTTCCTTTCATTTCTGAATTTGCAAGATTCTGTAACAGAATCTCCCTATGCATTTGCTAAACAGGACATTTTCCTTCCAAGCATGATGTTAAATGTAGGAGGATCTTTATTGTACACTACTTCTTTTTTTTTACAATATAAGCATATACTGAAACAAAGTTGGTATAATTTTGTTTCATCAGACCTGCTTTTTAACTTATCCTTACACATCTTGTAAGAAAATAACATTTGGTAGCTAAGCACTTTCATGTTATTTGGACACAAAATAGTATATTAAGCCAATCTATAATCACTTGATATTTATATTGTATTAATTCTTTTGGAGGTCTAAATAATGTTGATAAAAACATCATATGGGTTACATTTTATATTATTTCTATTTCCTTACGAAAAAATTGAAGAATTTATCATAGCTTATAAAAAATTTATGTTAAAGGTTTGGGGTATATACTCACACATCACCTTCTAGCAATTTGTGCTCCAGCAAGCAATAATGAGAATAGTAATCATAGTTATCAGTTTGCTGTGTCCATGAACTACTTAATTTGATACACATAACAGTCCTGAAAGGTGATAGATTCTTGTTCTCTCCAGCTTATAGTTGTGGCTGATATACCTCATTAGCCCATTTTTCCAACATGGGGGTGGCCAGTGGCAGAGGCTGCTGACATCAACTGGATGAATCATTCTGTGCATGTAACAGTCCAGAGTATCTTCTGAGGGAGATGCTCTTTCATGGACATTAACTGAGATAAAAAGATCTTCACATTTTATGTCCACTCCCAAAAATCTAGCCACACTTTTCCTTCCCAGACTCCCTACTTTCTGATCTTCCAGTCTTTTTTCTTTTATACTCATGGTCCATATAGCCAAGTGACTATCGTATATTTAACCCTGAGGCACTTAACCCTGTGGAAAATATAAAACAGATGACAGGGACCACTGCCTGCAGTTCTGCCTGTTGAGAGGATTTCTTTTCACTGACGTTTTTTAGGACCTTCTAGGTAGGGTTACAGAGCAGCAGCTACCCATTTTTTATTTGCATCCATATACCAAGACAAATCATCTGTGAGCTAACCTCTATATAGTTTTTTCCTTTCAGCTCCTCAGGGAACTCCATTGGATTTGCAGGTTATGTCATGGCTTCTGTCTATGCTTCTACCCAACCCCAGATATTCACTTCCATCTTATGATGAATTTCTATTAAGCTCCATTGACCCTGAGACTTGGAATGTCTGAAAGAATCCAGTTTCCCATGAAGTAGCTCTGACCACCAAGTCATTTGATGTTTCATGGACATCATTCTGCTTTTAAAACAGTAGCATGCTGGTTTTGTTCATCAAATGGAATAGAGTTTCCATCACATGATTAGCTCTTGTTCCAGACATTATGGATTTACCTTGTGACTCTCTTTCCATAACAAAAGCATCTTTTCCCATGATCATTACTTTTAGCACTGTAGACATTATTAGACTTTAGATGCCAAATGATTCCTCTGCTTGCACCACAACTTAGACCTGTGCAGAGCTCTTTCTTGCACTGGGATGCACTTGGAAGTGCCAATGTTCCATATTGCTTGGTAACTTGGTCAGAACATGACCCAAGTATGGAATATGCTCCCTGTTAAGTGTGAGAAAGTCACCAGACTTTGTGCTTCCTTCTTAGTGGTGGTAGATGCTAGATAAAATAATTTTGTCTTTTCCTCTGCAGTTGGTATCCTAGTTTTCTCAGACAATTTGAACTCCTTTAAGACCTTCACTAATGTGGTAGATCTCTTAATCTTTATAAAGTTGTTCTCTCGCTTTCTGGAGCACATGTCTTACTAAGACCTATACCAAGCCTGTTGTTTATTGCTTATCTGATTCATTTAACATGATCTTATTGATATAAAGAACTGAGACTGTCAAGGAGGCTTTTATATTTCGCCTTAAACTGGTGATTAATTATCCTCAGATTGTCTTTCTCAATGCATTGATAATAATGCAAGAGCCATCTGATTATATAGTCCTGATAAGTACTACTTTTCAGAAAGTAGTCCTAGTAATTATGAGTTCACCACCAATGGAAGTTTAAAAATTGTACCACTAGACAATGCTGTGGTCTATCAGTGCTCTACTTACAACCTATAACAAGGTTCTCATTGTCAGCCAGCTGAGATGGTGACCCAACTCCAAAATATCATTGTAGAAACACCTTCCAAGGCCCTCTCCTGATTTTCTAGGTCAGGTTCCCCAGAAACCATACACTGCGCTAGAAGACTAGCATGCAGAAGATACATGGGAAAGAGCTCTAAAAAACAATACATGTAAAGTAGCAAGAGATACAAGATTTAATTCTTCTTTATGGATGAATAAAAACTCCATTGTGTATATATTTTCTTTATCCATTTGTCTGTTTACAGGAATCTAGGTTGGTTCCATAACTTGGCTATTGTGAATTGTGCTGCTATAAACATTGGTATTAATATATCATTCTATTCTAGTGTGTTGACTTTTGTTCTTTTGGATTAATATCAAGGAGTGGGATAGCTAGTTCATATGGTGGTCCCAGTCCTAGTCTTTTAAGGAATCTCTATCCTGCTTTCCAGAGTGGTTATACCAATTTGCAGTTCCATCAGCAATATATAAGTGTACCCGCCCCCCACATCTTCACCTGCAATCATTGCTATTTGTATTCATGATGATTGCCATCCTAACTGGGGTGAGGTGAAATCTCAGTGTAGTTTTGATTTGCATTTTTTTCCTGAAAACTAAGGATATTGAACACTTTTTTTTAAAAAAATTATTTATTTGCTTTAGTTGTACACAGTGCGTTTATTTTTATGTGGTGCTGAGGGTTGAACCTGGGCCGTGCAGGTGCTAAGCGAGCACTCTACTGCTGAGCCACAACCCCAGCCCTGTTGAACACTTTTAAATATATTTTTGGCCATTCAAGTTTTTCTTTTGATAAATGTCTGTTTAGATCATTTGCCCTTTTATTGATAGTGGGTTTTTTTTTTTTTTTTTTAATTTTTTTGAGTTACTTATATTCAGGATATTCATCCACTGTCAAAAGAGTAGCCAGCAAAGATTTTCTCTCATTCTGTAGATCCTCTATTCACATTTCCAGTTGTTTCCTTTGGTGTGCAAAAGCTTTTTAATTAGATGCCATTCCATTTATTAACTCTTGGCATTATTTCCTGAACTTTAAGGATCCTGTTGCTTGTGCATATATATTGGAGTGTTAATCTTATGTTTTCTTCTAGGATTTGTATTGTTTATGGTCTAATTCTTTAGCATTTGATTCATTTTGAGTTGATTTTTGTGCAGCGTGTGAGGTAAAACTAGTTTCATTCTTTTATATATGGATAACCAGTTTTCCCAGAACTATTTGTTAAAAAGGCCGTCTACTCCAATGTATGTTTTTGGCACCTTTGTTAAGGATCAGATGACTGTATATGTGTGGGTTTGTTTTTGTGTCTTCTATTCTGTTGGTGTGTATGTCTATTTATACACCAGTATCATTCTGTTTATGTTACTATGACTTTGTGGTTTAATTTGATATCAGATATTATTATGCCTTTTGATGGTAAATGGATAGAAGTGAAGAACACCATGCTAAGTAATATAAGTCAGATTCAGAAAATCCAGGGTCAAATGTTTTCTTGAATGTGTGGCACCTGCAGAAAAATAAGGAAAGAAAAAAAAAAAAGGAACCACATGAAAAGAGAAGGGAGACCAGTGGAATAGAGGAAGGGTATTGAGGGGGAGGGAAGAGGCGTAGGAAAGAGGAGGATCTGTGGAATGAAATTGACCAAATTATACTATATTCATGTATGATTATATCACAATGAATTCCATTTTTTGTATAACTATAAGGTACCAATTTTAAATGACAATAAATAGGAAGGCCAGTAGAGTGGAGGAAAGGGGTCACAGACAAGGTGAAGGGGAGGGAGAAGGGAAGTTCTGGGGATTGAAATTGAGCAAATTATGTTATATGCATTTAGGAAAAATGTCAGAATAAACCACACTATTATGTATAAGTATAAAGCACCAATAAAAAACAATAAAAATAGAAAAGTGAACAACAGGGTAGTACAAGGGGATAAGAGGGAAGGAGAAGAGGAGGGAAAACAGAGGTATTAGGGAATTAAATTGATCAAATTATGTTATGTGCATATATATATGTATGTATGTATGTGTGTATGAACAATAAAACCTACTACTCTGTATAATTATTATGTACCAATAAAAAATTAAAAAGATGCAAATTAAGCCAAATAATAAGTTAAGCTATGATGCAATAGTGCAGAAGGCCTCAACTGATCCAGAACTGCAGTTACCTTTGAGGTTGTCCCAAAAGGAGTCCAGAGGTCAGACTTTTTGTACCTTTGTTGTATTTGCTTCCTAGGGTTGCCTTAACATATTGCATAAAAGAAATGACTTAAAACAATAGATCTTTGTTTCCTCATAGTTATGGAGGCCAGAAATCTGAGACTAAGCTTCTTTGCTCCTTCCACAGATTTTAGTGGAGAGTCCTTTCTTGATCTTTCCAGCTTCAAGCAGTTGCTGGTTCTACTTGGCTTGTAGGGACATAATTTCAATCTCTGCTTCTGTTATCACATCACCCTTCTTTTCTGTGTCTTTGTATCCTCTGCCTGTTTATCCTCATTTCTCCTATAAAAGCTCCAGTCATTGACTTTAAGGCTAACAATAAATATAGGATAACTTAGGTAATAACATCTGCAAAGACCCTATGTCCAGAAGGCCACATTCTGAGATCTTCAGTGGCCATAAATTTGGGGAAGAGACTCTAAAATCCACTATTAATAGATTTGCCATTTTTCTAAGCCTTTTTAGTAGACAGAGCATGTTTACAACACAAAATTTTATTTTATATATTAGATAGAAAAAAGAGTCAGTGATTTGTGATTCTTTGCTGTAGTTTTCCACTAGTTTGAGCATGTTTGATTCATTTGCAACTATCTTGTGATAAAATCCTAATTAGTATAATACATATTCTTCAGTTTAAACAATGTAGTCTACTAATCGGCATGTCATAGTATTTAGGATAAATTTACAATTATAACTGATGTTTGTTCTTTGTTACATTTTTTTCTATGTCTAGAACAATAATGCACCTTGGTATTTTATTTTATTGTTTTTACTATTCTTTTGTTTTTTTGGGTTATCAAATTTTAAAGTCAACACCTAGGCCAATATTTCAAATTTGATTTAGTGTACTCTTAAAGGAAAAAACCTAAAAATATACTCCAAATGTTGAACTTTTTAAATATCTGTACTTACATTTATTTATTGAAGATTAATTCATATGAATGTGTAGTCATATCACTTAAAGACAGCGATATGTTCTGAGAAATGTATTGTTAGGCGATTCATTGTACAAACACCACAAAGTGTATCAGTAGATGGTGTAAGTCAATCATTCCACATGGTCTCTTGATGCAATTGAGAAGTGTGGTTGACACGAGATGTAGGAAGCTGCTGGTTTTACACAGCACACTACTTTATAGGAAACCTTGTTTTTATAAATAGAGAATTATGCTCTACTAATAAAATGTATAATATAGTAAATATGTAAAGCAGTAATACCCATTTATTATCATATCAGTATTTTGTACTATACATAATTGTATGTGCTATACTTTCATACCACTGGCAGCAGAGTAGATTTGTTGACACTCATGTCACCACAAACATGAAATTCCTTATGCTACAACATGACAATGGCTGTGACATCACTAGGTGATAGAAATATTTCAGCTCCATTATTTCTTATGGGACCATAATCATATGCTGTCAGTCTGGTCATTGTTGACAAAAAAACACCATTATTTGCATGTGAGTATATATCAGTAGTCCTAAGAAAAATAACTTTTTGTTCATGGTTGGTAGTGTTCTGTTTTAATGACTTCTTTTCCTCAATATCATTCACATCCACAGCCTAAGCAAATTTACATGGTTGCTTTTGATCAATTCTAGTTATAAGGATAGGGCCAATTCTCAGTGTTGGCGGTTTAATTACTTGTTTGTGGACTACAGAGTTCCTCTCTGTCTCCTTTGCTCAAATCTGCTATTTTCATTTGAAAGTGCATGATAAAGACATCATTTCAAAAAAAAATGTTACTTTGATCTAATCTGTATATGCTTGTTTATATAAGAAAGATAATTGAGAATTAACCTCATGTGGATACTCACTAATATATTTAATTGTTTTCCCTTTTTGTTCTTTGGCTTTTTTTTCAGAAAATGATAGAATTGATTTAACATAGTGACATTGTTCTTCTCTGGTGCCATCAAATAGCATGTGGTATCACTACACTGGGTTACTTTGGGCCAAGTCCCATGGTTTTGTTTGGACTTTTTCACAGTAACAATGACAATGTCACCGTCTTTATTTCTACTATTGGTGACAATAACCATACCACCACGCTGCTTTATGAGGTAATAACTTGGTTTCCTCATTTATCCACTCAGGAACTGGATTATTACCTCATAAAACAGTGTGGTTGTACAATTATCAATTAAATTCTGGCTTGTTGAGACTCTTTAAAAAAATCCCTTTTCCTAATAGTAGTTGGCCTTAATTCCCCATGTCTGAATTCATGGAACTTTGCATGCCAAGATTATATATTTTGCACTGATTATCTGTTATCTGATTATTATTATCATTATGTTTTGCCTTGAAGCTGTTGCACATGGCTAAATCCCAAGATCTGTCTTATGTTGTGAAAGGACTAAAGCCTTATACAATATACAAGTTTACTGTTTCTCTCTGCAATTCAATTGGTTGTGTAACCAGTGCTTCAGGAGCAGGACAAACGTTAGCAGCAGGTAAGTGAGTTTTAATGGCTGTGTAAAACTAGATTGTGTATTTATAAACAAATATCTACAAAGTTTATCTGCCTTGGACTTAATATTTGCAGCCTTTGTCCCCTAAGGCTTTTTCCTGCTAAATGATTGCGATCTACCTTGACATTTTTAAACAACAACAACAAAAAAATCAATAAATAAAGTTAAGCTTGAGAGGTGCCTAGGAGCTGTGCCCTAAGAGCTACAATTGATGCTGAGTGGGAGTGGTGCAGTGCTTAGCCTCAAGCCTGGATACAAGAATGTCCTGACAGTTGTGAGGAGGGCTCAGAAGGCTTCTTGTGAGGGCTTCAGCATACTTCTTCCTGCAGACCTAACATATGTTTTGTGGGATTGGGTCTACCCACTCCTGTACCATGGGAATATCCAGGAATTACTGGGTTGCCTTCAGATCATGTTTTGTCATTATTGGATAGGCAGGTGTTACTTATTATTTGATTTATAATTAATAAGCTCCTACATTTATGAAGTTTTAAAAGGAACTTATTGTCAAGTGCAACACATCAGAAATAGTATGGATCATTTTTGCCTGCTTCACTTTAGAACCATATAGATTTATATAAACTTTGATTATATGTGTCACTAATACCTATATAATCCAATGACTTAGCATTTTTAGCATATTTCCAAATCAAAGGTTTTCTGTCAGCAATTCCATAAGGTTTAGTTTCTCTTGAAGAAGTGTCTAGATATAGAAAGGTTAAAAGACCCCTAGATGAATTAAAGATATAAGCATCTATTTAACTAAAGTATTCCCTAGACCTCATTCCTAAATATTTTCATCCTATTATTAATAGGTATAATTCTATTGAGTTTTTTCCCCCTCGTTATGGAAAAACTAACTTGGCTCAAATTATCTCACCTAAGTAATGTTGTTTGTTTCAAACTTTCATTAATATGAATGACTGCCAAATTCCATGAAATCATCATTTATTATTTCTACAACTGAACTCTTTTTATATTTGTACATCTAATCTTGATGTATTTCAGATGTATGAACTACATCTCAGAATGTATGAAGTGCCTACCTTCCTATAAGACTTTTTATTTCCAGACACTGTATTAAGGGTTACTGAGTATAAAAATCAAAGGAAGAAGGTTCTTCTCTTTTAAGAATAATGACATTATTTTGGACAAAATTTGAAAGAATAATCAGTTGTGTAGGCTGGATAAAGTGAAAATAGAGTCTGAGCACATACTGGAGACGGTTGTGAGTTGTGTTGGGATAGACAGCCCCAAATGAGAATGAGCAGAACTGTGATCTCAGCCTCTCAGGGTTACAGAATATTTGAAAGTCATTTAGTGTGACTAGACGGCCAGTATCAATATATTCTTCATAACACTATTTGCAGGATTTGCTCAACCTGTGTCTGATACCTTCAGTTGTACGGCAACCACTACCTCTCAGGCAAATTCATACCAACTCTAGATGCCTGTTTTAAAAGTGGGTTCTCGAATTGATTGAAAATATCTCCTGTGGTTTCTAATCCACATTCTCATTCTATTTCCTTGAAAGGTGTTCTCAGTCTAAATGACATCACTCCCAATGACATTTTCAAAGCAATACTCCCCTCACCCAAATCATCTCTCCTTGAGGCTACCCACTATGGTACAGCATTTGCACTTGCATGCCATGGTTTCTAGCACCATGTGGGCATTCTCTGCTGCATGATCTGGTTGTGTTTTATAGTGAGGAAACTTTGGACCACTCTTTACCACTGGAAAGACTGTGAACTAAAAGTCATCTGTGCCCTCTTGATTCTCTCCCTAAATGTTTTATCCTGAAAAATAGGACTTGGAAGTGTCTCATATTCTCTAAAAGGTATGAGACATGAATGTTAGTTAGCTTTATAAAGTAAGAGTGTATTCTTATATTTATTCGTAGACTGAAAAGTACTTTCAACTTCTTTGTGCTTAACTTTGTTTTCAAATTTTAAACTACATTGAGGGGAAAAATTAGAAACTTCTATGCATTGGTTTGAATTTGGGTTCTGCCATTTAGAAGCTGAGTGAATTATGTAAACTCCACTCCTTAGTTTTTCAATTAAAAAATTAAGATAGTATATTTTGTAGGGGTTTTACAAAAATTAGAAGAGTCAATATATGTAAAATAATTAAAATGGTTCTCATTAGAGTATAAATTCTCAATCAAAATTGGATATGATTTTTGTCATACTATTATACAATGTTTTTATCAATATATAAATGTATGGAATTTCTAGCATTATCAAAATCAAGAAGTTTATTATACAACTTAATTTTATAATATTATAGCATCTATGCAACAATGGGGAGTTTTAAAACCAAGTTTATTACAAAAACAAACATTAAGAAGACAAAGTCTGAAAGCATTGTATTATTTCTGCAAGAAGTATATCAGTCAGTATTATAATGTACATTTCAAAAATTTGCCCCCAAACTACAAGTTTCAAATTTATTATTATCTGTACAGTTATTAATATGTCCTAAACAAGTCATTGTTACATTTTCTTGTGATGACTCAATCAGTGGGTATCTATGTATTACAGGGAATTCAAAGATAATCTATACAGTGCTGGGGTGAAGGAGTCGACACTTAACAAGTAGGATTAACACCATGGAGGGGTATGTTCTAAGGTCTGTCAGAAAGGCTAAAAGAAAGCTATAGGAGCACAAGATGGGATAAATGGTTTTGATTTGGGTTATTAATTATCTCACAAAGTGATGCTAGAGATGGACTAAATGATTGGTAAAGATTTTTGCAAGTATTTACTGAGCACAAATATGTGCCTGTCAGTGTTTTAGAAGACGGCACTGTCCCAGGTACTGCTGTGATGAAAGCTGGGGTTGATGAAGACTTCTCTTGCAGTAAAGTATAGAATAAATAAGAAAGACGGATGTGAATAGAGTCTGGTAGTCCTTTCTAAGAGGCAATGAAGAAATAATTTGGATGAGTACAAGTGAAAATTTTAAAAAAGGGAATGGAGTTGCCATCATAGAAAAAAAAAAATCTGTGGGCTGTTAAAAGGGAAGACTAAAAGATAGTGGTAAATATGGTAGTCCTCTAATTTGGATAGCCAGAGCAGAAGCTAGAATGTAGAGGATTAAGTAATGGCAAGAGAAGATGATGGGGAATTTCAGATGTGTGGTTCAATGATTTTCACCAAAGTTTTCCATCTACTCAGATTCTATTAGGAAAAAAAAAATGCATTGACATTTGTTTCCGTTTGAAATCCTTTCTTTCCTAAAGAAGGAATTATTTTAGTGGTTTTATGAAGGGGGTGGGAGTTGGTTTTTATTGTTTGTTTGATTTTTGTCTTTTGGGTTTGTTGTTGTTGTTGTTTATTTTATTCTTGTGCAAGGCATTCAACCTAAGGCAAAAGTTTGTTTTAGTCCCTCAGTATATTTTGTGAGAACTCTCCGACCCTTCCTCTTCCAAGAAGAAAATAATGTCACTTACATGGCAATAGAAGGGAAATAACTTTTGCCTATACTTTATCGTACAATGCACCATTTTCAGGTAGCTTTAGGTCAGTGAAAGGGAACTTATTTGTTTTATTTAATTACAAGGAAACCCCCACCAAATATAGATTCAGTATCCTTCTCACTCCTTTATTTTCAGTAGGTGAGTAATTTTTTTTTTTTCTAAAAATTTACTAAGATTAAACATCTGGATAGAACTCATGGACATTATGTCATAGAAATAAATGATGTGAATGCCTGTCCTTTTGAATAATCAACAAGTTTGTAGTAGGAAAGGAATAAAAGTTGACTTGCAGTCTGATTCTTCCTGCTGTGTTGCTTCTAGTAATAACATTGCAATTTGGAGGTATATATTATTCCAGCAAACTTCAATGGACTTGAGGGAAGTTGAATTCTTAAATCTAATATAGTGATATGAGCTCATTATCAGAGATGAAAAGAGGCTAGAAACCATCCAAAATTTTTGAAAAAGAGCATCACAAATTAGAAGTGATCTTTAGCCTTTTAGAAACATTGAATCTTGGAAAAAATGTTTCCTCCTTAAATCTTGGTCACAAAATCAAAAAGATACTTGTAAAGTTTTATCTGTCTGTTTCATTAAAAAAACTTGAGAATTATAATTGGCTCTCTTTTGTTTTAAATATTTTATTCCAACTGCCTTTGATCAGAATGGGTTCATTGCGTCCTGGATATTGTATTGCTCTCTCTTGGTTTCGATGATAGTGACAAAGTCTGAGAACTGATTTACTAAGGCATTCTTCCAGGAGTAGCTAGTGTGTCTCCTTTGTAAAATCTCAAAATGGTGTTATTGTGGCTTCAGATTTGTTTCTGGTTGTATGGGTATAACAATCTGATGAAGTGGGCCCTCTGAAAATTTTTATTATGCTTTTTCTTAAAAATTACCCATTTAATTTAGGAAATTTGTTGTATTTTCACTTTTTTTTCAAACGGAGTCCACTTTAAACCTTCGTTTTAAGACATTTCTTTTGGAGATTCATTCTTGAAGGAACAATATGATATTTCTTTCACCTGTCATAAACTGACCTCTAATCCTCTGAGCTTAGGAGTGCCCATCTCCCATTAAGCAAATAATTAGTGGTGCATTAAGTTTTTGCTCTAAATCCAAAGTGAAATGTATAGTCTGTTTGCTGCTGGGTTGAAAACACACATTGTTTTGCATGCAGGTACATAAGTCTTTTCATTGCGAATAGGACCCAGAGTGATTAAACAAGCACTCTTAATATGTTAATTTATAATTTTAATTACAACAATCTTGTATATATAGTCATTAGTGAATACTAATATAAATATTTTTCTACCTTTTTATTCATAATGCATAAACCAATCATCCAGTTACTTCTCTGAGGTTGCCTGTTTTCGCTTCATAATACAATCTTTGTTCTTAGTTATGAATGCATTTTGTTCATTTCTATCTTGAATAATCCCTCATTAAGCTAGTCACTTTCTGCTCCATGCTAAAAAGGAAAAATTATCATGCAAATGTGGCATGCCATATTAAAAAGCACATTACCAAACACTTTTGTTGCTGTCCTTCAATTAGTTTCCCTTCTTTGAATTTAATTCCATTTGTTGTTAAACTACTGACTTGATGTATGGACTCATGAATCTGAGGCTGTTGCCAAGAAAGTGGTGGGAAAAAAATCAAAGCCTCTTGGAAGAGCTGCAGAGGCGAGCTGAAATGAATTTGCTTCACCTTTGACAAGAACACTTGAATGGCACTGGAATCCTCTGATGATTCAACTTGGCTAATTATCCAATTATTTATTTCAAGAATAAAGGCAGCATTTTACAATTAGAGAAGTGTAAAGCAGCCTGAGAAATTTAGTAATGACAGATGACTTAAGTAACTTCTCAGATAAACAGTATCTGTGCAAAAACTTGTCTCACCAAGTCTTCTCAGGCAGCAGTTCTTGTGCCTATATCGTATCAGTGAAACTGAGTACACCGAAGGTTTTTTTGTTTGTTTGTTTTGCTCTTTCAACAGAAATTATTTTACACTCATAACCACCATGTCAAATTTCCTTAGCTCTTAAGCAACATTTAAGTTGTATTTCTCTTGATTAAAAGCTTTTGGTTCAAAGCAATACTTTTTAATTGCCTAATGATATAAGTCAGTTCTTAGGAAAGAACCTCACATTTAGGAGTTCATTTGCAATATAACTGAAAAATTCATTGCATGGCAGTAAAACAATTTACTGTTAATTACAAGGAGAAGAATTTGCTGTAGCATGCTCACAGATTGCCATGAATCATGCAGCACTCCTAGAGATTTATAACAGATGTGTAAGTGGGATGAATTAGCAGGGTTTAATAACAGAGACACAAATCATGCAGACTTCAAGGAGCTTTAATTGATATACTAGAATGTGACGGGCATGAATCACTCAGCCATTCAACAGCACTGTAACATATGGTCAGCTCAATATGCTGCATCTTAAATCGGTTGGTGAGTCGTTGGTTGTCCCATATGGTGGAAGCAATATATTTTTCATGATTAAAAAAAATACATTCATTTTTTAAAGAAATATGATTGCAAAGCATGTTTGTTATTGAGCAGTCACCTGAATGCCAAATCGTTTTTTTTTTTTCTTTATTGTTTTGCTTTATAACTGATTCTTTTTTAAAACATGGCAGCTTCCCAAAATAAATAGGGGATACTACTTGTAATACCAGATAGCTGGAGGCATTATGGGAACCAGATCTGTGCTTGTTGGCACACTTGACCCCCAGCAACCCTATAGAAAGCACTGCTGATGGTGCCTGTGCTTGTCAGGGAAATCCTTCAGACTCGGGCAAACTAAACAAAATCAAAAGATGATGTCACTTTTGGAGAATTTAGGAATAACCAGCTTGGTAAATAGAATAAATTGCATTGAATGTGCAATCTCTACTTAGCAGGGTAAGAAAGTGGCTGTGATAATACCATGGCCCCTAATGTTACAATTGGATGCACCATTTTATACTGATTCCTTAATTAAATGTTCAGTCCTTCAGGAGCATTCAAAAAAATAAACACTGGCACACTGGCACACAGACACTGGTTCCATGTCATTCATGAAGAATTATTTCAGTGTTTGAGTACAGGTATCCTGGTTGAAGACCCTAACTGCTAGAGTGCAAACATGTTTTTATTGAAACTGGAATCTGGCAGCTTTCAGTAAAGCTTTTGCAGCATTAGTAAATCTGACAGACTTGAAAAAGGAATATTACAGCCTTGGAACTGTGGCTGCCAGGATTTAATGTCAACAATTAAAATTTATTTTGATCCTTACCTAGTGTTTATTACTATTTGTATACACAACAGACCTTACTAATACAGAGATGCACTATTAGATGGAATTACCATCTGTTCAGAGTGAAATGCTGGCATCTGTCTTAGATGCTAAAACTAAAATGATATTATTTCTAACAAAACAAAATTAACTGCTTTTTCCTCACTGACTTCAATTTTGAGGGTGTAGATGTACCCAAGGAAAAGGGTGTTTTTGTGAAACACGTAATGACCTTGGTCATTGGGTCTGTTTTTAGATATGTGACTTTGTCAGGGTGTCCATTGGCCTTTTTATCTTTCAGGAATGGCATTCAGAAATCACATTTAAAAACACCGTCTTAGTTTTGTAATATACTCTATATGCATTCTATAATAAGGCATTAAAACAATGCAATTAAAATATATAAAAATGACTGAATCAGAGAGGCTCTAGTATGCAAAATATTTTGACAGATGTGCCCTAAAAACTGTAAGGAAAGAAATTAACCAGGCAAAAATTCATCAGAACAAAGTTGCTATAGGTCCCACAGTGACACCTTTAGGAAAATATAAACTGTATCTTCTCTGTTAGGCTATTTAAAATTTTCTCTCACACTGACATATATAAAATATTTACATTCAGCACCTCTCATTTTTTTTTCTTTTTGAAAGCCTAAGTATCCTATTATAAAAAGGTCTCTAGCTTTTTGAAGTTAGAGAATTTGGAAGATCAAGGACAATGGTAGTTCCCATGCTGATGTTAGATCACTGATGGTACTTTCTGAGAAGCCAGACTTCAATTCTATATATCACAAAATAATAAATTGTGTGACACCAGCATTTAATGCATGTACACAGTGCATTAACTGTAACTGTAGTACATTTATTTGTGCTGGAGGAGACTTGAAAATGATTAAAAAATCAATACTTTGCTGTCAGAGAAGCAAGTGTTACGATGCATTTAAGTAGTTAATTGCATAAGCCCCATAAAAGCTTCAAGTTTGGGTAGCAAGGATGCCATAATTACAGTCCAAGCAACTACCTTTTATTAATGGTGGACTTTAGGGAATGGTAGTTGCTGTCATCATTGCTACTATATATGCAGTTCAGAAATAATGGATCCCCTTCTCTCTTCACCTATAGGATGCTACTTAGGTACATGCAAATCATCAATTATCACCAAAATGGTAATGAGTTAAAGGAGTCTTTGTTCACCAAGCTTACTTAAGTTCTCTAAAAGTAATGCCTTTTTAGCCTTTCTTTATTTTAGGGAACATGTAGACTAATCCTAACATTTGTATTTCATACTTGGGTAAAGAAACAGTGGCTGAAAGCTGAATTGAATAAGCCAGAGGGTTCTTGCTGACTTCCTCAAGGACTAAGGAGATCAGTATGCCCCACACTCCTTTATGGTTTACTAATTGAGAAGCACTAGTTTAAAATGTTCATGCAGAAAGTTTGAAACTAGAGGTCCTAGACACAGCCAGGTCTGTCACTGCTTAACAAATGAGTTAATTGAGGGACAGAAAGATCAAATAATGGATTATTAGCCAATGTTCCATAATTAGTTTCTTACAGAGCCAGTCTAGAACCTATGTTTTCTCCTTTTCAGGTGAGTCCCATTGTGTGTATCCACTCATGAATGTGACTAGTGAACAAGGAAAGGGCAAAATGTATTTTGTTCTCTTAAGTCAGAATATAGATAGTCAATATGGCAATGTTGGGTGATCTCTGAGTTTGTGGGAAGAATCCCTTCCTCTTCTGGGTACTGATTAGTGAGCAGTTACAGTCAGGAACTTGCCAGTTGGGAAATCATGACTTCATCACCTGGACTTTTGTCTGCATCCTAGTCACAGCACCCTCATGCAAGTGTTCTGGCTCAGCAGTTTGGCAAATTGCATTTCATGTCACAGTTCTACATCTTTGAGAGAGTAAAAATTATTTTCTTTAGACAGGTGCCTAAGGTTGTGTTATATTAATCTGCTCCCTACATATCCCTGAAACATGGAAGGGCTAGTCACATCTAGATTTCTATTTTCATAATAGCAAGTGGATAACATTTTAACATAATGAATGATACAGTCATACAGTCTTCATAGACAACAAATTCTTCCCTGAAAACAAATGTAGAGATTTGATTAGAAAGACCTGTGTAAGAGTGTCTGCCTGGTTTTTATCCTATGATGCTCAAAACTCACACTACATAAATTTTGCAAGTGTAAATTTATTCATTACAATATGCCATTAATCAGATTATAAGGTAATAAATGCTGCATAAAGAAGTAGATTAGCAGAGCATTTTATAAAAGTGTCTTTATAAATAGGAGAGATTGACTAGAAATTGGATTTCAGTGCAACTGAAAAAAACTACAAGAACACTCTAATTTCATTCCGAGTGAAAGCAGGCATCATATATTATTTTTTGAAATGATGGATATTGAGGATGCATTTTATGCTTTACATTTACAATAGAATTTTCTAAGTAAATACAGATACATCTTAAATGTAGGTAAATTGCTTTCTTTCACAATATATAATTCAAAAGATGTGGTTATTGGTTAGTAGTAATATTGCCTTGTATTTGTATAGAAATTTGTTTTGTAAAAACTATAATAATCATGCATTTTTGTGGTAACAGATGTTATTGTCAAAATATTTTGCCCAAAATTTATCCTCATGTTGTTCATGGGAAATCTTAGGCAGATATAAATTTTGTTCTTTTTCTGAAATCTTGCAGCATTGAAAATTAAAAAGTGAAATATAATTTCTGAAGGTCTGCAGAGCCCTTTCTGTTGTTTAATATTATCTCCTAATTTACTGTTTTATAATTAAGAAATGTTTAAAGACCATATTTATTTGTATCTATAATCCCTTTGCTTTTATAATCTAACAAATAATCCTTCATTATCTCACTCTCTCTTGGTGATTCTGTGTGTATATTGGTGGTAGGACTGGGGGACAGCAGGCCAGTCTAGTTTAATTGATTGACAACTTTACTTAATTCTTTCTTCTGGTCTTAGAGAAAAGAATGACTCAGTAGGGCACTCACCCTTTCCAACAGGCTTGGTTGACCCCTCCAAGCCTGAAACTGTACTATATACCAGGTGGAATTTTATTTTTTTTTCTTAAGCAAAAGGATAAAATATATATCTAGTTCAACTCATTGTCCAGAGTTGACTTCCTAACAGTGTGATTGCTTGGTGAGACAATTCCCCTGGGAATCGAAGGTAGTGCTCCACAACTTACTAGATTTTGAACAGTCGACATTAATTTGTGGACTCTCAGTGTAAGAGCGCCTTTATTGATTATAATCTTTTTGCCAAAATAAAAGCAACTGCATGCTCTCACTTTTAGGAAGTTGTCTTTAAAAAAGCAACTACGGAGTTGCTGGAAACCCTTTAGATTTTTGACTCTCAATTTATATTTCTGAGTAAGAAGTGATTATGGGTTGTGCTACCAAGGAGAACAGAATTCTGAATAATATGGTAGTACCGAACTTCATTGCTCCCCTCATTCAGTTAGAGTAAAGTAACATTGCATTGAATGTCAAACAAAGGTCACCTTGAGGAAGAGAGTGCTCCTTTCAAAGAAACTCTTCCATCATTAAAAAATGCAGGAGGCTGATTCATACTTCCTTTAAACATTCAGTTCAAATGAAATGAATCTAGAACATTTTCAATATTAGGGAAAGTTCTATTGGGCTAGATGGTATTTTTCAAACTGAAAAGTTCAGCACCCTAGTCCCAGAACACTATTCAATTTCTGGAGTCCAGAAAATAGAAGAACTCAAAATGTCATTTTTTAAAATATGTGTTTCTAAAAAGTTAAAAACTAAAAGTAAACTATGTAGTTGTTTCTTCACTTGCATCTCTGAGCTCAGGACTGAACAATCTTGGGCAGCCCTCCTTCTTTTGTTAAGCTCATAACCAAGGCAGTAAGCAATAGAGCAGAGGGCTTAAGTCTAGGGCTTTGAAATCAGAAGGATGTAGGCTGAGCTCTGCCTCTGTTCCTTCTCAACTGTGTCCATTTTAGCAAGTTAATTAATCTGACCCTCAGTTTTCTCTCCTATAACATGGGGATAAAAATAACTCCTAATTTATAGGATTGCTCTGAAAATTAAATGAGATAATGGGCAAAAGATGCAACAAAATGGCCTGATGAAATTTTAATACAATGGTGGAATTCCAAAATCTGACCATCTTAGTGGGAGAAGAAGTTTCTGGATGGTTTATCTTTTTATTTTGTTTGGGATTATTTTGAAGTAGGATGATAACTTGCAGAACAAAATCTTTGAGAACCCACTATTTAGCTGCTTTTTGGCACAGAATACTAAGAGAAGTCATGCATATAATTTATAGATTTATACCTATATAAAAATAATCACATGGATTTCAGTGGCAAAGATGAACAGAATTGTTAATTATCTTTCTAAGTTAATGAACTTTTTGTTCAGTGACTTTTCTTCTTTACTAAAAGTTAAAATAGAATCACAAGTAATTATTTCTCTTTAGAAAACTGGCCAAAGTCTAAAAGGTAATACATAGTAATTTAAGCTGTTTTAAGGTAGGTTTTCTTTCATGATTCCAAGGTTTTAATTCTTTTATTCATATCATTTTGATTTATGTTTATTGAAACAGGCCGTACCTTCGTGTCAATAAGGCTATGTTAACACAGGTATAAATTAAAAGTCCACAGCCTTATTATGAGTTATTTTTAAGTAGGCTTGGTCATTATGATATTTGTTCCTTTCTTCACTTTCACCTATCAAATCCAGCCAATGCACTGAGCATAAAAATAAATCTCAGCCTACTAACTCAACTGTTCAAGAAAACAAAATCAAAAGACTAGCACATTAGCCACAATTTTCAGCAACTCAGTTGATGCTCTTATTTCCTTTGTAGAGAAAATTTTAATCTCTGTTTCTCTTGGAATTTCTTTGGAACTCCCAAGAATTGCCAGTGTCCCAGGATCTTGAAGCATGCCAGGCCCCAATGTACTTGAGGGCACTGGGCATAAATGCTCCGTGTCTGAGGTCACTGCTGGTGACCAGGCATTGTTGCTTCAGGGATAGCAGTGCTCCTGAGTGCTTTAGGACTCAAGGCTGCCCAGTGTCTGTTGTGAACTGGACCAGAGTTTGTCAACTGGTGACCTATAAATGCTCTATTTGGTTTTCAGAGTGTTTTTTTTACTTATGTGTTTGTTTTGATTTACATCAGTTCTAAGCCTGACAAAAATCAGGAAATTGTATATGAGATGGCTTTTTGACCAAAGAAGACATAGATATGGTAAATAAGTGTATGAAAAGATGCTCCACATCATATGTTTTGAGGATGCAAATTGAAACAAGAAGTTGGCACAACACATTCATTGCAGTAGTCAAAATCTGCAACACTGACAAGACCAAGTGCTTCTTAGGATGTGGGGAAACAGGAACTTTCATTCATTGTATGTAGGAATGCAAAATGGAACTTTGGAAGACAGCTTGACAGTTTCTCCCACAACTAAACATGCTTTTACCATATCATCCAGCCATTCTGCTTGTTTGGAATTTCCCCAAAGAAGTTGAAAAATTGCATCCACACAAAAAGTTGCAAGTGCATGTTTATAGCAGTTTTATGAATGTTGAAACTTTGGACTCAAGATATTTTTTCAGTAGATAAATAAATCAACTGTACATACAAACAATGGAATATTATGAATATTATTAATGTGGATTATCAATCATGAGTATGCATGTATATTATGAAAGAAGTCAATCTGAAAATATTGTACATATGATCCCAATATGTGACCTTCTGGAACAGGTAAAGTAAATAAATAAATATGAAGAGAGTAAAACAATGAATGGTTGCTGGGGATTAGTGATGGAGCATGAATGGCAAGCACAGAAGGATTTGAGGACAGTGAAAACACTGTAGGATTCTATAAGAATGGATACATGCCATTATATTTTTGTTCAAATCCTTAAAATGTACTAAACCAAGAGTGAATCTTAAGGTAAAGGATGGACTTTGTATGATAACGATGTGCCTATGTAGGCTTATCAATTGTAATAAACCACTCTGGTGAGAGATAACGGTAATCAGAGAGGCTGTGCAAGGGCATGAGATATACCGTAAAACTCTGTCCTTTCCTCTCAATTTTGCTATGAATGTAAAACCACTCCAAAAATTAAAGTCTTAAAAAATTATTTTCTGACTCCTTTAAAAAAATTGCTCTAAGAGATGTGGCATCGTAGGTTCACTCTTTCTCTGTTACCTAATTGTTTGGCACAAATTAGTGGCAGTTCTTCTCAGACCCTACACTCCCTCTTATTTCCCTAAATAGTCCACTTCAAACACATGCTCAGCCTCTGAGTTGTAGCACCAAGTTAATATCATGTTAAATCAAGGGACTTGTCTTTTGTGACCAGAGCTAGCCTTTGGCTGCAGGTCTTACTGGGGGATTCTGTAGCTCCTAGGTGAGGCAGCTCCAACTCAGCCAAAGGGAATTCTGCAGATAAGGGGGCAGTCTATGAGCCATTGGAGGCTGAAAGGTGCAGAAGCTATGGCAATGGAGCACATGCATGCTAAATGGACTCTAGATAGGACATCAACAGTGGCTACTATAATCTATTATTTATTAAGAAAAAATTGAGGGCTGGGATTGTGGTTCAGCGGTAGAGTGCTCTCCTAGCATGTGTGCGGCCCGGGTTCGATCCTCAGCACTACGTAAAAACGGATTGTGTACAACTAAAGCAAATAACCAAATATTAAAAAAAGAAGAAGAAAAAAATTGAGATATTATTTTCAAGAAAAATCAATTTTGAAAGTTTTTGATTAAGGATTTTTAGTCATTTAGGTTGTGTTTAATCACATTGGAGATAAATTCTATGTTGTATTGTCAGTTCTTAGAAACATATAGATACTTCTGATTACAACTGATTAGATTTTGAGTATGATGTGCACAAGTGCATGTACTGTACATATGTGTGAATATTTGTGTCTAGGGATAGAAACCAGATTCTTGAATGTAACATGAATTTTCTAATATTTAGCACCTGCCCTCCTGAGGCCTCCTGTGGTTAAAGGAATCAACAGCACCACGATTCAGGTGAGGTGGTTTCTACCTGAAGAAGTAAATGGTCCCTCTCCTCTATACCAGCTGGAAAGGAGAGAGTCATCCCTACCAGCTCCCATGGCCGCCATGACGAAAGGAATACGTTTCACAGGAAATGGATATTGTAAATTCCCCAGCACCACTCACCCAGTTGGTACAGACTTTACTGGTAAGTGTGTTTGACACTGCTTTATTTAAGAAATGCTAAGTGTGTTTTCCATTATTTTGGTGTTTTCCATTATTTTGATATCCCTTTACAGTGAATTTTTACTATGTCTATTTATAGAAATACTAATTCAGTCTTCTTATAACCGTAGCCTGATTGTGTCAATGTGTCCATCTTTTTAGTATTTTGGGGGGCAAAAAGAAAGGCGAGTTAAAGAAAGATAGAAAAAAGCTGAGGAGAAGCAGCCTTGTTGGATCAAAATATGTACTGAAGATGACTCTAAGACATTATTAAGGCAAAAATGTATTTCTCAGAATATCATTTACTGAACCTTGGGGGCAAATTGGTTGGAGAAATGCCCCATGCTATGTGAGCTTCTCAATGTGTATCAGGTAATTAAAGCTTCTAAAAAGAAAGATAAGAAACCTATTTAACTTTACCTGAGTAAATATTCCTAACATATATTTGATGCAGTTTTTCCATTTCTCTTTTCCTTTCTATTTTTAGTGTGATAACTATTAATATCCCATGTTTTGTGGAGCACATTGTAGGAAAACTAATTTCAGGGAAAAGAATCTGCTCTGGGCCAGGACTGTGGTGAAGCAAGTGAGGCTCTTGCCTCAGGCACAAAATTTAAAGACACTAAAAATCCCTGGACTAATATAAATAATATTTTAATGAAACACTTAAAAAATGAAAAGCAATGCAAAAAATCCACAAGAAAATCTTAACAAAATTTTAAATAAAGTCAGGATTGGGCTCTGTACCTGTGTGACCCTGCCTCAATTGCCTTACACTACTTCTGGTGTTACTAGTACTACAATGTTCTGGAAGCCCTATGTCCTCTATGAATTATGGAGCCTAACAGAACTTTTTCAGATTAACTCTAGAAAACTGTAACTATTTATGGTGCATTGTTTACTTTTTTAAAATTTTATCTTATTTTTGTCTCTTCTAAAATTTTATGGAAAATAATGGCAAACGGTTTGTTTTACAATGAGGCTGGCTACTGAGGTATGTTTGTAAGGGATCATGATTACATTATAGCTGAAATATAATTAGATTAATTCATGCTTAATTGTTTTCCCAGTTATATCAAAATCATCACTAAGTATTAGTAATTGAACCATTGAGTTCTCCTGAAATGCTTTACTTCTGCTTAATGTTCTTAAAATAGCATAAAGAAAAAGTAGGTATATTAAAAATTATGCATAGATAACAATGAAACCTTTTTCTCAGATGGAAGTAGAAGGTAACTCCCTGGTTGAACATTTAGCTCATGATATGTTTCTTCAAGGAAATAGCATTCATTTCTATTCAGCAGGTTCTACTCTACATAGATGTCAGCTTGGAATTACAGGCTAGCCAGCAGACACATTTTTGATGGGATCACCTACTGTTGCTGCAGTGAAAGATAGAGTGGCCCATCTAACGCTAATAAATTTAGTAGTCTTCACTGTCTCTCTTGCTGGCCTCATACCCTGAGGTTCACAGGCTAGGGGCAGATGTAGTGTCTGGGAAGTTTTCCAAATTCCTTTTTAAAAAAGTTAGGCCATAAACACCGGCCTCACTAAGCAGTATCCTTCTGTCTGTAACAAAGTGTCCAGCTACACAGAAAATGTGCTTGGAGTACATATCCATTGAAGGACAGGCAGGGAAATTACAATTTTGGCTCCAAGTACTCCCTAGAGCCTTGGCAATTACTGGAGAATATGATGTTTTCCTATGCTTGGGAATGTTCTAGGACATTGCCGATTCCTTTTGTATTGGTAGCCTGTTCGGGGCTGCCCTGACAGGATCTGAGCACACCCCGTTAGCCTTGAGTAATGGGGGTGTTGAACTGGCATCGCGCACAGAGTACCAGGCATGTGTGCCTCACCTTAGCTTGGCAAGGAAGTGCAGCTCTGGGAGTGGGCGTCACCCAATGGGACTGGGTTAAACCCCCCTGTTTGCTGTAACACAATTTCTTGCCTTATTTGGGTGGACTTTTCTATGGAAAATAGGTAATACTTGTAAAATAACCAGGTCTACATCCAGTTGTTAGTTGGCACCTTTGGTTTAACTGCCAGATTTGATAAAATAGTTTTATTGAGAGGGCTCATGGCTTAACTAAACTTACATAATTAATGAGTTAGGTCATGTTTTCAAAATTAACTTGGTAGCTCTGTGTAAGCTTGTATCTTTCCTAAATAGAAAGGTAAGTTTATAAGAAGTCTTATATGCTCATACATATATTTTTTCATTTTCCACAAATTTTTATTGGTACATTATAGTTCTACACACTGATAGGATTTGTTGTTGCATGTTCATACATTCACATAATATACAATATAACACTGTAATTTGGCCAATATCACCCCCCAAGCACTCCCCCATGCCACCCACCCCATGGTACCTTTCCTCTTTGATTTTTGTGATTACTTTTATATTATTTCATTCTCCCTCTCAGCCACCCTATAGAATAAGTGTTTTCACCCTCATAAGACATGAGGAAATGAGGCTCCAGGAAGAGGCTTGCTCATGATACAGTAATTACTGGATTTCAGGGTTGAATCATGAATTGGACATCTCTGATTTAAATGTCAGGGCTGTGCTACAGTGGGGACAAGAGTTTTTAAGAACTGTTCTTTGGAAATTATGCAATGAGACATTAACAAAATAATACATATTAATAGAAGGTGAAATAATTATAAAATATTTCTTACTCAACACTGTTAAGTGTTTTGGATCTGTGTTTTAGTTAGTTTATATGCAGAAAACAGTAAGTAGAGTTAACATTATTTATCTTTTTATTTGTATTCCCAAAGACATCGGGGGATTTTATTTTTTTCCACAGCAGTTAATTCCAGAATGCTTCTAGGAGCTAGATTGTTATGTGAAAGAATCCATTCCTTTCCATTTACATAGTTTTCAGATTCTGAGAAAAATCTAATAAAATCTTGGAAACATCTAATATGATGAATTATATGTTAAAAGTAAATTTATGGTAAACTGAAATGTTCTTTATTTTGGATTGTTCATTTAAAATCTCAGACATTAAAATGATTCATGAAATGTGAATGGAAATATCAATTAACAATAAAAGATAATGGTAATATGTGTTATCATATATTTTTCTATATGAAAAAAAAACAAGTCAGATTTTGCCCATCAATTACAGGGATTGTTAATATATTCACAACACATTTCACGCTCATATTGAAAAAATCTCACTATAAAATATCTCATTTCATTATTAGAAATGAATCTCATATAACTCACTTATCTTTCATACTTTAAATATTTTTATCTTATACAATATAATGATAACAATTCAAACTTAACATATAGCATGAGGATAGAATTTTAAAGGCTGCCAGAGAAAACCAACAAGTCACTTTTAGTGGGAAACCAATCTGGATCTCAGCTGACTTCTTAACCCAGATCTTCAAAGCTAAGAGGTCTTGAAATAATATACCAATCTCTGAAAGAAAATGGATGCCAACCAAGAATACTATACCTAGAAAAATTAAGCTTCAGAATTGATGATGAAATAAAAACCTTTCATGATAAACAAAAGTTAAAAGAATTCACAATTAGAAAGCCTGTACTATAAAACATACTCAAATATTTTATGAAGAAGAAATGAAAAATAAAAGTGAAAACCAGCAAATGGAGGAACTACACTAGAAGAATAGGCAGTCAAAGGAGAAACTAATTTAAATTAAAAACCAGAAATAAAATGACAGGGAATAAAAATCATTTCTCAATAATAACATTGAGTGTAAATGGCCTAAACTCATTAATCAAAAGACATAGACTAGAAGATTAGATTAAAAAAACAAGACCCAATAATGTACTATCTCCAAGAGACTCACCTCATAGGCAAAGACATCCACAGATAAAACATAAAAGGATAGGATAAAAACATATTATTCACATGGATCTTATAAACAAGCAGGGTTTTCTATCCTCATCTCAGATAAAGTGGACTTCAAGACAAAGTTAATCAGAAGGGACAAAGAAGGCCATTTCATACTGCTTAAGGGGTTATATATCCAGACATAACAATCATAATATTTATTCCCCAAACGATGGAGCATCTACATATATCAAGCAAACCCTTCTTAATTTCAAGAATCAAATAGACCACAGAACAATAATACTATGGTCTATTTGGGTGACATTAACATACCTCTCTCATCACTGAATAGATTCTCCAAACAAAAACTAAATAAAGAAGCTATAGAACTAAAAAATATAATTGATATTTTAGAATTACCAGACATATATAGAATATTTCATCCACCAATGACTGAATACACTTTCTTCTTAGCAGCACATGGATCCTTCTCTAAAATACACAAACTTTAGGCCACAAAACAACTCTTAGCAAACACACACACACACACACACACACACACACACACACACAAAAATAGAGAATAGAGATAAATCTTGCATTCTATTACATCATACTGGAATAAAATTAGAAATCAATAATAACATTAAAAATAGAATCTTCTTTAACACCTGGAAACTAAATAATACACTATTGAATGACTAATAGATGAATAAATCAGGAATGAAATAAAAAATACTTAGGGCTGGGGTGTAGCTCAGTGGTAGAGTACTTGCCTAGCATGTGCAATGCACTGGGTTCAATCCTCAGAACCACATAAAAAATAAATAAAATAAAGGTATTCTGTCCATCTACAACTACAAAACATAAATTAAAAAAAATACTTAGAGGTAAATTAGAATAGCAACACAACATGTCAAAATCTCTGGTATACTATGAAGGTTATTTTAAGAGGAAAGTTCATTGCATTGTGCTCATTCATTAATATAATAGAAAGCCACCAAATACATAACCTAACATTACATTTCAATATCTTAGAAAAAGAATAACAAAACAATGCCAAAAGCAATCGTAGATAGAAAATAATTAAAATCAGAGCCAAAATTAATGAAATTGAAACAAAAATAAAAAACAATTCAGTTCTAAAAAATCAATGAAACAAAAAGTTGGTCCTTTGAAAAAATAAATAAAATTGATAAACCCTTGACCAAGCTAATGGAAAAAAAAAACACCCTCAAGTTATTAAAATTTATGATGAAAAAGGAAATATCACCAAGGACACTACTGAAATACAGATGATAATCAGAAACTATTTTGAAAATCTATACTCTAATAAATTAAAAAATCATGAAGACATTGACAAATTTCTAGATAAAGAACTTTTAAAATTTTTAAAATTAAGGATCTTATGTAACTTAAGAAATTGAAATTCTATTAATTAATTTGTTCTTACATATATATATATATACATATATATATATGTTACATATATATATATATATATATATATATATATATATATATATATAAAAGATATGTTTGGCCAAGTATTTTATTCCAGGTGACTAATATGCAATATCCTATGTTAAAATTTAGTACTTAATTTTGTTATTGAAAATAGTTAATCTACCTCATGCTAAGATGTTGAACAGACTACTCTTCTGAGAATCTAACATTGCTCATGTATTACCTGAAGGGTTATGTTGGATGACCAATGCTTCAAACTGCTAAAATTCCAATTCTGTGAATAAAGAATATTTAATTAAACCCCCAAAATTTAAAAAAATCAAGGTTTAAGCCAGAGTTTCAGTTTACAAACTTATAGGTTTATTTAAACAAATTATTTTATTATGAATCTTTCATTTAATATTACAATGTTTATAATTTTAGATTAATATAAATTTACTAATGGGAAAACCTAGTGATTTAGACAATTTATCAATACAAAATGGATATTCAGTTTTTGGGTTGAGTCTCTGGGTGTAAAGATGCAGCAAATTCTACACTGTTTCATGGCTTATAGTGAGACAGAAACACCCATGGTGTAATAGTCCCCTGATCATGTGGGGCTGATGATACTTTCTCCATGGAAAGCAGGAATAGCAAATAGAGGCACCACTCTCTTATGCAGCTGGAAGGAGTAATATCAAACCTCTGGGGAAGAAAAAGTCATGCTTTTTATTTTTATTTTTCCAGGAAAGCAGAGTAAATCCACTTGATTTACGCAGAGAGTTAAGTTCTTTCCGTGTAATGCTAGTAATCCGAATGGAACTTGGTAAAAACAGCAACTAAAATATTTCTTAGATTGGCATTCCAAAGGTGACCCTTTCTCTCCTTGTAACTCCCCCGCCCCATTATCAAAAACAGATCTGTGATCATTTGGAGGAAGGTTCCACTATTGTAGTGTCCCGATGCCAATCACACAGGCCTTTTAAACTGCCTTTACTGGTGACCCTGCCCAGAAATCAGGAAGTGCCTTTGGGGAGATCTTTGTAGCAAGCCACTGGGGAGATGAGCACACATGTGCACCTGGATGTAATTCCCTTTTATTTGTCTTCACGAGAAATGTGATTACTGATGTTGAATATCTTGCAGATGAGAACTCTGTACGGTTTCTTCATAATAATGCTGTTCAAGGACACTAAATGATTGTCATTCATTTTTGTCTCAGTATTCACCTTCCCCCAAATGGCTAAACTAAAATGCTGTAGGATACAAAATGCAATTCATTACCAAGAAATGAAAAGAGAAATGCAGGGCTCCCAAAATATTATTTAAAAGCACGTCGTTTTTATCTGTTACTCTGGTGTTTATGCTTTATTATTATTTTGTATTACTTTTTTGTGAATTGGGACATTTAAGCACTTCATTAAAAGAAAGCTGATTATAAGCAATTCTAGGGAAGGTGCAAGTAGGGCAAACTTCTTCAGATAGACTAATTAGTAAAAGCATATTAATTCTGACCTTCAACACCCTTGGTGTCCCAGTATTTGTTTTCTTCAGAGTGGGAGCAAGTAATTTTGCCCAGGAAGTGCTTTATAAAAATAAAAAAGACAGAGCAAAAACAACTAAACACAACCCCAAGTCTTTCCAAGGAAGATTAAAATCACCAATTGTGTTCAACCCTTGATGTTATATTTTTAGCCATGGTCATTGAAAAACAAATATGAGGCCTAGCAGTTTGTTGAAGAAGCAGTAATGACAGATGGATAAAGACGAGTAGGGACATGAAATGAAAGCAAAGTTAAGGAAAAATGGCTTTTAGACAGTGATGAGACCAGTGTGTTTTCTGAGTGTGACACAATCAGAAGAGACGTGGATGTCTGGTTGACTTCATTCATACAGACTGGGAGGGACAGGGGTCCAAATGCTCCCTTCTTAAAATGACATAATTGGGACTAGCCCAGGATAACTAGGGATATCAAGAATAAACTACAGTCATGTACTTTTTAGCTGTATTTAATAGTGAAGCTTAAGTATGTGCTTAGGAAATGCCTTCAGATGACATTGATACAAGGGAGAGGACCATTTTTCCCCATTTACCAAATCCATCATAAAGTCCAGCTTCTGTATGCATGTGTTTTAGCCTTTGTATTTTTAAAACAATTCATTTGAAGTATATTTCTATAATTTTGCTTTTTGTTTGAAATACTCCTTGTAGGTATCCAGTAAGCTAAGTTGTCACTGAACATGCCAATACTGTAGAATAATATTTTTACTGAAACAAACTTTTAGTTAGCTGCAAACATTCTTGTAATAAACTCCAACATACATTTTCTCCATCTCATTTTTATTAAAAAAAAAAGATAAGTTCTCACCATTTCACGCACTATACATGCTCATGTCACACTCATAAATACATGCTTTCCATTGTGTCCTGGGGTTCTTATACAGTCTCAAATTTACCTTTTTAAGTTGTCCAGTGATTTTTCTTCTAATATTTTAGGCATTTGAGAATCTTCTCAATTACTTCACTGCTATTTTTAAAAGTGTCATCTCTTAATGATAGTATGTACTGATATTAACACAGATTAATTTGAATTCCCATTTCATCCAGCTTAAATGGATAGAGAAACTTTGAGCATAAAAAAATCATAATGGTTACCAGTGGCAGTGAAGCTAGTGCCTCAGAAGGGATTTTTTTTTATTTTATGAAATGAATATTTTATATATATATATATATATATATATATATATTTCTTCAAAATTTTTAAGCATTTAAAGAATTGTAGTTATTTTATATGTTAGGATAAAAAGAACACCATTAAGAAAATATAGATTAATTTTATTTACAGTATCTTTCAAAACTGACAGCTAGTGGCCTGAGGAAATGTTTTACAAGATCATGCATCATGTTCCATTTGAGTGGGGGAAACTTCAAGTAATATTTGACCACATTGAAGGTCTGTATATTGAAAGAGGTCTGCAAACAGTACGCAGGTATTTGAAGACTCCACAAGGGAGGCTCATCTGCTAATACTCTCATGACTATAGAGCTGTCTCAGTTTGACCTGGAGTGCAGCTTTAAAGAGGAGGCATTGAGGAGAAGGAACACCTGCTTATGCAGTGAGGCCATCTCCATCATTCCAGGCAGTGGCAGCGATATCATTCCCACAAAGAAAGGGGATCCCAAGAGGAATTTCATACAGGAAACATATAGGAATCATTTATGATCCTCTCTCCCATACAGGCAGAAAGTTGAAAAACAATGACGGTATCTCTGTCTCAGCTTCTTCCCCTCTTTCCTTCTCTGAACTTGTTCTGTTCTTTCTCCTGTGCTTGCTATCCACAGTGGTGTTACAGATTGCCTGTGGCAGAAACCTGAGCATGTCCTTGCACACTATTCTTCACTTCCCTCCTCATATTCCATCTATTATTCATCCTCTGGATGTTCTTTTGGTGCATCTCTCAGAACTATGCATCCCACTGTGGGCGTTTCTGCCAACAGTTTCACTCTTTCCCTATGCCTCCTTCAACTAATGATCTTTCTTATTCCATTGTTTAAAGCTTTTCAATAGATTCCCAATAAAACGCACTGCACATACTCTTTTCTGCTAACCTGCTACCTTCCACCCTCATCTCTCCTTCCGTATTCACCCAGGTTCACTGTCCAGGTGTATGAACCTCTTTGAGTGCATCTGTTGACTTTCTTTCAGATGCCCTTGTCTTTGTCCTAACATACCCTTACCTGTTCTGCTCTCCCTTATTGGAAAGCTCTTCTCTTTCCTTTTACTTTGGTAATCACTTTTAAATAGATTTCATCAGTCCTCATCCTCTTCTTATACCAAATCTGAGTTAGGCATCTTTCCTATATACTACCACAGAAGTTTTTAGAAACTTAGAGTTTGGTCTCCATTAGCCTTAGATGCAGAAATAGATTTTAAATCCTACAGCACTTAGAGACAAAACAAAATTCATATTAATGATCCTTAGTTGATGGTGACATTGATTCTGTGTTGATTGCTATAACTACAGTTACATCAGAAATTGTTTTCTTCTTGACCATAGTATCATGCTGGATTGCTGGCAACCAGGTTGTTGCACATCTTTTAGATACAGGATCTCTTTAGGCTTATTAAATTTTTAGGTTAATGAATATTTTGACACTTTTACCAATACATATCATTAGGGCTTATTGCAATAGGTTTAAGATGACAGTCATAATAAACATATACAGTACAATGAAAAGCACTTTTAATCTTGAAAGTGCTTTATAAACAACAGTGATCAATGCTACAGATGGATTAACAGCATCATACTGATTGAATTCTATTTCAAGGGTAATGGAGGTATTGATGTTGACAATCTAGTTCATAAGGATGAGGGTAGTAAAGAGCACAGGTTCTGGATTCAGACTTTCCATGTCTAAAACCTGGCTCTCAGGCACACTGGGGTACAACTTGCATAAGTCACGCCCCCATTCTGAAGCTCAGTTTCTTCATCTGCAAAATGGACTATGGTAAGGTTTCAATTAAGGAGTAACAAGAAGAGGCTGACAAACAGTGCCTTAGTGGTCATCATTATGTATGCATTTATGGTTAATGTTCTATAATTCAGGACTTGAATTATGGGTCTCTCCATTTCATATATATATATATATATATATATATATATATATATATGCCTAAGCCACATAAATCTTGAAGATACTCTTTTGTGACCTTCTTCTACTACGTAGCCCTGATTGTGCATTTTGTTTTACTCAATCTATGAACCTCTGACCTTTATTTTTTAATTTTTTAGTTGCCTTTCTTCTTTCTTTTTTTTAAATATTTATTTATTTGCTTTAGTTGTACACAATGCAATGCCTTTATGTTTACTTGGTGCTGAGGATCGAACCCGGGCTGCACACGTGCGAGGCGAGGGCTCTACCACTGAGCCACAATCCCAGCCCCCTTTTCTTCTTTCTTTAGGGCTTACATGCTCCATGCCTCATCTCTGAACTTCTGGTGGCCATATTTAAAATTCAATATGTACAGGTAAACCTCACTCTATTTTTCCCCTTGTCTTCACAATCTTTCTTCTTAAAAAGTAGGACTATTAGCTTGTCTATTTTCTCACCTACCAGTTGTGCCATAATCTTCTATCATGTAAATATTTTCTGTCTTCATTGTAAATATTTCCTCAAGCTCTTCAATAATTTTCAAGATTATCAACAGTTTTTAACAGAGTGAACTTTTTAAAAGCTTTACCCTATATGCCAATAAAGTGTGTTGATGTCATTAAGAAACATAAAGAAACTTAATGTTTCTTACCAGATTTTCTCTTCTGTTTTTTTGCAAACGGTATTTCGGGTCTTTGTCTTTGCTTTCTATATCCACCTTCATTTGAAGGAATTCAAGCATTCATTCAATCCATATGCAGTTCTTTCCCAGTTTCCCACAGTCAGCCAGATGCTGATTGGTGTTGTAAATACGGATATTAAGCAAAACAAGTACAGTCCCTAACCTTAAAAAGTTTTGCAGTAAGATCATACATCAAATATACAAATAATTAAAAATAACTTCTGTCTACAGCTATGAAGCATGTCAAAATATCCTTCTGATGAGAAAAATAAGAGCTGGACAAAAATTCTTAATAGATAGTAAGGGCATCATTGAATAACTACAACTACCAGGACTTGGAGGATCAAGATCCCAGAAATAAGGAACACTCCTTAGGTGAACCTTTTATTTATCTTTGTTTTTTAGTTATCTTTCATTTTCTAACCTGTATATTGTATAGACTAAGAAAAGTATAAACTAAAATGTGATTTAACAGACAAAAAATTAGAGTTCAGAGCTTACCAAGGAACAGGGGGCCTGGTAAACATGCCAGGCTTTCAGTTGAAATCCTATTATTAGTTCTGAGATAAAGCCTTAATTTTGCTCTACTATTTGATAGGGTCAAAGTCATACTCATACCAAAAATATTTAAATATTTGCTGATAGGAAAACAATCAGAGACCCCAGAGTCTTTTTTTTTTTTTTTTTTATCTGCAGTGTTTGGCATTCAATCCAAAATTATCAGGCTTGCAAAGAAATGGGATAAAATAACCAAAAGACAAGACAAATAAATATAGAAATATATGCTTAAGTAATTCATGTATATCACATGCACACATACACACAGGTGCATGTATGTAAGTATGTGCATGTAATGTCCAGATACAATCTTTAAAATAACTGTGATTAATATTGTCAAGAAAATAAAATTTGCAGAATTTAAACAGGGAGCTGAAATATATTAGAGTAAGAATTCTAGAACTGAAATAGCAGCTGAAATTAGGGACTTACTAGATAGAATTCCAATTTTATCTCTGATACAGTAAATGGCATTTGTTTATTATCTTAAGCAACTATAAAAGTTGAATAAAATATACAAAAGACTGATTTGCAGCCATTTTGCAGTGATAATGCAGACATACTATATTTGAGTTAAGGGAATGAAAGAAGTGAGCTACATATTTGTTCCAGATTTCTTCTCAAAGGCATTTTCCAAACTGTGTACTGGAAATATGGAGCTCAAGCAGAGGCATCAGTATCTCCAGTTGAGGAGGAAGAAAAAACTGGAATTCTGGGCTGCAAAGGTAGTTTGAATTTGGTGGGTAGGTTTCCAGAGGCCATAGCAATACCAAAGCATAATACAAAAAAAAAAAAAAATCTGCATAAAATTATTCTTAAGTCTTTAGCCAATTTTCAAGATAATATCCTGAGAAACCAACAGATCATCTGCTTGGTAGTTGAAGCTAAGTAACTGTTTCAGAGGTAACAGAGATCTGGGGATTCACACATTGGAGTTTGGACTCAACTAGCATGGAGAGACTTTGCTAAACACTTGAGCCTCCCACAAATCCACACTTGAGTAAATTCTATGTGCTAGGAGTAAGGGGCTACATCTTCAGTGTACCAACCAAACTGGCCAGTGTACCCTACCAAAGCCTAATGCTAATCCTGATAAAGTCAAAGAAATCAACCTGGTAATTTTACTGTCTGAAGCAAAATATTATATTCTTTAATAAATGATAAGATAATCCAGAACCCTTACTAAAGTTTATTTTTATTGTAATTATGACACATTAATCCTACAGATTAATGGGTTTCACTGTGATATTTCCATACATTAAACATAACATATTGATCATTACAAGGATCCATCCATCCTTCTTCTACCTTCTTCTCTCCCTAGCATGATGCCCAGTCCCTAGTAATCCCTCTTCTACTTTCAGTTATTTATTATTTTTTAAAATTTATATATATTTTTGCTCTTTTGTTTTTGTTTTTGCTTTAGTCTTCACATATGACAGAGGATATGTGATATTTGTCTTTCTGTGTCTGGCATACTTAGGTGAACATTATGGCCCACAGTTCCATCCACTTTACTGCAAATGACAGGATTTCAAAATATTCGTTATGGCTGAATGATACTCCATTGTGTATACACATACCATGTTTTCTTTATCCATTCATCTAATGACAGGCAAATAGGATTATTCTACATCTTAGCTATTGTGGATAGTACCAAAATAAACATGATTATGCAGTATCTCTTTTGTATTCTGACCTCATTTCCTTCAGATACATACCAGGAGTAGGATAGCTGGATTGTGATATTTCTATTTTTAGGTTTTGAGGAACTTCCATACTGTTTTCATAGTAGCTATACTATCATAGTAGTTCCCCCAGCAGTGTATAAAATTCCCTTTCACCATGTCCTCCACAAAAAATACATTCTGTGTATTAAGGTGAGTAGCTGGCAAATATTTTCTCCCATTCTGTAGGTTATCTCTTTACCCTAGATTGTTTCATTTGCTGTGTAGTTCAGCATCATTCCATTTTCAGTTTTTGCTTTTGTTTTCTGTACTTTTAGAGTTCTTTATAGGAAGTTATAGCCTATTCTAATATCACAAAGTTTTTCATGTTTTCACGTATAACTTCAGAATTCAGATGTGACATAAATGACTTTGATTTATTTCAATTTGATTTTTGTACAGAGTGAGAGTTAGGGCTCAAATTTCAATCTTGATTGCTTTTTCACTAAATTTGTTATTGGTGTATAGAAAAGTTACTGATGTTTATTTTTGTGTTTGCACCCTGCTTATGTACTATTGTGGTTTGATGTGAGGTATCCCCCAAAAGCTCATATGTGAGACAATGCAAGAAGTTCAGAGGGGAAATGATTGAGTTGCAAGAGCCTTAACCCAATCAGTGAATTAATCACCTGATGGGATTAATTGAGTGGTAACTGAAGGCAGGTGGGGTGTGGATGGAGGAGGTGGGCCATTGGGGGCATGGTTTTGGGGTATATATTTGTATCCTGCTAGTGGAATCTCTCTCTCTCTCTGCTTCCTGATCATCATGGGAGCCCTTTCCCTCTCCCACCCTATTCTGCCATGATGTCTTGCCCTACCTTGAGCCCTGAGAAATGGAGCTTCCTGTCTATGAACTAAGACCACTGTGCTGTTGATTTCACTTTGCAAGTATTTTGTTGAAGATTTTTGTAGCTGTGTTCATGAGGGATATTGTTCCATAGTTTTCTTATTTTGTATCTGTGTCAGATTTTGGTAGAAGAGTAACCATTAGCTTCATAGAATGAATTTGGAAGGGTTTCCTCCCTTTTCAATTCTGTGAAATAATTTGAAAAGCTTTCTCTCTCTCTCCCATTACATCTAATTGTGTTTGTTTTATAAAATTATATGCTCTATCATTAGGTGCATATAAATTTATAATTATTACATCTTCTTGATGAATTAATTTCATGATCAGTATTTCGTGACCTCCTTTATCTCTTACACTGTTTTTGTCTTGAAGTCTATTAAATAAGTAAAGTTACTCCTGCTTATTTTCAGATTGTGTTTGCTTGGAATAATGTTTTCCATCCTTTCACTTCAGTCTGTGTTCATCCTCACTTATGATGTGGGTTTCTTGTAGGCAGCATATTGTTGGGTCTTGCTTTTTAGTCCATTCACCAATTCTGTATCTTTTAACTGAAGAATTAAAATCATTTCTATTCATAGTTTTTAATGAAAGGTCTGAACTTGTTTCTGTCATTTTGTTCATTTTTTCTTCTGCTTGTTTTGAATATTTTTTGTTCAATTCATTTTTCTTTTTCATCTTTGGGCTTTATGAATTATTGTATTGACAAAGTTTGATTCTTTTCTAGTTTTCCTGTGTATATCTACTCTCCAAGTAGGATTTGTGTTTTTGCATGCTATCATGATGGTATTTACCTTTTTTCTACTTCTGTGGAAGGATTTCCTTAAATATATTTGTAAGACTGATTTGCCCACCATCTCTTTCTTAGAAAATCTTTATTTCTTCTTTAATTCTGAAGGTTAGCCTTGCTGGTTATAATAATCTTGCTTAGCAGTTACTTTCTTTCAGGACTTGAAATACATTGTTCCATACCCTCCTGGCCTATAGGACTTCTGCTGAGAAAATCTGCTGTAAGCCTAATGAGTTTGCTCCTATTGGGGTTGTGACCTGACACTTTCCTTGGCAAAATTTTAAATTCTTTCTTTCTCCTCTACTTTTGACAGTTTAACTATGTTGTGGTGAGGATCTTTTCTGATCATGTCAATTTGGGGTCTGAAGGCCTCCTGTCCCTAGATATCTGTCTTCTCCAAGATTAGGGACATTTCCTCCTATTATTTCATTGAATAAGTTTTCAATGACCTTAACTTTTGTTTCTTCCCCTTCAGGTATGCTAATGATGTAGATCTTTGATCTTTTGTTTCTCAAATGTCTTCT
Organism: Tamias sibiricus; assembly: GCA_025594165.1. Classification (NCBI taxonomy): domain Eukaryota; kingdom Metazoa; phylum Chordata; class Mammalia; order Rodentia; family Sciuridae; genus Tamias; species Tamias sibiricus. The sequence goes on along the minus strand of CM046669.1, from coordinate 48,406,849 downwards.
ATGCTTTAAATATTTTTTTCTTATTTCCTTTATTTGTGTTTCAAAAGAGCTAGCTATAAACTCTGATATTCTTTCTTCCACTTGATGTAGTCTGTTGTTGGGGTTTTCAACTGAATTTTTTTAATCCTACTTATAAAGCTCTTTTTTCCCCAAGGTTTCTGATTGTACCTTTTCTCAGAATCTCTGTTTATTGAATTTCTCATTCACATCCTGAATCATCTTCCTAATTTTATTTACCTATGAATCTGTATTCTCTTTGATCTTTTAGAAGTTTTTAAATTCTGGGTTTTTGTTTGTTTGTTTTTACATAGTTCTTGTGTTTCTATGTGAGATTTGTTTATCTGATGAAATAGATATCTTTACCACTTTTGGGGGGTATGGCCTTCTTAATTAGTGGCTTTCTTCTTAAGATGTGTCTTGGGGTATCAATTTGTTATGCAATGTTAAGTTTATTTCTAGGTAGGTGCTATATTGTAATCTTCTGTTAGCTTCTTTGGCTGTCATTACAAGTTTGGATACAGCATATATTGTATCACAGAGAGACTCACTTTCTCTGCAGGTCACAGAAGGGTAGGGACTTTCTAGCAGTTAAGGCAGGAAAGGTATTGACAGCAAAGGGTGTACAGGTACATTTAGTGTGGTTACTCCTACAATGGAAATGATGACCACATCCCAATAGGAGGATGTGGGCTTTCTCAGGCACTGTCGATATTTACTTTGTTACTTGAATGGGTCTCTCAAATTGGCTGCTACAATAGTTGTGAGGGGCCAGAATCACATGTCCTCCTATTAGATACTGGTACAAGTCCAAGTACTTCATGGGGAAAAGAGTAGGAAATAACAGCACCCAATCTATGACTCTCTCATCAGTGCATGATCAGACAAGGTTCAGGGGTGACTGGTGCATATATACAGAGGCTGGAAAAGTTGTGCTATTCCTCTCTGCTGCTACTATGGGCATTCCTGCCCAGGACCAGGACCTCAGACTCACCCTCAGTATGCACAGCTGGGCATCGGAAACAGCCAGGAAGTTTTCTTCTCCTCCACTATTTCAGTTGTAGTGCCCACCAGGGATACAGTGGTAGTAATTGTTGCTGGAGCCAGGTAGAAGTCCTCTCAGCTGAGGTGCCCACAGATGTGTGTGAGAGAGGAACTCAGCCAAGAGTGGACAGTTTCTGACCAGACCTTCTTGTGGTATGGGCTTGGGGATGGGCATTGTTTGAAAATGCCCCAGCACAACCTCTGTGGGAAGGGAAGCAGTGGATAGTTCTTTCTCTATCTTATTAGCAACAGGCATCCTGCATGGCACTGGGAGAGGGAGCTACACAGGCAACTGCCCTCAGTCCTGGAACCCAGGCAAAATCACACATAATTGACTATGTCCCTGGTCTCAGATTCCCTAATCCCTGGTCCTTATGAAGGGCACACACCTCTCCTCTGCATTGAAGCACTCATTCCCCACTAGGCAGCACTCTTTGTAGGTTTGTTTCAGAGTCACTGCTGTGAGCCAAGCCATTCCCTGAGCCAGTGCAGTGAAATGTTTATAGGATCTGTAATGGTTTAGATATGAGGTGTCCCCCAGAAGCTCATGTGTGGGACAGTGCATGAAAGTTTAGAAGTAAAACAATTGTGTCATGACAGCCTTAACCTAATCTGTGAGTTAATCCACTGATGCGGATTAACTGGGTGGTAACTATAGGAAGTAGGGCATTATGGGTGTGACTTTGGGGTTTATACTTTGTTCCTGGTGAACAGACTTCTCTCTGCTTCCTGATTGCCACGCCCTGAGCTGCTTTCCTTCCTCCATGCCCTTCCACAATGATGTACTCCCTCGACCTCGGGCTGAGAGCAATGGAGTGAGCCACCTATGGGAATGTGTGAGCTCCAAATAAATGTTTCCTCCTCTAAAATTGTTCCTATCAGGTCTTTTGGTCACAGTGGCACAAAAAGCAGAATAAAACAGGATCTCAGAGATGGTAATATTTAGGGCTTTCTCACTCCTAAAGCAGTCCAAATTCAGACAGTAGGTCCCCTTTCAAGATTGTTCCCAGCTACACGTTTTTGTTTTGTTTTGTTTTGTTTTGTCATAGTAATGGAAAGCTTACTCACGCAGATACAAAGTCTGAGATGTGAGCAAGAGGTCAACAATAAATAATAATCTTTGTGATCTTTAATGTAATGATGTATGTTTTTGAAGATATAAAGCATTGTACACCAGACACTCAGATCTGTTGCATCCTAGTCTCTGGGGAAACAGCTAGAAGTGTTCATTTTGATATCTGTAGATCTATTCTGTTAAGCATACTTATCTACCCTGTGATCCAGTTATTTTCCAGAGGTGTACATCTAAGAGAGATTAAAGAGTTTGTCCACACAAAAGACATGCAAACAAATATCCATATCCCTCATATTCACAATACCTCCAAACTAGGGACAGTCTAAACTACTGTACATCAGTATGTGAATGAATAAATAGAATGTGGTATATCCATACAATGGATTACTACTAAGAAATTCAAAAGAATATACTGATGTAAACAGCATAGTTGAATCCCAATTTATATGAGTAAAGAAAATAGAAAACTTAGGGATAATTCACTTACATAAAATTCTTTAAAATCCAGCTGGGCATGGTATACATGCTTGTAACCCCACTGGCTTGGGAGACTGAGGCAGGAGGTTTACAAGTTCAAAGTCAAACTCAGTAATTTAGTGATACCTATCTCAAAACAAAAGAGTAAAACTGACTGGGGATGTGGCTCAGTGGTAAAGTACCTCTGGGTTCAAGCCCTGGTACCAAAATATAAAATAAAATAAAACTTAAAATCCAAACTAATTTCTAGAGACACAAAGGAGGCTAGTGGTTGCCCAGAGTTGAGAAGGGGGTGATGCAAACATTCTGTAATTTCAGTTGTGGTGGGGTTTGACAGGTGTGTACATCTGTCAGATTTATTGACTTGTACTGCTTAAATTGATGCAGTTTGTTGTACACAAATTATACATCAATAAAAATAAATAAAAAGTTCTTCAAGTGATTCTTGCAATATTCAGATAAGAGAATCTTAGACCTATACGATGATGAACAAATTTCATTAACTTTGTTTAGAGAAAAAAAAAAAAAAAACAGCCAATTATTTTACACTAAATTACTGGTACTGAACTTCTTTAATAGAAACTTAAGCAGTGTATGAACTTTAAATTAGATGTAACAATCCAAATTTCACCTGAAATCAATTGGTATCCAGCATACATTTCAAAGCTTAAGAAAAACGAGTTCCATTAAAGTACCCTGACAGAAAGTATCTCATACAATATCAATAAAATAACACATTTTTCTCTCTAAAATAAGGCTTCTTTTGATCTCATTCACATTCAAACAGAAACTTTTTTAAACAGAAAAGACAGTAGTTTGCCTATTTTTCAAGTATTTTATCATAAGGAATTTAATCAGTATAAATATGAAATACACATTTTAATATTCCATTGACCAGTTCTTGCTTTGATGCAAATTGCACCTCTGTAATGTATTTTTCATAGCTCATGTAATTGGTGTTAATAGGGTATGTTATTAAGTTTAACTGTGAGAAAAATAGTTTGCTGAAAACTGATTTCTTCTGCATACTTACAAATTCAGTAGTCAGAAAAAAATTAAAGAAATATAATTAAGGATTGCAAAATCAATTTGACACTCACTTAAAATGTGTTGAGTGGAGGCAGTAAGCAGCAGCTTACATCTGATGCTGTGCTCTCCTTGTTTACTTCATAAAATTGTGCAAATTAGAACTTTAATATCCAGGGCTGTTAATGCCTCATTAAAAACTTTCAGCAAATATCCTATTTTGAGGTTTTCTTTTCCATATATCTCATATGCAACATTATCTCTGTTTTGTGGACCTCTATATGGCAATATATTTAGAAATATTAACCTAAATTAGAGAGATAAAATGAAAAAAAAAAAACTTTTAAAACATCACATCTCAGGAAGAGACACTGGCAGTGTCTGAGAATTGTTTTCCATACAATGAATTCCATATTTTCTTTTTTTACTCTTGGTAGTGTTGTTAGTGTCTGATATGCACTGGACCTTCTATTGGATTAGGAGTATGTAGCTGAATTCAGAAGACTTGTTCCTTGTTCTGATAGGCTTTGTGGGATAGAATCCATGACTGTTTGGCTGCTCCTAACCATTATCATGCACTGCTATTTTTCTGTTCAATAGAATACAATAGCTAAAACCAAGCAATCAACAAAAACAATTTTTTAAAAATCTTCAAACATTAGATTAGGACTTAAAAAAATGGAGTTGTAAACGTGGATTTAATGGTGGTTTCAGACATGTTTTATGTTATAAAGCCTAGGACTAGCCCTTCTTACCATGCTGCCCCTGCTTCTGCTCAGGAAGTATACAGGACCATCACCTCTGTACTATGGTCTTTGAACTGGACAAGTTATATTAAAAGGACAAATATGGATGGCTCATCCATACAGAAAGGATCCTCTTCTCATGGGAATTTGGAATTAGAATTCAGAACTAACCAGTCAGTCTGTTCTTTTTTGAATGTAACTAATAATAAACTAATTGAAATGAGAGGTGGAGTTCGCTTTCTGCTGTGCCAGCAATGGCTGGGAATGAGACTGGGGAGGGAGAGAGAAAATGCTAAAGCAAATAACAAAGAGCAGCAGAGAAATGGGAAACAGACTATTCCTGAAGGTGTTCCCATGCAAGAATTTTGCCCAGGAAGAGACTGTAGCCCTGGTCTTAAGTGCCAGAACATACCATCATCTCTGGAAAATAAATTTCTTCTTTCTTTCTTTCCTTCCCTCTCTCCCTGCCTTCTTTTCTTTTCTTCCTTCTTGAGGTAGTTTAGTCTGAATATACCAGAGATTCTTAACTTTAAAAGAAGCTACCAGCATTTGAAAAAAGTTGAAGCCATGGAATGGATTAAATGACTCAGGATCAAGGAAAGACCTTAGAGGATAGGAGGCATCCAGGGATAGACACCAAAAAGCAATGGAGAACAGGGCAAGGTGGCACATGCCTGTATTCTCAGTGACTCAGGAGGCTGAAGCAGGAAGATTGGGAGTTCAAAGTCAGTCCCAGCAAAAGTGAGGTGCTAAGCAACTCAGTGAGACCCTGTCTCTAAATAAAATACAAAATTGTGCTGGGGATGTGGCTCTGTGGTTGAGTATCCCTGAGTTCAATCCTCAGTACCAAAAAAAAAAAAAAAAAAAAAAAAAAAAAAAAAAAAAAAAAACAATGAAGAAGGAATGCCAGGTAGATAGGTGAAGAAGTAAAGGAGAATCAAGGCAAGACTTAGTCACCAGGATAAAACCTTGCCCTGTTGGGTTTTGCCCATTTTTGTATCTGTATGCCCTGCTATCAGACAATTTTTAAAATTGCTTTGCTTTTTTTATTTTTATTTTTTTAGTACTATGGATTGAACCCAGGAGATCTTTACCACTGAGCATTATGTCCTCAATCTTTTTTATTTTGAGACAGGTTCTCACTAAGTTGCTGAGTACCTTGATGAGTTGCTGAGACTGGCCTTGAAGTTGAGATCCTCCTGCCTCAGCCTCCAGAGTTGCTGGGATTATGGTTGTGCAGCACCATGCCCAGCTTGATAAAACTATTTTTAAAATGTATGTATTTTATAATGTTCAGGTCCTTCCCCAAATTTCTAGTACAATGTAAATTTCTAATACATATTCATTTACTGAATAATCACAATTTCTGGGAGTTTATTTTCAAAAGCTATACATTTATTTTAGCCAAAGATATTCTTGAAACTTTGCTTAAATGTGTTTTGTTAGCTTGTTTCTGTATGATTTCAATGAAAAGTTAAAGGTATGTTTTCCAAGTATTAAAAATATCTCCAATCCAGGATGCAGAATATGTGCTAGGATAGTTAAAATTCTATAGGCAAGAATATTTTGCTCTTTCCTTGATCAGGTCTTCATTCTCCAAAGGGCTGTATTTAAACTACAGGTCATTTCTCATTGGAATAGCTAGGGAAGATTAGCTGCTTTGTTACTGATGCTCCTGATATTTTCTTACTGTGAAACATTGTAGCAACACATTATTAGCCAATCTGATAAGATAAAATGTTCATAATACTTATAGGATAAAAGGTATCATCACTACTTCAGATCCTTTTAAATCCAATCTCCTGATCTGCATGAGATTGCATTTTTGCTCTCATTTGCTCCTTTCCCCAGAGGAAGTCCTGATGTGGCTACTGGGTTCCTGGCTTGTATTTTGACAGTCCAACAGCAGGTCAGATTTTTTTTTTTTTTTTTTTTCCCTGCTCAGCAGATGCAATAGAAGATCAAGTTTCCTGCATTGTAGTCACTGACCTTGCCAAATCATTTCCTATTTTCTCTAGATTTGGCCCTGGAAAATCAAATATTAAGCAAGTTTGACAGTCCAGCTAAACTCCATAAGGTGATTTATCACATTATATACTATAATTGATTTTAAGTTAATTGGTCATTAGTTTCATGGTTCATATTTTTGGTTGTATGGTGAATTTCCAGAAACTTTTGTGTGAAATGGAGAGCTATATTTTATAATGTAAATAAAATACAGCAAAACCTCCCATTCATTCCAAGTACTTGCTTTTTATTTTTTTTTCCTTCCTATATCAGGCATGGAACCCAGGACTGAGCCACATCCAAAGACCTTGTTTTGGTTGTTGTTCTTGTTGTTTGTTTGTTTGTTTGTTTGTTTGTTTGTTTGTTTAAACACAGTTTAATTAGTTTGTTAAACTAATTTACTTAGGGGGTACTAAATTGCTGAGGCTGGCTTTGAGCTTAGATCCTTTTGCCTGAGTCTTCTGAGCTGCTGGGATTATAGGTATGTACACCATGCCTAGCTGCAGTACTTGCTTTTAAAAAGCTAATATTATTGGGTTCTTTAAGCCATAGAATCAAACATGGTTGTGCACTTTTCAGTACATTTCAATCAAAACAGAGGGATCACATTTTTTTTTTGTTACATTAAAATAATTTACCCAAGTGTGGTGGTTTATGCCTGTATTCACAGCTACACAGGACACTTAGGCAGGAGGATCACAAGTTCAAAGCCAGCCTCAGCAATTTAGCAAGGCTTTAAGCAATTTAGAGATGCCCTGTCTTAAAATTTAAAAAGGCTGGGGATGTAGCTCAGTGGTTAAGCACCTGTGGGTTTAATTCCTTATACTTCCCCCTACAAGAAAATAAAACTTTAAAATACCATTTGTAGGTACAAATAATATTCATTGATCCCCTCCATTTTTATTAAGTACCTAATGTTTATTTAAAACAACAACAACAAAAAAAAACAACCTAAGGTACTGTGACTAAAAGGAAGAAAGGTTAGTAAGTTAATTTTACTAATTCTTGTCCTGAGGAGCTTTACTTTATACTAGCTAACATCTGAGAAAGTCAGTGGTGTGATGCTGTTAAAAGAAAGAAAGAGAGAAAACTGCTACCCTGTGTTGTATTAGCAGAATTGTCAAGGATAAAATAAATAAAGCAATTATTGGACTCTGCTTAGCAATCCTCAGCCCTTGATAGAATTACCATGTTCCATTTGGGAAAGCACACTTTTTAAAACATAGACAAATTTGGCAGAGGTTTCAAAAGAAAGCAACAAAAAATGATGAAGGGCCTTGAAAATGGGGCCTGTAAGAAAAGGCTGAGAGAACAGAGGATGTTCAATCTTGAGGAAAGAACACAGAGGGGACACATGATAACTGTTTACGGATGCATAAAGAGGTGTTATGGGGAGAAGAGGGACCTATTTTTCTCATTAGTCAACAAAGACACTTCAAGAAGTAATGGGTTTAAAACACATGGGAGGAAATTCAGGTAAAATATTAGATTAAATTAGGTAAAATTTAAATATTTAAAATTTTATGATTGCAAGCATAATCACACCATGGAGATGAAATTGAGTTAGAATTGGCACAGGAATGTAAAGTGAAAACAAGTCAGATCTGAACTCAGGGGTGGGGGGGTGTTAATGAAATAAGCTTACATTTGCATAAAATGTTGGCTTATTTCAAAATACTTATATTGATTTATTGATCTCTGAACATTCTTAAAAAATAGGGGAAGGAAATGGAATTTTGGCAAAGTTAAGCATTATTGGTTTTTTTTTTTTTTGTTTTTTTGTTTTTTCAGGACCAGGCAAGCATGACTAGTAGCCTGTTCTTCAAATTTTCTGTCAGTGATCCCCATCATATCTTGCTGACGTTTCATTTATAACCTGATTTTGATTGTGTAGTGGTATTGTTTAGTTGGTTGAGTTCTTTGTCTTGTTTGGCATTTAAACTGCCAAATATGTCCCATGAGTTTCCTTTTTCATATTAATTACCTAATGTGAGAATTGGGAAATATAAAACCTCTAGACCAACAAGTGATTTTGTTTCCATAAAAGAGCAAGAAAATATGATCTCACTTACATCTGTTTTATCTATATCTATTATGGATCTTCTGCTATTTACAACTGTGAAATAAATTCAACCCTTTTGTTATTTACCACTGTCAAACCAAATATGGTCTCTGGAGTCAGTGCAGCCTGGTGAGACTCTACCTTCTGCCACTACCTGGGAAAATTCACATTCCTTGTCTGTGGAAAGAAAATCATATCTTCTGAATTCTTCCAGGATTACAGTGAGGAGCTTATGAGAACATACATGTGAAATAACTGACTTATTCAAAGAAATAAATGATAAGCAGTAATTTAGCATTAACTTCAAGCGGGGAAAAATTTGTGCTTTTTTTGATGTGTTGTTTTACTTTGATAATTCTTTTCCAGTTTCATTTTCAATATTCTTTCTTTTTACATATTCCTGAGATCAAGGACAATGTCTTTGTGCACTCATTTAAAATTTACTAGCCTAATGTAGCTATTCAGTAATTGTTCAGTGGGTCACTGAGTAAATGATGAAAAATAAATATTTTCAATGGGATCTTGCCACACTTTGGATGTCTAATGTCCCTGAAAGATCCATGTGGTAGAGATTTGGTCCACAGTGTGACACTTGGGAAATGGTGGAAACTTGGACAGGAGGGGCTTAGTGAAAGGTCCTTAAATCATTAGGGCATGTACCTAAAAGGAATTATGGACCCTCAGCCCATTCCTCTTCTCTTTTGCTTCCTGGCCATGGTTTTAGCAGTTTTACTCTGCTGAATACTGCTGTTATTGATATCCTGCCTTGCCACAGGTGCAAAGTAATGGGACCAATCTATTTTTGGACTGGAAGCTCCAAAACTGACAAACAACAACAACAACAACAACAACAACAAAAACCTTTCTCTTTATAGGTTGATTAGCTTTGGAATTTTGTTATAGTAATGAAAAACCTACTAACACAGAAACTACATCGGAGATGTGTGCAAGAGGTTAAAAGTATTGTACATAACCTTGAGGTGTATTTTTTTCTTTTTATTGGTACTTTTTAGTTTTACATAGCATTAGGATTCATATGATAGAATTATAAAAGCATAGAATATATACTTTTTCTAACTTAGTCCCTAGTACTTCCCCTTTCCCTCTCCTTCTACCTCTCCCTATTCCCTTCCCTCTATTCTACTGATCTTTCTGCTATACAGTTGTTTTTTTTTTAAATTATTGTCTTGTGAATATACATGATGGTGAGATTTACTGTGGTATATTCATATATGTACATAGGTAAGTGGTTTTTTGAAGATACAAAGCATTGTGTGTCAGACTCTCTGACCCTAAGAATCTAAGGAACTCAAAGTCTTTTGGACAATCTGTAGACCATTCTAATACTTTGTGTAAAGAGAACTCTTTTCTCAGCAAAGGGAGTTAACTGATAGCAGAATGTTACCAAGGCTACTAGATTGAGTGCTGAGAATGCCATGGAGTCTAAAACTTATTGGACTCCTTTAACCATGCACACAAGTTGCGTAAAGTAATCCAGGAGGCAGGCTAGATGGCAAGACTCAGAGCATGCAAAGCTTGGTAGGGAACTGGGGAGTTTTAGGGGAAATGTCAGCTTCTGTAGGCTCCTGTGATGCTCAGTAGGGTGTCATCCTCTCCCACAGAGTCCACAGAACCCCCAGCAGTGTTGCTGCAGGAATGCTACAGCAGGGAGGCTCACTGGGAGCATGCAGAAGAGCTTAATGGCCCCCTGTGTATGTCAAAAGAGTTCTAATTTTTGTTTTCTTCTGAGATTATATTGCAGGTTCAAAATGGTAACAATCTTAATTAGAGTCGCAGGAAGTTGCATAATATACTTAATGTCTTACTTTTTCAGAACACCGAGTAACAGATTCTGTTTGCCAACTCATGAGGCTTGGTGGAGAATGAAAACTATAATTTGAGTAGATAGGATCTCTGTCCCCTTATCTCTGCACACCCACCCCCTTTTTCAAAGCTCCTCACAAAGTTTAAAATGCAAAGAAGTAAATCTCCCAAGGGAGTAATTCTGTTTCATCAGTGGGAGAAAGACATATGTTGTTACTGATGAAACCTCTGTTGTGGAGGCAGAGCCAAACCCAGGAAAAAGTAGAAGTAGGCAGCTCTGCCTCTGGCATCTCTGCAGCCCAGCATAGTGCCCCAGCTCTCAGGAGCCAGTGGCAATCCTGTGCATGGATGGCCTCTGTGCCTCTTCTTGAGACTTTCCCCTAAGAACTGCTCTTCTTTCTGATTCCTTGGGGGCAGTTGCCTGTGTCTCTTCAGCAAAAATGTACCTGTCCTTTAGGCCCTTAATGTGGACAGTAGACTGATCTGACAGATGTCACTTTGATAGAATGTAAACATGTTTCTGGACTTCTGTTGATCTCACCAGGCCTGTATATTCACTTCCTCAGAGGCCTTCTAGAGATAAGTTCAGAACTTTAAAACATGAGGTCAGCTTGTTGTTGATTCTGTGAGAGAACTACTAGACTAGCCGACCTTATTATAGCTACACTCATAGGTCCCATCACAGGTGAAAATTTATTAATTTTTATTGCAACAAATATTTATTGAACAGCAATGAAGTGTGAGGCATTGTGTTAAAACATAAAGAAGCCTAAGCAAAACAAAGCACAATCCATGATATTAAGAATTCTAGGACGTACAGTATCCCGTATAGGTACTTGTCTTCAAAAATATTTATTGAGGGCTAGTTTGTGGCTCAGTGGCAGAGTGCTTCCCTAGCATGCGTAAGATACTGGGTTCGATACCTGGCACCACATTAAAAAATAAAGAAAGAAACAAATAAAATAAAGGTATTGTGTCTATCTACAAGTTATATTTATTGAGCATTTCCTATGTGTCAGGCACCATGTATGGCACTGAAGAACCTCACTAGACAAAATATCTCTTGGGAGCCACATTCTAGTGAGGCTCAGCAAAAGAGATGAAATCTGTGCTAGTTTTTATTCTTCCACTAAAATAAAAATTCTATTTTCCTATAAACTACTATAAAATTATTCACCTTCAAATCTTGCATTGAGAAAGCCATACTGTCTTTGACCACATTTGATAACATTTAGAGGCAACCATACTGTTTCATTTTAAATATACTGAAAGCAGCCTTTGAAGGAGTGTTTGTGTTGAATTTTTCATAAAGTGAGTTAATTGCCCTCTAATTAATTGTGTGTGTTGTGTTTACTTAAAGCAAGGTTTTCATGCTGAATTTTCTCCCCACCATGAGGAAAATAATTCCCATGTGTGTTCGGAAGATTCATGGTTTAGACGTGGGAGCAGGTATACAGATATGATTGAGGAACTTACCTAAGCTCCAGAAGCGGGGAGGAGTAGAGAGACAGGGCATGACTCTGTGGAGCTTTTTAGGTAAGGAATGAGATTGGAAGATCAATGTTTATGTAAATTAGAACTTGGGAAAAGTACTGAACAGCAGGATCATATTATCAAAAATCTGGCTGATAGGTTTTGAACTCACTGAACTGAATCTGTTTAGAAGTACATTTTAGGAAGACAAAATAAACATCAACACCATGGTCTATTCTAATGCAGCATCTTACTTTGTCTATTTTCCAGGTGATAAAGCACTGACTGTTATTAGTGTTATCATCAAGCATATTGAGCATTCAATCTGTAAGTTAATAGCAATACACAGCCATGTAGTCCTGGAACTAGGGATGGGGGGAAGGAAGAAAATGTTTTTATTTTTTTCCCACCTGTAGAAGGGAAGAAAAATTCAACACCTTGAGTTAGCTGAGACTCAAGGGTCCATTATAACTTCAAGATTTTTAACAGCCTCTTCCTAGGGCATGGGAGATGAATTTTGCTCCAAAGTGGTGACATGGGCAAATGTAAACCCCTGGGAGCAATTTCAGGCAAGTTGAGAGTCCATTCTAAGCAAAAATGGACAGAATGTGGAAGATGGAATTCCCACACTTGCTTCCTGACCTTGGCTGATATTCCTCAGCAGTTGGCAACTAAAGCAAATTGTGAAGCTGAGAAGATGAAGGAATAAGGGGGGTGAGAATGATCAGAATTGGAAGAATATAAATAGATAGTAAGATGAGGCTAGTGCTGCAGATAAAAGTAACCATTCTTTGTTGGGAAGGTGGTAGGATGGGACATGGAAGCTGTAGGTTTGGTGTAGCAGAGGAAAACCATATGTATGTTTTAAATTTTATTTATATTCAATTTTAACTAAGAAAATTCATTAGCTGTTTGGTTTCCTATCTGTTTTGTCCTTTGCCACTTTACCCTAGAGTCAATTTCCTGAAATCTTTCTAGGCTTTGACTGCTTGCAAATACCTTTCACTAAAGAAGGTTATTCTGCCCTGAATGAGAAGCACAGAGAAAATAGGTGATATAATCTACATGTTATTGCTAGAACAGAGTCAAATAAAAATTAAAAGTCCATCAAGTGATCAGATAGAAAGTCAGTAAAAAGGTCAATAAAAAGCCCAGATGAGCCAAAAGAGAGGACTTGGTACTTGATATACTAGAAAATGCCAGGAAAAAAAAAAAAAAAAAAAGAAAGAAAAGAAAAAAAAAAAAGGGAAAAGAAAACCACTGTAGCAAGATCTTCTGCCTGTGTCCTCAGGGAAGTGTGTGATAAAATTAATTGAAGCTCATCACCCATGAAAAAGGGCTGCAGTTGAAGCCATAGCTGCACCTACTACATAACAATAGTGCTTCTTAAGACAAAGATAACAGACTTTTGTTTTAATTTTTACAAACTGGTTAACATACTGCACCAAACTTTTTTCTTTCTTTCTTTGCCTTTATTCAATTGAATATTGTGTTTTTGAACAATATGAAGTATCATCTGGCACATTTGAACAACTGTTAAGAGGTCTACAATTTGTTAACCACTATCCTGAAACCAGCCTACAAAGTTGATTGAAATGTCCTTCTTGTTTTCAAAACTTATAATCTGGTAGCAACATGAGATTGATTTTTGCATATGTTTTGTACAAATAGTTCTAGAGGCTACACTACAAGATCAGGCTGCCTGTGGTGTTGGTCCCTTCTGAGGGCTCTGAGGCATAATCTGTTCCCAATTAGGTTCTGTTCCTCCCTTAGGTCTTTGTGGTTTGCTTATAACCTTGGTGTTCCTTGGCTTCTGCTGCATCACTCTTACCTCTGCCTTCATCTTCACATGATGTTTCCTTCACGTGAGTGTCTGTCTCTTCATGTGACATTCTTTATAAGACACCAGTCGTATGGATTAGGGGCCCACCATAGTTCAGGCAGATCTCATTTAAACTAGTTATATCTGCAGTATCAGTTTACAAATGAGGTCGTATTTTGTAGTACTAAGAGGACTTCAACATATGAATGGGGGAGGGATACAACAATCACTCTGCATAACTGATGGGAAAGTAAAGAACTGTTTTGATATAGGAAAAGATAACCTATCAAGGAGAGGATTAAAGTATCCTCCAAGTAACTCCTTACATTTAATTTAATAGAAAATGATGATATTTGCAAATATAGTATTGCACAGTATAGAAATCAGTGCAATTGGAAGGCACATCAAAAGCTCTAATAACTAGCATTTAATGAAAGATGCTGTATGTTTTTATCTGAAATTCATCCTGAAAATGCAATGTAACTAATTGGACAACTGATTTTAGTATGAGGTCTTTAGTACTTGTAGAGATGGCATAACATTCTTCTTTTAAGTTTCTCTGAGAATATTTGGGTTTAGACATTAGTAGCAGGGAGAGAAACTAGCTTCATTATTAACTCTAGCTGATTTTAGTACATTTCCAGTGACAACCACAGTTCACCAACTCAAGCTATTGTTCATTCTCCTATGTGGCTTTATGAGGGTATTAATATGCAAGAGAGTTCCTTGATATTAATCAAAGCTACACAATTGTCTTCCCAGCTATTACAATATGATAAAGTAATCACATAAAACACATAGCATGATAGACTTCATGTGTATTTTTTCATGAATATACTAAAGACTAATCATTAATGGAAGGTTTGACAGAAACTCATTGTTCAATATACAAGAAAATCAATTTTGAACTATAAATGCAGAATCCCAGCAAGCAAAAATTCTAATCATTTGTTTTATTTTTTCTGCTCTTCATGGTTGCTTATGTTGATAAGTCTTAGCATATTGAGATGCATGTATGATTTAATCTTCCTAAAAGATCAATGAATATATCATTGAGTATATGCTAACAATGTGCAGTTGTTTTCATGTGTATGTAGTCCCTATGGAAAAGAGCCATTGACAGTAGTCATTTTCTTATTTGGTTCATTATCCTAACTGCATAATATGGGAGTTATAGTAAATAATCATAAATGCCTCCCTTTAGCTCTAACATATATGCTTTTGTTGTTTGTGAGAATAGGTGATTGGCTAGTTAGTCTGAATTTAATGTAATTGAGTCTGGAAATCACAGAAAGAGTGAAATCGAATGTGAATTGGTAAAAGGGTTGAGTTAATATAGCAGCCCTTCTTTGGACATAAACTACAGTTTCTTGGCCTTTGAAATCCTTTGCTAAATATAATAGCTTATATCTGGACAATGTAGTAAGTTTCTTATTTTAATTTTAATTCTTCTTTCAAATGTATGAGATAGGTTCAGGAAAGAAGAGTAAAGTCATATAGGTAGTATATAGGTAGTTCACTATTGAGGTAGAATTAAAGTATGCAAAAATCTCAGGCTGCAAGACATATATTGACAGTAGATTGCCTCTGCTACATGATTGCAGCAGAGGTATACAGTCGCTCTCTCTCCCTTCTCAGTACTTTAGTTCTTTCTTTGAATGAGTTATAGCTATCCTGATGGTTAGATTGTGATCTCTTATTTTGAGAATGCAACTTTTGCTAGCAAGAGAATCACAGTTAAACTACATTGTTTCTGAACAAACTAAATTAAAGTTTAACTTGTCTGTGCTCTTTCACTGTGGGCCTCATGCTTAAGCTTGCTTTAGCATCTCTATCTTCCATCCATTCTTAACAACTGTATTTTAGAATTCTTATAGACACAGTGTCTGTTTAATCATAATTAAATCAAGCAGGGGTTTATGGGTATGTTTGGCTACTTCTGAAGGCAATGATATCTATTTTATGGGCAAAGTGTCTTCTTTTTGTGATGTATGTGAAATTTAATTTCATTCTACTATGACAAAAGAAGTGTAGTATGGGGGATAATTTTTATCTAGTTATATTTTTCTCTTTCTTGCAAAGGTATTTTTTAAGTCACTTTGACAAAATTAGTTTCATAAGAGCCCAAACTCACTATGTAAGCTTTAAATACTAATTTCCATGGAATTCTTTATCAAATTAATACAATTGATTCAATGAGAATTTGTTTTCTTTTATATTTCCTAAAAATAATATCTCTTTCCCTGCTCTACTAACTAGAATGTTGCTGTTTTTTCATAGTAATTAATTAATATTGTTTCCTACATATGTCTACTTAATTTCCCAATTTTTTTCATTACATCTATTAGAATATATTGTTAAAGGTTTTTGTGAATTCATTCCTTCATCAAACTATATATGTCCCTTCATTTTAAAATAAAATATGGAAAAAATATGGGAGGAATTTTTATAAATGTTATGTTTTTTATTCTTTCCTTTGGGTTGGAAGTTAAACTTTGAATTTATTCATATTTTAGATAGAGTGTTGTAATTTGATAATCAAGAGTTATTTTTACAAAGCACAGAGAACAATTTTTGTCTTTAATTGTATTTTTTCAATATTTCTGAGTCAAAACCACTCTGCATTAGTGTTCACTGGCAAGACAGCAAAACACAATACAGAGCAGATATCCTACAAGCAACATGATAGATCCAATCATCTGATTCATTATAATACAAATATTGTAATCAATCATAATATTCAGTGTTCCATAAATCCACAATTCTGTGAAAGGAATAAGAAAAAAAATGGAATTAAGCTATCAGTGAGTTTGCTGAAAAAGGAGAAGAGATTTCCTGATTATCATCATTCAGAATTAGTCAGACATATACATGGTAATCATTCATATTTTAAGCAATAAAATGAAAATCAAAACAAAGGCTTGAAAAGAATAGCCTTTTATTTTTATTTTCTCTAAGATGTGGGAAAAAAATAGACTTAGGTGCTAATTTAATTCCCATTAACTTTAGGACATAATAGGTTTCTGGAGGATTAAACAGGAAGTGCACATGACCTCATGTTTCTACGCTGGGCACAATGCTTTCTCCTCCCTCAGCTTCTTATTCTTCAGCAGAGGGAATTAACCATCTGTCATCAATGACAGTGAGAGAGCCCTGTACTTATACCCTGGTGTCCTGAGTCTTAATACACACTTAATACAGCTTCTCCTTCTGGAGTTCTGCCATGAACACCATCCCTGATGACTTCTACCTCTGTCATTTTGTGTAAGTTCACCCAGTTCAGCTATCCTTGTAGGTAGACAGAATTTGAGACTTCTCTGTTGGATATGATTTGAGAGGTTCATAGAGCTGATCATCTTGACACGAACTATTCTGTAGAACATTGGGTCCTTCCCAAACCTCTGTTCCACTGAAGATTGATCCAGATGCAAAATGAATTTAATGCTAAATAAATTTAGAAATATTGTGTTAAGTTAGGCAGATTTTTGTTGTGTTCATTATCATTCTTGTTACTGTTGTTGCATGATTTCTAGAATATTTAACATGTAAGTAAATATTCATGGTGAATTTCAAAAATAAGGAGATATTTGCTAATCTTCTTTGACCTTAGACGTCTCTCTCTCCCTTTCCCATTCCACATTGCACTTATTTTAATATTGCTCTCAGCAGAGCTTTCACGTATCAACATTTTGGGAATTTGAGGATGAAGATATGCTTTTTCTATTAAAAAATGAATTCTTATCCCACTGGGAGAGAAAACACATTAAGCTTTTATCAGTCTTTAACATTTTAACATGGATTAGCCATTCTGTTCTTTCTGGATTAAAAGCACTTATGAGCAGGCTTTCACTCTATATGGGAGAGAAAATGATGATCTAAAGTACCCTACATCTCCATGGAGAGAGTTTTCAGATGGAATACCACCACAAGCACTCCTGGCCTGGCAGAGGACAACCTCATGTCATGTGATCTTATAGCAAGGCCACTGAAACTAATTATATATATAAAGTTAGTTTACCTCAGTTTCTTCAGCCAACAGAAGAAATTTACTAGATAATGTCTATTATCTCTATTAGTTCTAACCATACAGTGAATCTCTTCACATTTATGGCCAAGGGTGGTGGAGAAAAAGAGCTACAAGGAGGATGGAGACCACAAATAGAAACAGGCAAGATGGAGATGAGTGTAGCCTTTGATTTGCCAAGTGCTGGCTCTGCAGGAGCCATGTTCATTCTTATCCCAAAGCAACCCAATTTCACAAAAAGCCATGGAGAAGTCATTTGATACTCAGCACTATAAAGGCTACACCTATTTGTAAAATAGATATAAAAAGATGCATGACATGTTCCTGGCCTTCAAGGAGATTATAATATGGAAAAACAAATAGATGAGTAACCGTTGTAAGAGCCTTAATGAGGAGGTAGCTAAGATGGCGGCTGGCTGAGAGCCAAAGAGGAGGCGTTTAATTGTTTTCTCCTGACCTTAATGTATTCAACTAAGACTCTTTCTGTGCCCGTGAACACTGTGTGACGCACCTGTAAGTTGAGCTTGTGACACGTGTATACTTGTTAAGGTGAAGAGTATTTAACCAGGTAGGGTTGGAGTTGTGTGGGGGTTGTTGTTGGAGTTGGAGAGAGAAGTCAGAAGAGAAAGCAGAAAAAAGAACCTATTCATTCCCAGTCTGCCTCCGAATTCTTTCCCGTGGTATCGTTGCTGCAGGTGGCAGCAGCTGCAGGCGGCAACAAACTGTAAGCCAGCAGAATACCCTAAGCATGAGAGAGAGAGAGAGTAAAATACTTATTTCTTCTTTTCATTCAAAAAGCAGTCTTCCCAGGACAAGGGTCTAGATAGTCAAATAAGATAATGCTTTTACTCTCAAGTTCAGGAGAAGAGATAAAAGTAACATATAAGAGCAGAAAAAGATATGTCATATTATGTCAAAGGAATGAAAGAGAATATATACAGTGATTATGGATGTGGATTCTATGAGAACCCACCAAATTTCTGGGTTGAGCCCCCAACTTTGCCACAGTACTGTGATGTATGTTCCACCATGTGTGGAATGGTGGTGGAGGTGGTAAGTGAGTGAGTCTGTCTGAACTATGGTGAGGACTGACGATTTTATGTTGTGTTAGACATCAAGAAGAGCACCCAACATACGCTAAGGATTTAAGAGCTTATTATTATTCATTTAAAATGACACCCAATTGGAATTATCATAAGAGCTTTACAAAGAAGGTATCAAGAGACAACCTGCGAAGAATGGGTATGTTCCTAGAAATCCAAATGAATCAAGTATGATATTCTAAAGAAAGGGATAATGCTGGACATTAAGGACATTAAGACAAAGAGCAAGTTTGAGAAATGATACAAAGATCAGTTTGTATAAAGGAACCAGTCATCACCTAATAAATTGCATCTACAGTGTCCTCATGATAGTTGCTTCACCTGGTTCTGTTCACTGTGCTATTCAAATTCTTGGCCCTCAAAGTTATCAACTTTAAACATTCCATCTCATTTCTAAGTTATAACCTTTGCTGGTTATTTCAACCATTTTTGTGGGGAGATAGTAGGAGATAATTAGGGAAAGTTTATAGTTTGGAAATTTTGAAAGATAAATAGGAAGAGATGTTTCCTTCCAAGTTGATTTTACATGGCACCTAATCAATGTTTGTTCAGGGGAATGATATCAAAAGCATTGTAATTTTAGAAGCTTAATCTCAAAATAGCACATAATTTTTTTAAGCAGCCAATTATATTACAATTTTTAAAAAGTACTGGAATTGATGATGGGAAGACATGTATTCATATCTACCCTTTTATACCTTTGGAATCAAACACTAAACCTCAGTTCCTTAATCTTTAAGGAAAGCATATCTCAATCACATAATTATTTAAGAAGTAAGTTAGATTAAAAAAAATCTCATGTGATGCTGAGCATATTCAATCAACTTTTAGCTATATATTATTATCATTAAGATGGGGAGAAAAAAACTGGAGGAAAAATTACTGCAATGACAAGGAACCAGTCATCACCTAATAAATTGCATCTACAGTGTCCTCATGATAGTTGCTTCACCTGGTTCTGTTCACAGTGCTATTCAAATTCTTGGCCCTCAAAGTTATCAACTTTAAACATCCCATCTCATTTCTAGGTTAGAGTGAATTTCTCAAAAGTTTCCAGAGTCCCTGAGGTTATTCATCCTGAGTTGCATCTTCTGAGTTGACAACTACAGAAAGTTTAAAAATACACTGACTTCTGAATCAGCATCTTTTTCTTAGAATATAGATAGCAAATCTGGTTGTCAGTTATTTTCCAATCATTCTTCTGACACACGGAGGCTCTGTGATGGCTCCAAGAAAAGGAACAGGAGCCATGCTACAAATAAAAGCAAAATTAATAAAAGGATGCAGGGTAATTGAAAGTTTTGCTACAACAGCATTTAATTTGAATTTTTTTGATACTTAACTTCCATTCACTGATTTTTAGATTTACGAATACTTTGTCTGAATCTTCCCTCTTATTTTTGGATTGTGAAATGATATGTAATTTGGGTAATTTTCTAGAATCACCCTGTATTATTTTGTAAGTGGCATGCAGCACAGATGGGTATTAGCAAGGTCTCGGTATAAATGCCAGCAATAGAGGTGGCAACATTGTCCTGAGAGTTTTCTCATGAAACAAATCAGATAAAGAAAGGAAAGGATTGCCAAAGCTGGCCACGACAGATGAGATGGATCCAATAATTGACATCTCAGTGGAGGCATATATATGATTCAATATGTGTGACCTTTCTTTCCAACTAACTTCTAGGAAATACATCCTAAAGGGGTGCCCAACAGACTGGTCTCTACTTCCACTTTCTTGCCTGAAAGGAAAAAGTATTCCTCTGCATCTTAGCCACCTGATAAGTACTTCATAAAACAAATTTGATATTAGAAAAAGAGAATTTTCGTCTTAAGGCCATTAAAAAGGGTCCGGGCCTAAACCTAAGTTTTTTGCTCCATTTTGCCCCTACTCAGTTATTGCTTTGAAATATATTGTTAGTACGGTGATACGACCTTCAGTGACTCACAGAAAGTTCATAGTCACAATTTAGAGTGTTAAGAGACCTAAACATTTGAAATGTTTCTTAATGTAAACTAGTGCTCTGGAGACCTATATTCACAGCTAAGATAGTTAATATCTGAAAACTGTTGCATTTACTTCTCTGTCATGCCCTTTGTAAACATTGGCATAGGAAAAGTGATAAACTTTTATGGAATTATCTTATTCAAACCTACATTAGGAATCAGAGCTTATTTCAACCAATCACATTATCATGAATTGTATTTCCTATATGCCTGTGTATTATCATAATTAATATTAGCTTCTTAAATAACAACTATCCCCACACACTAGACCAATGGAATACTGCCTGCAGTGAAGGCTTCAACTGTAGGTAAAATTGTTTAATCAAATTTAGTGAGCTAATCATGGATCATGTACATTTTTAATGTTACATAGCATTTTTTCCCAGCAGAAATAGGGAAATCTACTTTTGTGAGCTTACTAGAAACAATTACTTTTATTTCTGTTGGATATACTTTCTCCTGGCTTCAGTTTTTTTTTTTTTTTTTTTTTTTAACAGAAATTGGGGATAAGATAGTTATTTGGAGGATTCCTGATTGAATGCATAACATCTGACACAAAGTGATGCTTCAACAACTCTTAGTTGAGGGGAAAAAAAGAGTTGAAGTCTCCAAGAATTAGCAGGACTATCAAAGGAAGCCTTCTAAAACATATACATACATTCATACATATATTTTAGTCCTTAGACTGCATTTCTATTTCAGGTAGGGGGTAAAGGCATCAAAACACGTTTTTTGAAATGTAAATTTCTAAAGTTGCAAAAATTAACCTAACACATCATATGCTCTTTTATTCAGTTAAATTGGCAGCTGTCTTGCAGTGATGAAAGACCTCGGCCATTCTTAGATGATGTCCACATGATGCCAAATAGCTAATTGAATGAAATCCTTGTGGAAGAGATCAGCTAGTCCCACTCCTAATTCCCCAGATGAGGAAATGGAGGCCAGGAAATTGGTAGTGATTTATTTGCATCAAGAGCAAAGTCTCTCCTGGTAGTCAGAAATTCCAGCCCAGTGATTTTGCCACCATAACTCTTTGTCCTAAAATTTGGTTTCTCATAGCTGTAGGATAAAAGAAGTAGAATCACTAAAAACAATAATAAATAACTGATGATGTGACCATGTTTATTCAGAGGCTACTTTTGCTGCAAATCTGACTATTTGCAGTATGGTTGAAAACTATGTTATTGGGTGAAAAGTCCATTGAATAATCAAGTTGAATATTTGGAGTTCATATGCCAAAATGGGTACACTACCCAATGTAGCATTCTTCTTCATTTTGCTCTTTAGAATTTCCCTAATTTTCTCCCAGCATGTACCCAATTTTCTCTTACTCTAGAGAAAAAATTTAAGATTTTATTTCTGGAACATGGATGATTAGAAAATTATAACACCAAGAGAAGCAAAAAGGGGAAGGAGCTGAATCGGGCTCTGCTGACAGAAGAGGGAGGCCCAGTGCTATTTGAGGATTGGATGATGTTTAATGGCCTTTCTCACTAACAAATCTTTGAGGGTTTCTAAAATCATTTGCTTAAATAAAAGCTGATTCAATGATGACAAGGGAAGAAGAAACAGGGACCATGAAAAATATAGATATCCTGATTTTATATTCCTAGGGCCATCTTGATATTCAGGTTTAAGGTCTAAAGATTTCATTATCATTCAAGTTAGTCTAAAATTGTTAGTTTGATGTGAACTTGTTGAATCACAGAAAGCCTAAAGCATAGCCATCATACTCTAGGAAACAAGGAGAGGTATCATATATTTTATAAAATTTTCATCAATATTATTATAATTTTATTTTTAAAAGAACAGGGTTTTGCTAACTAGAAACATATGCAGGCAGCCTGTTTTATCACCTAATGATGCCAGATAAATGAGGTGTCGCTGTCCATGGTCTTGAAGCCGGGACTTGAATAACCTGACTCTACACTGGTAACCCTTAATTACACTGAGCTTTTGGTGTGTCCCTTCAGGAGAAGGTCACCATGTCAACAATAATTAGGGGAAATGGCATTGTGGACATTACTGGGTGAGATGTGGTATATTTCTTACTTTCAATTATTGCCTCCTTGTTTGAATCATTAGCATTTGGCAGATTTGTTGCTGAGTTTGTTGTTCTGATTTAAAACTTGGTGTAAGGTTGAATATGTTCTTATCTTGATCTTATATTTCTGCCATGACTTGCATTTCTTGCTGGGTTCCTGACTTGAATGGCTTTATTTTCTTTCTTTTTCTTTTTTTCACTGAGCTTTTCCTTTATCTTGTTGTATTTCTCACTGGAGATGTTTTCCCCTTCTCCTTTTTGTTATATGTCTACTTTGGCCTATTGTATTTCTTTGTCCCATTCATCAGATTTTTAAAAATATTCTCCTGTTCAGTATATGTGGCACCTGATCAATGTACTTCCCTTTTCACTACAGGATTTCCAACTTACTGTGTTTTCTGTCAGCTTTGATACTGCCTGAGAAGGGTTTCTGTGCTTTGGCTAATGTGCTGTTGTCTAAATTTGCAGTGTTTCAGCTCATTACACTGACTTTAATTTTGATGTATTTGTATTTTATCCAGTTCAAGTCATGTTTCTTTCCTCTATCAATTTAATTACTTTCTGCCTGGGCAACATTGTGTTTATACAATTGCTGCTAAAGCGACAAAAGATTGCTATTTAAATTACCACCCAGAACATCAGCATTTTAGTCTAAAAGATACTCAGAATATCTCTGATTGATGTCTTACCTTTGTGTGGGTGAAAAAATCTAGAATATTGTGAAAGGTCTTCTTTATTTAACTTAGTCAAGCCTGGTTTATGACTGTGGAGTCATTAACACAGGAGATTGGTGTAGGGCTATGGGGTCACTGTACTGCTTCTTGGTGAGAAAAACGTATACAACTCATCCCTATTTTGTACAAGTTAAACCCTTTCAGCAGGAAAAAAAACATTTTATTGGTGTTTAACTAATATTTAGACTGGCTAGTAAGACTCCAGTTCTTATCTTTCCATGCCTGTGTATAAGTAATATGTAAGTTACTGGGTTTGAATCTGGTTCTTTGTAATAATTTTGCACTTGAATTTGTAAGGCAGCAACATTGATTGAATTTCCATTGTGTATGCTGCACTGTAACAACTGGTCTAAAAAACGAATGATGTGGTAAACATGGTAACTGCACCTGTTTTCAGACTGCCAATAATGAGTAAGAAAGGAAAAGCATACAAAAAATAGATTTGCAAGTAGAAAGAGTGAAAGGACCTCAACAAATACAAAATCAGTTGTTTATAGAGATTAAAATTGCACATCTCCTCAAGGCATAGCAATGGCAATAACTCTCAGAAATGCTCAGCATACTGGACTATAGGTTTTGCTGAACCAATGTCACAAAGCTCGTCCATTGGCTACTGAACATGGTCAGCAAATTCTTTGATTGCTCAGTTCTCTTTTACAGAACTTAATGTGCATAAACAAGAACTTAATCTTTGCCTACTCTGTTTGTATCATTTTATATTTTTTACAGCCAATAGTTGTTGAGCCCCTGCATACAACAAAACTTTGTAATTGCTATTCACCAAGGGAAAGGAGACAGGATTTAAAAAACAGTCACTTTTTTTCTCTTTTTCAATGTTGAAATGACTGGATACTGCAAAGGAGGCAGCAAAATGAAAATAACTGACATATAGGGGACTCTCACTGTGTGACATGTGCTAAGTCAAAATTTTATTTTTATTTATATTTGTTTATTTGAATTTGTATATATTTATTTGTATTTATATTTGTTTCTTCTCTAGTATTGGCTAATCTTTCCAAGCTTCAGTTTTCTCGTGAGTATGACAGGCACGAATGAAATATGAGAAACAAATACAAGGTCTTCCTAACAGCTTGGCTCAATGTATGTTAAACATGCATTGAGTTCCCTGAGTGTAAGGTATTGTCCTTTTGCTGCCTGTTTTCAGTGTTCAGTTATTTCAACGTCAACTAATCCTAAATGTCTAGATTTTTTCCATATCCAAGATTATTATGACATTCATATATTTGACCTTGACAGATATTATTTTTCTATAAGTTAATTAATTAGCAATAAGTTTTCAAATACTCTGATTCCTGACCTATAGCCCTCCTCTTCCCAAGGTTGGAATCAGTAAACCTCTAACTTTAGGCCCACTCTACCCTATTACATCAGGCTAGTTAGTGCTAAATTCATCCAGAATATTTAGATTCATGCTTTAAGACTCTCAGAAAGCCAATCTTGTTGAAGAATCTGGCCTTGACTTTTGCATGCTTTGACAAAGGCCTCCTGCCACCCTCCCCAGATCCATACCCATCACTCTCATTGTCTGTCTTGGCTATCGTAACTGACTCCTCTCATGTTCTTAGATACCAACCCACAACCCTAGAACTCAGATCACTGCTTCCTGGTTCTTGTCAGGCTGCACTCTAAGACTGAAATCTAACTCTATACTCATCTTTGTTTTTTGGGGGGTGCCAGGGATGGAACTCAGGGGCACTCGACCACTGAGCCACATGCCCAGCCCTTTTTGTATTTTATTTAGAGACAGGATCTCACTGAGTTGCTTAATTCCTCATTTTTTGCTGAGGTTGGCTTAGGCCTCACGATCCTCCTGTCTCAGCCCCCCAAGCCTCTGGGATTACAGGGGTGCACATTTTTGGACCCCAGAATCCTACAGCATATATCCCTTGTGCTATATGCAAATCATAATTGCTTATCTGGTTTTCCAAGTTTTAGCTGCTGTGTCGTCTTTCAGTCCAAATTGGTTTACTCCAGCCCTATCTCTTTCCTCTTTCTTTAGTGTATGCCTAACTCTTTCTTTAGTGCATGCCCATCTGTTTTATCACCGTTACATTGAAGCACAAGCTCAGCACAATCCCTGTCCATATGATTAAGATTGGTACTTTACTCCTGGGCTTGCAGCTGGGTGTAAGGTGCCTATCCATGAAAAAGCATCTAGGCTCAGACCTACTTTTCATTCCAGATCTGATCTTCCATACTAGACAATTTTACCCAGGATAAGATACAGTTCTTGTAGACTAGCTAAATTAGCAAAGGATTACTATTTTGTTCTTGTAAACAAAATTTTTCTTATGATTTTTGCAATTGAGGCCTTCTCCCTGAAAATTCCTTTTAGGTGGTGTAAATCCTTTTTTTGACACCTTTTTGATACTTTGGAACCTCACTGGAGTGCATTCAGTACAAACTTGCCTTATTCGAAACTATGCTCAACATGGAATGATGTGGCTGATATTTAGGTCAATAAGCAGGCAAAGATTGTAGAATTTTATGAAATATAAGGTGATGTATACTGTTGTAACAAGCAACCACATAAAATTGTATAATATGTGAGTTTCTTATTCCTCAAATAATCTAATTGATTGTTCATTGGGCTCACTCAGCCAAAAGTAGAGAGAAACTTTGTACAGACATCATTAGTTTTTCTCCATTTAGAGATTAATCATGAAGAGCTCTGGCTCTTTAATTCTGTAATTTGTATATTTTTAATGGGCTGCTGCAGAATCTATGACAGTAATTAGCATAGCCTGAAAACTCATTAATACGCAACAACATGATTAATGCAGCATTAATGCAAACATGACTGAAGTTATTTGGGTTATGTAGTAAGAAGATTAAAGCTAAAATGTCCTGTTTGTTTTACCAGTGGTGAGTATAATAGGGTGGCAAAAAAAATAAATAAAATAAAAGCAGGTATCAAATTAGTTGTTTTAAAAAAAGAAAAGAAGAAAGTTTAAATCAAGGTGATTTTCTTCTTCATTTTGCTCTCAACTTTAGTTGAGCAGATGAGGTTCTCTACTTTGTACTTATTTATTTATTCATGAATTTATCATTACTAAAGGTAAGTTCACATTCAACCTTTTAGTTTAACCTAGTTAACCTTTTTGTAACTTTAACATGATATTATTAATCTTACCTTGAAAACATTTTGAAATTATACTAATCTTTGACAAATATAGTACACATTTTTTGTTTTGAAACCAGTGTATGTTACAAGCCAAGCCAAATATATTTCTAATTACATAAATGTGACATATCCTCTTCTTACTATATTCATTTTAAATACATATTCAAATATTTTATAAGATGCTGCCATCAAATTCATATGCCTTAATAAAACTTTATCAAATACTGCATGTAAAAAGTGAAATATTTGATAGTGTTTTGGGAGATAAAACTGTAGGAGTTTTGCTTGTTGTTTTTACTCTTGACAGAGCCATAATAAAGTCCTTTCTTTTCCTATTTAATATGATGCTCTTTACTATCTATCTTAAGCTTTAAAAGACTTATTTTCAATCTTTTAGTCATATGTCAAGCCGTTTATAATATCTGAAACAAAATTTTAATTTTCAGGTCATATAATCTTGAAAGACTGAAAAATGGGTGTATCAGTTTTCAGACCATGTAATCAGATCATTAACAAATGGTGCTTGTTTTATTCTAAATTAACATTAGACAAATATTTATGACTTTATCTTTTCCAATAAAAAGTCAAGTGGATATATCCTAGGTAACTAACTCTTGCTTAAGGCTTACGGAGGAAAAGTTAAACAATCATGATATTTGCACTTGGAAATAAGCCTCTTGGAGGGGAGAATCTCCTTCCAAACTAAGGCCTTCAGTAGATAGGAATAAAATTTCATGGTGAAAAAAACAAACAAACAAACAAAAAAAAGAACATAGACATTCACTACCTACTACCTACAGACAGCACAATTAGTGCTTTGTATCATGACTGTACTTGGAGGACCAGTAGATTTGCTAACAGACTCTCAGAAGATAGTCTGCAATGAGACCACCTCTGTTAAGGAAATGAAATTACATACTTGCTGTACTTTGTTTAACTAAGTATCTCCCCCCAAATTTTTTTTTAATTTTTTTTTATTCTAAGTTGTTATAAATGACAACAGAATTTCTGCATTACATTTCATATTACACTTATAGAGCACATTTTTACATATCTCTGGTTGTATACAAAGTATATTCACACCATTCATGTCTTCATACATGCACTTAGGTTAAAATTTTTTTAAGATTCTGTATGTAAAATATTTGAGTTAATTCAAATGCTTATTTTATCTAGATTCACATATGTGAAATTGAACTACAGTAGAGATTTAAAGGAGCATATTTAGGATGCCAATTACTTTGAAAATCTGGTCTGTGTGTATAATCTATACATTATTATTTTAGACTATCCAAGTGATACTTAGAAAACTAAGTTCTGTCTCAAAATGGACTGTACCCATAAGAAGATGAACTATGCTGGCGAGGCTTGTTCTCATGGGAAAGTCTAGAAATTGCCCAATTTAAAGCTCTTGTTGTTCTTGGAGTTATGCAGATATTTAAGGAGTATCTATTAAAAACGTTGTGTTTTGTAATGGGTAAAAGTAGAGGACAATATAGTCTTTTGTTGTTGGTACTAAATTGAAGGCCTTGAAAACAAATGCAGAAAATGAACTTGCTGAGACTTACATAGGGCTAGAGGGTTTTAAGTCTTTTCCACAGACTAACTAATGTAGTTAAGTCATCTTGGGAGGATTATTTTTTCTCAGGAAGTTTGGTTCTAGCATTTGTTATTGTTGCTGTTTTCACAATAAGTTAAATACAAAATCTCTTCACCAAACCCCACTGCTTCTTTCTACCTATGTACCTACCTTTCTTTCTTCCTTCCTTCCTTCCTTCCTTCCTTCCTTTCTTTCTTTCTTTCTTTCTTTCTTTCTTTCTTCCAACTTTCACCAAAGCAATGCCTTAATAACAACACAACACCTTTGGGGGTACATTGATATATATTTACATATATACATATATATAAAATATGAATTATCTCAATTGTTGTAAATTGGAGAACAGGGAAAGGACTAGGCAGTGCATCCTGTTTAGCACACTTGGGGATTAAGTACTCAACTGGGGTCTTTCATAAGTACAAGGTAGTTACTTCAAATTACATCATAATCTTTTTTTTCCAATTCTTTATTTAAGTGGTTCAACTGAGAGCCGATGCAATTTTATTAACTAAAACAACAAAAAGTTTGTAAATAGACTTGTCTGCAAAAGGCAGACATTTCTTTGATTTAAAAAAAAACAAATTTGACTTACTTTACTGAATTTACTTACTATTTTCATGTTATAATTACTAAAGTATCATAAATGAGTTAATCACCAAATTCAAATAGATATATTGCTATCATGAAGATCTGTTGTCCTTAATTCCCATATTAATGTGAACGAAAGGCAATGAAATTAATTTGCAGCAAGAATGTGCTCAGTTATGTGTAAAGATTCACTTCTTCATAAAAGTGATTATACAATGATATGAACTACTGAAGCAATTATCAGATTTTATTCTTTTACTTACTGAATTTATAGCAATCTTAATTTTTTCAAAATATATTTTTGGATACTAAGTATTACAATGTAACTGCATTTGTGGTTTAGTACTCCTTGGTTTATAAAGAGAAGACTGGTCCATTTTACTAAAATATCCTTATTTTCTATAGAGTCCCTCCAAATGCCATTTTAATAAAATACTTGATGTTTACTAATCCACAATTACTCAATTAGCTGAAGGCTATCAAACACAAGTTGTGATTCTAGGCAGCCAGTAGACTTCTTGTCCTAATTCTACTTCTGAAAAGCAAAATAAAGAGGGGTGGGGTTGGATTTGCCATAGTTTTAGTTGTTTTGTGGGTATACTCAATCAGCATCCGTGAACTCGTAGAGCCATCTCCATTCTTTCTGTTCCCTATTTAAATGAAAAGGAGTATTATATGATCTAGCACACTCACATCTAGATTCATGATTAACTGTTGATCTCCAGAAGCCCCTACTACAATCTGATGTTTTGTGTGTTTGTTTTGTTTGTCTGCTAGTTTTTGTTTTTCAGTGTTTTAATTTTAGATAGCTCCTTAATTTTATATGCCCTTACTCTAACAGGCAGGATGCTTCCATATAAAAACTCTGATGTTGCCATAATATTATCTTCAAAATGTAGACTCAAAATCAGAAGTGGATGTTGTGAGTTCATTGCAAACTATTAGTATATTATTTGAAAGTGGAACAAGAATAATTATTCTTTTTAATTCCATTTCTTAGATCCTAGTGTGCTCCAAAGTAGTCCAAAATAGTATTATATTGGTTCAGCCACTTGAGAGCCACTAAGGTGGATAGGAAAGAGGGCTTTGATGTAAAACGCCCAAAGTTGATTTCTTTAAATATCTTGTACATACAAATAAGGTAAGTCTTTCCATGGTCAAGGCTGCTCAGCAATTGTACTGATGCTGCAGGTTACTGAAATTGTTTTTGCTATAATGCTTGTTTTGAAAAATAAACCATAGACTGGGCATGGTGGCCCATGCCTGTAATCCCAGCAGCTTGGGAGGCTAAGACAGGAGGATCATGAGTTCAAATCCAGCCTCAGCAATGGTGAGGTACTAAGCAATTCAGTGAGACCCTGTCCTTAATGAAATAAAAAATTGGGCCGGGGATATGGCTCAGTGGTTGAGTCCTCCTGAGTTCAATTCCTGGTACCTACCCCCTCAAAAGTAAATAAATAAATAATATAAAAAGTAAATCATAGGATATTTTAGTGAATTTAAAAATAATTTTTGAAATCTCATTCATTGGACATGGATCAATGCAAATTTAATTCTATGAAATATTATATTTATGTATATATGCAAATATGAACTTCATATACTGAATTGGATATGTATGTACATGGACGTATGTATCCACGTACCTTGGTCTTCTGTAAGTTATAAAACACAAAGGTATAACTGATAAGTTTAATAGATATGCATCTGAAGTTTTATTTTTTATTTTATAGAAACAGTAAATAATAAATAAACATTCCATTTTGTTTAAATATATCTTTATAACTGACACTTTAAGATTAAATGTTTCATTTATTAGAGTCACTTGTAAAATACTAACTATTTAACAAGACAGTGAAATAAAGCAGGTATTTCAGGAAACCAAAGTGCATACTGAATTTTTCTATCTTTTGCTCTATAGAATATACAAGTATTTTGAATAGGTTACAACTCATACTTAGATTAAATTGTAGCAAAATTAAATGGCATTCAGTTCACATTTTAGAAATCATGACTTTAAGACACAGCATCTTTTTAAAAATAAATTCAAAGAGGATTATATATGTATGTGTGTATGCAATATATAAAGCATTTATGTCAAATAAGATGATTGAAATTAAATATGTACATTATATATAAAAGAAAGGGTGAAGATTTACAACTATTATATATTGGTGGAAGCATTCTGATTAAAGATGTATCTTTTTAAGTAATAAGTTCAAGTCTTTCTTGTGAACTCTTGATTTTACAATAATGATCGCATAAATATCTTGGTGCACAACAGCAATTTGGGGGAGTAATCTGGAGAAAGAGAGAGTTATATTGATATCTGTTTTTAAATAGATCTCTCTTGATATATACATACAGATACAGATATAGATAGATAAATATATATGTAAGCACATATATATCTATGTAAATATCTATGTAAACAGATGTAGATATCTATCTTTATATCTAGCTATATAAATTTTTACCTAAAACTTCCTGCACATATGGGCCTATAGTTCTATATTTATAGTTAAAATTAAAACTGTTCAGAGCAGGAAACCATCTGAGCTGCTCTTTGATGCCAGTTGGTGGCATTTTAGAGCACTTGAATTGTTGGTTACTCTTGATGGTAGTGTTTGAATTGGTGGTTCCCTCTACTGGGAATCCCATTTCTCTGTGGTGTGTCACTCACCTAAAATGTTTCTTCTTCTGAAAATATCCCCTGACTGCTCCTTCTCCCTCTTTTAGCCTAAAGCTTCTTAAAAATGTGAAATGCATTGCAGTCATTTGTAGCTCTGCCTTGCTTTCCTAGAATAGCAACTCAAGAAGCATATGCTAAGAGAAGGAATAAAAATGTGTAAAAAATGGACCAGAAGCATAGTTACCTAACACAAAAATTATAGTTAGACAAACCAACAGTCAACATTCTACCTAATGCTTTAAAAACTATCAATTCTCCATCTTTATGTATATCTATAGAGCACCAACTAAAAATAAATAAATGAGTGAAAGGCAGACCAGTAGAGTAGAGGAAGGATAATAGGGAAATAGAGGAGGGGAGGGAAAAGGTAGAGGGGAATGGGGAACTGAAATGGAGTAAATTAAATTCCACTCATATATGATTTTGTCAAAATAAACCCAACTATATAACTATAATGCATTAATAAAAAGCAAAACAAATACGCTATCAATTCTTATTAAGTCAGGAACAATAAACTAGTGTTTATCTCCACTGTAACATTATTCTGGAGATTATAGCTATGTGTTAAGACATAAATAAGATATATGATATTAAAAAGGAGTAGAGAAACTTATCAAGATTTTTCAGAAAATAAATCTATATCTAAAGAAGAATACCAAAAACCAGTCTAAATAACAGTAAGATGGTCAACTTTAAATAAGTACACAAAACAAATATTTTATATGACTTAGCAATAACAATTCTGAAGATGACCTGGTATATAATTGTGACAATATTTATGATATCTAGTATAAGCTGACAAGACTTGCACAGGATCTACTTAAAGAAAATAAGAAACTATAGCAATTATTTCAATATTAATACAAAAAGTGAGTTCAGAGATAATTTAAAACCAAAACAATAAAATTGAGAAGAATAATAAATTGTCAGATATTGGAAATAGAAAATAATAATAATAATATGGTATTCTGCTTAGACAAAAATGTATCAGTGGAAAACAACAGCACAGAGACTGACTCATGAATATATATTTTAATATGCTAAAGGTGGCATTCCATCATTAAATATTGATTCAGCAAATATTTTGTGGCAGCCATTGTTCAAGATATTGAAAATGCAGAAGTAAATAAAACAAAGTTTCTGCCTCATAATATGCATTTCTTGGTAAATTTTTAAATAACTAGGGAAAAACTATAATATATTTTACTCTTATACTATATGTCAAAATCAAATACAAGTGGGGTATTGTATTAAATGGCTGTAATATATGTCAGACCATGAAATACCCTCCATATGGTAAGAGTAATTACAAATCAATAATAAAGATGAAAATCCCAAGTGTAAAGCAAATGGCAAAGAAATAGCCAAATAGAGAATGATAATGTGAAAGAAGTTCAAATGCATTATTTATTCTGGAACTAGAAATTAAAAACTAGAGTTAAATAGAAGTTATAAACTAGAATTATCTGATGCTAGTTGGTTTCTCCCAGAAGTGCCTGACCAAATCTCCTCCAAATGCTAGAAATTTTTAACCTGAAAATGATTGTAAAATAATAAAGTATGCTGAGGAAGCAAAGTGCTTGAGAAGTCACTTGCAATGAACTCAGAAATAAAAGACAGATGAAAATTCCATTTTATTCATAAATTCACACACTACTACAATTTTTAGGGATGATCAAATTCAGTGTCACCATCTAAGAGTATGAACCTGAGGCCTATTATGTTCAGAAAATTAGAGCCATAGCAAATGTGTGTTCCAAAAAAATATTTGTGGCTATTCCTACATCTTTATCATTTGGAGACTGTAAAACATAATCAGTCCTGATAATATTAACATTTAGACAGAGTTTTTTTTAATTGTTTCAAGGAGGAAATAGAGGATTATTTTAAAAGATGTAAGAGAGAATTTTTGTTTTATCAAGTTTAGAATTAAGGTTTCTCAAATTCTCTACCCATTAAAACTCCTCATTATTAATTTTTCTCTATTTTACCCTACTTTTTATCCTAATCTATTCTTCCAGTATAATTTTAAAAATGCTCATCCAATGATTTCCTAATTATTTAGTGTCAAGCATCTGGAGAATATTTTGATTTCAAAATTAAGAAATAATATATGATAAGTTAAATAACAAAACTTTGGTATATCTGATAAGGAATTAGCCATTTGGGAGAAATAGCATGTCATTCATAATATTTTTAGACCAGTTTTCAGTTGTTATTTTGTTAGTATAATCAATGAAGATTTTGTTATTCATGTATTTATAGGGCTGGTTAGCCATAAATATTTTATGAATGGAGACATTTCTAGCACCACCTAATGGCAGTCAAGTAAAAAGAAAAAGCTTTTCCAACTTGGA
The DNA here is from genome assembly GCA_025594165.1 of Tamias sibiricus. Taxonomy (NCBI): domain Eukaryota; kingdom Metazoa; phylum Chordata; class Mammalia; order Rodentia; family Sciuridae; genus Tamias; species Tamias sibiricus. The sequence continues at coordinate 48,373,002 of CM046669.1, read as the reverse complement.
AACTAATTTGCATAATTCAAATTAAGCTATATAGGCAGAGTTGCTTATGTATGAAACTGAACTTTTATATTCCCTCATGTACCAAATAGTCAACTGTAAATACATCTAGCAGTTGAACAGAGTGGGAATGAAGCAGAAGAGATATTTGATAATGAAGTAAAGGGGCTTCTGCTGTCTTTACAAGCACCACAGTAAGAAAATATCGTGTAGATTCATATGAAGAGTTTCCTTTTACTTTCAGGAGTTTATGCACTGAGAGTACATTTTCTATACCCCAGTTAATCTCCTGAAAAAAATATATCTTGATTATTGTATTGGCATATTTTATTTGCATTATTTTCCAGTAGTTGTTTATAAATCTTTGACCAATTTAATCTACTAGTCTAATGAAATATCTTTTATCTCTGATCACCATTTTCTTGTAAACTGACTCATATCTTTTTGAATAGCATTGGAATTTTCTGTTGACTATAAGTTAAAAAACGATCTAGATCGGGGCTAAGCAACTTTTATTTCAGGTTCTCCCTATTTATTTCATATTTTCCAGCAGTATTTGAAAAATGTGTTTTCTGTTATATCCTTAGCATTTAGACCAATGGATTTGGTTAATGTGCCTGAAGAAGAGTTAGTTCATTGTGCCAGATTCTAATACCTGCTCTCAACACTTTGGTTTGGTACTCCCTTCTAAGATATGAAGAGGGGGCACTAGGCAGCTGTAGAAGAAGGTAGTTTTAAAAAATGAACAAGAAAAAGGGTCTGGTGGTGGTAGCAGTAAAGAAAATTTCAGGAAGTGCCTTCTCTTAGACTATGATTTCACTCTATGAATACTTACATACGTTGATCATTTGATGTTCTATAGTACCCTTCACTTCATTGTCTACATGCTTAATTCTAATACATCGTTCACAAATACACTTCAGCCCTTGTGGTCTTTGTGAACTTTCCCGGTCATTACTGTGCTCTTATTTGAACAGAGTCAATCACTTAAAACAAAACAAAACAAAACAAAGCAAAAAAACCATGTTATACCCGTGAATTACATTTCCCTCTTGTATTGGGTCTTTATAGTATATTATACTCATTTGGATATGTATGGCTCTTCCACTATAGATCAGGTTCCCTGAGAATGTGTATTATGCCTTTCTTGTTGATCTTTATTTCCGAGAAAAATAGTATGTTTTGGTAAAGGTAGTAAGTTAATGGAACTAAAGTACATTCAAGTTATTTCTACTAACTTTCCCTAAATTTTTAATATATTTATGTAGTTGATGTTTTTTATATTTCATTACTGCCAAAAGTTGACTAATAGTTATAGTTGATTTTTTAAAACTCTTATACTTGACTAACTCATCTCAAGCCATGAATCAATATCTAGTTTAAAAGGGGGGGGGGAGGTTAACCTCTTATTAAAGGTTAAAAAGAGCCAATGTATGACTTTTAAAGGGTAGTCTTAATTTTTAAAGGATTCTTAGGAGTAGCTGTCTGTACAAAATATACACTTAAAAATTATAGGCATATTTTTAAGCAAGGGAGATTCAAGATTTAAGTCAAGAAAAAATTTTAAATGTAAAGACAACAAGATAATTGAACAAATAAGTGAATAAATAAAATATGAATTACTAGCAAAATATTAAAATATCATTATCAAAAGAAGAATCTATCATTACAGTTGTTCATCACTATTTTAGAGGTCTTATCTATGCAAAAAGAAACAGGAACTTAAAAACCTTCTAATTAAATTGATCAGCTAATCATTATTTTCTACTAGTATTATTTCATAAAATCCAAGACTATCCATTGAAAGTGTGAAACTATAAAGCAGACTATAAATTAACTCTGTTGGAGAAAAAATACATAAAACAGATGCTTTCCTATTCTCACAAAATCACACATAAAACAAATAGGAACTTCAGCTTCAAATTTGTTTATTGTTTGTTTGTTTGTTTTGGTACCAGGATTGAACCTAGTGCTCTATCTTATGTGCGTGTAGAAAGTTGTTCTCCCACTCTGTGGGCACTCTTTTCACATTGATTGTTTCTTTCAATTAGAAGAAGCTTTGAGTTTGAATCCATACCATTTATTAATTCTTGATTTTATTTCTTGCACTTTAGGAGTCTTGTTAAGGAAGTTGGAGCCTAATTTGACATGATGAAGATTTGGGCTTACTTTTTCTTCTATTAGGCATAGGATCTCTGGTCTAATTCCTAGGTCCTTGATCCACTTCAAGTTGAGCTTTGTGTATGGTGAGAGACAGTGGTTTAATTTCATTTTGCAACATATGAATTTCCAGTTTTCCCAGCACCATTTGCTGAAGAGGCTATCTTTTCACCAATGTATGTTTTCAGTGCCTTTGTCTAGTATGGAGTAACTGTATTTATGTGGGTTTGTCTCTGTGTTTTCTATTGTGTACCACTGGTCTACATGCCTATTTTGGTGCCAATACCATTCCATTTTGTTACTAGAGTTTCTGTAGTATATTTTAAGCTCTGATATTGTGATGCCTCCTGCTTCACTCTTCTTGTTAAGGATTGCTTTGGCTATTCTGGGTCTCTTATTTTTCCAAATGAATTTCATGTTTGCTTTTTCTATTTCTATGAGGAATGTTGTTGGGATTGTAATTGGAATCACATTGAATCTGTAGAGCTCTTTGGGTAGTATGGCCATTTTGACAATATTAATTCTTCCTATCCAAGAGCATGGGAGATCATTCCATCTTCTAAGGTCTTCTTCGACGTCTTTCTTTAGTATTCTGTAGCTTTCATTGCATAGGTCTTTCACCTTTTTTGTTAGATTTATTCCCAAGTATTTTATTTTGTTTGAAGCTATTGAGAATTGAGTAGATTTCCTAATTTCTCTTTCTGAGGGTTCATCACTGATGTATAGAAATGCATTTGATTTATGGGTGTTGATTTTATATCCTGCTACTTTGCTGAATTCAATTCTTAATTCTAGAAGTTTTCTGGTAGAATTTTTTTGGATTCTCTTATATAGAATCATGTTGTGGGCAAATAGTGATAGTTTTTTCCCCCTATTCATATTTTTTAACTTCTTTTGTCTATCTAATTGCTCTGTCTACAGTTTCAAGGACTATGTTGAATAGGATTGGTGAGAGAGAGCATCCCTGTCTTGTTCCAGTTCTTGGAGGGAAAGCCTCCAATTTTTCTCCATTTAGAATAATGTTGGCCTTGGGCTTCGCATAGATAGCTTTTACAATGTTGGGGTATGTTCTTCCTATCCCTAGTTTTTCTAGTGTTCTGAACATGAAAGGCTAAATATAATTTTGTATTATATTTAGTTATGTATAATCTCTCTCTCTCTATATATATATGCATATACAATTGCTGTACATATTTTGCTATGTTTTGTATTTTCTATTTCATTTTAGCTATTCTCCAAGATATTTAGTGATTTTGCATTTTATTGTTCATTTCTCTAATGAGTAATGACATTAAGCCACTTTGTTATATATTTATTCTTGCTTTGTAACTTGTTATGAGAAATATATGTCATAAATATATTCTCCCACTTATTGGTTGTCTTTCCACTCTCTTATTTATTTGTTTGTTTGTTTGTTTGTTTAGTGCCAGTGATTGAACCCAGGTATGTTTAACCACTTAGCAACACCCCCAATGTTTTTTTTTTTATTTTCTTTATTTAGAGACAGTGTTTTGCTTAGTTACTAAGGACCTCACTAAGATGCTGAGACTGGCTTTGAACACAGGATCCTTCTACCTCAGCCTCTTGAGTTGCTGGAATTACAGGTGTGCACCATTGCACCTGTCCTCACTCTTACTCATGTCTTTCCATAGAAAAAAAGTTAATTCTAATATAGTCTAATGTATCAATATTTGCCTTTATTGTTTCACAACTTTTTTTTTCATTCTGTGACCTTGTAAGTATGTTATTTTAATAAATTTTTAAACTTTCAAACATACTTAGACAAAATCTAAATGTTTCCACTCAGAACTTGGATTTTCAGGTTTTTAGAGTGTTAGACCATGAATATATGTCTATTTTATACATCTGTGTCTGATTAGCCTTAAATAGTACTTGCATAAACTATTGTTCCTTAAGTATTTCTTGAATGAATGAATAAAATTAGAGATATAAGAAATGCCCTGATTATTTCTCTAAACACTAGAAGCAAAAAACAAAGCAAAAAAAATCCTTTAGAACATGTCTTCTCTTTATAAAAAAATTAGAAATCTAAATTTTAGCAAGTGAGAAATGTGCCCACATTGGCAGTGTTACTTCTTGTTCGGGTCCACAAGTCTCCTTCTTCTTGGGCTCATGAAGAAAACGCATGCATGAAGCAGAGGGGAAGTCAGGGGAGGTTAATCTCAACCACACAGCTGCATTCAAAGCTTCTGCTATCACATGGTTCTGCATATCTGCTTTCATCCCTTTGGCCAAGCCAAGTCACATGGCTGATCCTAAGTCAGGAGATGAGGCTCTATAAATATATAACCTTATATGAAGAGAGGTGTTAATAATTTTGAACAGTTATGTACCTTAGCATTCTGCCTCATGGTAAATTCAACAATATTTTCTTCAAAGTATTTTATACATTCATCGAAAGATTGTTGTGTTTAAAAACATTCATTTGTGAATTTAGTTTATTTGAAAAATAGATCACAATTTAATCATTTGTTTCAAACCTATAGCAATAATTAACTAATTGTCAAGAATACATTTGAAGAGAGATGTGAATATTCAATTTCCTCATAGATTCCATGCAGAAGAAAATCATTTGCTATTTATCTTGGTAATATAAAGAGAAAGTGGCAAGATTGAATTATTTGAAAAAGCTGAGGGAATTCTACCAGCAAATATCAAATCAAATTACTCTCTCCTACACTGAATTTTCCCTTCCATAAGAAACTTGCATTGGTCTGTGCAAAGTTTTGTATACTAACTAATCCAAAATTACATTTTTTTGCAATATAAGACTTGGAAATTAAATGTTTTTGGAAAACACATGCATTTGCATATTCCTCAAATACCATATATAGTTCAACTGTATTCCTAAGTGTTAACTTATCTAAACATTTTTTTTATTTTACTTTTTTTTTTTTTTTTGGTTCTAGTATTAAGAGAAATAATGGGGCATGTCTTGTATCTCTATATTTAGTCATTCATTCAGGAAATATTTAAGGTACAATAGTTTATGCAACCACTGTTCAAGGCTAATCAGATACAAATATATAATATAGACATACATCCACAGCCTAACTCTGATGCATTTCATTCACCAAATTTTTCTTGTGTTAAAGACATGTAGTTGTTTTCTAGGCTGAGCCATTCTTGATGTCTTCTCTCACTCAAACCCTTGCTTATGACTCTTCCCTCTACTGCCACAGAGATGCCTCCCAACACCATAGAAGAGTTTTGTTGACATCATGTCCCAAATCATAGCTCTCTTCCTGAAGTAACCCTGAGCTGTTTAATTTTAAAGCAATCATTTTAATTATAATATATAATACCAAATATAAGATCAAAAATTGGTGACAAAATGATTTCCATGTCTCCCACTTCTTTCTCTATCAGATTTTCCCAATGAAAACTTTGTACCCACTTCCTGCTGGTCCTGTTCCTGGATCCTTATCACCCAGCTGTTTGGAGTTTCTACACATCTGAGAAAGATTTTCATTACTAGCTCCATCAATTTTCTTCCAGTTCTAATTATTCTGGACATATTGGAAGTGTTTTCACAGTTGATAAAGATTCTTAAAAGTTCTCACCAAGGTAGTCTTCCATTTTATGGTTCTAGATTTACTATTCTTTGGATTTTCCCTTTTCTTAAATATGAACATTTATCACAAAGGTTTTATTCTCTTTCTCTTCATTCTCTCTGAGACATGGATTCTTGACAGGTGATTGTCAATTCATTTTTCTAGTCCCATCTTCTCTCCTGAGACTTAGTTTCCAAAAGGTAGAGTTTTCCATATCATTATTTTAAATACAGTGGCCTAAAACTGAACTTGTATTCCCACCCTCAAATTTCCTTCCCTACCTGGCATTTCTATTTCTATTGATAATGCTGCCTTTATTTCAAGATTGGTGAAAAGATTGCCTCACATCATCACCTCATGTTTTAATTAGTCTCCTCTGAGAAACGGTACAACCTTTCAATCTATTTAGTCACTTATCCATCCTTAATTAAAATCCTTATCATCTTTTCTCCAAAGTACAGTGATCTCCTTATTCCTCTGTAACTAAATTATCTATATCTTCTATACATTCAACCATTAGTTTGGTTTCTCTAATCCTGACTTGGAGCATCCTACTTCAGTCCTTCATCCAATTTTTTAAAATCTTCCTTTTACTTACCTATAAATTTCATGCTGATTTCTCAGCCTTTTCAATCCACTTATTAGGGGAGATGATAGCAATAAAGCTGGTAGCAGGGAGTCAAGTGAGTTTGACAGCTGAAAACTGATTTCATGGGGCAAACAATCTTCTGTGGAGATAAAAAGGTACCAGGAAGGACCAGTACTAATACTCAACAAGTGATAATGTTCCATAGGGTCCTACTGAAAAAACAAAACAAAAATTCAATACTCATTAAATGACTTCAGCATTCCTGCTCTCAAACTTTTGCTAAAACTCTCTCCTTACTTCTAATGCACCTCTCAATTCCTTTCTCCTCATCTAGAGTGTAAACATATTTACAAAGTTCATCTAGATATTGTGTTATATACTGGGGGTAGAAAGATGAATAAGACATAACCCCCGAGAGAGCTGTAGTCTATTAAAGCCAAACTCAATCCCCTTACCTGCATAGTTCCTCGGGTGACCAGTCAAACCTGAAGAGAGTTAGATCTCTTTCAGGTGCTCATAATCCTGGATGGCTTATTCTTACTCAAATCAGAATTTATTATTCAAAATTGTATGATTGAGCTTTTATTTGATTCTCATGTATGTTCTTGAGCTCTTAATTGATTCTCACAATAGGATTTGTTCATTAATTTTATGTTTTCAATGAAACCGGGAACTGTTGGAAGTGGGAGATGGTGCCAGTCTCAAAATACTAAGTGAAATGCCTTAATTTCACGGGGAGAGCGCCTTGGTGTGTGTGGAGGAGAGGGATGCCCCATAGTTTGGAGGTGAGGCTGTATGGTGGTAATAATATGGCATTTATAGGACCTTCACAAGTCACCCTGCTTTCTGAACTAGAAATCCTGCTGAGACAAGAGCATGGTATGTCCTTATGTCCTGTGCAGTGGCCCAAGGGTCAGTGGAAACCCTGACATTCTGAAGGCTGCAAACAATTTGGTTATAGGATGCTGTTTTAGGAAATTAGCTCTAACACGCTTCTTCATGGCAAATCTTCCCAGTTTCAGCATCTATTACTGGACCGATCCTTTCAGCTTCATAAGTATTTAAAGAAGGCCCCTTTGTTTCTTTCACTTATGTCAAAAACCCATTTATTTTTATGACTCTCAGAAAATGTTTTCACATCAATACTCCGAGTATCCAACTTTGGGTTGACAACATGTCTTTTTAGGTTGATGAGTTTTGCATATATTTAAACTTCATTATATATTGATTAGCAGGAGTGCAGGCTTAAGTTTCCAAGTACTGGTTGGCATTTAAAATGGGATATATTTAAAAACAAATGGCTGGGACCATCCCAGTACATCTTGTGTATAATTTCCTGACTGTACTCACTGCATCATAAATAATAATGAAAGTAAATGTACGTTTATCAGAAAGAATCAACAAAACCCCAGCACTGATTTGCTGATCACACTTGTCTCACCAGGCATTAAGGCCAGCTTTCGAACAAGGGTGCCTGAAGGTTTGATTGTCTTTGCAGCATCACCTGGCAATCAGGAAGAGTATTTTGCACTTCAGTTGAAGAATGGCCGACCTTATTTTCTTTTTGATCCTCAGGTAAATTATTAATCATGACAGTTGATATCTTTGAGAGTTTAGTAGATGCCAGGTACTGAGGTAAGTGCTTATATTTTCATGTTGAATCTTCATCAAAAACTCATGAGGAAATAAGAATAAGTACTGTTATTATCTTCACTTTACCAATGAAGAAAATGAAAATTACAAAAGTGATGTGACTTGCCCACAGTTAAGATAGCAAAGCTAACTTTCAAACCCAGGTAGTCTGACCAAGAATCTATGTGCTTAACAACCAATATTCTACCTTATGAGGAAGATTAAAACTTTTAAATAAATTTGAGTAGAACTATTTTAATTTTCCTTGAGGACAAAAAATTATGCCTTTAATTTCTTTCTTTTATTCTTCCCTTCCCCACACCTCTCTTCATCATTTCACCTGCAAATATTTAAGTGAAGTAGCTCTGAAGTACTATTATGCTATGTGTTTCAGACTCCAGTAGTTTTTACAGTTAAGATTGTTCCCTATGAAACAATCTGGAAAGGATACAGAAAATAATTAATTTAAAATATTCATGAATGTTATGAAAGAGAAGAATGGGATGTTATATGTCATGTGAACATAAACTGAAGGATCTTTGTTCTGAGTTGTCAGCCTTCTCTGAAAATGGGATATTTAACTGAGATGCAAAACAATGAGGAGAACTTGGTCAGGGTAAGCATGTCTCTATCTGAGGGAATGTTCTTGAAATGGGGCAGGGCAGGGGAAATACTAGGGAGAGATGGAGGAAAGGTGTTGGGAATAAAATTTCTAGGAAGAGAAAATAGCATATATGGTGATACACACTGGTGATTCCATCAACTCAGAAGGCACAAGCAGGAGGATCATAAGTATGAGGCCAGCCTCTGAAACTTAATAAGACCCTGTCTCAAAATAAAAAAATAATTTTAAAATAATGTACTTGGGATGTTGTTCAGAGGTAAAGTACACCTGGGTTCCATCCCCAGTACCAAAAATGAAAAAAAAAAATGCTAGACATAGAAAAGAAAATGGCACGTCCAATACACTGACATGAATCTAATATGGCTGGAGAATAGAGAATACAAGGACAAGTAGTAAGCTCAAGTAGGTAGAGACCAAGTCATTTAGGGATTTGTAAGCAAAAGTAAGGATTTGAATTTTTTCCTAAGGAAAATGGGAAACCATTGAATAAGTTGTCTTCACTTTAGTTAAACAAATGTTAGCAAACATTTGATATTAGGCAATGTATAGGGCCTGTCAGTAATTGAGAAATGAGTTAGACTAAATAAAAGTCTTTGCTTCGCATTTCCTCCAGTCTCCAACTTAAAACTGATGATCTAAATCATAAATTAAGCTTACTAAATAAATGTTTCACATCCTGTTGGTAAAAATGGCACAGTTTGTACCCTCGGTATCCAAGATGCATCTAAGATCATGGACAAAGAACTCTGGGTAAGAATTACAGCTTTAGTACCCTGGAGGCCCAGTGACCTTGGAGGGGCCAGACAAGGCTTGCTGGGCCAAGCGTGTGTGAGCCTCAAGCCAGGCTCAACAGGCAGGCTGAGTCCTTCCTGTCTAATGAAACTGGCAACTAGAAAGACCAGAGACAGAATGGTTTTCTCCTGGTTTTTTGATAATTCTCTGGTTAGTATAGTGGAGGCCCTCAGTCACGAGGACTTCTGAGTGCTCCCAGGAGTTGCAGCTCCTTATGGGATGTTAACAGGGGGCAGTGAGTAAGTAAAGAAAAATAATATCACACTTAAGCAGACCCAGCAGCCTGAGAGACAGAGAGAAGATACAGTCATCACAGAAGGCAAGACAGATGGCAAATGGGGAAAAAAAAAAAATCAGTACACTAAAGTTGATTCAATTACAGAACTGAAAATATTATTTTTTCATTTGAAACCTTTAAGGAGATTAATTAGAGGAGAGATACATTGAGCTTCAGAATGGTAGGATGGAAGATAAAATTGAAGGCATTTCTCAAAGTACATCATCAAATTATGAAAAATTTAAAAAGATGCTATCACTATTAAGAGATCCAAAAGGAGAACAAAAATATGTGTACAATAACAATACAGGTGAAAGTACATGATTTAAGAAAGAATGAACTGAGTTTATTAAAAGAATAAACAAAACTCATATCAAGAATGAGCAAACAAATACTTCTATAAGATCTCTATTTGCCAGAACTTATACCAAGTGTTCATTCTACATTCAAACACACACACACACACACACACACACACACACACACACACACATACTCATTAGTACTTCTCAACAATTCTGTGAGGTAGGTACTCTTATTTTTCTCATTTAGGGAGAATCTAAGTCACAAATAAATTAGTTTTCCCAAAGTCACACAATTAGTAAGGGATAAATTTTTAAACTGAGGCAGGTCATCTTCAAAAGCGATTCTACCAATCATGCTGTACTAGTGCTTTTTGGAACAAAAAAAAAAAGATGTTTCTTAACATCCATAGACTCAGGGGAAAAAAAAAAAAATTCTACCCATCACCCCATTGGAGGAGAAATAGTTCAGCAAAGCATCTAACCAAAAGGAAAAAATAATTTCAGAAATATCAAACAGAGAAGCAGTGGTGAATAATAAACCTAGCAATATTAAGGAAAACCTAAATATTTAATGGCAGAGTGACTAGAAATTGGCTTTACAGAGCCAAATAACAATCTTTGAAATAGAAGAAAAATACAGCAAAGGCCGGAAAGCAGAAACAAAACCACACACAAAACCCCAAAGAAATTGACTGATAATAGTTTTCTGCTAAAATTAGTGAGTTGGAGATGGAAAGATTAGTGTTTAGACATTTTAAAAAATATCAGCATAGTGGGAAGAGGTGGTAAAGAAGATGAGAGTGATGTCATGTTTTCATAAAATAAGTAAGGAAAATATTTGGTTTAAATTGTAGAAGAATAAGTTAATTACTAGTTAGATGAAAATGTTCCACAGAAAAGACAAATAAACAAGGTGACGGCAACATCAAAAAAGATCAAAGGCTACATTGTGAAAATCAACAAAAAAATGAGAGAAAAGAAACAGTACTGTTAAACAGAAGAATGTCAATAAGATATAAAAATCTGGCTCTGCTTTTCTGCCTTCAACTTATTAATATCTGGGGATATTTAAGAGAAAGTGATATGTAGAAAACTCTAAATCACATAATTATTTGTTTATAGAACTTTTTACAATATAGGCTCATATTTTAGTTATCCCTTTTTATTTTTCAAGTAGCCCTTTGAATTAGGTACTGTTTCCATTGGTGTGCTTTAGATAAAGTGGCTTAACTTGGGTCACACAGTGGATTAGTGGCAGAACTGGCACCAAGTTTAGTTTATTTCATGTCATGCAACTTTGCTAAGAATGAATTACACTCCAGGTACAATATGCAGTTAGGCACTGGGAACACAGAAATGGGAAATGAACAGAATACCATTCATAGGAACACTGACCATAGACGGTTTGTGACAGGCTTTGAGTATTTAATAAATACACATGCTTGTGTGCAGACTTACACACACACATACATACACACACACACACACACACACAAAAAAAAAAAAAAACATATGGAATAAAATCTTCGGACAATTAGCTCAAAAATGATGTCACCAGATCTGAAGCACGATCACCATCTGTGTTAGTCTGCTTTTCATTGAGGAGACCAAAATAACTGACAAGAACAATTTGCATATTCCAGGGCAGGTGCCTAGTGACCCACCTCCTCTAGCATGCGTATCCACCTATAGTTAGCACCCAGTCCATTTAAACTAGGGTGTACTGATTAGGTTGCAGCTTTTATAATCCAATCATTTCACCTCTGAAAATTCATGCATGAACACAGGAGATTTGGGGGAACACCTCAAACCATAATGCCATCTCTACAACACAAGTGTTCCTCTCTCTAAAGTATGTGATACTTTCAGACTGAAGAATAGAAGTGTAAAGGAATCAAACAATACCTCAGTCTACTCAATCATGGTATTCTTATGATCTTGAGAATGGCTTCCAGGAAATGCTCAGGGTCTCATTTTTCTCATCTCCTTTATGGTGATCAGAGGGACAGGCCAGTGTAATGTGATAACAAGAGTCCAGAGGAACATTCACAGAGCATTGCCATCATTTCTGCCCTCTTACTCTTCTCTCTCACACAATCACCTCTACTGCTCCTTCCTACTGGCAGAATTTTCTTTCCCAGCTGCTCTGTCTCTACGATGTACAGTCAAATCCCAACCTGTATGTGTTTGGTAGGTGACAGCCAACTACTAATAAAATTGTTACAGCCAGAAGTTGGGAGTTGAAGGGAGCGGGAAGAGTTGAATGATATTGGGTAAGTGCATTTATATTTAGAATAAAAACTTTTTCTCTGCAAGGTGAAAGCAGCATGTGTTTTTAGCACAATGACGATTTATTTTTTAAAAAGTTATTAGTTGAGTAGGATTGTGTTAGGATGTATTTGAGAAAATGCAATCAGATGTATCATACTAAGTGCTCATGAATCATGATGCAATCCATGCAACAATGCGCTCAAGCTGTCAAGGCTGTGTCCTTCCTTACCTCTGAGGAATTTGTATCTAAGCAGTTAACCAGACCTGTTTGCTAGCTTTGTAATAAAGACTCCCCTGCCCCCTTATTTGTAGCTAATTTTTGAAACTGATGGAGAAAATTATGAACTGTCTTTTCTTGTTTTATTGTTTGCTCCCATTTGGGACAGGAAAATGAATGTAATTTCTTATACAAAGTTAGAACTACTCTACCTTAAATGAGGTTTTAAAGCTTGTTTTATAAGCCTTCCCTTGGTATTGAAATTATTTATATGTTAGATGCTATAGGTATCACTTTAAGCCAGTATTATTACCTTTGTCTTTAAATGAGAACAAGATTATCTAGTGAATCTTACAGTCCTCATCCTTATTAGCAGGTAATTAAATACCCAATGTGTCTTTCCTATGAGACCATACAATACAGTGAGGGCATAGTCTATGTCTATTTTGTCTATAAATATACCCTCAAGACTTAGCACAAACCTCAGAACATAGAGTTGATACTTAATGAGTGTCTTTTGATGGATTGGTTGACTAAGTTGATAATTGTTGGCAAAATAGCACTGTATATAATTAAAGAAAATTATCCATTTTCTGGGTTAAAATTTCTAGCTTTTAATGATTTGGTAATACTTTGGTCTGTTAGACACCTTACCTTTATCAGAAAACAGATAATATGGTTGTTTTTAAATTTCTGTTCCTAAATCCATTCAGGATAATTAAATTTTGAATTGTGGAAAGAATATTTTTCAGGGAATTTTATAGTTACTGTCTAGCACATAGTTTGAAAGTCATCTTTGCTGTTTTTGAAATATCCTAGTAAACTTGAGCACTAAATTCCTTAAATAAACTTAAATAAATAAATAATTCTACATAGAGGACATGGGTGTATAACCAAATATGATTACTCTTCCAATTAGCAAATATATTTCATTGAATAAATGCTTATGGGGGGGAGTTTCTTTAAAATCAGATGTTTTCATGTATGGTGGAGTTAGCATTTAGAACCATTGTTAAGAGACACAAGTAAATTAACTGCAACATTAATTGCTATTATTTTTTTATTAAGTCTCTAACAATTTGGTATAATCTCATCCTTTATTTGGTTAATTACAGTTTTGAATATACTTGAAAAGATGATATTTTATTGAGTAGTAATGATCCATGGTTGTCACTTAAGTGTTCTATGTTCAGTGACATTAAGAGAAAATTCATAGAATATTTTGTTTTCACTTAGAAGGAAGCTGTGAAAGTAAAAACTTTCAAATAATTCTGAGTAGCATCTCTTTAATGTATCTGGTATTTTTCACATAGAAAGAGCAAACTGTATAATATGACACCAAAAATGACCACAGAATTATTATTATATTGGGGAATGGGGCTGGGAAGAATCTTAAAACCATCACCGAAGAATAATATTCTATGAATAAAAGCAGGTTTGGCATGCTGTGTATATAGGTTATATACTTGGATTTGTCTCCAAAAAATGTGATTTCTGACACAGAGAAGTATTAATGCTTCAGATTGTTGCCAAACTAAATATGAAGAACCACTTATTCAGACACCTGATCTTTAGAATGCAGCATCGTTTGTAACAATTTTAACGCTAACTAAGTACACTTTGATGAGACAGCATTTAATAAAATGCTCATTAATTTCATCATTAGCAAGGGTATGCTAAGAAGTAAGCCAGTTTCTTATGTCACGCCCAATTAGCATCCCATGCTAGTAATCCCATTAGTATTGTTGAATTCACTAATGGAAAAACTAATGGGCATGCTACCAGGGCACATTAATTGGGCACGACACCAGTTCTGGTTTTAATTATTAAACTACGATAATGAAATGTGTGTTTGTAAAATATTAAAATGTTGAAATAGGGCTGAAGAAAATAAAAGAGTATGTAGAAGAAAACAGATATAAGGAAAGCAACCTACAAAAATTTAAGACTAGAAAATAAATTTACCAAATGGTGATGTTTCTAGCTGACTGAGTTGTCTATAAAAGTTGGGATGTTGTCCATGTGAGAAGCACCCCACTTATACTCATGGGAAATTAAAAACTGTTTTTTTTTTTGTTTTGTTTTGTTTTACCTTTGGTAACATGAAATTCTGTTTGTCATAAATGTTGTCAAGTCCATTATGAGGCCTGGCAGGAGCCAATTAAATGTGTAGAATGGACATGTTATATCACTGAAACTATTTTAGGAAAATATAAACAGAAATGTTATAGTAAAGATGCTGTGATTAACATGGTACCTTTTGCAGTGTAAATCTTCAGTTCTATTACATCAGATAATTATCAATATTCTCTTAAGAAAAATGTACAGTACAACTGTTAGATGTGATCAAACATTTCAGGTAAATTTAAAAAATTGTCACATTTTACCTAGCCTTATTTTAGTTTTTTTTTTTTTTTTTTAAATTATTGGGATGAGATTTGGTTTTGCCAGGCAAATCTACTTTATTAAGTAAGAAATTATTTTATTTTTGTTTAGAAGTTTTAGAGTAATTTTGTTTTTTCTTTAATAGTAGTAGTGAATAATGTTGGTGATGAAGTTGGAATTTCTTTTCTACTCTTGTTTATTTGCTCAGACTAAAAAGATTACCATTGTGTTTACTATAACCTAATGAAAAAGGATTTACTTAGCTCTAAACTGCTAAGGTAGCAATTTTCCATTTCCCTTTCTTTGTTTCCTTACTCTTGCCTCCTCTTGCTCATCTCTCTTCATGATATCTCTCATTGGTAGGTCTTATCCATGTAGGGATACATTTTTAACTATGGTACTATTACCTTAACCAGGGCTATAAATGTTAGATTTTAAACCACAAAGTTTTGTGCACTGAATTTAACTCCACACTTAAGTTTAATGTATTAATTACTCACTAATTTTTAATGTGACTCTCATTCCATCCTGTTATTAATAGTTCAGTGGAGGTAAAAGCAACTAATTTGCCTGACATTTCTCTATCTTCAGAACAAATTTTGGATGTTTTCTAAATTAGTTTTAAATTCTTATTTTTTCATAGTTCCACCATGAAAATTAAAACCTAAAATTTTTAATTATAAAACTCAATACCTTTCTGATGAGCATGGGGTACTCAAAATGCAAATGCCTTTGTAAGAGATTCCTATTCCAAAGAGGAGTTCTTTTCAGATTTGGGCACTGTGGCCCAGAGATGTACATCACAGAAAAACCAGAATGATGGTAGACATCAACTTTAATGTGCAGTTCTGTTTTAAACACACCTGCTTGCTAGCTGGGCGTGGTGGTGCACCAGGATCATAATGTTGAAATCTGAAAACTGGTTTACAACAAATGTACCAGTGTCTCTGTGCTTTTGCAGAAACATTCATTCATTCATTCATTCATTCATTCTCTTAAGGGATCCTCAGTGGAAGTTACCACAACTAATGATCATGGTAAACAATATACCGATGGCAAATGGCATGAAATAATTGCTATTAGGCATCAGGCTTTTGGCCAAATCACTCTGGATGGAAAGTACACAGGTAAGCACAGCTTTGTACATACAAGTAGCTCTATTGATAATACTGGTGTTGCCATGTTTTTTTTTGGCTGCTTGTATTTCTGGGTCTCTCCTCTCACCATAATCTCACTAAATTTCATCTAAATTGCTGTCAAAAGTTTCTTCTGAATATTCCTAAAATGATTAGGTTTGTCAACTGGTTTCTCTTTCATAGAGGGGCTTTACTAAAGCAAAAATAAGAACTAGATCACTGGTGGTCACTGTAGCTTGTCTATTCTCTAAAATTTGCAAGGGCTTGTAGTTATGTTCTCTAGCATGTTTTAATTAGCTTTTTTGCTTCTGTGACTAAGAGACCTGACCAGAACAATTAGGGGAGAAAACATTTATTTGGGGCCTCACAGTTTCAGAGGTCTCAGTACACACAAGACTGACTCCATTCCTCAGGGTTTTAGATGAAACAGAACATCATTTGTGAACAGTATGGTGGAGGAAAGCATCTCAGGATATTATCAGGAAGCAGAGAGAGACTCTACTTGCAAGATACAAAATACATACCCCAAAAGCATGCTCACCTCCTCCAGTCTCACCTCCTCCAGCCTCACTCTACCTGCCTTCAGTTACCACCCAGTTAATCCCTTTCAGGGGATTAATTCACTGATTGGGCCAAGGCTTACAATCCAATCATTTCACCTCTAAGCTTCTTTGCATTGTCTCACACATGTGCTTTTGGGGGGTCACCTCACATTCAAACCATAACACTTGTGTGATTTTTGGCTTCCAGAAAGCAAAGAGAGTAAAACAGTTATCTGCATTTAGTGATGAGGAAATCAAGGCTCAGAAAAAGTAAATAATTTCTCTCAGTTTACCCAATTGATAGCAGCATTCTTTGCACACATATCCTGTCTTTGCATATTTTAGTTTTTTTTTTTCCAGCCTACTTCCACTACTGTCCTTGTATAACTATAAAAATTATTTTACCTGAATAATGATGCAGGCTTTTAACTAAATAATTTAGAATATGTGTAATTTTTTTGAGTGCCTACTGTGTTCCAGGCACTACTGTAGGTACTCTGGATACTGAGAGCAAACAGAATTTTTTAGAATATACATTTTGGAGGGGTGTTGGGTGGGGGTAGAAGACAGACTAAATAAAAATTAAACACGTATCAAGTGGTGATAGATTCTGAGAATGCGCAAGCAGGTTAAGAGGGAAAAGTATATCTGTTTCTAAGGGTCTGTGCATCAGTGTAAGAGATATACATGTGTGCTGGGAGGAGTGTTAAATTTTATATAGAACAGTTAGGGAAGACCTCTTTGAGAAGGTGACATTCGAGCAGAGACCTAAAGGGAAGAAACAATGACCCAGGCAAATGCCCAATGAAAGAATGTTTTGAACTAAGAGCACAGCTGATATGTGTGTGTGTGTGTGTGTGTGTGTGTGTGTGTGTGTGTGTGTGTCAGAATATATATCAGAGCTCTGTCTTGGGAGCCTACCTTAGGTGGCATCTTATAGACCAACAAGGTGACCAGTGTGGGAAAGAGGGAGCTAAAGGATTAGTGATGGGACATGAGCTCAGAGGCTAGATAATACAGGGACTTGAGGGTTTTTACATTGAAGGAAATCTTTGGAGGATTTTGAGAAAGGATATATATGTCATTTCTTTGGAAAGATCACTCTGGCTTCTCTGTTGAGAATAAGGGCAAGAACATGGAGACAAATTAATAGGCTTCTACAATGACTCTCTGTTAACTCAGGCATGAAATAATGGTGACTGAAACCAGGGAGATCGCTGTGGATAAAATAAGAAGTGGTCATATTCTGGTTATATTGTACATGTCAAATTAACAAGATTTGACAATGAAATTGAGGGAGAACTAGAGCTCATAAATGATAACCTGTGGACTAAATTAGTTCATACATGTTTTTATAAATAAAGCTGTATTAGAATATCACACATAAATGAATTAGGTATAGTTATCTATGATTACTTGATGCTGAGTAGTCCACAAAGATACCATATGGCTCTTGATGGCTGTTGCTGATCCTGCATGCAATATGGTAGCCAGGCTTGGGGCCTGGGCAACTGGAAGAATATAGCTGCCAAAACTATAGTGTGCAAGAGGGTGAGAGAAGAAAGCTTTGAGATGTTCAGAGTTCAGTTTTTAGCATGTTATATTCTAGATATCTGTGGATATCCAAGTGTAGATACCAAGCAGGCTGTTGGACATACAAGTATTAATTTGGGAAAGAGGTCCAGACTGGGAATACAAATCGGGATTTGTTGGCTAAGGATGGTATTTAAAACCAGGGGATCATACATAGGTAGGGCTAATTCTTGTGTGTTGGTATCTGCAAAAATTATAACAACAAACTCTCTCTTTCCTTCCAAAGAAGAAGGGGAGTAAATAATAATCTTAATGGGAAGTTAATATTAATATGAAATAGTTGGGGATCTAGGCCTCTCTGATCTTTGGGCCTTGATAGTTTGAACTGGTGTTCAGTCTGCCATTCAGCCCCCTAGAGGACTCTGGGAGTCCAACTAGGTAGATAGAGAAAGAAAGAGGTCCAAGAAAGAAGGAGATGGGTATTTCAACATCAGGAAGGGAATCAGTGAAGAAAAGTAGGAACAAACACAGAGGAAGAAGAATGAAGATAGGGGTGTCCCAAAGCTGGGTAAAAATTTATCACTTGTTAATTTGGGAGAAATAGATTATCCTGCTAAAGTTGGGATTCCTGTCTACTTTTCTGCAGGTTCTTCCAGTTCCCTGAATGGTAGTAGTATAATCGGAGATAACACAGGATTGTTTGTGGGAGGGCTACCGCAAGGTTACACCATCCTCAGGAAGCATCCTGGTAGGTTTAGTAAGGTATAGAATTATATGTTGTCACCAAAACGTAGAGTAGAATCAATGTACATTATTTCAAAGTGTGAATAAGTTTGCACTTAGGATAATGATATCCATCTCATTCTACCATCATTACCCTAAGTGCAAGTGTGAAGACAGAAATGGTGTGAATATACTTTGTATACAACCAGAGATATGTAAAAAATGTGCTCTGTATATGTATTATGAATTGTAATGCATTCTACTGTCATATACAACAACTTCAAATAAAAAAGAAAATAAAAGTATTCTTTGCTATCTCATGTTGTATTTTTCATCCATATTTCAAAAATTTCCTTTAGGCTTCTTCTTTGTTAAAGGAACCATGTATTTGTATTTATCTTGTTAGTATACACTGCTTGGTATAAAATTTTATTGAAATGAATTACACTAATTTCAGTCAAATATATATCATTTTAGGACTTACAAATAATTTTTTTAAAAATTTGAATTCATTGTAAACAATGCAAATGTATAAGTGTGAGCCTGACTTGTACTCTAAATAGAGTGAGGAAGATTTCCTGAGTACTATGTGCCCATCACTAAACCAGTCCCTACTTATAGATGATGGACATATGGTCTTTGTCACAATAGAAGGTATTGATATGCAAACAGATAACTCCAACCAAATGCCACAAGTACTATAATTGAAGTTTTAACAAAGCATTTTCATACTTTTGGGACAAGAGAACAAAAGCACTCTCTGAAAAGAAACTAACTAAAACTAACATGAAATGAAACTTAGGCAGAAAATAATTCTCCTTAGTGGTTTTAGGATCTTTCCCAGGTCCTCACTGAAAATCACAAAGTGACCCCTCCAAACAAATCTCTGTTGGAAATTTATGACATAAATGTCACAAAGAAGCTCAAACACAGATAACTATAACTTGTCCATGGTTGGTGGTGTTCATAGAATCATGGAGAAGATCAAAAGGCATAAAGAGCTTTTTGTAAAGTTTGGGGAGTAGTATGGTTATTCAGAAATGCTCTAGCAGAGAGGAGATTTTCATTATCTAGAGTGGTAGAGAAATTCCTCTTAAACACACATACACACATACCCCTTTTTTAATTTGTTCTTTGCCCTTTAGGTCAATGGCAGGTTCAGGTTCCAAAAAGAAAGAATACCATGCTACAGAATTACTCAACCATACAGGACATATCTCCCTTGTAAATAATTGATTTCATGTTGTGTATATAAATAAATTGATTGATTGATTGACTGATTGTAGTGCTAGGGACCAAACTCAGGTTCTCATATATGCCTGGCATAAATTGGCCTTGAGATCTTTGCTGGTGAATACTTTCCCTAGAATCAAGTCACAAACTCAAAGACCAAGACTTGCATCCACTGAGAAGGACATAGCTTTCTAGAATGTGACCTCATTGACCTCATTGACCTCCTGTGCTCTCTTCCTGTTGCTGTTTTCCTTTCTCTCATTAAATCTGCTCACTTTCTCTCCCAATCTCTGCTTATCACAGATTTGATATACTCATAAACATCTACTTGGTGTGAACAGTTCCAAATTTAAGATTGCTATTATAAAAATTCTTAAAAGTGTAATCAAATTATTGATTTATTTGGATAATAAATTGATCTGTGATGATGTGGGAACTATACTATAAACTATATATTTAATATAAACACTTCCTTCAAACCTTACTTACAAACATTAGTATAGCACACCTTAAGGCTTATAATTTCTGTCTTATTTCAAAAGGAAATATTCTTTCCAGCACTGTAAAACCAACATTTTTGCATGAATATCTATTTCTTCAGATTTGGTGGGTTTGAACCAATGTTAAAAACATAATAGCTACTATTTACCATAGCAGATTGTGTGGTGTTTACATGAATTATTAGAGGCTTACTATAAATAGGTGGTGAGGGTTATTGGCTATTGCCTACTTCTTTGATATTAATGGCACATAAAATTAAAATCTTTCAAAATACATCATGTTCATTTCTTAATACCTATCAACTTTTGCAGAGATAATCCAAAAGGGTTTTGTGGGCTGTCTCAAGGATGTACATTTTATGAAGAAGTACAATCCCTCTGCTATTTGGGAACCTCTGGATTGGCAGAGTTCTGAAGAGCAATTCAATGTGTATAATAGCTGGGAGGGATGCCCTGCTTCACTAAATGAGGGTGCCCAGTTTCTAGGAGCAGGTAAGGTCCTAACAATAGACACTGATTGTTACTTAGCATGTGCATTAGTCTGTTTTCCATCATTAGGACAAAATACCTCCTGAGATTATCAACTTATAGAGAGAAAAGGTTTATTTTGGCTTACAGTTTTAGAGGTTCCAGTCCATGATCAGTTATTCCTGTGTATTTGCACCTGTGCACATGAAGCAGCACATTGGGTGGGAGTATCTGGTGTGACAAAACCACTCACCTATCACCAGGAAAAAATAATGAATAAGGATGGCAGAAGGAGTTCGACATCAATATACTAAGTGCATGTATAAAAACTCAAATGGTATGAAAATACTTTGTGTAAAACCAATGACTTGGAAAACTGTGCTCCTTATATCAATATGAAAGGAATTGTACTCTAAAAGCATGTATAACAAATTAAATTTTAAAAATTAAAAAAAAAAGAATGAATAAAGAGAGACCAGGGTTCCAGAGTCAACTTCAAAGGCACCCTCCAGTGATTAAAAACCTCTCACTAGACCCACCTTGTAAAGTTTTCACCACCTTGGATTACACTGCTCTGGGGAAACAGCCCTTTAACACATGGGACTTTGGGTCATGATCAAAATCCAAACTATAGCAGCAAGTATGTTCTTTTATTAGCATAACTTAATCTACCCTGTCTGCTTATGTTGACTTCATATGAACTCAGTATCACAGAAATGCCTAGTTGTGTCATAATGCTCAGAAATATATTACCAGTCTGAATATATAATATAAATTGTAAGATTCCTAAGTATGTATTTACATGTAACATCTTTGGTGGCATACACAGTTCTTTGTTTAAATATGTTAGTATCACAGATATCTAGTTGCAAATCAGCTGTTTGAAAATAGGAATAATATTTTACTTTGAAAGATATTTCAAAAGAGATTTGTTGACTAGATTAATCAAAACACCTGTTTATCTCATTATATAGATGAGCAGTATTCCTAAAGTGTAAAATGTCAGCTATATAATGAGCAAAGTAGGCCACTGAGAGAGACAGAGAAAGCCACCAAGTAGAATGTCAGTGCCAGTGCTCCAAAGGCTGCAGCAAAAGGTGAGATGTGCTGTTCATGATATACATACCTGTAGCCCCAGTCTCTGCCAGGATGACCATGGAGCGGCTGAGCAGTAGCCATTGGACTGGATCGTGGTGGCTTAGTGGACACAGATTACTCTTCAAATAAAAGCCCATCTTGGCCTTCTATATCTGTAACTAAGTTGGCTGGTTATTCAGCTTTTTAAACTGCCTTCAGAACAGAAAAGGATGTGATATTAATAACATAAACTGTGTCCTTGTTTCTTTTTCCTCACCCATGCCATTATTCTGGTTTTCTTAGTACATGCAATGACTTATTATTAATGCTTATATGAAATAGTAAGATCTTTAAGTGATATAGATTTAGAGAGTAAATAGCTTCATCTTAAAAGGTATATCAAGTTCATTCTGCCAGTTATGTAAAATTACAAGAGGGATTTGATAACGATGATTTGTACATTCTTTTGTGAGATATTTTCACAATAATAGTATATGACCTAGAGTCTTACAAAACTTGCAATGCTAGGGGTGCTGTTTACATCTACTAACGTGAACATATTCCTGTCTTTAAAGGGTTCCTGGAACTTTATTCACACATATTTCATGGTGGAATGGACTTTGAGATTTCCCTTCAGTTCAGAACGGACCAGTTGAATGGATTGCTTCTTTTCACTTACAATAAAAATGGATCTGATTTTCTTGCTGTATGTTATTATTATTATTATTTTTTGGTACGGGGGATTGAACTCAGGGGCACTTGACCAATGGGCCACATCCCCAGCCCTTTTTTTTTTTTTGTATTTTTATTAGAGACAGGGTCTCACTGAGTTGCTAAGTGCCTCGCCATTGCTGAGGCTGCTGGCTTTGAACTCGCGATCCTCCTGCCTCAGCCTCCCAAGTGCTGGGATTACAGGCGTGCGCCACCACGCCCGGCTCCCTGTATGTTATTTAATTAAATTTACTTTAAAACATCAGACTCAACTTTGAACAAGATAAATCATGTTTTAGTATTAGACCAAATTGGGTTTTCTTTACTATTTTGTTTTTATTTTCATGTTTTTCCTCAAGTTCTTTCTAGTTTTAGAGTCCTGTGAAACATTTTATACTTTAGGTTTATGGTCATTTTTAAAAATGACAATTAATTCTGTGAAAATTTTAGTTTAAACCGAATAAATATATAAGGTATTAAGAAAATCATATTTTATTTCCCAATATGTGAAAAGTATAATCTCCTTGATTAACTTTTGATATAGTGTCAAAAGAATATACTTAGTATATACTTCCTATTATGTATATCAATACATGATAAAGTATACAACACAATGAACATTTATGAGTATACCATTCAACCCAAGAACTAAATTATTGTAGTCCTTTTGTATCTGTTAGGGTCTCTCCTATCTTGTTTCTTTGTCTCCCACCAGAGGCAATGTGCAATCAGAATTGTGTGTTCATTATGATTTTGCATTTTATAGTTTAAATACCATATATAAAAGTCCAGAAAATACTGTTTGAAATTTATAAAAGTGGTATTATACTCTACGCAATTCCTGTTTGCACTTTATAGTGTTTCTGGGTCATTTCATGCATTTTCAGGGCTGTGTAATATACCTCTGCTCTTTTCAGTGATACATTGTTTGTTTCTATGTATATACTATGGTGAATACAACTACCATGAGCATTTTTATGCATTTATCTAAATGTATTAAGCAAGTGCAACTGCTTCTATCTGCTTTTACTAATTCAATCAGATGCCAATCAAAAATATCTATTATTAAAAAATTGACTTTATTAGAGAAATTCTTTATAAGTACTGACATAGAAATAAGAGGAAATTATGGACATCTTAACCTCAGATTTTTTATATCTGGTAAAATAGGCAATAAAATATGTGTGTTGTGATTTTAGGATTCTAAGGTATTTTCAATTCATAGGTTTTTGCTTTCTGGTTTATATGTCAATTTTGCTAATAAGGTAAATAGAAACTTAACCATTTGTGACAATTCTTAAAATTTATGCTTAATTCAAGTATTGTTCTGTTGTTTATTATTGGCTTCTTCCTCTGGAATCAGGTTACTATGAACACATGGACCTCAGCTCTCTTCATTACAGTTGTGTCCTTACTGCCTAACCCTTATCAATTACTATATTACACAATAAATATTGTTGGATGAGAAATACCCCCATATGATGTACTCCCTTATTTCCCTGGGTACCTCTCTGTCTCTCTCTCTCTCTCTCTCTTTTTTTTTTTTTTTTTTTTTGGTGGTGCTGGGGATTGAACCCAGGGCCTTGTACATGTGAGGCAAGCTCTCTACCAACTGAGCTATATCCTCAGACTGCTGAGTACCTCTCTTCA
Source organism: Tamias sibiricus (assembly GCA_025594165.1). Taxonomy (NCBI): domain Eukaryota; kingdom Metazoa; phylum Chordata; class Mammalia; order Rodentia; family Sciuridae; genus Tamias; species Tamias sibiricus. Next base: position 48,348,604 of record CM046669.1, on the reverse strand, counting down.
ACCTCATATGTCCATTCCATTGTACAAGTTAGTTCTCCTTGTAGAACCCTCCATGAATCTCCATAAGACTTTTTTACTGGGGGGCTGGGTACCAGGGATTGCACTCTGGGGCACTCAACCACTAAGCCACAGCCCCAGCCCTATTTTGTATTTTATTTAGAGACAGGGCCTCACTGAGTTGCTTAGCACCTTGCCGTTGCTGAGGCTGGCTTTGAACTTGTGATCCTCCTGTCTCAGCCTCTGGAGCTATTGGAGTTATAGGCGTGTACCACCACATCTGGCTCCATACTTCTTTAAACCTTACTTTAAACTTTCCCAGTTTTTTTGAGAACAAAAGGCATATCTGGTCTTTGTTCCCATGGTACCTCATCCATATGTTGGTTATTGAATTGATACTACATGTTTACCTCTTGCTATTAATATGATTCTTGGGAACCATGTTTGTCTTAGAGCAGCAGGTATATGAACATAGTGAGGGATTTAGCATTTATTGAATGAAGGGTAATTAAATGAATGCTTACCTGAAGTACTTCATGAATATGATATTTACATAGAAAAACATAATAATTTTATCTGGTCTTTTTAATTTGCACAATATTTTAGCTATCCTATGGTTGCCAATTGAACTTCTAATGAAATAAAAAACATGATAGGTAAAATTATCATATGACATTTGAAGGTGCACATACAAATATATCTCCTTTATTATGAAAATTTGGGTGAGATATGTTTGCATTAGGAAATGTCAAATGAATCTGAAAGAATACACATAGAAGCAATTATGTTAGAGATTTAGAATAAAGCTGAAATATTGAATCAAAATATATCTTACAAATTTGAAATTGAGTTCACTAACCAGTTAAAATAAGCTTCATCAAGCTTGACATTTCATTTTCTTATTGTCTTGTCATATTTTCCCCCAAATTAAATTGATATATGAAGTAGTATTTTCCCAATTTCTAAAAACTCAAATATGGAGTCATAGTTCAAACTGTTCTGTTATCTTCAATCACTCAGCCATTTATCCTAGGATTTAATCTTTTAACTATGCTTTTATAAAAAAGCTTAGTTGGACATAATATCACATCACAAAATACAGTCATTACTGGGTATGAATTTGTTTTACTCAATACAAAGTTGTTCATGTCAATAGTAAACTTTAAGAGTATTTCATTATATATCACTTCACTCCAGCTGTACTTAGGATACAGTGAAACATTTTTATAGAGTTGTTTCAGGGAAAGTTCTTTCTTTTCTTCAAGAAATTAACCTTCTGCTCTCTCCCAAACTGCCATTCTGAAGTCTTTGTATATACCTATTTTCTTTTCTAATATGGATACAGGTGGAGCTGAAGAGTGGAACATTGAGCTTCCGGTTAAACGCCAGTCTTACCTTTGCACAAGTGGATCTGTGGCTAGGACTGACCTACTGTGATGGAAAGTGGAATAAAGTCATTATTAAAAAGAAAGGCTCCATCATAGCAGCAAGCATGAATGAGCTGATGGAGCATTCAGCAGGGTCCGAAGCTGAGCCGCTACTGGTGGATTCACCTGTCTATGTGGGAGGAATCCCACAGGAGCTGTGGAACTCTTACAGACAGTTGAGTTTGGAACAAGGTAAATTCCCTCTAGAGAAATTCACAGGTCACTATGGCCCTGGTTCTGCCAGATTATAGTTCTGTGCTTCAAGATATGGCAATAAACTCAGGCTCAAAGTAAGACCCACCAGCAACTTCTCCCTTTTATGGAGAATTTTAAGTCCTAAAAACAATCATGGAATACTTCTATAAATAGTTTTTTTTGTGTGCTCTCAGACTATTTATAATCCATATATTTATCTAACATGTCCTCATCAAATAGAATTATTATATATATACATACAAATAATTATATACATATTACATGTCATATGTATATAATTGTTTATATTATTATGTGAATATGATTATACACATTATACATAATACTATAAATATATTTCCACCCACATTTTCCATGAAAACACCTGTGGTTCTAGTTTTTTTGGATACTGATCAGTATCTATATTTTTAGATTAAGAAAAATGAAATTAATAGGCACAACTAGAAACAATGGCAATTTTTTTTTCACTCTGAATAAATACAAATTGTCTACATTCTTTCATCACTACAGTTTTCATGCAGAAAAAGCACATGAATGGGTGGGTTTATTTGAATTCCAAACACTTGTACAAAGTTTACATATTGTTGATTATTAATAACCATCAGCGAAAGGAAAGGGCATTATTTATAACTAAAGCAAAACTTTAACTCATGTAAGTTTGAAGGTAATTGACCCATTATTAACTTAAAAAGCTAGCCGTGTCTGAGTGCATTGTGTGTGGCGGGCATGGTTCTGAGAGATATGATTGAGAGTTGGTTCTTCTTAAGAAGATGATGAGTTAGGTACTGTTATTCATTATCTGTTTTACAGATGAGGAAACTGAAAAGTAGAAAGAAAAATAGCTTGCTTAGGGTCACATGACTTAGCAGACAGTGAGACAGTAAGGCTGTCTCAGTCAACTTGGTGTCACTGTCCATTCTCCTGATTACAGTTAAGCATTCCCTTTTAGGGATTGGTCGGTGATCCTTCTCTCTTAAATGGAGAAAGCACTGTAATATCTAGCTTGTGACCAAGCATGCTCTCATGTAGAAAATATTCTCTATGTCTTTTAAAATCTATGTACCGTGAATGGTTAAAATTTCCATGAAGGAGTCTTTGTCTATTTGGTAAGTACATAAAGATTTAAATGCCTTTGAATAGAAAATATATGGCAAGCTCTAAGGAGACTTTTAGAAGGCTAGTAGTAAGGAGTTAATGAATAACTGGGGTGTAAGACAGTAATGACATTTTCGAGGCACTTAAGATGTAACAGCAGCTAAAAATATTACATTCATATAAGAGCTTCTCCAGGTTTTCAGGTTTCTGAGGTTAGAAAGAACTTGAAAACTCTTTGTATGAGTGAGATATTTGATCCTGTTTATATCTAGGGGAAAAAAACCCCCACACCTATCTAGGCTTGTATTTTTGAATTACACCTAAACCCATAATTATTGATTGTCCTGGAGACATGGATAAGCTGAAATTGTAAGATAATAATGACAGAAGTTTAAAACATCAACACAGATCCAACGGGAATCATTTTACCCACACTAGTACTAAGTTGATGATACCGAAAGATATTTTATTTATGGGTAATACTAAATTTTTATCATTGCAGTATCATTCATATCGGTGGTTCTCAGACCACTGATAAAATATTAAAGAATAGTGGCAGGAACACAGAAAAAAATTGAAATTAGCTCTTATTATTATTACTATTCAAGGTACATTGGAATCACATGGAAGGATTATTTTAAAAGGCAGATTTTGTGACCCCCCCATCCCTTAACATTCTCACTCAGATGCTTTGGGAGACACTGATCTCTTCTATAAGTAACTGAATGTTTTATATAGTCATCAAGGAAAATATTCACAATATAGAGATGGAGCATGCAGGTAGTCAATTGCAATTAAAATGAATCACGTTCACTTAATGTATTTCTTTCAATCCACTATCAATAACCTTCAAAACCTTTCTTGTTCCTTTTCTATGTTTCTTAATTAGCACCTTTTTCTCAGCGGCTCTATTTTGCTATCATATTAGTGCTATTTTTACTTATCAATTAATGTTGTAATCTTCCTTTGAGTCAAATGCAAAATTAATTTCCTCTACAATTTTGAAATGCTGGGCAACATAATTTGCTGAAGATGTAAGACCTCAGATCATGGGTGTTTGTCTTCTTAGAACTATCACTTAGGACAATCACTGACATCTAGGTTGGGCATGACTGGGACATAGCATACAGCATCACAGGCTATGTTCTGTCCAAAGTTTCCAAAGGACAAGAAGGGAGTGGGGACTGGAATCCAGCCTGCCTGTTAAGCCAAGTGCCCTGGTGCCGGGTTGCCTTGCCTAAAGAAGGGCTGCTATTTCTCTGATTTGCTCACCCAGAGCTCTTTTGATTCTCACAAAGGCAGGGGAGCAAGAAAAGGAGAAGTCTCCATTCCTCTCACAGCATGCCTGTGCCCATTCCCTTCGCCCCACTACTTCTTTTCTTTTCTTTTCATTTTTTGGTACTGGGGATTGAATCCCAGGGTCATTTAACCACTGAGCTACATCTCTGGTCTTTTTAATTTTTGGGGGGGTTGGGGGGTCTCACTAAGTTGCTCGGGCTGGCCTTGAATTTATAATCCTCTTGCATCAGCCTCCTGAGTTGCTGGGACAACAGGCATACACCACCACTGCATCTGCCCTTTCCTATCTTCTTATCTTCACATCTCACTCAAATTTTGAAGTCAGTTTGGGAGTATTTCTGGTCATACAGAATTGAAAGACTGGTTCAAAGTTCATTTGACTCAACTCTGGTCACCACCAGAAGGATACCACTGGAAAGACCCCCAGAGGACTCTGCAGCAGCATCTTCAAGGTCTGAGGCCAAAGGACCATTTATTCAGAAGGATTCATACTTACAAACACCATTTTATAACTATCTGAACTTTTCTATTCAGCGGCAAGTTGAAGACTACCATCTCTGTGGCCTTCTCCAAATTCCAAATTCCATCTTGTGAATTAATTTGCATGACAATTTTGCTTTTAATTCTCTAATTTTAAAAAATTACATGGAAATACAAATAGCATGAAACTTATCCTTGTAGCCAATTTTAAGCGTGTGGTGGCATTAAAGACATGCATATTGTTGTGCAACCATTACCATCATTCATCTCCAGAACTGTTTTCGTCTTGCCAAACTGAAACCCTATATTGTAAAGTGACATTTCTTATAACAGCACTTACTTGCTTGCCAAAGTTGCCTCTTACAGGTCTCTTTTTGTTGGCAGGAAAATTTGGGTACAGAGACATTAGGTAACTCAGTTATGTGCCATCAGAAAATTTCTGCTGATAGAAGTTTAGGAATCTTAGCTTCTGAATTTTCCAGCAAATGCTTTTGTACTGAGCTTCACTGCTTTCAATTCAATTCACCCAACTTATTTAGTGTCTACTGTCAGTAGAAGCTAGACTAGCAGTATTGATCAGTTGGGCCTAAAGGAATGTGAATAATAGAAAAAAGCATTTAAAAGGAAATAGCCTGTAACTTAATGTGTTAGAAGGCATAATAAGACATTATATAAATGCTGAAGAGAACAATATGGCCATTTTAATCTTGAATAAAGCTCACCATGTATTTGTGGTCTTTCAAACTCAACAGTGCTTTGTTCAGAGAGAGCATGTGCATATTCTCTAGCAATCTCAAACTCAGTTGTGTTGTCCCAATTTTGTGCAGATTTCTGGGAAGCATTGTACCAAACTTCATTGACCTGATCTGTTTAGATAAAATGGCATGTAATTTAAGGCATTGACTACATCACTAACTCCACGCGCTGCATATATACAGATTCATATTTGAGTTTTGTATATTCAAGATGATGGACCTCAGTGAAAATGACAGAGCCCAGCAATAGCTCTTCTCCACACCAGTTTAACTGAGACTGCATTTCATACCTCTGAAGTGATTATTATGCAACTCATGGCAGTGTCTAAGGATTGTAATATATTTTGAATCTATATTCCACCTATCCTGCATAACATCTTCAAAGTGTGTTTTCTTTCCACTGAGCTTGTTGCATAATCGTACTAATTCAAATATTATTTTTTGGCACTTAACAATGCTGATTTATATAGTAACTTAACTTTCCAGAGTTGAAGGGCATGTGGCTTCAGCCTTACCAGAATGTGTAATAGCTTAAATTTTATTTCATAACAAGAAATATAATTTAGAAAATGTGAGCCTAAAGAGGTTTTAAAAAAATTCTTTCTGGTACCAAAAGTTGAATTGCAATTATCCAAGTATAGATTTTCAAAATAGCAGAAATACAAATATTTTTCTTGTGACAACTGAGACAGATGAAAAGGAGAAGGCATAAAGGATTTCCAAAGAAAGACACGGAAAGTTTAATAATTGTCTCTAACCGCCCCTTCCCCCAAAATGTAGCACTGCAGAGGACAGAAATGATTGGTAATTAATGACTCAAGCCCTTTATGTGATACTAATCCCTTACTATTTGCTAGGTTTCGGTGGTTGCATGAAGGATGTTAAATTTACACGGGGTGCTGTCGTTAACTTGGCATCTGTGTCCAGCAGCGCTGTCAGAGTCAATCTGGATGGATGCCTATCAACTGACAGCGCTGTTAACTGCAGGGGAAATGACTCCATCCTGGTTTACCAGGGAAAAGAGCAGGGTGTTTATGAGAGTGGTCTCCAGCCCTTTACAGGTAATGCGGAACTCCTCTAAATTAAATGTTCCATGTCTCCTCTTTTTCTTCTACCCCTGCCGAGGACCCACCAGTAGTTAATATGAGAACTAATTTAATCTTTTTACTTCTTTTTTCACTTAAGAACACCTGTATCGAGTGACAGCCTCGCATGAAGGAGGGTCAGTAGACAGTGACTGGAGTCGGGGACGCACAACAGGAACAGGTGAATACCGGTTACCTTAAACATGTGTATGTGTACATATATGCACATGTTTGTACATGTACAACAAAGGAAAGTCTATTACCCTGAAGTAGAAATATTTTTGTAATCTGGCCACAGTGAATACCTTGGTTTGGAAAGGTCAATGCCTAAACTATTTTGTAGATCAGTGCTTCTGATTATTATAGAATTTACTGTTTGCTAATGCTGGATTCTATCATATTTGGATGCAAACCCCTCCCATGGTATTATGTCTGAGGATAAGGAAAGCTTGCAGACTGCATAGATCTTAAGCAGCTGAGGGCAGAGGCCAGGATTACCATCAGATGGGGTGATATCTTGATTCTCTTGCAAGAGCACATTTGAAACTAGGACCTGGTTGGAAGCAGAGATACATCTGTTACCACATCATTGCAGATGTTTGCTATGGTGTTGACTATTAGGATCTTAGAATGACTCTCATGGGAGAGAAATTGCTGATCAGTTTAATTGTTTTGAATTGTAAGAGAAACCTCTAGGAGATAGAATATTTTAGATCTAATCTGAGACAACAGACTAGAAAATGTTTTGTACATTTTTTTACATAATAGCATCACAGGAAGGTGTTCAATACAAGACTTTTGTAAATGAATAGCATTCTACCATTTTGAAAAAATATTCATCTGAAAGGCATGCATATCTTCAAATGGTTGCCATTTATGTCTCTGAAAGAAAAGTTTACCATCAAGTAACATTTTTTTCTAAAGAAAATTTTTTTCACATCTTTTGAGGAGTCTTCTTAATTTAAAAGATACTTAAAGGGCTGGGGTTGTGGCTCAGCGGCAGAGCGCTCTCCTCGCACGTGTGCAGTCTGGGTTCGATCCTCAGCACCACGTAAACATAAATGCATTGCATTGTGTACAACTAAAGTAAATAAATAAATATTTTAAAAAAATACTTAAAGTATTCTTAAAGTACCTTTTTAAAATTAAATTTTAAAAATGCTGTGGTGGGCTACTAACAATAATTTTCAAGGCTGTCTTCCAGTTTCCCAGAAGGGGACCACTTGAGACACATTACAAGGAAGATTTAAATTTTCATCTATTTATACGCAAGACAGTGAACCTAATGATCTCTTAAAATCGATTTCAACTTCAGAGCTGAGAGAAAGCTCTAGTACAAAATATTCATTTGTTACTGACATGTTTTCTGCCCCGTTTCATAGTCCTCTACTTTCTTAGCAAATATATACCATAAGGCCTGCTTTGACTACGTCAATAATTTAAACGGATATCTAGACAGTGCATTGTTTACATAGCTTTTGTCCCTACTTGAGTACCACTGATAAAGTACACCAGTTGAGCTCTGAATTCATAGTGATGATCTGACCACAAAGTCTTATGCCATAAATTCATATTTACAATCTGACCACAACATTGAGCAGCTACATGCTCCCAAGGGTTAGAGAATAATTGCGCTATTTAATTATTTTTGAGTCAGTTTTGCTCTGTCCCTTATGAGAAGACCATCTGTTAGACAGTAGCGTACTTTGCCCTGTACCACATTTCAGAACTAATAAAATCAGCATCTCTCCCATTGTCCCTTTACCTGCCACTCCATCCTGTGGACTGTGTGTTTCCTATAGGTGCCTACGGTGTATTAACTGCATAGAGAGTGACTCTTTTCTCTCTGTTTCCTCTCATGCTTTATGTTCACTTTGTTTCCCTGAAAGCCATCCTGTTTTATTGGTCTGAACAGTAAAGTCAGAGAAGGAGGATATTTGATGTGGGAAAACTAGAGTGATCCTCCATCGACAGGGCTCAGGAGCCCATGAGCAGTTAGAGCAGGTCTCATCCATCATCCTGCCACAGAGTTCCTTGGGCTCTTTGTGTCCCCAGTGCAGTCAGCTGTGATGAAGTTGTTACTGATCAAATCTGTAGAAATATCTAATAAATAGTTAAAGGTTATGGATTTTTGAAATTAGGGGGCTCAGCTTATAAGTCAGGTTTGACACTTCCTTCAAACTGTGTTATTGTTTTGGAAATAATGATTCTGAAAATGATTTTGGGGGATCTCAAGGGCACCAGCTTCCATAACCCCCAAAATGCAATAAAAAAAATGTATCCTCTACATCTTAGCTTGTGGAACTTTGCTTCTTTAAAATTAATTTGAGTAACAATCAAATCTGGACTAGAAATTTCAAGTACAACACAATCACATGTGTGACATTTTGGGACCAATACACAGAAGATATAAAAGTGTCAAACCATTATGTATAATAACAGTCTAATTATCTTGCTTCAGAGGGGTACATCATAATATTGCTCGAACTTGTTATCTGCCTACCAGCCACCTCCTTCTTTATGAGTGATGTTTAAACATGTCGGATACATTAAATGTTTTTGGAAAACCTGGACTAGACTTAAAAGAATGTTATGTCGATGGAGTTTTGATGGTTTTGAAATATCGCTTAAACTGAATGGCTCAAGATGTGCAGTCATATTAAATCAATGCTGAAAAGTTACAACTCTAATAAATTGTATTTATGCTAATGGTTGGAGTCTGATTTACTGCAGCCATTAAAAGTGAAGAATAGGGGCAATAGTCTTCTCAGAACTGCCATTTTCTCTATTTTCTCTTTTATTCTTTCATAGCTCCACAAAGTGTGCCAACTCCCTCAAGAGTCCGCAGCATAAACGGATATAGCATTGAGGTGACCTGGGATGAACCTGTTGTGGTTAGAGGTGTAATCGAGAAGTACATTCTGAAAGCCTACAGTGAGGACGACCCCTACATACCCCCAATGCCCTCTGCCAGTGCTGAGTTTGTCAATCTCAGTAACCTCATGGATAAAGGTGATTATTCCACAATGGAATAGATCTCATTAATTTCCTTTTTGTTTGGATTTTAAGGAAAAATCTTCTGCAAACTCTTTCCCCCCAGATACTTCAAATATACAAATATTTTACCTGCTTAAAAACAAGAACCACCATCTAATATGGTAAAAGTCTGGATCTATCTACCTAGGATGAAAAGCATAACTCTATAATGCACATGGGCTCTCATGGACAAGTTTTGTTACAATGTTTGTACATTTTCCTTCCCTAGAACATCAGCCTATAAGTGGCTATAGCTCTTGAACACTCCATAGACATCTTTTGTGGATCCTGTACATGCATGTGGCTTACCTATTTTACCATGCAAAACTTTACTCTTTGGGACTAGCCCAAGTTCACACCACCATTATTTATTGTAAAATTGCTGATTAAACCTAATTATCTTGAGGTGGAGGAATGTTAGAGCCAGTTTGACTGGCAAATCAGTGAATCGATTTCTCACAGTGCCTTGTGCCATGAAGAAGGATTAGGATGAAATGCACCCATGTAAACCACTTACATAGCCCACAATGAAATCTTTGCACATCTAGTAAACTAGCATTTTCAGCTAAACACACATTTATATCTTATCAAAGTAAGATTTTAACCAAAATAAATAAATAAATAAATAATAAAATGCCTTATATTGGGTAAAAAATTTCTATGAAAATAACATAACTTGAGTCATTATATGGATGTAGAATAACTTAAATAGCTTTCTTCTTTTCAACATTTGTATTGATTGATCCCTCAAGTCTTTACTTCCTGCTTTAGAATTTTTAGAATCTATAACTCAAATCCCTGTATTTGTGACCAATTAAAAGAAATCATACTTTCTACTTCCTTTTTCCCTTTGCCCTCTTGATAAAAACCCAAGCTGATGAAGTCCAGAGCTTATTTTTTTCCACATTGCACATGGCAGCAAAGCAAGCTGACAAATATCAAGTAGTTATCATTGAAAATGCTCCATCTCAATTTCAAATGGGCCTTTGATATTGACCCCAATCCTACCATGCCTCTCTCATAAGCTCCTTGTCCCATTCTCCTCTGTAAATATATTTCTCCAAGCTATCCAAATGTTAACCTTCCTTCCTCATCCTACTCATCTGATGGTTTTATGTTTTAGATCAAATTAGATAACCATGGAAGAAAACAGAATCTGATATATAGGACTTCTGTTACATTCTTTTTACCAAAGGTATATATTAAGTATATTTCTGCCCAGTGAGAATTTTATCAAGAGTTTAATGAATCAATAAATGCTAAAAGATAAAAACCACTCTTGGCATATGGTAGGTATTTGCTATCATTTTATTTTCATTAATATTTTTTACTTTTTGAGGTTTTTTTTTCTACCTCTTTTCACAGTTTCCTTTTTCCTATTAAAAATAAAACCTTCATAAATCCCCTGGACCAACTCTGTCATTTCAGAAATGTTACTGATAGCTAATCTTCCTTTCACTTATATTTTTAATCTCTCTCTGCTGCACTAGAGCATGGCCTTAGGACTATCAACAACCGCTTATTATTACTACTAAAATTATTATTAAATGCATCAATTTATTATTAAAGCAAATTCTCTGGCCTACATTCCTCCTGCTGAATCAGAAATCCTGGGCTGCAGCCCACCAATCCTTGTTTTTACAAGCGTTTAGCTGATTCTTATGTATGCCAAAGTTTGAGAACTATGGGTCTGGTGATTCTTCACAGGATCATTCAAATTCTGACTATTATCTCCCATTGCTAAAAGCAAGCTCACCAAGCCATCACAAAAAAACCTCTGTTCATATAAATTCCCCTCCAGTTTTGTTCCCTCTCTGCTCTTCCCAGACTTCCTGCTAGTGGGAAGCATGTAGGCACATTGATCATGTTCTTTCACTTTATCTGGCTTCTGCTCACTCCTTTAGCCATTTTTACATAAGCAAGAAACACTGTACAACCCTCCTGCTCACCACTCAACAGCATTATACACACTAAATTTCTCACCATTTCTTGAAATATTTCTTCTGTGACTCTTTCTTTTGTCCAAATCCTGGTTCTTGGTGCCCCCTGCCACCCTTTTTCTCAATGTTCTTTGCTCATTCCTTGATTACATTTTGGAGAGTCTCAAGATTTAGAACTGGACCCTGTTCTCATCCCCCCACCCCTCTTCTCCAGAATTGTTCCAGAAACCCTATGGATTCCCATAACATAGAGATGCTTCTCATTCCAAATTGCATCTCACCTAGACATCCAAATGTCTGCATCCAACAGGATTTGGACACATTGACATTACCAGTTGGATGTCTCTCAGTCTGAATTTAGCATATTCAATCTTGAATGTTTCCTCCTGCATCTACAACATCAATAAATAACACCTCCAGTCAGCACTTATTCAAGTTTGAGTTATTCTCAATGTTTGACCTTCTCCTTCACACCTCGTATTTATATTTGCTGATCCATTTTCCAAAAAATGTAAGTTCATCCAATTTGTTAAGTATATCCATGTATCCATCTCTTTCATATGAACTGGTCAGGCCAAACCACTGTAACTCTTGCCTGGACAACAGCAATGCTCATATTTTGCAGCTCTCTCTTTTTCTTTTTCTTTCTTTCTTTCTTTTCTTTTCTTTCTTTCTTTCTTTTTTTTTTTTTTTTTTTTGCTATACTAGCCATGAATCCACCATGCAAAGCAACCATGCCACTCAAAATCTTTCCACTGACTCTTCCTCAATCACATTTTATCTCAGTCTCCTGTTATCTTCTGAATTTCCAACTTTTCCTGTTGTAGTTAATATAATTAAAAATATGTATGTGTATATGTATAAAAATCTTCCGGGCAGTTCCTGACCATGATTACAGATAAATCCCTAGAAATGAAACAACTAGGTCAAAGACTCTTAAAGCTTTGCACAGTCTTGGCCTGGGAAGTCAGGCATTAGTACAAATCCTTGCTGTATACTTTTCCTGTGACTTAGGGACTCTATATATCCTTCTGGACCCTTTTTTAATCCTTTAGCTTGTGGATAAGAGACTAATACTTAAGTAGAATGTTACAAATATTAAACAATATCATATTCCACTTCTAACGTGTTTCATCTATATAACTTGGACAAATCAATTAAACTCTGTGTGATTCAGATTGCTTTTGGGTAAATGAGAATGAAATATAACTACTTACCTATGGGGTCAATAAAAGGAGAAAATGAGTCCAAGTATGCATAAAGCACACAGTATTGTGCTTGATATGGGCACTATCAGATGTCCATAAACTGTATCTAGTGCTTAGCATATGGTAATTTTTTTCAAGAAAAGGGTAGTGATTTTTTGGCTGTATTACTGCCAAATATTTCTCCAAAAGTTTGTGTAAATTATATTCTACCAGCAAGCAGAATACAGTATTGCACATTTAATTTTATCCTAACCAACACCATGCTTTATAAATATAAGGTAAAGTATGTAAGAATATTGTCATAATTTGAATACCACACAGATTAAGCATTTTCAATATGCATTGAGCACTTATACTTCTGTGTCATGCCTAAGTAGGTTCATTGTTAGTTTTTCCATTGTAGAATCACTTTTTTTTCATTGATTGAAAGTATTTCATAATCTATGAAGAAGAATATGCAAGTTAGCCTCATATGCAAACTCCCCCAAATGTGTCAGTTTTCTTTTAATTTGCATTTTGCATATATTTAAAAAAATATTTATGTGGTTAATATAATATTTAAATCTTGTGTGAATTTCCTATGGGTGATTTGGAAATTTTCCATATTCTCCATTCATGGTAGACTAATATTTGTTTATATTAAATATAACAGCTTGATAATATACCATACATTCTCTGAAACAGTAATTCTAAATTTATAGTAAGATCTATTTAGAAACTGGGTGTAGAGAAGCATTTCAAATTAAACCAGTCTCTTGCAAGATTTTGAAAGATATCTCCCTGGAGGAGAGTCCCCACCAGATTGGAAACCAGCATAGTAGATGTTACAATAGTGCATGTGAAACATGTAAATAGTGTACAGGGAGAAGAAAATTAGAAAACCATTGACCAATTGTTATTTATTTTTTATATACCAAATCTGTCAAAAACTAGGGAAAATATCTCTGAATGCAATTTTCTCATTTTCTCCATGAGATATTCAGGTTTGCTTGTACATTCATTATTTTTATTTTAATCTTTCATATTTTTATTTTAATCTTCAGAGTCATGATGTTTTAGGAATATATCAGTAGCTTGAGGGTTTTTTTTTGGTACCGGGGATTGAACTCAGGGGCACTCGACCTCTGGGTCACATCCCCAGCCCTTTTTTGTATTTTATTAGAGACAGGGTCTCACTGAGTTGCTACGTGCCTCGCCATTGCTGAGGCTGGCTTTGAACTCGTGATCCTCCTGCCTCAGCCTCCCAAGTGCTGGGATTACAGGCATGCACCACTGCGCCTGGCTAGTAGCTTGTGTTTTGTGATTCATTTGAAATTCTCTGTATTTTGGTAGGGGAGTGTCCCTCCACATGTATTTTTGTAATTAAGGTAATTGCTTGTATTTCTACTATCATTTTTAGGCTTTCCAGTTTGTTAATTGCTTGTTATTTATTTTGTTTTACCATTTATTTTTTTTTTTTTAATTTTTGCCAGTATGGACTAGGACTTCTTTAACTTTATTCCTCACAAGAAATTACAAAGGTACAAGTGTTGCTCACAATTTGAAAATGGAAAGGCAAGGGCATGTGCAGAAGGCAATCTTAAAAATTAAGAAAAACTCAGCTGTGGTCAGGTGGACTTTGTGAAGAATCAGGAAAATGGGACTGTATGTGAACTAAGAGTCATCAGAGCCAGCCTAAGTAAATTATCAAAGTTAGAGAATTTCACAGTGAAGAAAATAAATACTAGAAAGTGAGATGAAAGGAGTGACAACATAGAGAAACAGAAGACTGGGTTTGGTGGAGATATTAAGGCTGTATTGAATGGTTGGTGGCAATTGCTTTGTCAATTGGTTAAGAAAATTATCAAAAGAGAGAAAAATAAGTAAAGTCAATATCAGAAATATTTGTTGTTGGTCTTGAAAGTAACCCCCTTTGGAATGCTTGAGATAACTTTTGTCCATATTTTAATATTTTAATTAATTTTGCTTGTTAGTATCATATTTATTTGACTAAATAATGCTGATGTTTGATATCCAGGCAGTTTAGATTCATTGGCTGATATAAGGTCTTTATCTATTAACTTAAAAACTATTACCGGAAAATATGTTGACTTTTTTTTTTCATTGATATTTTTTTCTATTATATGATGAACTCTTATACTCTTAAAATGTGGGTCTTCCTTCTGCTTGGAAAATCTATTCTTGCATATATGATTATTCTTTCTGGTAAGAGATAAAAGTTTTCAATGTTATGTATTCCTTCTGAGGTTGTCTGCTAATTTTCATAGTTCAGAACAAAGCTTGTAGAGCCAAATCAATCTAAGTTCAATGTCCATATATGCCACTTATTTGCTGCATGTTATCAGGCAAATTTAAAAACATCCCTATATTTAAATTTCCTCCTGTATCAATTGGGAATAAAAACCTTCTTTATATTAGGCAATTATTATGACTATAAAAATGACTTGCTTACATAAAATATTTTGCTCAGAAATAGGCACATACTAAAAGTTCAATGGATTAGTAGCTATCTTTATAATCTCTTGGGTACAGGTTTTGAAGTCTAGGTTATTGCCTTTGTAATTGCTTCTTTTTATTTTCTGATTTTTGGACTGTTGATTCTGCTGTTTTTCAGTTGATTATTAATTCTTCTCTTTCCATCGGTTTTATGGTTTACATTTGTTCCTCCTCTTACCCAGCTCATTTTGGTATCTGCTGCTTCTCAGTATTCTCAATTTTCATCTCCATCTCTGTTGATTACCACTTACCGTCTGTTTTGCTTCACAGATTCCAAATTCTTTAGATCTTATTAAGAAGCAACATATGATTTTTCAATTTTATAGGTTTCCTGAATTAAATCATCCCCAGAGTAGGATAGGTTTCTGGAATTTAAGGGCTATATTCTCATTTTTTTTTTTTTTTTGAGTTACAATTTTTCTATCAGCTACAATGCATCCCCCAGCCACTCCTCCAACAGTTCAGCTGCTCCATCCCTAAACTTGTCTTCAGCCTGGTTGTTTGCACAAGAAAATTAAATTATTTTCAAATTCTTTTACTGGACAGCCAGTTTCTGCTAATAAAAACCTTCAAGGGGATGATGACAGGGTCAATTGGGGTAAATTTGCATTAGCTTCACAGCAATCTTGCAATCACAGCTCCCTTCTTCCCAGTCCTAGATGAAGTAGGACTGACAAAAGCTCTGAAGCATTTTGCACCCAGCTAGGGTTTAGGTTTGCCTGAGATTCTGTCTTTGCCTGATATCTTTCTAGGCATTTCCAAACATTTGATCCTTTGATTGGGATTCGTATAAGGTGGTAGTACACAACCTTAATTGCCCACTGAGCCACCAGGGAGCTTTAAAAGTACAGATGCCCATGTGTCCCCCATTCCCACCTTTACCTTTGTACAAAGCATCTGATGTAATTGGTCTAGAATATAGACTGGCACAAGTAATTTTAAATGATCTCAGGTAATTCTGTTGCTCAGCCAGCACTGAGAAATGCTATTAAAAAGAGGGGAAAAAAAAAAAAAAAAAAAAAAAGAGGAACCGGGAAATATTATTAAAAGGAGGGATTTGATAACAATTGATCAAGTTTCAGTTTTATCCAGAAAATTTTATGACAGCTTCCACCACCCAACTAAAACTAAAAAATTGTGTATCTCTTCATATAATATGTAAAATACAAATATTGAAAATAAAAGAATATAAGCGAGAAACATTGGACAACAAAAAAGTGTGCACTGATTATTGGGAGTAGTGGGAAATTGCAGTCAGAGAAAAGCAGAAGGCAAAAGAAAAGGACGTGATTAAAAATGAATATCAATTAAGCGAACTGAAAGAATAGAATGTGAAACAGGATATTTGCCATTTATGAATTTGGTTACCAGGGGATTAAATGAGATAATTCCCAATAACAATGGAGAGTCCAAGGGTTAACAGCCCCACTCAGGAACAAATGGGCCCCTTTGGGCCACAGGGTCTAGATTCTGTGCCCTCCCAAGGCCAGAGTTCAGAACAAGGAGCTCTTGAAAGTTCATTTCCTCAGCTGGAGCCTCAGGGTAGAAAGCCCTGCAGTTATCCCTCCTATTTCCATGGACTTGTTGCAAAGGGCTCCAATTAACTCTGTAGCTTTTGCTGATTTTCCCCTGCAGCCCTGTTAACATGCAAAACCACTGCTCAGGAGACCATCCAGGCATTTCCTCTCAAACAGGGTGCTCAGAAAGTGTCTTCTCAATTTGTTTTGAAATTATTTCCAGAATGAGTGGATTCAAGTGTTTGCACATATATAATTATTTTTATCCTTAAGATGTTTAAACTTGTAAATTTAATTATTAAAATATTTAGCATAGCCCAGAGCACTTGGCATTGTGCTAGGGTATAGTTGGTCCACAGAAAATATGTTTTCTTATTTTATTATTGAACTAAAATCTAAGAGTTATGTTCTATCTTCAAGTAGAATAATAAATAAACCTTCTTTATTATAGTTTAACAGATGAACCAATAATAATTTTTCGGATGATTCAAATCTAAATTTGTGTAGAAAATAAATTTCAATTGATAAGACAATTGATATTATAGCTTTTTCTACTAAATACTAAAACTTGTTCAGTTCTCATATACAGTAGACTTTAATTTTTAGCTGAAAAAAAAGTGTGTTACATACTGAAACCCTTTCTCTAATTGTTCTCTCCTATAACTATTAATAATAATTAGGTAAATCAATTATATTGGCTATAAGGTGATTTCCCGATTGCTTATAAAATGTATATTTCTGGATCCCTGACACAAGTGTGCTAGGAGGTAGAAATTTTCATTTTACCCAGTTCTCCAGCTGGTTCTTTTGCAGAAGGCTCATGGACCACACACTGAAAACACTCATGTTGAGGAACAGTCAGGTGAGAAGGGATCATTTTCACCTGCAAGGCTTAATCTATCTCTGCTTTGTTCTTTCCTCTTGTTCCATCTGAATTACTTTTTTTTTTTTGTGGTACCGGGGATTGAACTCAGGGGCACTCGACCACTGGCTCACATCCTCAGCCCTTTTTTGTATTTTATTTAGAGACAGGGTCTCACTGAGTTGCCAAGTGCCTCGCCATTGCTGAGGCTGGCTTTGAACTCGCGATCCTCCTGCCTCAGCCTCCCAAAGTGCTGGGATTAAAATGCTAGGACAAGTTGAAGCAATAGAAAACAATGCAATAGAGCCTCTGACCTTCAAGGGCAATGCTTCTGAAAGATCCCAGTGGAAAGGAAATGAGAATTAGTTGGGGATCTTGGTAAAATGCAGATTCTGATTCTTTAGATCTGGGTGAGAGGCAGCATTTCTGGCCAGCCACCCTCCCACCTTGTGATCTCAGTAGAAAGGCAAGAAACTCGTTATTTATATTGAAAAAAGGGGTGGGGGGTGGGGAAAGAGTTCTAAATTACAGAATGTCCATTAATTTCAGAGCAAATGAAGACCAGTGAAATTCAAAGTATGATGTACAACTGTAATGCCCTGCATTCAAGTTATAAACATTTGTTTACATGAAGGCATGAGGACAAAAGTGAACAAAAAACAAAAACAAAAACAAAAACCTTAAAATAACACACAGGCAAAGAATGCTGTCCACTCCTGGAACTGTTAATACCTGTTAGCAGGAAAGAATATGTGAATCATTTTAGGGTCTCCCAACCACTGAGAAAGAAGTAGAACTCACTGTTGGGGTCCCTTCAAAGAAGATGAAGGCTCAGGAGCCCTGAAGAGTCATTGATTAATGAGGAGTTAGAGACATACACAAAACCAAATGTACTGTACTTTATGGGCCATATAAGGAGTTCCCAGAGGACTTTAAATCATAAGTTATTTTTGCATCATGCTTGACTTGATCTTAAACTCAGATATCAGTCCATACATGCTATCCTGTATGTCTATGTGAACCTGTATATAAACATACATATACACATTATATGCTTAAGCTATATATGATGTAGATTATTATTATACTTGCATGGGAAGTCTGCGGAGAGATATCTATAATTTAATGCCATGCAATTTCTTTTTCTGTTCAGCTGAGAAATCTTATTCCACAGTTGTTAAAAATGTTCTCTGACTCCTCTTTGTACCCCATTGTATTTCTTCATCAGACAAAAGTTTTCTAAAGAATAAGTATTATGTTTTATATTTATTTCAAGTCTGTTTCAGTACCTTCCTTAAGAAAAATGATCAATATATTTTTCTTACAAGAATTAAGGGAGAAATGGGGCTGGGTTTGTAGGTCAGTGGCAGAGCACTTGCCTAGCATTTGTGAGGCACTGGGTTCAATCCTTTGCACCACAAAATAATAAACAAATAAAATAAAGCCATTCTGCCCATACACAACTACAAAAAGTATTATTTTATTTTAAATCAATGGAGAAATGGATAAATAAATGAATTCAGTCTGCAGCTACTAATCCCTTACCTCATACAGTGTTAATATTGAATTATCATGGTAAGTTGAATGGTATATTGAACTGCTGGTCCTTACTAAAGTCTCATCAGACCTGTAATTCTTCTAAAAATATTTTTTGAAATAATATAAAGAACTATCACAACTTAAACTTATATGTGTATACATATGAAACTTAATACATATCTTCCCCATGAGAAAAATGTTGGTAGAGAGTAAATAGAATCTGAAGTTTGGCTCCAAAATTTATACCTCAGAATGGATTTTAAGCAGAATATATTTGCTATTAAAAATAATGGAAATCCAAGCCGGAATTGGTGGTGGACGCCTGTAATCCTAGCAGGAGGCTAAGGCAGGAGGATCATGAGTTTGAAACCAGCCTCAGCAAAAGTGAGGCACTAAGCAACTCAGTGAGACCCTGTCTCTAAATAAAATGCAAATAGAGGATGTGGCTTAGTGGTCCAGTGCCCCTGAATTCAATCCCCAGTACCAAATAATAATAATAGTAATAATGGAAGCCAATATTGCTGCAATGGTGATGATTATACATAGCAGAAATTATTCATTTATATTCATTTAATTAAAAAAATGATTCTGTGTTCTAGGCTAGTGCCATCTGGTTTTACTTTTATTTTTGATGTAGGACCTCACTATGTTGCCCAGGTTGATCTTGAACTTGTAAGCTCAAGTGACCCTCCTGCCTCAGCCTCTCAAGTCACTGGACCTACTGGCACATGAGACCATGCTCAGCTGTCATCTGCTTTGCTATACTACAAAAATATAGCCCAAACATTCTCTCTGCAGAAAAATGAAACTTTTATCAAAGACATACTAATACAAATGGGCTTATCATTTTTAATTAGTTTCACTTGAGAAGCAGAGAACCCAAAATAACAGTAATTTAACCAATAAAGTTTTTTTTTTTGTTGTTGTTGTTCACTGCAATTAGTCACTGCAGAGATGGGATGTTCATAGGACCTGCGACCCATCCACTTTATCTTGTTGCTATACCATTCTTAGGGAGAAGTTTTCTACCTGGCATAAGTTTCAGCCATCCATTCAGATTTCCACCTAGTAAGAAGGAAAAATGGTCGAAGACAGATACAAAAATGTATATTTTGAAAGTTGTCCCTCCATCTCTGCTTACATTCTGTGGTCAAAACTTAGTTACAAGCTATACCTACCCTCAGGGAATGTTGGGAAATGTCCTAATTCAAAGCAGGCATTTTCCCTGCTCAAAAAAATCTTTTTGTTTGAGGAAGAAGAGTGGAGTATATAATAAAGACCAATTAGTGGTCTCTGTCACCTGCAGAAAACGTTAGAAGAAATGGCAGATAATAAAACAACAACTTCATTTTGATGATATTGTTAAAAGATGAATTTTGAGGAAACCTTTGCTAGTTTTTATAATACTCTGTAAATTAATATTTCATATTTGTAGTTTATTACAAACTATTTCTTTAAATGTAAATCTTGAAAGAAATTAGTCTTAAAAAATCCACACTACAAAAATATGGCCTATGACATAAATAGTAAAAATAGAAATGATGTAATGTTGCTGCTTAGCTAATGTAGAAGAATTTCATTAGGTAATGCAGTGTTGATGAGTTAATAGCTTTGTCTTACTCTCCTGAATACATAATGTTCATGAACTACTTATATATTGTGAATTTCTTATAAGAGAGTTTATTTTTTCCCTTTCTTTTTTTAAACTTTTTTTTTTTACAAGTTATTTGTTTTAAAAAATAAGAATTTGCAGGACAGGATTGGATTTCTTTTTGGTAACATGTAATCTGGTTAAAAATGATAGTAATGTATAGATTCCGTGGTAAAGTAATAATCAACTAGGCATGTCCACAATGCCCATAACATTCAATACAAGTACTTTCAGATTATCCTTCAGATTTATAAAGAAAGAGATCAGTCACCCTAATTGTCTGTTTTCCACTTTTATCATTTTTATTTGTATTATATTTAGAATGTACAAAAAATTTCATATAATAAAATTTCCATATAATATGCCTACAATATTAAACATATTAGTCAATAATATACGCATCACACATGCACCCATGTGGAGTTTCTTATGAGTTGGTGTTTTTCTAAAAGGAGTATAATAGGAATATACACTTGCATGTTTGAGGTAACAAGCATACTACTTTCTCTTTGTAGACAGTAGATTTGAGTATTAAATTTGAACCTCTGAATACATTTCAAATCAACTATTGGCTACAAAAAGTATGCTATTATTTTTAGTAACACTTTGTCAATAGATCTCTTTCCTTCTTGTTAACCTGGGGCTTTGATCACAGGAGAAAAACAAAGGTCAGAAGATGTGGGTTCTGATGTTGGCCCTAGTGCTCTCTAGCTATATAGATGTGAGCAACTATGTCATGCTCTGCCCCAAGCAGACCCCCTCTCGATGGGGTAATACCACCAAAAGTTTGTAGCCCATGGGACACCAGTAAGTAGGGAGGACTTTCATTTCTTCCTTTTCCTCCTGTCTCCTTTCTCACCTCTCTGCTTAGTCAGGTCCAATATTGTGCTGGAGAGTCCCAATGATGTTGGTGTCTGCCCTTCAAGTAAGATAAAGAGTTGCCTTCAAATTTATTTAGAATGAAAATGACAAGGACTCTGTAGTTCTTGCCATGAAGGCAATGATTAAAAATTTGAGGTTAGATTGAAGCCTGCTGAGAGAATCTTAACTGGAAAATGCTTTGAGGTCAATTAAAATCACTGGTTAAACCAAGTGTTAAGACTGGGATCAGACCCTATATTTTATAAAGGAAATAAAAGAATATTATTTTTCCTATTTACAAACATCAAAATCAGCATAGTCTTTGACCCAAGGTATACAATTTTCTGTGTTCCCTAGTGAAAGTTTTTAAAACGAGGTCAAAAAGTCCATTTGAGGGAAATTAAACATAAGAAAAATTAGTTTTAAAGTTCCAAAATATCACCTTGGTTTCCAGGTGTGTTTGCTATTTCATCTTTCAGGTAAAATGAAAACTGACTTTTACTTTACAAATATTAGCAATCCTTATTTTTATTTAAAATGCTACTAAAACCACACAAAAAACAACACCACCTTCCTTGGCTACTAAGAACCAGAAAAGAAGCATCCTGGGTGTGTTTCCACATCTCTCCTAGACCATTAAATTTTCATCCATATTTAACAAATGACATTATTCAGTTTCATGGGGTCACTGTGTCAAAATGTCTGTGTTAGGACTTTAATTTATTTTCCGAGGGTCTTTTAAGTGGGCAGAAAGCATGGCACGTTGGATTGATTTACTCTCTTTAATCCATCCACTCGGCTGGTTTGGGATGTATACTTAAAAATTAGAATTTATCAGCACTGCAGCAGAATCCTGAGCCAGAAAAGTCGCCTTCTCTTCTGGTCTCCTCCCTGAGGCCGGTTCTCTTTGTAAAGGTGGGTTCTTCCATTGTGTCTCCAGGTACAGTAGCAGCTCTGCCTGTGTGGTGTCCCTTACCAGATGGCCCTCTTAATAAATGCCTTGCTCTGGCCCACCCTCACTTTCTTGATCCAAATGTGAAATGCCAGCAAATAAATAAGAGCATTGCTCTCTGATGAGTTCTCTGGAGATGGAGGAAAGCCCTGGGGAGAGGAGAGTAGAAACAGCTTTTCTGTTTGCTGTGACTACTCCTAATTACTGGCCAGTAGGAAGAACACACCACTTAGATGCCATAAAAATAAAGAGAGAAAATAAATCCTCTATATGATTCCAGATGACTTTGCTAATATGAGAACATTCTTGGATTGTTGGAGTCCATTTGATATATCATGTGTGATCTTTGCAAGGGGCTCGCTGACTTTGGACTCAGAGTAGACAATTGCCGTGTGCAGATTTCCCCGCCAGACTCAAAGTGCAACGGAAATGAGTGGGTAATGAGAGCAGAGCAGCCAGTTCTTTAATTGAATTAAAAGCTGGGTGACATCAATGCAGACACCTGTCCAATTACAGACAGGCCAAGGTGTTTACCATTGCTGTACAAGCGATTCGAAGATGACAGAAATCTTTCCGCCCACAGATTAACATAATGAAGGAGAACAGATTACAGTGGATGCCGGCCAAACACCTAGGTTGGCAGCTGGGGGTGGGGGGGGGGAGGGAGGAGGAGTCTGCTGAAGTATGTAAATAGAAACGGAGAGTCCTTTTTTTCTCCTCTCCAAAATGTTCTTGGCTTTTAAAAGGATGCCATTTTGCTTTGTGTCTCAGGCTCGGTTTCCAGGCAGAGCATTTATACTTGTCTGCATTTAGTCAGAGAAGTTAATCATAAAATTTCAACGTCAAAGCAGACTGCTCTGTTGTTTCAGGCTTCTAGACATCCGGAGTCCTATTAGAAGCACAAAAGCTTGTGCAGCTGGTGTCAGCCCCACAATGATTTTCTCTTAGGTCATAGGATTGCCTCCAATTATTGCTATTCCTCATTGGTACCTTTGAAACTTGAGGTTAGAGCAAAGGAAAGAAAGTGTTAGCAATATTAATGGATCAATCAAAGGATACAATGCCTGTTACTTTGGTGGCTCCCTGGAAGGGGTAAGGCGTGGTGTGGGGCTCTTATAAGAGGGAAGTAGCCTAGTAACACTAAGAGGATGAAAGGTCTTCAATTTTTCAGTCAACTATCAAGTGCTAGTTTTTTTGTATAATAGTAATAGCCGCATAATAGCTGATGGAGAACAGGGCAGGTGAAGAAGTGCATACCCTTTGCATTCACAGAATTCTGCCAATCATTATGAAGGACTTATATGTTGCAAGCTTTTCCAGACACAGATGCTTCCCTTCTGCTAGGTGGAAATCCTCAGAGCACAGAGTTTGGAGCCATATGCAGAAATGCAGAAGGGCTCTTAAATTCCTATCATGATGTATTTCCTTCTCCTAAAAGATGTCCTGCCCTGCTCTTTGAGCTTGGGCTTTCTGTTCCCACTGTGGCCCACAGGACTGCAACTCAAACAGAATCTACTTACTTGACTTCAAACTCCCTTGGTGTGGCATGTCAGGATTTCTCAATGTTAAGCATTAATGCAAAATGCATTATCGCTTCGCAGTGAGAGTTATGGTCCTGCTGGTGCCAATGATTTTAATCCAAATACCAATGCTCCTGTGTTTCATGGGTTACTAACACTTTTAAGACATCAATAATGCTTACTTTATGCTTATTGAATGGTCTCCCCCCCCCCCCCCCCCTGCCTTCTTCCATTATCAAGAAAGACTGGCAGGTTTCCTGACATGGTTGGGACCGTTTTCTGATTTCACAGAGTTTTGTGGCTGAAAGGGAGTTTAAGAGGTCATCTTGCCTGCCTAGTGATAGGGACACTCAAATTGAAGAGAAAGACTTTTCTGTGATAACTCCCAAACAAGACATTCACATCCAAGCCAATCTTCAACTGCTCACTGGAGGAATAGACTTTATAACCACTCCAAGTGCCATAAAGGAATACCACCCCATTTTCTATTATTGGGTTTTTTGTGGACACATTTTTACGTCTTGGATTCTTCTGTAAATATGTCATATGGTATATTTCTCTGTATTTTTAAAATAGAATACAGACAGACTTTTGGTATCCATCCATTTTGAAAATCAGTCCTTAATTAAATATAGGCCTCTTGTCATCTTAGCCTGGAAAGTCCAGATCTTACAGATGCCCCTGTCCACTTGGCATGTATGCAAACATTCTGCTTTCTGTACTAATCTGTGTATTACTGTTATCATTAGGGTCTTTCTAGCTCTAACATTTTCTTATATTAAAAGCTTTGTAAAAATCATTTGTCTTCTAGAGCACCATTCCTGGAGGCAGATCAAGAAAAATTGATAGATGCTTTTTGATGTTATTTTATTACCATAGTATGTTTCTTTTCCTGCAGAGTATATAATCTAAGAATGACTTTGTTACCTAAAGCAACGCTATTAGGGATAATCGCTCAAGGATCTCAAAGGAGATATCCAAGAAGGGCTGCCTTCCTCTGTCTTGGAGAGAATGTACTTTTCCTCCTCCTTTGATAATAGAACAACTTTTTACAACTTTAATCTATCCTGGTATAAACACCCTGTATTGAGAACCAAAGGAGACAAACTACATGTTCCAGAGCTAGGATGGCTTCATTATTATTCTGGTTTAGGAGGAGCATCCCTTTCCCCTGCCCTAATACTTCATTGTAACCTGCCAAGAGGGGAGAAAATTCTGGATTGTACCCTGATCTTCTTAGTGAAGTTGATAATACAAGCTTGTGTTTAGGGGAAATTCTTCAGTTGGTTTGACCACTTTGTTTCTGAGTCACAACATGATGGACAAGTCCCCCCCTGGGAAAGAAATGGCACTCCAGCCTAAGAAAGGACTGCACATTTTTTGAATGTATGATTTATGTACTATCCAAAACCTTCCACCTGGGATCCAAAGTTGGCAAGAACCAAAACATCAGCTCTCTTCTCCTTTTTCTCTGCTCTCGGTTTTACAGCTCTCATTTCTCAGTGTTTACTATTGTTTCACGTTGCTTGAAATGGGAAATGTGAGCACTTTGATAAATGGCCTGTAAGATGGTCTAGTTTCTCTCTTCTTTCTTTAAAAAAAAATCTCAAGATCTTTCTATGAAATATAATTTGGTAAACTTCTCTACCAAAACACAAAGCTGGGGAAAGCACATTTGCTGAGAGTTGTATTGCCTTGGTGAATGTCCTTTTAAAAAATTGTTTTGAACCATCATATACAAGATCATATAAATGCCCCTGTCTAACCTAGGGTGAGAATTAGTGGAGGAATTTCATGATACATAGATGCACACAAAGAAACTCCTCTAGTGAAAGCAAGGTGGGTTAAATAAAACCTTGAAGATCATTAGTGCATGCTAAGTCAGTATCTGTTTGAAATGATCCATCTTAGTCTACATTAATACCTTTCCTGATTAGATGATGAAATAGTTGTAATGCCAATATAGTACTTCAGTTATAATCAGGGAAGAAATAGTATCTCAGGATAAAGTATTTTTTAAGGCCAGACTGCAAAATTGCAAAATAATAAAACCACTTTTATGTTTTTCAATGATAATGTTACCTGGATGTGTGACAAATCTTCGTGCTGAGGATCTGAGATCACCAAACTGTATACAACCATTGTGCCTTTCTGGACACAGTATTCCAAGGCCTCTCGGTTAAAACATGTCCATCTGTGAAAGGTGCTGGCTTTTCCATGTGCCATATAATTCAAGTGATGAACAAAGGAAACTAACCTCATATCCCAACATGATTTTCTTGCATGTATCAAAATTTAAAAAGTTTCATTCACTGCGGGCTGATTCATTTCTTGATGGTGTGGCATTATACTAATTTAGATGATGTAAGTTGTCCTATTTAGAATCTTACAGTAGGTTCCAACTTGCTAACAGGACATAGAAATGCCAAAGATTTTCTAAGGATAAAATGGCTAGAATATATATATTGTCATGATGCTTTATATTAGAGCCTGCAATTTGAATATCACAATAGATGCATCAAGAAATGGGAATGTAAAGTGCTGGGTTTAGCTCACTGGTAGAGCACTTTCCTAGTATGCTCAAGTTCCTGTGAGATGTAAAAAACACTTGTCATTATCTCAAAGGGACACTATTAAGGTTAATGAGTTAAGGAATCTAGAGAACTAGACACAGATCTATATCTATATAAGCAGAAAGTTTACACCAGTACTCAGTACTGCAAGAGAAAGAGAGAAAAAAAGAGAGCAAGGATGAGAAATAAAGCTTAAGAAATAGTTTAGGGTGTTGTGTGTGGATTGGGCATGTGGAACATGAAGCTATGTGGGACATCCAGGTGGGATCACTAGTCTACACATGGAAATGCAGAAGGAGAGCTCTGGGGAGGTGTGAAGTCTGTAGAAAAGCAGGTGATCCACTGAGAAGTGAGGCTTCATAAACTAACAAAGGTATCTGTTTAGAAAAAGGAAGAAGCCTGAGGACCAAACCTTGTGAAACACAAGTTATTTAAGGGACTGTGAGAGAACATTCAGTAAATGTAGAAGGGTAAAGACGGAGGGTTATTTGATTTGGTATTTAAAGGAAGACTAGTAATCTTTGAAAGATAAAAATCATCTAGTAGCCTACAGAGGCAGAAGTTGGGTTGCAATAGTAGTGTGACTTGGACTGACACACCTCTGCAGTAGGCCTCTCAGCCTTACATAACTCTGTGTTGATTATTCTGTAGTCCTAGCCTCATTAGCCTTGATAGTGACCCTTTTAGGTAAGTGCTGCATTATCCCCATGTCACAGGTGAGGCCTGTGAGATGTCTGCAAGTTAGGGTCCGTTATTGTCTGTGTACAGATGAGAAAACTGACACAGTGCTCAGAACAACCTGCCTAAGTCCATGAAGCCTATCACTAAAAAACCGGCATCTGTGTGCAGGCATTCTGGCCTGAGTGGCTGTGCTTTTCATTACTATATGATGAAGCTGTGTGTGTGAAAACATTAGCTTGCTTTTAAGATGTTCTTAAAGTGAACTCAATGCAATTCATGGTCTGGGAGATTCAAGAGGAAATGACAAGCACAGTGGCAGGAAGGAGGGAAAGCAGAAGGTATTAACACAAGGGGGTTTTGAAATTAGAACTGAACTTGGCATGAGATGGTCACACGTGTACGCATATTAGTTCATTGGCTTGCTGTCTTCTTTGGCCGTGAGCTGAGTTGATGGTGCCAAGTGGATGGATATTTTCATGTAAAAACATGGCAGAGAGGGTTCAGTAGCCCAAGGAGAGGCCTGGGAACTGCTGGAATGGAGACTTGAAGGCAGTGTGAGGCATTGAGGGCACATAGGAGGTGCCAAAGTAAACAATGACTTACATCCTTGGCTTCCTTCTGACTCTTTGCTGTTTTAATTTTGTAAATTTTCTAATGGGGAGGGCAAATAAAGAAACATGTATATTAAAATTTGTGTTTGAGTGATGCAAGCTGTCAACAATATTGGCACCTTAAAACAATAATATATTCTTTAGGCTACTGAAGTTTAATCAACAAAGGGATACCAGGAGTGGGACTATCATTTTATATGAATGATGACAGTCTCTGGTTAGGATTAAAGATTGCTCTAGAAAAGTTCTTGAGAAAAAACACTGGTGAGAAAATGCACAAATTATATTTTTGTTAATTGTTTAATTCACAGGATTAACTAAATAAAGAACTTCTACCTTGATTTTGAACACTGGTAAACAAAATGTGTATTCATTTCTACAGGTACTTTTAATTGCTGAACAAATTTTATATATCCTCCACCCAGCCAGGTTAATTCAACACTTCCATGTGCAATACTTCCATTTAAGACAGGTGCCTTAATTAAATAAACTAATAATTTTACAAGTAGAAGTACAAAAGCATAATTATCTAATTTGCTAATTGTTCAACTATGCTAATTTGCATATTTGTTAACTGCAACATAAACAAATAGTTTGTATATGTGCATCCTGCCGTTAAAATAATGAAACCACTCTTGGGAGTAACATTTCCTAAAGTATGTTAATAGACACTGCCATAAAAAGGACTCCTTCGTTAAATACGGCTGAAAAATGCTAGGTTCAAGAAAATTGAATAGTTTTGTTTCTGTGGGAGGCCTGGGATCTGAATGAGATAATATGCATCTTAACTACTGGATACATTGTGGCTGTGTTTCATGAGCTATGTGTAGATTCCCACCCTGCTTCTTAATGGGGGAAATATCAAATACTGCTTTAAATCTGTCTTAACAATAAATGGGTCTCTCAATTTTTTTCATATTAGTTACCCCATTCTGCAGTTAGTCGGTGGACAAGCAAGAAAATGAATTAAAGAGTCGTATGTTTTTGTTTTCTATTCTCTGTCTCTCTGTCTCTGTCTGTCTCTGCTTCCCTGCCTTTCTCTGAATCTGTCTCTTTCTTTCTTTCTCTGACACACACACGTGCACATGGACACACGACCCTTTATAGATGCTTACAGTAAACATGAAAACCCTTTTTGTCCCCTCTTTCATTATAGGCATATTGACAGGCTTGCTACCCTTCAAAAACTATGCAGTAACCCTAACTGCTTGCACTCTGGCTGGCTGTACGGAAAGCTCACATGCATTGAACATCTCTACTCCACAAGAAGGTAAAGTAATTTCAAAGGTCTTGACTTCCACATTTCAGTCATGAATAATAAAATAGGAGAAGAGCTAAATGCTGCAAGGCCATTTGCTGGAAAACCCCAACCTAATTTGATGACAAAGTGCATTGCCAGGCCATAATTGCTCCATTTTTTGGGGGGGGTGCGAAAATGAATCAAACTCCATACCCTTTAATGACATGCATCTTTAATAGCTGTAATGCAGATTAATGGGCTTTTTAATTGCTGTTACATTGTTCATGCAAGAGCCTTGTCATTAATATGAAGCATCTGAAAGATTAATGAAAGCTTCCTCATTTTACTATGGCTCAGAAGTAAATCTAGAGACAGTCTGACTAAAAAGAATTGATTGTATGGCACAGTATGAAATTGAGAATCAAACGGTTGATTTCCATGGTCCCTTTTAACTGCTAAACACCAGCACAGGCAACAATTATTTCAGTATGATGGAGCCTCCAAATGCCAATTGAGGCATTATTAATCACTGCTCAGTTCCTTCCGACTTAAGTCTCACTTTTGTTGTACTTGCAACTTACAAACTGTTGGAATAAATTAATGTTTCAGAAAGCACATGTTAAGAAGGCAGTGGGAAAGAGAAAATATTTTAGCACTCTGGAGTTGAAAGCTTTGCTCAAGCATCTGAACCCATCACTTCAAGAAATAACAGCTCTCAAAACACTTGAAGCATTGTTACTTCATATTTCTATCTCCTGGATGAGAGGAACCATACATTTCTTATGCTGTCTAGTTGTGAAGTTATTTAGGAGATTTAAAGGCTTGATCTCTAGGGAAAAAGAGTCCATCAGTCTCTCTCTCTTTCTTAGTATCCATCCCTCCAGCCCTCTTCTTTTCTCTCTCCCTCTTTTAAATCCTTCAGCAAGCACAATTTGCATAGAAGATATTTAAGAAAAAGAAAGACAGAGATGCTTACAATAAAGCAGTGGCAAGAAAACAGATTTTGTCACAAAATCCTTTTTGTGACACTGTTTTCTGGTTTATGCCTGATCTAACCAGATCCCTCTAATCTGGGCTATATTATCAGTGACCCATTGTCAGTTTTTCTCAGTATTTTCCCCAGCTAGTCTACTAAAAATGGCAGCTTTTTTCTCAGTGTGCCATTGTGTCTGCTGGGGTACATGATCATCACCCCTTTTTGCATGTACTTCCACCAGCCTTCATTGGGACAAAGTGTCCCACATCTCATTACTTTCTGTGCATACGCTACACCCTCTGTCTAGATTTTGCCTGGTACCCTTCACACTTATTTCATAGCTATGTCCCAGAGGGAATCCTTACTTATTCACTTCACATTTCCTTGTCATTATTTAAAGAATTCCAAACTTCTAAATTGTCCAAGAAGTTCTTCTTAATTTATTAAATGATGTTTGTTTTTTAGGGTCAATTTTTGAAAACATTTAGTCTATTTCTTTGACCACTATATAAATTGAACAAATCTTATTTTAAAAAGTTGCTGACAATGTAGTTTCTAGATATAATTCATTCCATTGATTGTCCCTTTTCTAGCTATTCCAATAGTTATGCAGAGATTTTTAAAAAAACATCTATTGTGAACCGCTGTCAGGATGTTGCCCATCTCAGATCGTAAGCTCCTCGAGGCTAGGGCACTCTGTCTGTTCAATTTGCTTTAATTGGCACTGTCCCACATAGACATTATGGGTTAATAATACTTTTGATGAAGTAACACAAATGTCAGTCAAGTGAACTACTGCAAGGACTCCCCATCCATCACTGATGCAAATTCTCATAAATTCAGGACAGTTATTTAGCACTGTTCCTAAAGCAATTACTGACAAGCTGCCCACGAATCAAGAACATTTCCATGCAAGGGATTTCAGGTTTATTTCATGATTTATGGGTTTGGATCTAAAAAGTTTGAGTTAGAAAAGTAAACTAAAATTAGACTCTATAAATCTTTTTCTTTCTTTTCTTTTATTTTTTTTCCTTCCACAGCCCCACAAGAGGTTCAGCCACCAGTAGCCAAATCCCTTCCCAATTCTTTGTTGCTTTCCTGGAAACCACCCAAACAAGTAAATGGTATTTTAACTCAGTACTCTTTATACATGGATGGGAAACTGCTCTATTCAGGCAAAGGGGAGAACTACACAGTCACAGGTAAGACTTATGTCATTCTCTTTAATAGTTTTTATGTGCCAGATAACTATTCTGTGCAATTATGTGAAAATGTGTTTTTTGAAATCGGGTTACTTATTTTTGTCTCCTCATAACTATTCTTGTTCCATGATCTTTAAGGTCATATTAGTATTATGGTAAAACCAAAGCTGGAAAATATGAAAAATTGCACATGCTGCCTCCTGTGCCACTTTAAGGGTTGTGTTCTCTACTGTAGTCACCCCCAACCACGCCTTACCTCAGTCCATTGCACCACTATACCTTTGTGCAGAGGCAGAGAGGGGTCTTTGGAATAGACCAGCAAGGGCTTAGCACAGACCACTCTGCTTCCCACTGATCCACAGGAGTGCAGCTGGGCCCAGTGTGGTCCACTCACACTGCCAGAGCCAGATTGGGTCGGTGACGTCCTTTCAACAAATTCATGATTGTGTGGCTAGCTACCATAAGATCCTCATGCATGTGGAATAATCTTAACACTCAGGTTAGTGTCATTCTCTGTGGTCTGAATTTTAAACCATTTGAGAATAAACACAGGCTATAGACCTGATCATATAGACAGTTAAGTAAAATAAATTGTTGGAAAGCTTTCTAAATACCAGGGGCCTACATTAGGTTTGTCATCTGGTGTCTGCACAGGGTTTGTATTTGTATAGTGCTTATAATGTCCTATATTATATGACTTTATATACTCTGTTTGTCTCTCAGGTTAGATATTATTAATCAAATATTGATTGATTTAAAAACTGAGGCCTAGAGATATTAAGTTCTTTGTGAAAGGGCACGACAAGTTAGAGTCAGAGGTAGAATTAATTATGTATGTATTCACTCATTCACATTAATTCCAGGTACCAAGGTTATAACGGGGAATCTGCCAGACACTGCCCCTCTCTTCTGGCACTCCCAGCTTCATGGGGATACATTTGGATGCTGGAATGAGGCACTGGTGGAGAGTCGTACTATTCTCAGCTATATTCTTTGTCACCTCTTTAGTCTAAGAATCTTCAAAGGACGAGAAGTATTACTTTTATATTTTGTTCATCATGATGGGATAGAATTCTGTAGTATTTATTCCATACAGTGGATGTTCTTTCTCCTCTTTTACAAGTGAGGAGACGGAGGCATACAGAACTTGTGGTCACACAGTCTGTGAGTAATAGACTTTGACACTAACCCTAAGTCTGGAGAGTGTGAACTTGAAACAAGTTACTTAACTTCTCTGAGACATGTCTAAATCTCTAAAGTGGAAATAACTACACTCTTAAGAATTTTCAAGAAATTAGATTGTATTAAAACATATAGCATGTTGGAACTTGATAAAGTTGATAAAAATAATTATTATTTTCTGTAGAGCCCAGAGTTCAAATGACAAGCTAAAACAGATTAGTTTTACCCTAACAAAATTGGATCACAAGATTAAAGTCGATGGCATAATTTTAACTAAAAATCATAGGCCACAGAAATTATTTAATAATAATTATTATTTAATAATAATAATTTAATTTAATATTTAATAATTATTGTTAAAATACAACATAGAATGAACTTTACATATGTATTAATAATGAGTACACAAAAATTTTCTGGAATCAGAACATATCATTGTGCATAGTGGGGAATTGTACCTTGTAGACCTTGAATAGACTTTTCCTGTGAGGAGAATTCTCCAGTCTCCCAGGTATGACGAGTATGCCCTTGTATGGTCATTGAATATCATTATAGCTCTCACCATTTTTTTTTTTGTTTGCATTGTTTTGAACAAGATTGCTTGTTTGCTCTCCTAAACTATAAGTGTCGTAAGGACAAGAGCATGTCTGCTTGGTTCATTACTGCAACACCAGGACCTATCACCGAGTGGGCAGTGAATCCACGGTGTTGAAGGAAAGAATAAAGTCCCTGGACTCCTAGAAATAACAGGAAAAAAAATAAAAAAAAAAAAAAAAAGCAAGGGGAACTGGAAGTGAGGCTGGGAATAAAAGTGGAAAAGAAAACAGAAATAAAAAGTAGCAACTAGCCGGGCGCGGTGGCGCACGCCTATAATCCTAGCACTTTGGGAGGCTGAGGCAGGAGGATCGCCAGTTCAAAGCCAGCCTCAGCAATGGCGAGGCACTTAGCAACTCAGTGAAACCCTGTCTCTAAATAAAATACAAAAAAGGGCTGGGGATGTGGCCCAGTGGTCGAGTGCCCCTGAGTTCAATCCCCGGTACCACAAAAAAAAAAAAAAAAAAAGTAGCAACTTAGCTAAAAGAAAAAATATCGTTTTTTCCATGCACAAAAGTGAATGCTGAATTGGTCCCCTGGGAAGTGGCACAGCTTCACTAACACTCACAACTTCTTTTTTCTAGAAGCGTCATGGCTTCTCACAAAGAGCCCTTGTGTCCCAGTAGCTTGAGTTATGAAGCATGTTGAGACTTCATGTTGGTCTGAAGGAGGGAACTAAGCCTAGAAAGTTAAGATTGAATTGAAAAATGCACACCACCCTCCTAATCTAATAGCTAGATAAATGAAGCCCAGACAAGTCAAGAAATTCTAGTCAGTAATTGAAGGAACTCATTCAAGTATAGGTCTATCTGATCCCAAAGTCCACACTTTTCTTCTCTATGCATTATTTTGTTGAACATATTTTATTTTGGTGAGGACCATAACCATGGACCTGATTATAAAACCACAGAACACTGTTATTAGTGGGCTGGGACTACCATTAAGAAAAAAATCTCAACCTGTTTGGCTTCAAAATAAACTTATTTCTCACTGTCTGGAGGTTGTAATTTCAAGTCAAGGTGTCAGCCATTTGGTTTCTCAGTTTGGTTTCTCCTGAGGCCCTTCCCCTTTGCTTGCAGATGGCCACCTTCTCACTGTGTCCTCAAATGACTTTTCCTCTATGCAAATACGTCCTTGGTGTGTCTTTTCCTGTTTCTGTAAGGGCATATGTAAAGTCACATGGGATTAGGTTCCCACTCTTGAGAGCTTGTTTGGAGGTTCTAGCAGGGGAGCATAGCTACTTATATACCCTTGACCAAAGAACAGTTCTCCTCTATCAGGGAAGGACATGCTCTTTGCCTGAGAGTACAACTTTAGGAGGGACACACATGGAGAAATGAGGGAGGAAGGGGATACTGCCCAGCCAGCCAGATCAGCTGAATCAACCCTGGAGACCAGTGGCAGATGTCACAGCCAGATCACCTAGGTCCCCTCCTAGGTCCCCACTCTTATCATCTCATTTACCCTTAATTATCCCTTTAAAAGCCTTGTTTCCAATGCAGTCACTTTGGAGGTTAGGGTTTCAATATGAGTTTTAGGGGTACATAGTTCAGTCTAAACAGCACCCTGAAGCAAGTGCCTTTTCTGTAGCATAGGCCAAATGCCCCCCTTTTCTGCAGAGACTCTCAAATTGCACGGAAGTTGAATAAAACTGCCTTTAAGATTCCGTTCAAACTGTAAGGTTTTATTCCTGTGATATGCACTAAATTCAAGTCACTTGTATCTTCAAAGTTAATTTGTCTACTAGAACTCATAGAAAAGACAGAGAGAAAAGGGAATTTCCCTGACTAAAGTTATATGAGGAGAAAGTGATAGGAAACTGCTTAGCCACTGAGAAGAGCTTCAGTCTCTATATGTCACATTCCATCATGATGTATAACTACAATGCTATTGGTACTCATTGCTTATCTTTGTGTTGGGGTTTCTGTGAACTCATATCCTTCCCACGTTGAGTGGTTTGAGAATGGAATTTCTGCTCATGAGGGTGGTGCTTTCAGGAATGTTGGTAATTTAGGTCCATTTAAATGGATCACTACAGTACTGAAATGTCTCTTCACAGAAACACTGAGAAATGCAGTCTGTTAGACATTTATAACATTTTTAAAATTATAAAATTAATAATAAAAGTAAAATATATTTATTGAAGGTAATTTAAAACATGCAAAATTATAAAGTTAATAATAAAAGTAAAATATATATTTATTGAAGGTAATTTAAAACATGCAGATACTAATATCTTATTATTCTACAACACAAGAAGAAACTCTAAATATTTGAAGTAATTCCTTCTAGTACTTCATTCTTTTTTTAGGGCATTTTAAGGACTTTATCTTTTTTTTTTTTTTTTTTTGTCTTTTTGGTTTTTGTTTGTTCTACTCAGTTGTACGTGACAGCAGAATGCATTTCAATTTATCATACACAAATGGAGTGCAACATTCCAATTCTCTGGTTGTACGCAGTGTAGAGACACACCATTTGTGCAATCATTACATGTACCTAGGGTAATGATGTCCATCTCGTACCACCATCTTTCCTATCCTCATAATCCCTCTCCACCCTCCCCTTTGCCCAATCTAAAGTTCCTCCATTCTTCTTATGCCCCGCCCCCATCATAGATCAGCATCCACTAATCAGAGAAAATATTCAGCCTTTAGCTTTTTGGGAACTTTATTTATTTTAACAAAATTAAGCTAGAACCTATGTATACTTTTTACCCTTGTATATTGCCTTACTATAACTATATTCCATCATGATTATATTTTAAAAACATCAAACTTCATCAAATGGATGTACATTCATGCATTTAGCACTTGAGCATTTATCTCTTTTTTAAATATACGTGATGAATATTATTATATATAAATCTATTTGGTAGGTTTTCAGAAGGAACAGCAGTCAAAGATAGTGAAGTTTTATAGAATATTTGATAAATAGTATCACCTTATTTCCAGAAGTTATCAGCAATGAATGTTTTTAAATCTTTCATATTTTAAACAAGTAAAAATATTATTTTATTCATTTGCATTTTAAAATTCTGATTATATTGATGACTTTCCTGTATAATTATTAGCCCTTTATATTTTACTTTAATTCATCTGATCACACTCATAATAAGCATAAGTTTAATACTAGTAAGGAATAATTTTGAAATTTCATCAACAGCTATGTTTCATATCGTTATCCCTAGTTATCATCCCAACACTATTTAAAATTCTTTGCCTTCTATACTATCAAAAACTTCCTTAATAACTTGGTTTAATGTCCCCTTCTAAATATTTAAAGTGTCAACATTTTTTTTTTTTGCACTCCTCCACTTATTTGTGGTTTCCTTTTGAATCTTCACATAGAGCCGACATCCTCCTGTTATTTAGCAAATGGATCTGGCTGACATGGTGGATACAGGAAAAAGCACATGCATTTCAATCCAGAAGCCACTTAGCATCTAGGTGCTTTGAATTTTTTTTTCTTTCTCTTAAATATGAAGCATTAAAAGTCAAAGGCACTGCTGCACCTTGAGTTAGTACAAAATATATTTAAAAATGCATACAGTTCAAATTTTTGCCTTGCATAGGCCATAAGCTAGTAGTATGCTGGGTCAGTTCTGACACTGAAAA
Organism: Tamias sibiricus; assembly: GCA_025594165.1. NCBI lineage: Eukaryota > Metazoa > Chordata > Mammalia > Rodentia > Sciuridae > Tamias > Tamias sibiricus. The sequence continues at coordinate 48,311,995 of CM046669.1, read as the reverse complement.
ATGAATCCAGTTAGAGAACCTCCCGAAGGCTGTTGATGTTTGCTATAATAAAATAGCACACACTTTAAGTCAAACTTTTTCATTCTGTATTCAAAGGTAATGGATTTTTCGTAACCATAGTAACCTTGGTGTATTTCTGGATAAATACATGAGGTATATACATTCTAGTTTTATTTTTGAATATAAACTACCACATTATGTATTACTAATAATATGAAAAATAGGATGTAGGTTAGTATAATGACAGCTTAAACTAGTATGCATTTTTCTTCTGCAAAAAATAAATATTTATCAAAAGTATAGGTTCAATTAATTTTTCCCCCCAGTTTTGTGGTATTCTGGTGGTGCCATTTATCTTTTTTTGCAAGATCTCCATTAATCTCTTATTTCTGTCCCATAACAGATTTTTAAGAATTTCGAGGTAAAAACAATTGTGCTTTAAGGCTTATGATTAAAAACATTATTGAAATATTGAATAACCTATATTGATATCACTAGTAGAGCTATTGTTGGCCCTTTATGATGTGTGTATGCAGTCTGTTCATAAATAGGGAGAAAGAAGGAACACATTGTGAGACTGTTCAGCATACTGGGATTGTTTCAAAGTTCAGGCTAGAAAGCATCCTGATTGATGATGACCATCCAAACTGTAGCCAACCAGATCATTCTCATTTTAAATGAGCACCCTACCAGAAACTGGCAATCTTTAAGAAGTTTGTGAGATGTTTCAGAAAAGCCTATAAAATTTAAGGGAACAAGAATAGCAAGATGGTGGTAACAGAGAAAAATGCCTATCGAACATGACAAGAAGTTGACATAAGTTGTGGTTTCTGGTGAGAATAGTAGAGTGATGCCTCAGAACTGTTCTATTTTTACTACACAAATTGTTTTTGGATAACCTAACCCAACCTAAGCCCTTGTTTTTGATAATTTATAGAATCTCAAATGGGGAGAAGTCTACAGGGACTCTATTGAGGAAAAAACTGAATACCTGACATCAAACCATGATACACATACATGTTCAAGTATTTCATCTGAATAATCTATAGTAGTGTTATGGTTGAACATGAATGGCTGAATTCTAGAACTAATGGTAGCACCTTCCATTTGCTGTTCCATCAGGACCTATGTGTCTAGCATTAAGACTGAAGTAGTCACACATGGATAACAGCATATATGGAGTGTGTGTGTGTGTGTGTGTGTGAGAGAGAGAGAGAGAGAGAGAGAAGGGAGGGAGAAAGGGAGAAGAAAGCAAAAGAGGAAAGGGGAGAGGGAAGAGGAAGGAGAGGAGAAGGAAAAGAGGAAAAACTGCTAAAATTCTGATGAAGTCAGAAAGGCAATAAATATTTATATCTTTAAACAACTAAAAGTACTAAAACTTTTTTTTTTTTTTTGGTATTACTTGTCAAGGTCAAAAAGAACAGTGTATAAACAGCAAAATAGAAATGCTCATCTTGAACCTTCCGAACACTTAAGTCTTACGATGAGAAATTTATTGAAGAAGAAGCTGTATTGCTTATGGCACAATAAAATGCATTTAAAGGTTAGGTACTTCTAACCAAGCATTATAAGGAACCTTATCAACACTTTACAAATTTGAGCTAAATTATATTCATTCACACTGATGGTTTACAATAGGTCCTTTCATAGCAAAATAAAACTTCATTTTAGCCTAGATATTTTCTGTAATTTTGCAGTTTTGAATACCACAATGCAGTGCCTGGAAAACACTTCCCTTATGTAATATTACCAAAGGGCATCCTGTTAAAATCCTTGTGCTTTAAACTGTAGGCCTTATTAATAAGGCAGAGAATGTGAGGGTTTTCAGGTAAGGATATGATCTCATCTGTGAGTCACCATGTGCCCTTTTTATGTCACAGACAGAGCATTAAATTACACAAAATCTAAGAAACCTTAAGGATACAGAGGAAAGAGTTGAGCTATAAAATAAGGTATATTTTTCAGAAGCCAAGTTACTGAGCCACTCCCTCTGTGACCAGAAACTCCTCAATAGCTGCACAAGGCGGGGTGCAGTATGGTGGGTTAATGCACAGCCGATGCTCTACTCTCAAGAGTCAAGTTTATTTGGTAACAAAGGGTCAAAAGAAATGAGATGGCTTGTATGAAATGTTTAGCTATCGCTTGTGCTTACTGTAAAACAATACAATCAAAGTATCATTCTTCCATCAAGTTGCTTCTACGTACACCAATATGTGGAGAAATAAAACATTTAAATTTGTATTTTAAGATCTGTGCCAAAATATACTGATGATTTGTTAACTGGATTGAGGACTATTATGCTCTCAAATGACAGGAAATGACTCTGTTTGAAGGGATTTCCGAGGGATGTTGAGAATGATGTTCAGTTAGAAAAGCAATAGAGCTAAATGCTGAAAAAGGTGATGGAATGTGTCTGTCCATTGAGAGCTGGACAAACAGGAACTGCCTATTATTATGTATTTACTGTTTTAAAACACTTACAACTTTCCATAGAAAAGTGAATGCAACTTAAGGGTACAGTTTGATGAATATTTACAACTAAACACATCTATGGAATCACTGTCCAAGCAACAGCTCCTTTAGGAGGCCCCAAGCTTATGCCCTCAAGTCTTGAGGGTTAATGGCATCGATTCCCTGTCCTGTCTTTGCACTTACTGTGGGTGAAGTCAAACGCCATCTCTCTCTTTTCAATGACTTCTTTCAGAGAATGTGGAAGGGAGAGTGAATCAAGGGAGTGGTCTTTTTATTATAATATCTACATCCTGATTCCTCTGACCTCTCTAGCAGTTGCTAGTAGCATCAGTGGTTGAATTCCTACCTTTCAGAAAGCCACTGAAGACTTGTAAAATGAAGCATGTATATCTTCTCCAAGCCAAGCTGGGAAATAAGTAGAGAAATGTGTCATCTATGCAATTAAAACTCTGCTCCTTAAATCACTGACCTGTGCATACCAGAAAAAATTCCAAATTTACCATTCTAAATGTCCAACAATGGAATATTGTGTAACCATATAGCTTACAATACTTCAGATAAATATATAATGTAGACACATGTTAAAAGAAAATATTTTAATAGAATGTAGTATATGAGTCTATTTCATTCAAAATATGTGTGTATACATCTGCACATATATATGGAAGTGTATGTATGCATACACACTTTTATATGTACAGATATACACAAAAGTGTTATGTGTAATTATCTCCTATTAATGGGGTTCTAATGCTTTCTTTTTTTAAGGGAGTTTTTTAATTATTAAAATTCTCTACAGTTTGAACATCAGAAATCAGAAAAATTTTTGGTATTTTTTCCAATTATAATAAATGAGATAAAATTGGTGTAAAAGAAGGTCATCCTAGGAATCTGTCTGCACTTACCTATTAATGCTTACCTTCTAGTTTCCTCAAGTCTTTATCTGGATATTTAATCATGTTGATCATCTTACTCATTCCCTATACCTCTAGCACTATATGCTACTATCAAAATGTTATACATAACCTGATGATTTACCTCAATTCCCACATTCTCCTTTGAGTCACAAATTTTTTTGTATCATGTTTAACATTTGGGTATAGTCTGTCTTATACTATTACTTTATTTTAAAGTGTGTAAATCTTGACTCAAAATAAGAATATATGGGCATTGAGTACAATCATTATGTCACTCATTTTTACAATCTTTATAGTATCCATCATATAGGAAGAAGTACGTTGTCAGCATCTTACAAACTTTTATTGAATTGAGTTGAAATGAATTAAGTTGAAAAAACACGGAGAATCAGTAAATTAATATTTTAGAGTAAATAACAAATACTGATGCATAATTCAGATGTAATTAATATGCTAAACTTAGTAAACAGTTTTAATGAGGTAGGCTGTTCCTGTAGCTTCCTAGAAATTTTCATTTAATCACCCACTATGTAGCAAAAAAATAAATAAAATAAAATAAAAAATTAACTACTTGTACTAGTTTTCTAGGGCTGCCATAGCATTGCACCTGCTTTGCATAAACAGCAGAAATTTACTGTCTCAGAGTTCTGAAGACAAAGAAGTCCCCAGATCAAGATGTTGGTAACATGGGTTTCTTTAAAGTCTGAGGGAGAAGCTGTGCCATTTCCTCTCTCTTGGTGTCTGGTGATTTGCTGGCAATCTTTGGGGTTCATTGATTTGTAGGTGCATCATCCCAATCTCTACCTCATCTTCACATGGTGTTCTTCTGCACTAATCTGTGTCCAAATAGTCCCTTTCTATAAAGACACCAGTGAGAGTGGATTTGGACCCACCATTATGACCTTATCTGAACTAATTACAACTGAAAGGCCTGTCATGCCAAATAAGGTGACATTCTGAGGTTGTGTGGTCTAGGACTTCAACATATCAACCTGTGACTCTATGTATGAATATGTGTTTGATGATATGATTGATGATATTCTAAATTTCCCTCAAATACCTAAAACTCATTAGAGATGATAAGGCATCTATTTCAAAATCATTTTGAAAATTCATATACCTCATCACAGTAAAATTGAGAAAAATAATCATTTTGGTATGAAATAGTTCATTCAACAAGTATTATCTGTTGACTACTAAACAAACTCTCAGTACTTTTTTCAACATCTTCTAAGCACTGAAGATACAATGAAGAACATACTCCTCATGATTTGTTTCTTATTTTGATTCAGATTGAGAGAGAGTTAGCATCCTCTGCTTCATTTCTACCATATATCACTCCAGGTTATTATTTTTATGTCCTCCTTTAATACTCACCAATACCATAAGATCCATGCTCTTTGATTAACCTTTCCCAAAATCCTGACCTGTTTCCTGATTCAGTAACAACTTGACCTCCTAGATTTCCCCCCTCCTTCCTGACTCTAGGTTCTGGCAACATTCTGTATGGTTTCAACTTCCATCTCAACAATCCACTGGACAGCTCAGCCTCTCAGATTCTTCATGGACTCATCTACAGGAAGGCCTACTGTGTTTCTAAGTTACTTGCTCTCATTTTAGTATCCGAGACCTTGCCATCACCTAGAAATGCTCCATATTTAACACAATCAGTTCAGATATTCCATCAGATATTCCAACAGCAGTCACTAATTTTTCCAGCTCTTTCAGTAATTTACTTGTTCTAAAAATATTTGTGTTTTTCTTTGAAACTGTCTTAATCTCTTTACCCTTTCCTATCTCTTCATTAAATCCTATCTTTCCCTCTCTCCTAAGCTAGCTCCATGGTATGCAACTTGAAATATTTCCTCTTTAATTGTCTCTACTCTCTTTTACCATCATTATTACAATAAATTCAAATGAAAACTCATCAAATATAGATCAATCTAGTAGTGTTTCTCATGACTATGCCTGGGGTCCTGCGCTCAGCTGAAGTAAATTTGATAAGCATGCAGATTGGTGGCATTCTGATATCTTATGTCCTTTAACCTCCAATAGACTTTTGATGTTTGCTGATCACCTTTCTTTATTTCTCCCATTCAACATGACCAATTCTTCACTTATTGTCCACAGCTCTTCACAGAGTCCTGGCTTAATCTTAGTAGATGATTTTACTGACCACGTCAAATGGATGCACTTGGATGGGATTCCTCAACTTGCTGTCATGAAACTTTTTTAGCTTTCCTAGGTCAGAGTCAGTGCTTCCTTCATCACTTAGGAAAAAAAGAAGTGTCCATTTCCCTTCAGGTGGCTAATCTCCCATGAGATTCCATATTCTCATATCTTGGTGAGGACTTCTTTATCAGTTAGACTTACTTTTCTGCATGTTTACCTTTCTTCTCCTGCTAGCTCTTTCCATCACTATATGTATAGACTTGTATGTGTTAGTCATCTTTGTGTCACTGTAACCAAATTACTTGACAAGTACAACTTAAGTTTGTTTTGTCTCATGGTTTTCGAGTTTCAATCCATGGTTGGCTGGCTCCATTTCTTTGGATCTGAGATGAGGCAGAACAACATGGCAGAAGGGTGTGTCAGCGGAGTGTCAACTTAGCAGCTAGGAAGCAGAAAAATAGAAAAAATTAAGCAAGGAAGGAAGGAAGGGAGGGGAAGGATGGAGAGAGGGAGGAAGAAGAACAGGCCAAAGAGAAGATAAACCCTTCCAAGCCCCCCTACCCATGACCTCCAAATAGGTCCCACTTCCTAGTATTCCATCCAGCTATTAATAGGTTAAATAATTTCATTAATGGATTAATTCATTGATGAGGTCAGAGTCTTCATGACCTCATGTAGTTGGAAGTGGGGAGACACATAAGAGAAAAAATGTATCTTTTCTGAATCCCTCATCCCATTCCTGGCTCCAGTCTTGCCTTTGACATCTTCACATTTCTCTCTTCCAATGACTCATTTTCTTATAAGAGTATTAGTTTCTATAGCTCTGCTGTGTCAAAATATCTGAAACTGGATGCCTTAATACAACATAAATATATTCTTTCAACTTATTCTGGAGGCTAGAAACTTGGAATTAAAGTCTCAACAGGGCCATCTATCTTCTGAATACTGTTGGGGAGATCCCTCCCTGCCTCTTCCAGGTTTGAAAAGTTAACTGGAGATCCATAACATTCTCAGCTTGCAGTTGCATCTCCCTGATCTTGCTTCTGTCATCACCAAGAGGCTGCCCTCCCTGTGTCCAAATTAGATTTACAGCCCACCTTGATCTAGTATGATCTCAACTTAACTTGATTATATCTACAAAGACTCTATTTCCAAGTAAATCATACTCATATGTACCAGGGCTTGGGACTTGAATATCTCTTTGCAAGGAACGTAATTGAACCCATGACTCCTACATTGTCTCCCCGATGACTTCACCACTCAGTTGAAAGTGTTCTTTCCTAGACTGTCAAAGTCCTTGCTTTCCCCAACTCAGGGACAACGTGGAGGCCTTATATTTAACAATCCATCATTGGATCCTGGACCTTTCATCTCTTAGTGTCTGTGACACCATACCCTCCAATTTCCCTATTATTTTTCCAGGTCTGGTGTAGTTTCTTTTATTTCCACCCACCAACATTGGTTTGTCATGGAGTTCTTGGAACATTCAGGCAATGTCCATATAACAATCCAGTAATCCTTATCTTTACAAGGCTTTTCTTCTTCCCAAGCCATGAACACTTCTAGCTCTAAACTGGGCACTCTTACCACAGGCGTTTTCGCTCCACCTTCCTAAAATCGAATTTATTTTATCTGCACATCCTATCAACTTGTTCTTTGTCCTGTTTCTCATCTTAGGAACGAGTAATACTGTTCATTCTTTTGCTTGAAAAGAAAACCCAGATTTGATCTTGGAAAATTTCTCCTTCAACATTCAAATGCTTTACGTTGGTCTATAATACTTCTTATCTGGCTCTTATCTTCTTTTTTGGTCTTATTTTAGTCTTCCCATTTCCACTTATTTCTACAATGCTATCCTTATTTCCTTTCTGTTTGTTTGATATTTTTTTAAATGCAAGAAGTGTTTTCCCACTTCACTTTCCTCTGACTGGAATTCACTTTTTCTGGTTCTTTCCATGGCTGAATCATTCTCTTCCTTGAGTTTTTCAATCTTATCAAACCTTCCCTATGTTAGTTAAGATAACCCTAGATGAGGTACACACACACACACACACACACACACACACACACAGTTTCTAATTGCAGAAACACAATAGAAATGGAGCCTTCCTCCTCTACATAGTCATTCAAGGACACAGGTAGATGCAGTTTCTTTCATATTTAATGTAACTTCCACAGTTTTCTCTAGAGTTACCTCCATTGCTACAGTAGATGTGAAAATAGAACAAAGGCTCATTGTTGGAGATTTTTATGGAACAGGCCTGGGAGCAAAGATCAGATCCCCACCCACCTTCCAATGGCTTTTACTCAATCTCATGGGCCCATTAAAGATAGGGGAAACTGAAAAGTCAGTTTAAAACAACACTTACATATTAGACTCACAAGTCTGTATGTCAGGAGTTTGGATAAACTTCCTAATTTGGTTACCAGAGTTCTATGCTGAAGGCCTGATTCTGGGGTATCTCAATAAATCAGGTCTAACTATTTGCCCCCAAAAGAAACAGAAAAGATAATGGTGAAAAGAAGAAAAATAATGTTAATCGATATGGATGGCCATATAGGGAAAGCAAATTGAAATTCAGCATCTCAGCCCTATTTTCAGGGTTCTGACAGGAATTTTGGGTTAAATATTGGAAGAATTAGGGCAGGGGTGAGATATATACATGATTATGGGGTTTTGATCAAACTGTGGTCCACTTTATCACTGTCAGTTCTAGTTCTGTGAATAAGCTCCAGAGAAGTCCTTTGGAGAAATTCTTTTTACTTGAGGGGTCAGTTTCCACTCTTTGCTCAGGATGTTTATCTATTGGACCCATGATCCTGGAAGGGGGTGGTGATTGGAGACTTTTAGGTAACACTTCAGCCTGGTGCCTGGAATGTCCCTGCAAACCTTACCTCAATCTTGAAGGGGAATGAGATAGATTGGGTAAATTTAGGTGTAACAAACCTTGTATTACTCGCTTTTAGATCCTTAAATAATTAATGTGCCTGTGTGCAGAGCTGGCAGGGACCTGGCCCAGAGTTTAAAGTAATTAAATAGATAGATACTAAATGAAAGTAGAAACATCAAGCTTTATCTTCCTTTTAGTTGCACATTGGGCATCTGCAGCCCTACATACCTCTCAAAATTTAGGACTTACAAAGCCAAAATCAAGGGGTTGGATAGTTTGGGGTCTTATCTGTAAGCTCTGGTGAAGAGTTCACTTCTAGACTCATAGAGGCTGCTGGAAGAACTCAGTTTCTTGCTGTGATAGGCTCAAGGTCCTTGTTTCCTTCTTGGCTGTCAGACACTTCATATCCGAGGCCACACTCCGATCCTTTCACATGGCCTCTCTGTCTTTCAGATAGAGAACCTCCATTGTATTAAACCACCACAGTCCTTTGGGTCTCTCTGACTTCTGCCACCAACTGGAGAAAATTATAATAAATCCTCCCATTATCCACGGTTTCACTTTCCAAACTCTCAGTTACCCATGGGTCACTGTGGTCCCAAAATATGAGATAGAAAATTCAATAAAGAAACAATTTGTAAGTTTTATATAACACTTATTATAGTATATTGTTATGATTATCCTATTTCATTATTAGTTATTGTTAATTTCTTGCTATGCCCAATTTTTAAATTAAATTTTATCTAATTTTATCTTAGGCATATATATACACACACACACACATGTATATATGTGTATATATATATATATATGTGTATATATATATATATATGTGTGTATATACATGTGTGTGTATATATATATATGAAAAATTTGTTAATATAAGGCTTGATACTATCTGAAGTTATAGAAATCTACTGGGGAGTCTTGGAATGTATTAGTATTGATAAGGGAAATTACTGATTCTGTTTCTAAAGAGAACAGGATTAAATTGGGCCAACCAACATCATCTCCTTTTTTCTATATAAGATAACCACATACAAGAATCCCATATAATTCACCAGTTGCATTGACCAATCCTCATAGAGAAGGAATTATAAAGGTTGAAGGTTAATAGGAGTCCTTCTTAGAATTCTCCCTACCATGGGGTTCAGCGATGGGATCACTCAAACATGATTCTTACTGCTTGTGTGACTCTCCTAAGCCTTAGTTTCATGGTAGAATGGTAATGACAGTAACTATGTCAGGGACTTACCATGAGAATTAAATATGATGATACATGTAAGTATGATTAGCATATAGTGTTTACAAGTTTTGTGAAAGTAACAAATGATCAATAACCACGTTATTTGTTCTATTAGTTTTAGAAATAATAAAATTCTTGTTACATCATAAAACATTCTCTTGGAGCATGTACCTAAACTAAGTATTCAATTTAATTTAGGAAATATTTGTTGACCATCTCATATGTACATTAGAGTTTGGAAGTTACATGTATGATTAAAATTCTGTCCTCCTCCATGAAGTCCTTCTCTGTTCATTTGCATAGATGCAAATTTGTTAAACCAAGTAGAATGATGTCTTCTCTGAGAAATGTTCTATAACAGAATTGAGGACAAAAAAAGAGATATTCAATCCATTCTGGGAGAGAAAGTGTCACAGAGCAAGTGAGATTTTAATGGATTTAATTTTAAGTATAGTTTCAAAACTGAGGTCTAAAGACCAGGTAAAAGAGACAACAGGACAGTAGTATAAATGTGCATTTCATGAAAATTAAGTACTGTGCACTTTAATATAATTGGACATTCTTGGTAAGTGGTCAGCAGTAGGAAGCTGAGAAGGATTCAGTCCATCAAATTTGCTTGGAAATGTTGAGATATTTGAAATTTGTTCTGAAACAATGGAGAAACATTGAAAGATTTTTGGAAACAAAATGGTGTGAGCTAATCAATGTTTTAGGAAATAAATAGTTCAAATATAACTTTATTCCCACATAGTCAAGGCCGAACCCCTGTAGCCATCAGCTTCAACCAGCAGGCACAGGACAAGTGGGTTTAGAACTTAAAATGCAGGAAGCTAATTGGACTTAACCATACAGATGGCAGAAGGATGAGGAGGAGAGGAGAGAAAAGCATTATGTTTATTTGTTAACAGTTCTATTGTATTATATTTCTGTGCATTAGTCAGTGTAAAATAAAATCTGCTTATTTTAAATCCTTTTAAATAGTGTTTAAATATTTCCTGATGACACAATCTGCTCAAGTATTTACCCTTGGTGCAGATCTCCATTAACCTTGTTGTAGATACTAAGCCTAAAACTGTATATTTTTAGGGGCCTCAATTATGGAGTAAAGCCTAGTGACATCATTATAAAACCACATCTGGATAAGCTTTAGAGTCTTTGTCTTTCTATCCGATTTAGGAAATTTAGCAAACTATAGGAGAATACCACTATTAACAAACCCTGCCTCTCAGATTATTAGGCTGCCCTTTCTCTAACAATACAGGCAGAAAGGGATTAGAGCCATAAAGCTGTAAATGATATAGAGAAACACCCAGTACACAGATATCAGGACTCTTGGGGAATTCAGTTATAATGGATATATTAAAAACAGAAAAAAGAGGCAGAAATTAAATTCACAGTACTCTTTCTTCAGGTCTTTGGTTAACATTTTTCATTGTTTTTAGAGATTCCAAATGAATGCTTTGGTTCCCTAAAGGATAAAATTCCCTCGATATTTTTATAAATTATCTTCATACTATCATTATTACCAAAAATTTAATGCCCAGGAAAGCTTAGGTTATTTCTTATAGTCAAGTTAGTCAATGATGACACTAAAAACATTTTTGTATTCACTCAACTAATGGATATCTAAAGTTGGAAATGTCTTCTACAATATGTTTGAATTTGTCTAAGGCAAAAGTTCAACTCTTTCAAAAATAGTCATTGTTATTCAGGAAATATTCTGATTGGCCCATCTCATCTTGGAGCATACATCCAACTTCAGCACCAAAGGGCCAGAATCAGACTAAAAGAGAAGAAAGAACCCATGGCCACTGAGGAAATTATGGTGACCTAGAGTACCATACTGATTCTAAAACAGGGGTACTTTGTTAAACTTGCAATCATTAGAATCCTACTGTCAATAAAGCTCAGCCTTCCTTACCTACCTAAACATATTTTGTGCATGTGGTTGATGAATAAGTAGATGAATAAGTGAGAAATCATCCAACTCTGCTGTCTACCTGCATTCTTCCTTTTGAGAATTTTTCTGAAATTCACCCATTTTCTTAAGGTTGAATCTGTATTTTATTGATTTATTTTCTACCATTTAAAAAAATTCTCAAATCTGTCAGGATATGTCTTCCTTTTCAAAAGCATAAATCAATTTTTAGGTACTTTCTCTACACATTTTGTAGAAAAATTGAAGGAAGTCTAGTCATTCCTTTTGATTTTTCATCATCAGCACAAGGAAATCATCCCAGAGCCCTCCTTACACCATTAATAATGCATTGCACCCTTGGTATCAGCTTTGTAGCTAAAGTCTAAGTAGCTTAAGAACTCTATCTCTATGCATTTCTGAGTATTCAACATATATACTTAAAATATAGCCTGCTCTTTCCCAGCACTAAGAGGATTTCTGAAGATAAAGTGGTAAACTTCATGGAACCACTAAGTCCTGATTTATAAACTATCTTAACTTTTATTATGGTTAGCTGATTTAAATCTCATGGCTGATAAAGATAATGAAAAAGTAACAGTAAATAGTATTCCAAACATTTTGGAGACTTGCATTTTAGCATTCTTGAGATTGCTCCAAAATTATTTATTTTTCAAGCTATACACACATACAACATAATTTAACAACTTAGCAGTGAAATAAAATTTAAAAACTAGTGAATATTAAGAGAAGACTAGAGGCTGGGGTTGTGACTCAGCAATAAAGCACTTGCCTGGCACATGTGAAGCACTGGGTTCAATCCTCAGCACCACATAAAAATTAATTAATTAATTAATTAGTTAAAGGTATTATGTTCATCTACAATGAAAAAATTATTTTAATAAAGAGAAGTCTAGTTAAATAAGTTATAGCTAATGACTAATATACACTGGAATATTACTTGGGTAATAATAGAATGAGCAGACTTTATATATCAGGGAGTATCTTCAAATTGTATTATAAAGCATTTGTATACTATAGTATATAGAGTATGTTCTATACTGTTTTAACATTTGTACATTTAGTTGTATATCTATAGACTACCTCTAGAAGTATACATAAGAATTTAATAATTGGTAAGCTACAGGAAGAGAACTGGGTAATTGGGAAATAAGCATAGATGAGACTTAATTTTCATTTTTTTTGTATCTTTTAGATACCATACCATGAATATGTATTGACATATTATTCATTCAAATATAAGTCCATTTTAAAACTAAAATGTCAGTGGTCCCCTTATTTGCAAAGGATATGTTCCAGTAGATGCCTGAAATTGAGCATAGTACTGAACCCTCTGTATACTATGATTTTTCATTTATCTACATACTTATAAAATTTAATTAATAAATTAATCACATATATTAACAAAAAGAAGTAATAATAAAGTAGAACAATTAAAATAACATGATGCATTAAAAGTTATTTATAAATTATGAACTGCCTATTCCTGGAATTTTCCATTTAATATTTTAGACTATATTTGCATGTAACTGAAACCATGGAAAATGAAATTGTGGATAAGGGGGACTACTATACTATAAAATGGTAAATTATAAATATTTTAAAAGTAGTGAAAAATAAAAGTTGCCCACAATTTTACCTACTAAACATAATCAGTATAATTCTACTTTATTTTAGTCATTCAAAATTTTCTGATTTTTTTTTTTTGTGAATGCACAGTGATATATAATTGAGGCAGGCTGTTTCACAAATTACTACTACTTTATAGTAAAGGAAACATATTACAAGTTACTAAATTATTTTCTAAATGATACTTAAATGGCTCTACTGCATTTTATATTTAATACATTTAAGCGAATCATTACAATATTTGAATTATTTCTAATAATTCTCTCATATAAACACTGTAGTGTCAACATTATTTTATATACATTTTGTGCCTGTGCATTTCTAATTCCTCTAAAAATCAATCCCCCAGGTGTTTTTGTATATTATTTAAAGTGATATATTCTTCCTGTTTTATAAATATTCTTAACACACATTACCATGCATACTGTTTGCATGGAGCCTATAATGTGTTTAATTCTTTTCTATTTATGTCATTTGGATTTTACTTTACTTTGTATGTGGTGTTTTTAAAATTAAGACAGTTTTTGCTTTTACTTGTAGTCCAATCAAGAAATATTTTCCATCATAGTGTCCTCTTTAGAAAAAGCTCATTTTTCCCTGGTTCCAAGTATAGATAAATATTTCCTGAAATTTCCTATGATAATTTATACTCTCAAGATATTTTCACATGTAATAGTTCCTTTTAGTATTTAAATTACCCAGTGATATATAAGGGTTAAAAATTTTTTATTCTCATTTTGGATATGAGGAAATAGAGATTCTGAAGTTAATTGATTTGCCTGGAATCATAAAACTTATTAATGGCATAGCTAGGACTAAAATTTTGGTACTCTGATAATATTTCGACTCTCAAATCACAAATCTCACCTACCTGTTTAAAGTAGAAGAATGATGAAAAATTCCATTAAGTTATTAATTATATTCACTGGTGTCAAAATATTAATACATTGATATTTTCATCACATTATCTCAATGTATTCTTAAAGAAAACATGTCAATTAAAATGTCTCATTCAAATGTTAGCTTCAGTTTTTAGAATTTTAAGCAAGCCTACTGATTTTAAATTTGAGCTATCTAATATCATGCACTAATAAATTGAGGAGATAATGGTGGAAAATATAGGTCTGTAGAGCATTATATTCATACAAGAGGGACCTAGTCTTCCAAGTCAGTAAAAAAAAGTGAGGATAAGTAAACTAGAATTTTTATGACTCTTTTACTGCATAGTCTCTTGTCATCTGTGTGGAAATTAACTGTAGACATGGAAGAATAATATTTCCTTTTAACCCACTTATAGAAATTGTTGGAGTATTAATTAGCTAGGGTTGCCATGATGAAATATCACTGACTGCTTGATTTAAACAAGAGGAATTCATAATCTTACAGTTCTGAATGCTAGAAGTTCAAGACCAAGGTATCCACAGGTTTGGTTTCCCCCTGAGTTCTCCCTCCTAGGTGTGCAGATAATTATCTTCTTATTGCATCCTCTTATGTTCTTTTTATATGTCCAAACTTTTTTCTTCTTATAAGTACTTCAGTATGACTGGATTAAGATCCATCCTAACAGCCTCACTTTAAATTAATGAACACTTCAAATTTCCTATCTCCAAATATGGTTGCATTCTAAAGTACTGGGAATTAGGGATTCTACATCTGAATTTTGGAGGGATACAATTTGGTCCATAATATTAGGTAAAATGATTGTACACAAGTGCTCACCAAGGTACTGAAAATTAAACATTCATATATATATATAAATTTTTGGAGGAATAAAGCCTAAAAAATTAGAAAAAATATTTTTAAGAATGTTGATTTGTATTTCTTTCATTCATCTACTTATTCACTTATCCATCTATCCATCTTTACTGAGTATTATAATGAGACTGGGACAGGATAATAATGTTTGACTAAGGACTGACCTGATATTTATGGACATATGTGGCTTATAATTTTCCTCTTTACACTACTCTATCCCATATAATTTACCACACTCTACTAGAATTATTGGTTAATTGAATTTGTTGTTTCCCTCACTAGATTGCAAGCACCTTGATGGCAAAAACTGTATATTTTATGTTCTATCCTGAAGACATGGAAGGCTATGTGTATATGAAAAGAGAATATGTTAGTTTTTCATTACTTTACCCAATAACCTGAGATAATCAACTTATAAAGATAAAACATTTATTTTTTTCCTTACAATCTTGGTGGTTTTCATCCATGATTCTTTGGCCCTGTTGTTTTTGGGGCCTGTGACAAGACAGTACATCATGGCGTCTAATAGAGCAAAGCTGTTCACTTCATCTTGGGGAAATAAAGGAGAAAGCTGGAAAGGGGATGGAATCTCACTTTCTTCTCTGAGGGCATGCTGCCAATGACCTGAGACCTCCACTAGGCCCCTCCTCTTAAAGGTTCCACCACCTCCCAATAGCATCAAACTGAGTATTAAGCCTTTAACACGTGGACCTTTGAGGGAAATTCCAGATCCAAACTGTAGCAGAGAACAATAAATTTTGTTTACAGAATGAAAGAAAAAATTTTTAAAAATCCACGTGAAAACTATAATGCCAAACTGATAGAGATGTTCAGAGATAGAATATCTGAAACAAAGACAATTGCAATCAGAGAAATGACATGTGACCCAGGGTTGTCATACATTGAATAAGTATTTGCTTTCTGTTCCCCTGTATTACAACAAAACATGACTATTACAGAGCTCATAAGCACAAAATTTGTGCAAAAACCCCAGGAATTGCCTTCTCATTGCTACAAATATGACATATTTGTTTATATTAAAGTAAAAAACAATGAATATTTAAAAATATTCAAAGTAGCTATGTGGATGAGTTCTATGTAATTCTATGGAAAGATTATTACATATATTATTTGAGAAGGGGTCTTTGCTGTATTCTCCAGGTTGACCAAGTACTCCTGGTCCCAAGGAATCCTTCAGCCTCAGTCTCCTGAGTAGGTGAGATTACAGGTGCCTAAGAATGTGCCCAGCCTTTTGGTACATATTTTTAAAATAAATGTTTATCTCACTATGGGTGGGAACTGTTGAATAGTATGGGTGAATAAATCAAGATCTAGACAAAAGACTCCTGTTTTTTAGCTGAAAATCCCATCCACACATTTGCTACGATTCCTATTTACAGTCAAACCAAGAACAAGGGAAAAGTTTGAGTAAGAAAAACATTCAGTCATATTTAGAAAAGTTTTTCTTAGCTACCACAACTATTGAAGGTTATTTCGTGATGATGATATTGTTGTATTGCCCTCTTTATTTTTCCTCTTTCCCTTTTGTGGAATTGTGTACAAACCCAGCAACTCCTAGAAATATACTACCAAATCTGCAAATATTTGAATATCTATTTCATGTGGGAAGATTAGAAAGTCACTTTCTGCCACTTGTGTAGCTCTATTATGCAGAAAAATCAAGAAGATGCAGGTCATAAGTTCTATTAAGTTGAAACTCTGGATGTTGAAAAGAATATATAGATAATGTTAGGAGATTTCTCCTCTGCTGAATCATGGCTGTAAAGTTAAGCTTGGTTCTTAAAATATAAATCAAATAAATACTTTCCATAATGCTATATTCCTTTAGTATAAACTGAACTCCAACAAACTTTTGAGTAAAAATTTCTCAAATACAGCATTCATAGGAAACTTTCTCTGGGGGTTAGAGGGAACATTTTTCAAAACTTAAAGTTTGGCTTTCATATGTTTATATTTCTTTTAGTGACAGTTGTTTTCTACCTACCACTGTAAATATACTATTTTAAAAGACCTGCTATAAATAAAATTAGCTCACAAATACCAACATCAACCAGATATCAATCATGGCATGTAAGAAGCATATCAAAGTATAATTCAGAATATAAAAATCTTGTGAAATTACTACCATGGAAGGTGTAAGGCAAGTTCATCATAATTTCGTGATGGTGACTCTATACACCACATACAATAGAGACAGAAAGATGTTTGCTCTAAGACAAATAATGGGTCCATATTAATTTATTTTCTCTATCTGATGAACATAGTAGCATAAGTAAACAACTGGATTTAGATTTTAATCAATACTCCCATAATTTATTTCCATATGTGCTTTACTGGATGTTATAATTAAAAAAAAAAAGAGACTGAAAAAATAAGATTGGGGGGGGGGGCTATATGAATGCTAGCATTAACTTGAATCTTTTTGTATTTTGATGCTAATATCCTCATTGTAATTTGTTATTAATCAGTGGCATTTTAGTTCTTCCCTAAATTAGTTCTTGTTATAAGTAGTTCAGTCTCCTTAATAGGAGATACACAATAATTTTTAATTTTGTGCAAATATTCTTCTCAAATCATTTACCATTTTTACTGTAATTTGCTGAAACAATAAAATAGTTTAGAATCATTGGTGTGTGTGTGTGTGTGTGTGTGTGTGTGTGTGTGTGTGTAGTAACTAGATAAAACACAGCATCTGTGAAGTTTGGAAAACATAACCCAGAGCAATGTGCAATTCAGAAAGAATAGCTGAAGATACCTTGTACAAACTTTGTTATCTGCTTTATTTCTGCACTTAAAATACATAGAAGATACACAAAATAGTTGTCCAACAAATTTTTGTATAGTGGGTAAAAAAATGAATGACAAGAAAGCTATTTTTTTAAATTTAATTTAATGTGTTATACATGCTTTTAGAGTGCAGTTCCTTTCATATTACATATAAAAGGCACAGTTTTCTAAATCATTGGTTTTACACAAAGTATTTTCATACCATTTGAGTTTTTATACATGCACTTAGTATATTGAGCTATTTCTGAATATGTTTAATTAAGTTGAATATTTATAGTACACATAGTTCCTTTCTTAAGATACTGAATATATATTTTGGATTTAGCTGAATAATTAGGGCTTTGCATAATTACATGACAAAGATTTAAAATTATATTATTCCCAATATTTGTCAGTATTAACTAATGAGAGTTGCAGCCAAATAAAAAGAAGTAACTTCTGCTATTTTGATAATGGCTTGAAGTTTTCATCTCTTTACTATATAATGCATTCTCCTCTATAAAACACTTTTATGACTACTCATCTCATTTTCATAAAAATTATCAGTATAGGTATATCAATATACTATCCCTGTTCTTTTTGTTGTTGTTTAATGAATGAATGAACACTAGCCCTAACACCAGTGATTCCCTATGCTTGCACAAATCACTAAACTCCCAAATCTTTGTGAGTCCTTATATTTTATTTTTGTTTTGTTTCCTTTCCCTGCCCCATAATTCCAACCAGTGATATTTCAAATTTCACCTGCCTGCTTTTGTAATGGGTCTTCGCTTTTAAACAAGAGCAATTACATCAAAGAAAAGAGGAAGTTGACTATATTATTATTTACCAAACTCAGATATAGTTAGTACCACTTTATCCATGAAATCATCATCTAACAATCTTAATTTTGTCAGAGTCTCTTGTCTCAGTGTTTTAAGTTTTAAGAACTATGAACTGGGAATGTGGTAGAGATTCACTTTTAATTTTGTAATATTTATAGTGGCAGTGGGAGAATGGCATTCCTCTTTGCTTTGTTCTTTCTTTGTTGAGTTCAACAGGAATACTGAGTGCACTTGAGTATTTTTAAAGAATCTAACAGGACAGGTCTTCTTGATTTATTCTAAATACAAATATGAATAAACAACACAAGCATCTTCTTAGAATGATCTCTCTCTCCTGAGAACCAGAGCATCATGAGTGACTCCTTTTCTCAAGGTGGATCCTTAAAATATTTTCCAGTGCTCAATACAAATGGGCATCTTCTAGGTAACTTCAAGAGCTGTGCTGGGATACTCATCTATACTTTAATCAACAGTGCACCCAAGCTTGTTCCTTCCTTCCATACCTGTTCCATCCTCCTTCCTGTGCCACCAATACTGCTCTTCAAGTTTCATGCAAGTTTGCTTTTGGTAGATACTCACTGTGCCAGACATACCCAAATGAACCTAAATAAGTCTCCAGATGGGACCTTCCTCTTAGGATGTACCAAAGATGTTCTGTTAGGGTTTTCCAGAGTAGAGGAGAGGGAGAGGGAAAGGAAGAGGGAGAGGGAAGGGGAGAGGGAGAGGAAAGAGGGAGAGACGAAAAGAAAGGAGGAGGAGGAGGAAAGGAGGAGGAAGGAAAGGAGAAAGATTTATTTTAAGACATTGGTATTAAAAAGAAGTAATTGGCTCATGAAGTTTTTCAGGCTGGTTAATCTGAAATCTGAAATCTGCAGGGCAATTAATAAACTGGAGACCCAGAAAAGAGTTATTTTTACAGTCTTAAGTTCAAAATCCTCAGGGCAGATGAGAGATTTTTTCCCCCCTCAGCATACCAGATATGTGATGTCTTTTCTGACAGCATTTCTCCAACTCTCTCATGCCAACAATGCATCCTGCAATTCAGTTCAATATGGTAGTTGCTACCTAAAGTTAGTGTCAGACTCCACAGGTTTAAGGGGTCAGTTCCACAAGAATGCCTTCACTTCAGATGCCAGTTCAAAGTATAGAGTTCCCAAAGTCTAAGCTACGAAATCTCATGTTCCCAATTTTGTGTTAATAATTTGCTAGAACCAGGCATGGTGGCGCACGCCTGTAATCCCAGCACTTGGGAGGCTGAGGCAGGAAGACCGTGAGTTCAAAGCCAGCCTCAGCAATGGTGAGGCACTTAGCAACTCAGTGAGACCCTGTCTCTAATAAAATACAAAAAAGGGCTGGGGATGTGGCCCAGTGGTCGAGTGCCCCTGAGTTCAATCCCTGGTACCAAAATAATAATAATAATAATAATAATAATAATAATAATAATAATTTGCTAGATTCACTCAGTGAACTCTGAAAAATTCTGTACTTTTGTAGTTTATCATAAAGGTTTAAATAAACAGCTAGATGAAAAGGTACACATAGAAAGAGGACTGGAAGGGTCTCAAGAGCAGGAGCCTGTGTCCTTGTTGAATTGGTGTATGCCACTCCCTCAGTATATAAATATATCTGCTGATTCAGGACCTCCTCAAATCCTGCTGTTGAGGCATTTTTATGGAATTTCCATTACATGGCATCAAAATTCTGGCCTTTAGTGATTCAAATGTCCAGTCCCTTTCAACAAATTTGGTCTTTATGGTGATGAGCCCTCATCTTCAAGTTACCTAGGGCCCCTTCAAGAGTTGCTTAGTTAGGACAAAAGATACTCCTATCATTCTTATCATTCAGTAAATTCCAAGGATTTCAGGAATTGTGTGCCAGGAACCAGGTCCAGAGACCAAATACCTTTCTCATATCTCCGGAGGCTGACAAAATTGCCATAATTCAATTTGGAGCCAAAATTCCTTCTTTGTTGGAAAATTTCATTCTTTGCTGTTAAGGCCTTCAGCTAATTGAATGAGGCCACCCCACATTATGAAGGGTAATCTGTTCTACTTAAAGTTAACTGATTATAAATGTTAATCACATCTAAAAATGTATCTTTACAGTAACATCTATGCTAGTATTTGACCAAACAAGTGGGCACCAGAGAATCTCCAAATCAACACATAAAATTAACCCTCACAGATGTATTATTATATCTAAGATCACCAGCAGAATATTAATTCAGTAATAAAAACGTTAGACACTGTCATAGTATAAACACAAGTGTTTCCCCCCTACCCCATGGAGATGCCAATGAATTATTCCTTGAATGTTACTATCTTAAAAGAGATAAATCTATCACTCTAGGGAAGTGGTTCAAGGGTAGGTAATCCAGTAAAAAAAAATCTTATAATGAGACAAAATATGTCTGCTTCTTAATTTACAGTGTGGGATTGAAGAGTCATTGGCTTTTTAAAATGCAGTAGTTACATGTGATGCATTGTATTTGTGAATAGATAGATGTAGAAGCATAATCCTAATAGGGTATCTATTTATACTTTAACATTACAATTTACATTTTGGAATCCATTGAGTTCATTTTAAACACTCTCTTCTTACATGCAGAGCTCTCAGGGACAACTTGTTCAGCATATCATTCCAAATTAAATTATGAGACCATTTTAAGAAGAATTAAACAAGGATTCTCTTCTAGTCTCTGTAACTATGAGAGGAAATATCTAAAAAGTAAACATTTGTTTACTGAAATTCAAGTTTTCTGGAACACATACGGTAGAGAGTTTGCGTTTAGAGAGTGTCTAACGCAGAATTGCCTTTTTACGGATGAAGAAACCAAGATTCAATGAAATCAATGGTTCTACAGACAAGTAATGGCAGAATCAGGGTGATGAAAAGCTTTCCTGACTGCCCACCCCATAATTAACATCCATTGCACTCTTTACAACTATCAGCGTAGCATCCAATGGTCTTCTCAAGCAGTCCCCAACCTGTATATCTAGCTCTAGTTCCATTTTTCATGTCTGTGTACCAGCTAAACTGAACCTTGTTGAACTAATCCAAACATTTGTCTCTGAGCTTGTGCTCAATTTTTCTACAACCCCCCTTGCCAGCTCTCCCCGTTCAGAATGTCTTTCCTGTCTGTTTCTCCATTTTGAAAACCTCAACAATTTGCAATTTAAATGGTATCCCCTTTGTAAAGTTGTTTATATTTATTCAGCCAAATAAAATTCTCATTCTGGAAATATTAAGGAAAACATCTCCATATTTAAATGTGGAAAGATTTACACTGTCAATATAGTAAAAACAAACAAAAAAACCAATCCAACCACCACCCACAAAAAAAAGACTATTGCCAAAATTATAAAACAAATGACAAAGTAGATAAAAATATTTTATAGTATGCTTATTTAATAAGTATTGATTGATGACCTGATAAGCACTGTGCTAGGTGCTACAAAAAAAATACTGTATTATTAACAGTTAGAAAAAGAGGAACACTTCACTAGATATTGATCAATTAGATAAATAGACACTTCTCAGAGAATGAATATGTAAATGCAGTAACAGAAATAAATGAGATAGATGCCACTTAACATTTATCGATTTTGTGAATATTTTAAAAACTCACACTTCTTATTAACAAGGGAATTGGGAAAAGAGCTCTTTCATATGTTGCTGATAAGAGTGAAAATTAAGTTTGTTTCTAAATGTGCATCATTTTTATTGTGAACATTCTCTATTTTCTGATCCACATGTGCTTTCTACTCTTCTACCTCTGGGTTCTCGGTTCCACCAATTGGAGGCACAGAAGGGGATGAGAAGGCAGGAGACAGTGAGGCCAAACCCTTACTCTCTGGGCTGTCTGTCTACAAGCTTTAGATGGGCAGTGTCTGTGTCCCTGTCCTGAAAGGGAGGCCCCTTCCTACACTGCAGCTCTCTTCTCAGCTTGGTGTAGGCCTCTGAGCTAAGGTGATAGTGGCTTAGCCAGTCTTCAGTCATCGGTGTTATTATTCTTGAATGTTCCCTGAACCCTCTCCCACATTCTATAAACAGTTCCTTCCATATTGCTCTTTTAAAATTCCACTTGAATGTGCAATTGTCCCCTTGAAATGACCTCAAATGATCCCTCCTTGACTTTGAAATTTCACTTCTGAATTTTTTTTTTAAAGAAATGAAGAACAGGAGGAGGAGGAATAAGACAAAGACAGTAAATCTATATTAGGCATCATAGTAGGAGTTAAAATGATATTATTGAAGCAGGAAAGAGTAATTAATTCAAACTGGAAGAATTTGAGAGGCTTCCTATAGGAGATGGCATTTGATTTGCATCTTAAGGATGGCATGATAGTTTATCTAAAAAAAAAAAAAGAAAAAGAAAAAGAAAGGAAGAAAAGAAATGTGTATGCTTGCCACACAAAAGTGATACTGTGACTCTTGAGGGCAGATACTCATTACTTTCTTATGCCATACACTGCCAAGAGTAAAGCGAAGTTGGAATAAGTATTACATTAACATTTAAGGATTAATTATGGGTCTTCATTGAAAACTATTCTCAGGTGATACTTTACCAAGCTGACAGAGTACTTAAGAGTACCTGGCAAATAGTAGGTGGTAGTCAATGTTACAGCCATTATTATTGCTGAATTCACAGCATCTTACCTTGACTATCATATTTTTGTGGGAATAGTGACTCATAAATGTATTATTTTCCTGCCACAGGTTACCATACACTATTCTCCCTACATATCACTATTAACTTCAGTTGCTTAACAGTTTGTCACATGAGTATTTTCTTGCAAAATATTAATGGACTTAAAAGTTTTTTAAAGACTATGATAGTAGGGCTGGTGGTATAATGCAGTGGGTAGGGCCTGGGTTGTTTAATCCTCAGCACCACAAAAAAAAAAAAAAAAAAAAAAAAAAAATAGTAGCAAACATCAACCTAATCTGGAAGGAAAACTTTCAGTTGTGAAAGATTCATGTTAGATAATTAACTTTGTTCAGATAATAACCCAGAGAAATTATTTCAATTTCCTCCTCTTTATTTTGTGAGCAGAAAGTACTTATTGAAACTGAAAGCCAGCTGCTGACTCCCTAATTTTGTATCTTTTCTTGTGCAGAGCAAGGTAGTGGAATGGGTAGGGTGTGTGTGTGTGTGTGTGTGTGTGTGTGTGTGTGTGTTGAGAGAGGGAGAGAGAGAGAGAGTGAGATGGGGGTGGCAACTACTTTAGGTTTACATTGTTAAAGTAACCAGGCAGGAAAACAACCTTGGGTTCAATAAATCATAATTTTTTAGGAATAGAATATTAGAAATGTTCAGGCAGCCAGACTGGAAGACAACTGGCTAAGAACATTGTTGGCCTAAAGAGTTTTTCATAGAACTCTTGTTCTAACCAGTCAAAGAAAAAAAGAAAAATGAGGCAGCAGTATCTCTTGTTATTACAGCTGACAGTAATGGGATTTCCCCCCAGACTTCAGACTGATAGCTCCGTAGGCAAGGTTGCCCCACTACCTGTCTCCTCCTTATAATCATGATGGAGGGACCAGGTCCTTCTTTCCTTCTTTCCAGTTTTGTCATTGCAATTAAGGTTTCACTGTTCAACCATCAACAGTATCCAAAGTACTAGGAGTCATGAGGGATGCCTGTAAGAAGATGTGTCCTTGTTCTCAAGAGGTTTATAACACCATGAATAATTATGACTTGTCTAAGGAAACTTACAAGGGAGATTTATTAAAAGGGCAACACAGTACAGTGCAAACTATGTACATGTTGAGGGGAATCAGGAGATGCTCCATAAATAATATACATGTTGAAAAGGGTTTTGATAAAAGGGAGGGGTATAGATTTATCCAAATGAGCAGAAAACAATATAAAGCATGAATAGAAGAATTTGTTTATGAATGTAATTAAGATACAGTTTTATATGAGTCCTTATGAAGGCAAAGTGATTTCAGCTCTGCAAATTAGTTTAAAAGTACAGGAGTGGATCTTGGTATGGTTAATTTCTCACCTGGCCAAAGAGAAGCATATTGCAAGTTAAGGCTTCTATAAGAAGCAAAGAACAAGGATGTTCAGGCTAAATAAAACCTCAGTCTTTATTAATTATAATTATATAATTATAATTATCAGAGTCTGATTTTTCTAGAATCAAAAGGCTGAGCAAGCAATTGTAGAGCAAGGGCTAGCTGCACAATGGCAGAGATGAATGCAACCTGACATTCCACATGCACTCTGGCATAGCTTATGGCTCTCCAGCATCCATGGAAAACACAGCCTCTTATGTCTGCTCCCTAAGATGTGTTCTCACTGAAACATCCATAGTGGTTCTCAAATTAGAATACTAAATGACAAGATGTGGTCAGTGACTGCTGTGTAGTGTCTTCCCAGTCTTTGAAACTTCCAAGTGATTATTTGAAGGATGCTCAGAGAGGAGAAAGAAAAATCAGAAAAAAGTTGTGGTTTTCACTTATGAAATATTAGGAGGCAACCGGAAACAGAACAGGATAACATGCATTACCTTACAAAAAAAGGCAAGGACTTCTTTTTAATTTTTTTTAAGTTTTTTTTTTAATTTATTTTTTATTTATAATAATTACAATTCATAGTGCACATATATAGCATCTTTTTACATACAACTGTTTGTATACAAAGTATATTTGTACCATTCAGGTCTTCAATCATGCATTTAGGAAAATGATATCCGTCTCATTCAACCACCTTTTTTTTTCTTTTCTCCCCCTCCTTCCCCCATTGCTCCCTTCCTTCCCCTCCCTTCCCTTTGACCATTCTAGTGTTCCTCTGATCCTCCTATGTACCCCCATCCAACAATACTGTGAACTAGCCTCCTTATATCAGAGAAAACATTTGGTATTTGGTATCTTTTTAATTTTCTAATGGGAGAAACAAATAAGAAGATATAAATTCCTTGGTTTATACCAAGAGTTAAAAGAAAATCATTGCCTACTTATTGGTTCATTTTGTAAATTGAGATCAATGAAATTCTCTGAACAACAGCATGAAATCAATCGTAAAATAGCATATAATTCATGGCCAGTATTGTAAATTATAGTTTGCTTGACAGTAATCGGTGAGGTTTCCATGCACTGGGATGCATTTCCTTGTAACACGTCTGAGGATAATGCCTGTGGATCCATTTCTAATGCATATTAGAGTGATCTGTTTTTCCCTGTCCACAACTCCCTGTGTTTGATCTTATGTAAATGATGCAATCAAGTAAATGGAAAACAAGATGTTGTTGCTAAGGGGCTCTGACAAACAGTGGCCTTATGTTTTCAGGGTTCCCCACCCTCCATTTACTTGACTCACATTTGTGTACATACCTGCAATTGTTTGAATCCATTGATCCACTACATTGCCCTTGAAGGGCCTAATCACATCTGCAGAGACATATTACCAAATCAGTTGCAGTTAACCAGGAGGAGAAAGTTGTCATTATATTCCTCTTTGCTTTAAATTTTAAATTGTTAGCTTTGTTTTCAACTTCACTCCCAAAGAATACCCTAGCCTTGTTTCCCTGTAACCTTCTTTTGCCCTTTTTTAATTAGTCATTTTTGAAAAAAAAAAAAAAAAAAAAAAAAAACTCCCATTGCATTTGTTCCTTTTCTATACAGCAACTTCTTTCCTTGCACCTATGCTTCCTCCTTTCATTTCTTTTCTAATTTTCCTTTCATTTTTCTTAATCACCTCCTCCCATTTCACCAAGGATTTCCCGTGGACTACCTGTGTGTCTTCCTCCAACATGAACCAAATCAGATTCTATCTTTCTCACTGTTTCTCCCCCCATATTTTGTGATTCAAGGAACACCAGTGATATACTTCATCTTCTTCTGGAAATACACTGTGAATAATTCACTTCCAGGTGAACAGTACAAGAATAATAATAGCTTGGAAGTCAAAAAAGCTATTTAATCAGATTGAGTTTATAGTTTTCAGATTTTCAGAATCAAAGAAAACCCCCAATTCCCTATTATAGCAACAGTATAGCAATCAGTTTCCCAAATCAAAAATATGGCCTAACAACTCATTTTTGGTGTGTGAATTAACTAAAAGAAAAAAAAAAAAAAAGGAAAAAAAAATAATTCTGCACAGGTCCTGAAAATCTTCTCTTTATGGCAGTGGTCATCCTAAGCAGGATGAGGCACTGGTTGACGGCGTAGCATTTATAAAATCCCACTCTTAGACATACACCCCTGCTTCTATCTCAATGTATTTTCATTTAAGTCCTAATTCCTATAACACAACTTGCTCCAAGAAATCACTCCCATACTACTTAGTAGTACTTACAGTAACATTGGGGTCCCCTCCCCTGATTTTGTAAATGCATCCAGGTTCTTACACAGTTTCTCAGCACTTGGAATTTGGCCATCCATGGCACCTTCTACTTCCTAGCAAAGGAATCACTATAAAGACAGATCCAGTAGATATTCTAATTGCTTCCACATTGTATCTGGAAAACTGAAATTTTTGCAAGGTTTCCTGTGGCCCTGCCTGCCTGCAGATACCATGGTCTTATTTTTTGCTTGACAGTTGGCCCTGACCTGGAATTCTACCTTGGAAACCAGGGTCAAGACCCCTACTTCTGAGAACCCATACATTCCATTCTCCTTTCTATCTTTTCCACAGGAGTCTGAGAAATCTGAAATGGAGAGTGGAAGACTACTCCCTTCCTGTTTCTCTTGAACAAGCTTTCAGTCCTCTCTCTCTACCTCTTCCCTCAATGCCTCTGTCCAGAGACTTTTTTTTTCTTGCTGCCTCGTGACCAGTTACATTCTGTTTAATAGTTAATTACAATCTTATGGTTAAATTTTGAATTTATAATTTAATTTAGGGAAATTTAGATAAGAAATGAATGAGTGAGAGAGGATCAAAGGCAAGAAAAGGAAGAAGGAAAAATAACAGGTTAACATGGTGACAATGCTGATCTCAGTTCCCATGGCACATCTAGGAAGTATTATAGGAGTTCAGAGGAGGGAGCTCCAATTTTAGACACACTAGGTTCCTCAAGATAATTGGCCAAACCATGAAAGGAGGAAGAAAAAAGAATAGTGCAATAAATAAATAAACAAGGGAAAAAGACGGTTACTGCTACATAGCTCCAAGGACCCAGTTCAGATTGGCAAACCTAAAATTATAGTAAACTCTTCCAGAACATTCAGTGATGTCTCTCAGACACTTCTTAGTGGTATGAGAAGTATTAGACCATAAGATGGTGAGATACCCAGAATTAGGAATCAGGGTAGCAGTCATAGGTGAGGGCTACGGAGATGAAGAACTGTGGAGCCCAGAGAGTATGGCTCTGTAGCGGGACATCAAACAGCACAAGAAAATCACAACTGTAACAAATATTCTGGGAATTAGAAAGAACTGAGGGACTGGTGTGTAGTGGTAAAGGAATGGTGGCAAGTCATCAACGTGACTAGTAGTAGGAAGTGACCAATTTCTGGCTACAGAGTAGAATTTAAATTTAGAATATTGAAAATAGTTCCAAAGATGATCAAGTAGTGGGTGTAGTTATGCTCAATGTTGAATAAATGAAGTAGAGGTGAAGGGCATTGCATTTTAGGAAGTTAAAGCAAAGCCAGATTTGGAGATGAGTCATTACTGAGGATATTGGAGTTGCCAAGAAAGGGATTATGATTGAAAAGAGAACTGAGCCAACGCTGAAGTCACTGAGGAAAGGATCATTGTGATATCGGAGGTGTAATAGGACATGTGTTAAGTAGGCTTGGGCATATATTCTCAAAACTGAATTGATATTGATAAACTATGGCTTTTTTATATATTTATGTTATCCAAATTTATCATACATTTGAAAAACATATGTAATCATCCTCCGTACTAAATTATCTATATGCCCTAGCTCCAAAAGAGTTAACATTTTGGTCACCCTTTATCTATTGCTTTTATATGAATCACTAGAATTTGATAATTGTGTTTTGGTATTCAAGTAGGTA
Source organism: Tamias sibiricus (assembly GCA_025594165.1). Classification (NCBI taxonomy): domain Eukaryota; kingdom Metazoa; phylum Chordata; class Mammalia; order Rodentia; family Sciuridae; genus Tamias; species Tamias sibiricus. Next base: position 48,283,370 of record CM046669.1, on the reverse strand, counting down.
CAATTTTATCTTCTCATTTTTTAACAGTGAATCTCCTTTATTTTTTAATTGCAGACCCCTCCATTGGCCTGACAGCTGTATTCATTAGAGTCTTATAGATTTTTAGACATTCTTCAGCAATACTATATTTATGAAGGAAAAAATCACAATCTGAATAAGGACCAACAAGGTCTCCCTCTGGTCTTGCCCATTCATTTATTCAACAATTAAAACTATGCTAATCACTCTTCATGTCAATCCTGGAGAAAATGTGATGAACATGAGAGAAAATAAATATCTCCGCATACTCCAAAAATTCCACTCTCTTGGGAAGGATAAAAAGTCAATAAATAAATGATAAGGCAATTTCTGACTAGTTTTGGTAATTACAGTAAGGAATGAGACAAGATCATATATCAGAGAGAACCTAGGGACAAGAGTGGCTTTGTTGTTCAACTTTCAAGGAAGACCACTCATAGGGAAGTCAGCCTTAAGGATGAGGAAAAAGTCATCCAAGCACAAAGGAGAAAATCAATTTCAGATGGAAGGAGTAGCACCTGCAAGGACCTGGAAGTGTAAATGTGTGATGTTAGAGGAACAGAAATATGCCTAGTGTGTGGAGGGAATGAAAAGTAGGCAGGTTGTTAGTCAAATAGGATCTCATTGACTTATTAAATTTCATTCCAAGAGCAATAAGAGGCCATTGCAAGGTGTCACTCCAGAGAATCAAAAGGTCACTCTTGGTTGATGGTCTTGCTTTTTTCTTTACTTCTTCTTAAAGTAGTAAGGAAATACTCCTGACCCCATCTATCTATCTACTAGCATTGGTGCCCACATAGTCTGTGTTCCTTTCCTGTAATTGTGGATTATCTCTGTTCCTACTTTGTGCAACTCTTCTACTTTGGGGCATATTCAATTCTTTTATATATTTAAAAACAAACCTCCAACAATTCCCTCCTTCCATCTGTTAAACAGATTATTCCCTTAAGTAAGCAACATACTTTTCCTCTAATTTAAATTATTGTATTATTATTTTACCTTTGACCTATTGCTTTATTTCTCTGCCTTACCCTGCAACAAAACTTCTGAAGAAGCTGCCTATATTCATGTCTCTAATCCATCTTCTTCTATTCCTTTATAAACCCATTTGAACCAGCTTATATGCCCAAAAGTCTATTGTAATTTCAGTTGTTTAATTATCAATGGCTGCCATTTTGCTAAATGCAGTGGTCAATTAGTAGGCATCCTCCTCTGATTTGAAGTGTAATTCTTATAAATTTGCTCCATTTGTCCTTGATTGACTTTTGGGCTTTTCTGATGGTAACCCAGGGTTTGAGTTCTTGTACCTCTCCTCTTTTCTAACTACCCTCACTCCTCTTATATTCTCAACCACATTAAAAATAATCTATAGGATGGTTGCTTCCCAAATTATATCTCAAGACAGGGCTTATTCCTATAATTCTCAACTTGTTTTCAAATTACCAAATTTACAATAAACTTTGTTGTTTAACATCTCAAACTTGTCCTGTCTAAAATATGAATTATTTATTTTCTCTTGCATATTCTTCCTCAACCAAATTAGTGGGTATTTTATCCTCTTTGCTTAGGCTAGAAACCTTGGAGTCAACTCTACTCTTCTCTCTTATAATTTACTTATAATACACTGGGAAGTCCTGTTCTTTTTCTTTAAAATATATCCAGAATCCAACCATCATACTTGATTAAGACAACCCTCCACTTACTTAGTATCACAATTGTCTCTCTAGGGAGGTATATTCTTAAATTTTCTCTCAGTACAGTCTATTCACCACTTAGCAGCCAGGATGATACTCAGAAAGTCCATACCCCACTATATGACATCTCTATTCAAAATCCGTACTGGCTTCCTAAGTAGGATCCCTCACATTAAAACCCTAAATTCTTACAAAGACTGACAAAGCCCATGTGATCCCTATGACATCATGTCTTACTTCTCTCTGGCTCACTTCCTGTCCTCCAGCCACACTGGCCTCTTTGCTATTCCTCAAGCATGCCAGGCAAGTTTCTTCTTCCAAGCTTTGACCCTGCCTGTTCCCTCTTCTAGAATGTTTCTCCCTCCCCCAGAATCCCCACAACTTACCCTCACCCTTTTAAGGTCTTTGCTGAAAATGTCACCTTTGCAATGAGACCTCTATTAATTGACCCTTGCCTATTAAAATCACCCTAGCACCCCTCCCTAATTCTTCTTACTCTGCTCCAAGTTTTCTATAGCACTTCATATATTATATAGCACTAACATTCTTAAACCCTGTTATACATTCAGTTTAAAGCCTGGCTATCTCCTAAAATGTAGCATCTTTCTCATCCATGAACTATACAATAGTCTAGGGATAAACCTAAATAATAAAAGTAGGTATGATATGGTTTTCTAATTTTTCAGTTTCAATTCTGTCTCACCAGTCATGCCAGCCCTCACAACCAAATGTAACCCTTCCCAGCATGCTCACTTTCTTATCCTGTTTGCCCCCAATCCCAGCTATCATAAAATTGGAAGCTTCCTAATCCATGAGGAAACCATCTTGTCACAGTGGAATCCGGCACCAAAAACAAAACAAACAAACAAACAAACAAACAAACAAACAAAAAACCCTGAACTAATTGCTACAGAAAGATACTCCCATCTATGCAGATATCCCGGGTGAGTTTAGGATTTAGGTGATCAAGTTTACCTTCAAAGCATGGAGTTTATAGTATGAAGGAGAGCAGGGCATTCAGTGATACAGAGATACAGAGGTAGTGATGCTATGATGCATTTTGACTTACCAGCTAGAGATAACTAAATTCTAGACGTGCAAGTATCACGCCTTCTTTGAATGAGGTGATTTCTTCATCACCTACAAATTGGGTAGCCAAGTCCCTGCCTCAATAAACTAGAATGTAAGAAAGACGGAAAAATTACCCCACTCCCAGTAGTTCACTAGCCAAAGAATTTCATAGCATCCAATCTCAGTGACAGCTGACCAAAATAATCTGATAGATCTAGGAGATATCCCACAACCACCAAATTCCTGCAAATCAGGGGAAGGAAATGAAGAGAACAGAGGAATAGCAGATCTACTGTGTTACCATATAACCACATTATAATTTTGGCCAAGATTGGCTAAGAGTTGTTCTTTGCATGAAGTTTATCCATAGTAAATAATGGTTTACACTCTTGGTTTCATCTGGATTCATTGCTTCATGATTTTTAACTTTGTAAACCTTTTAGAATGCTGGTCTAAATGAAGGCACTCCAGTTCTGTTTCACTCCTGTGCACATGGTGCAGCTGTTATATTGCCATCTGTCAGCAGTCCCTGGCAATGCCACACTGCGTCACCACCAACTTTAGTGTCCTTGCAATGTGTCTTCTCTTCATATTTGTTAAGAGTGCCCCTTGTCAAGTTGGCACCATTGGATATGTGTACTGTAGAATTTGCGAAGAAAACAAGATATAATCAAAAGCACTAGGAGTCTCTTTGTTGGTGACCACTCCCCCCCACCCACCCATTTAACTCTCTTTGCTATAAAGTTACTGTTTTGCCTTTTTTTCTGGTGACCTAAATGTTTAGCCAATTGATTGTACTTTGCATGAAAATCAAAGTGTTCTTTTCCTAGTTTACTTTTGCTATCAGTGCAATGCAAAATCTATTTGCCTGAATTAGGTTGCATTTCATTAATCTTTTAAACATGAAATTGTAATAGTTCAAGGTTAATGAGATTTAAGACTATCTGTTACTTAAATTGTGACTAACATATTTCAAAACTATTCCAGAAAATAATGATAACTTTTAGTAATGTAAATGTATAAGTGATGTTTAAAACTTGGTAAACTTGACTGTGCTTGGGTTGTATTATTGAGCACCTTTATAAGTAAAATGTTCATGGTACTTTAGAATTGAATGAGGAAATTACAAATTAGTTTATACTAATGCAAGGGATTTCGTATCCATTACAAGGATAGACAGGAATAAAAAGTACTAAGGAACTTCAGGGCAAAGAGAGATTATTTCTGGATGGAGTGCTATCCTCCTTTTTGTGGTCATCTTTCATAACTAGTTCAACTGTATATAGATCATGACATTCATTCTTTCTTCATTGATTCAAATACATGTATTTGAAACCTACAGTGTGCCAGTCACTCTATTACATACTGAGGATGCAAAGTGAACATGGCACTATTCCTTCTCTAAAGATGTATGTAGTACAGCTAATCATAGAGTCATGGAAACAAATAATGACACAGTGTTGGAAGTGTAATGATAAAGGTATGTACAAAGTACTGTATGGGTCAGAGGAGGATAACAGCTCCACCCTATACCAGGGTAATAGAAGGGAATATTAGAGACATCTCAAGAAAGAAACAGGGATTTGCATGGAAACTGGACAATATGAAGGTCAAGTAATAGTTGTTCACATAGATAGGAGAAGAAAGGAATCTGGCAACAATTACAAAGTCATTGTTACAGGCTATATATTTGCATTTCAAGAGCATCTCGTATTGTCTTCAAATATGCTTTAAAACAATTTAAATATATCATTTATAACAGAGTCATTGAACAAAGTCTAAACTCAGAAAAGATTTACCTTGTCATAGACTTTCAAGAAAACAGTCAAATTGTTAAAAATGAAAAAGTCAAACCAAGAGTTTGACTGACACTTGTCTACCTAAATATGACAATAATACATTTAAGGGATAAAACACCCTATATTATATTACTATTGATTTTTATGGATACAGATTCTTATGTTAAGCTTTATTTTAAAGTTCTCAGAGGTAGGAATGTTGAGAAGGAATGAAAATCTCCTGAATAAAAAGTACAATAGTAAATAAATTCTCCTTTCTCCCCTTTCCCTAGATTTAGGGGTATTTACACCCCACAGGTTTCTACTGAGTGCATGCACACACATGGGTTGCACAAACAGTTCCCGGGTCACCCTGTATACTGCAGAGCTGCCACCAGAACATGTGGATCCCCCAATTCTGACTCCCCTGGATCCTAGAACTATACATGTACAGTAAGTAGAAATGTGTCTGTCACACACTGGTTCATGCAAGAATACCAGTGAGTTCAATCAAGGGAAGGGTTTGTGACATAAAATTAATTTTATTGTGATTAAATGCATAGGAATGATTAAATCAGTGGTTCTGGGAACCTTTGATTATCACTTGCCAACTTAATTTCCATTTTGTCTTTATGCAATCAGACTGAACTACATATGTACACAGATTCTGTGCAAACTTCAATAAAGAAAAAACTGACCACTTACATGTCTAACATCAGCTTTGTATATGTGGAACATTATTTGTAAGGATTTGAAATTGCAAAGCATATGCATGAATATGAACTAGGTCCTTCTTATTTCCTTATTCCCTTGCAGTTGGAGTCAGAATGGACATTTCACATACAAACATGTTCAGATTCTGATATTAGTTTATTATTGTCCATTTCCTAATATGTAAGGTATAAAGTGTATTGTAGTGTTGAGCTAAAATCTAATAGCCCTCGCTTACCACAAATTAAATCTTGTTTACATTTATTTCTTAACCATGAATGAAGAGTTTAGACAATAAATTAGGACATTCATTCAAGCTGAAAAGCATTAAGATTCATATTCCATTGTCTTGTGTCTCAACTCTCAGATAGGCTTTCAGTTGCTCTTAAGTCCAGCCACATTACTTGCCCCAAAAGACTTTTTACTATTCTGAGTATTTCTCAAATGAACTATTTCCTGTCCATTCTGCAACTTGCCCTTCTCATTTTCCTTGACATATTTTGATCCTCTTCTGGAAACCCCTTGCTTTTCCTTCAAGCTATCCAAATTCAATCCCTCTATTGACTACAAAATCATGCACAATCACAGTGTTGTCCCCTCATTCAAGGAGTCCTCCCTGATTACTTCAGCCCCCCCAATCTTCAAATCTGTATTCAATAATTACATGTTAATGCTATATTAAATTGCATAATTTTTTCAGGAAAATTGTTTTATTTTCTCTCCCATATGTCATAAATTGTCAGATATACTGTTTGTCCCAGTTTTTTGTTCTCCAGCTTGAATTCAAAATTAATACCCACTCATACCTTTTTTTTTTCACATTATTAGCTATTTAGAATTGTAAGTAAGCAGAGGGCAAGGACTATGCCATGTTTTCTTTATGCCACTTGGAACAGGCATTTAATAACTACTGTGGTATTTTTTGAAAATGAATCATTTTTGAGCTTTCAGTGTATTTTTTTTATAGCAGCACATATCCAAGTCACGTGTGTCCTCTGAAAATCCTGCACATGTCAGTTTGACTTGACTGAGTGATGATGATAATATATATATATTTTTTCCATTTCCAGGTGGAAACAACCGAGGAAACTAAATGGAATTCTAGAACGCTATGTATTATATATTTCGAATCACATGCATGATTTTGCAGTTTGGAATGTTGTCTATAACAGTACGGAACTTTTCCAGGATCACACACTACAACATGTTTTCCCTGGTAATAAATATCTCATCAAACTGGGAGTAAGTTCACTTTATTTCTATCATTTTCTCTGTCCCATCCCTTTCTTTCTTTTCCTCCCTTTATTCCATCTTTTCTCCCTTCCTCACTTAAAAAAAAATGCAGAACACCAAAACCTTACACATTGATATTTGTGCTGAAAACTTGCCTGTCATCCTAAGTGTGAATTCTGTTGATCTAATATTTGATTATTTATTTTATATTTTGCAAAATGATAGAATAACCAAGTGAGTCAGTAGATTTTCTCCAAATATAATTTGGGTTTATCAGAAATTATTTTAAAATTATTTTCAGAACATTGTAATTATTGAGAGCTTTACTAAGAATGCTTAGATTAAGAAGATTATTTTTCTGTGGTGCTTATATTTAGTTAAAAAAATGCACAGTATGAAAATTTAGATCTTATATTTTTAAATGAAGATTAAATGACCCCCAAATGGTCTTGATTGTTTTTATACTGAGGTTTTTGTTATACTTTGATCCTGGAAAAAGAGTCACTTAGTAAAACTCCAGAATCGACATAGCTTAGAGATTTCTTTAGATAGACAATAGCATTTTTAATGCAAAATACCACTTTTATACAAAGGTCTTTTAAAAGACCTTGATATTACCATGGAATTTATACTCAGTATTTCCTTTTGTTTTTTGATGAAATATAATCTTTTTTAAGTTTAATAGCACATCTGAAAATAACTGAATATAAACATGAGATTGTCCCTATTTGTTTTAAACACACTCTTCATTTTATAGCAATACCTATATAAGGATATTTGCTTTGATAAATGCCATAGAAAATATTCTGCTCTTGATTATGAATAAATTTACATTTATGTAGACACTGTGTATGCATTCATTTTACTTAACATGCTCTTGAATGCTCTAAATATTATACTACGAGAAAATAAACTACATTCAACTATTGCTAACTCTCTGACTTGACACCACAAAACAAGGGCAATCAGACAATGTTAAAAAATCCCATTGAAAGCTGACTCTGTGTGCCTAGGTGTTTGGCACAGTAGATGGGTCTATGAAACCACACTTTTGATTACTTGCAATTGTATTATTCAGTAAGAAGCATATTGACTTGATTTTTAAAAGCTAGCAAGCAAGTTCACAATATTCAAAATCATTGTAATATCAAAATCAAGAAAAGTCTGAATTACTTTGGAACAAACACAATTAAACAGGAATTATTGTGTTTTGGAATTTTATCAGAAGGAGGCAAATGATGCCTTGAAAAATAAATACCACTAACCTAGGAACCTGCTCCCCTGAGTTTTAATTCATATTTTGCCACTAACTGAGAAACCTAAGGCAAATTTATTTAACCACATTGAGTTTCACTTTCCTCAAGTCTAAAATTAGGATATTGAACTAAATGATTTTAATGTCTTTCTGAGCCCTAAAATTCCAAGATGCTGAAATAGCAACCCTAAACAGTATTCTTTGGACTCAAGCAGTATCTGTCAGCCTTGACTAATGTTGATATGAGAAGTCATAAAGATGTGGAAGTCCTTATCCTAATACTTGCTGGGGAATAAACTTGCTCACATTATTTTCAATTTCACTGTACTTATTAGGGCAGAAAATACTCTAATGTGTTTTCAGGAAGTATTCAACTAAAAGGTTTTTTACTTAACTCTGTTAAGCAATAAATTGAATGAACCAGAACATTTTAGGTTCATCTTGGTTAATTGAGGGATTATTGTATATTTCACAGTTTCAGTGTAATATCCAGTTCTCAAGGTCATTAGATTAGTAGAGAGAGATCAGGTTCTCAGCAAAGTAGAGTTGCCTTTATAGATTGTCTTAGCATGTTGACTAAGTGCTTGCAAACAAAACATCCAGAGAGCAAAGACTTTAAACAGCTTTTGGGATACAGGAAGATACATGGGAATTTGAACCACTGTAGTTTACTCCATGCTTAGAGCAGAAATGTTACTTCATGTGGCTTCATTTAATTTTTGCTTTTGACTGGATAATAAACTTCAGAAACACAGAGACTGCATCTTTCAAAAATGTATGTGCAGGTGCAAAGCACAGTGCTTGGTGGAAACTGGAAGCTCAACAAACAATTCATAACTATCTATCTATCTATCTATCTATCTAAATATATAGTAAATGGACCTTTATTTTATTTATATGTAGTGCTGAGACTCGAACCCAGGGCCTCACACATGCTAGGCAAGTGCTCTACCACTGAGCCACAACCCCAGCCCCTCAACAAACAATTCTTGAATGAAATGAATGACCACCCAATACAATTATTTCATAAATAATCTGAGACTTTTGGTATAATTAAATAATTTTCTGGGAAACATTAGATTTAGGGATTGTGTGGTTCAAAGCATATGCTCTTTCCACCACAAGAAATAGTGTAATAAGTTGTTGCTCTCAACAAAGGGTATTTTGAAGCATGGCAGATCCTTATAAAGAGAATAAATTAGCAATTAAATAAAGAAACTATTAATACAATCATATCTCAAGAATGCTAGTTTTGGGTCTTCCTAATAGTCATAATTTCAAAAATAATTGATAATAATTTCATTACTCATGCTTTTTCTTTATACCAAAATTGAATTTCCAGTTTGCTTAGATAGTACTCATCATGTCAGGATGGTGTTATGACTTTGTGAATTTTGTTTTCAAATTGCTATCATTGAATAAAAGCAAAGGAAATAATTTGGAATGTGTTATTTTAATGGCTCATAAGCTTTCAAAAACCTTGCTATTTTATAGAGGCATCTTAAATTAGTCCCACTCTTTGTTTAATCTGTCCAAACCAGAATTTTTATCAGCATTCGCCTTCATTGAATGATGTGGCCTCTGGTACAGGTAGGTCAAACAAGAAACCCATTGGCTCAATCTCATGCAGATGATGTCAGATTAGACCAAAAAGAAACAATTTGAAGAACAGGCCTTCTCAGTGCACAAAGAATGTAGGCAAAACAAGAACAACACACATTGAGGGCAGCTTTTTAATGTATTACTTATATATTTCAGCAGGCTTTTTGAAAAAAAAAATCATGAATTCCTTAAATTCTTGAGGGGCTTCTCTAACAAGTTAAAAGTTTACAGATCACAGATGACGCAATCCAAAGGAGAGGATGTTTTCATTCATCTTTGAAAATACCACAAAATTCTCAAAACAAGTTCAATTTCATCCACATTCTGTTTTAAGAAATATAAAATTATATGTCACATACTACATTATATCTTTAGGGAGAGTTATCAAGAGAAATTATCTAGGACTTAAATAAGAAAAAAAAATAGTAACAAATAGCTATCATAATTAAACCTCAGTGTGTGATCAGTTTAGCAATAAGTACTGCAACTTTTTTTGCACCTGACATAATAATCTGGAAAATGTAATGTAAGTAGGATGGATTTTCTCTATATATGGCCTTTTGGCTATTTTCCATTTATTAACTCACTTATGTCCCTCTTTTCCTGCCATATTTTTTGATAGACTTTTATCGTGTGTGTGTGTTTTTTAATGTTTTCCATTTTAATTTTCAGTTAGGTATTTCTTAGACTAACACTGGCATGTCCTAAAGCTTTGGATCAGCTTTGGACCTTGTAGTCAACTGAGTCCTCTTTGTTTGTAAAGATTTCATTCTAGGAAGAATATTGTTTTACTTATGTACATATGCACATTCCATAACTGAGAATAAGAGGAAACCCACAGAAGTTAAGTAGGCCTCAATCTTAATGTAATTTCACGCCCAGGTCACAATTCCACCCATCTGAAACTTTCTTATGCTGATGAGAAATTATTCTAAAGACTTGGGCTACTGCTGTATTCTTACCACAGGAAGTCAGTGTGATCTTCAGGTTGGTTAACCATGAATTGTTATTTGTCTTATTATGAAAAATCTACAACAATTACAAAAACTTAGTAATAGTAACTACAATATAAGAAAATATCTAAAAATTGTTAGTCTCCTCCTATCTTTAGGGACAAGAATATTGACTGTTCAGGTTTCAGAAAATAATTCCCACAAAATCTAACTGAAAAGCAGCAGAAAATAAAAAGCCAGAAGAAATAAAAAGGTGATGAATTTTTTTTTATCTTAGTATTATCTATCTTCCATGAAAATGGACTAAATAACTGTGCTTTTCATATTATCCTATAATTTTTCATCACTTACTTATTGATTTTTTTTAAAAATTTAATGCTTTGTGAAATATTTTTAAATTTTATTGTGTAAATCGCAGTTGTAACTTGAAGAGATACTGAACAAAGCTTAAGTATAGTTTTGAAATATCATTGTTATATAAAGACAAAAATCTTAATATTTGATAGCAAATAAACTCTGGAAAACCCCTGTATATATGTCTCAACATTCTGAAGAAATGCTCGCATAGTAAGTTTAAGAGTATTTGCCATTTATTACGAAAGGGCACACAGAAGTTCTGAATATTTTTTAAAATTCATGTTGCTGCTTCTGTTATTCATGCTCCCTGATTAAGGAGAAGGGCTTTGTGTTAGTTGAGTTTTCATTGCTGTGACCAAAATATTCAACAAAAACCATTAGGGGAGGAAAAGTTTAATTTGGGGCTCACATTTCAGAGGTTCAGTCCACAGTTGACTGACTCCATTGCTCTGGTCCTAAAGTGAAGCAAAACATCATGGTGGAAGGGTGTGGTGGAGGAAAATTGATCAGCTCATGTCAGCAAGGAAGCAGAGAAAGAGATCGCAGTGCCAGGAACAAATATATAAACCAAAGGGCATGCTCCAGTGATCTACTTCCTCTTGCCATGTTACCACCTGTTACTACCCACTTAGCCCATTCAATTAGGATGGACTGATTAGGTCACAACTCTCAACATTCCTGCATTAACACAGGAACTTTGGGAGATACCTCGCATCCAAACCAGAACAGGTTCTGTGTTTGTTTTAAATTAGTTTAATGACAAATTTCAAGTTTCAATGAAGCCAATCTCCTCTGACACATAAGTAAATTATTTGACTAAGTCACTAAACATTCACTGTGTTCCAGATTGATTGAGAAGGATTGTTTTATTTAACTTTACATATCAAAATATAAATATATTTGTTACACTACAGTAAATAAAAAGCAATTGTATTTGCTGTACATCTTTTACCCCCTGCAAAATAGTTATCTTATCCCCAAATGGTCTTCATTCTCTAGTGCTTTTCTCAAGTGGTGAATACCCATGTGCATGTGTGAGGGGTGTATGCATGTTTACTTTGTTCTGGAAACCTTGTGCAAGGCTAACTTTGGCAGGGCTATTCACCCAATCAGTATATGTCCTTGATCTCCAGTCTCTGACTTGAGAGGTCTTTACTTCACACATTCTGGATAAATTTCTACATATTGGAGATTGCTGTCTTATGCCTTAAAAAAGCAAACTAATTAAATGTCAAACTCCAGCATTGAAACAAATTCGTTTTGAGGAGTGAATGGAGCATCATTTAACAAAATCTAAAACTTTGATTAGGAGTTTTCTTTCTTCAGTGATGGTCTAAATTTTAGGGACCCAAAGTGAAATATACTTTTTCACATCTCTGTTTAGGTTTGCACGGGTGGTGGGTGCACATTGAGTGAGGCCAGTGAGACCATAACAGAGGAAACAATCCCAGAGGGTGTGCCACCGCCCAGAGCCCACTCCTATTCACCGGACTCCTTTAACATCTCCTGGACTGGGCCTGACTATCCGAATGGTAAGTGAACTCTTTTAGCCTCAAGTTAAAAAGATGATTAGCAAAGGTAAATTAATATTCTAAATGGCAGCTTATATGTGGTGCTTAATTTTTAATGATCATTTTAGCACATAAAATTCCTGAGATAGTATCCTTGTCTGTAGTTGGGGAGATTGTAGTTTTTAGGCTAACACAATTTTGGTGGCTCAAAAGTGCTCCCTTTTGATAGTTCTTGTGTACTGCATCTTATTGTCTAACATGCTCCAGGAAAGGTGAAGAGAACAAATGAGGATCCCAAAGACTGCGGCTTTGAGAGTGACATTGTATTTTCAATGACTTTCAGTTTTTAACAGCCTTTAGTTCTTCCTTGGAGAAGTAGAGAGGTGGAAAGTTCATGTACATATTGTATTTCAAAATGCTTTTCATTTAATAAGTTTATCTTAAAAGAGGCCACTTGGAACTGTATTCTTTAATATACTATTTATAAATATTTCAACATGCAGTTTTTAAACAATGCATACATTAAACATACACACATTTATACCTATTTATCTTAGAGCAGATTGTGTGTATTTTTATGTGATCTATATGTCCTTGTATAGTTTGGAGAATTAAGCTAGCCAGTTAAATTTCTTGAAAACAAAACTCACGATAAAAGAAATTTTAATAGCTTTTGGTAGAAATTGCTTTATTCAGTTATTGGAAGTATCCTTAAGATTCAGATAACGTAGTGCGATTGTTTCTCACTGATAGAAGCTTATGGGACATCAAATTCCATTCCTCCTTGAGACAAATATCAAGAAGAATTAATATCATAGAAACTCTTCTAAGTAACTCATTACTAAAAATTGAAATGGCCTCTTTCAGCATAGTCAAAAGGAAGGAAAGAGAAAAATTATGATTTTATTAGTTTGTCTTATGTTTACTGTGATATGAATTATTTCAGCCATCTCATTTTAATTAAACTTTTGGCAAATGCAGTAGATATATTTGAGGTAGCAGAGAAAATTTCAATAATTAGAATGAGTGATTATCTCTGCTATTGAAGTTGTTCCTGTACTAGTACAAATTTCCTAATAAAAAATAAATGGATGTCGATTTGATACTATATTAAGCATTTAAAAAATCTTGTCACAGGGCTGGGTTTGTGGCTCAGAGGTAGAGTGCTAACCTAGTACATGTGAGGCACTGGGTTCAATCCTCAGAACCCATAAAAATAAATAAATAAAGTAAATGTACTGAGTCCATCTATAACTAAAATTACTTTTAAAAAAATCTTGTCATACTTCTTACACCACAAAGCAATCTAGTCCGTAGGTGGCAATGAAAAATGTTAATGATTTATTCTGATTGGACCACTGCTAAATGCTGTCACATGATTTGCATAGCAGAACTCTTCCCTTTGCCCCATTGGTAGTTACAATTGAAACTATAGTTGTACTCAGAATTTTTGGTTGTCTAAGGAAATACTTTCCACATTTCAAAGATCTTTGCTTATTATGCTTTGTTCATTTTCAAAGCACCTTTTAAGTATATTCAATGAGCAAGAAGAATTGCAGAGTTTTGGGAGATATTTGTTAACACCACCATGGTATTTTAAAGACTTGTGTTTAATCACAGCAGAATTTTCAGAATTTTTATTGTGGGGCAATGGTTAGAAAATTAAAAGAGAATTTTCAATCAAAAAAGAAGAAGAAGAAGAAGGAGGAGGAGGAGGAGGAGGAGGAGGAGGAGGAGGAGGAGGAGGAGGAGGATGGGAAGAAACTACTTCTTTCCACTATTCTTTTTCACTTTTCCCACAACTACCAGTGTTTAATTTCTACTGTTGATTGTTTGGAGAGGGTAATCTGATTGTTGGATAACATCTTATCCCTTTGTGTTTTTAAGTACCTCCCATGCTTCCCAGCAAATACCTGAGAAACAAAGTCCATATTTTGTAGCCTAGCATTCAGGTAGCACCAACATATGACTCAACTGAAATTTATAGCATATCTTCCCTTATAGCTATCCTGGAATATTTAGAGCTTAATGTAAAATTGAAAGACATGGGTGTGGAGTTAAATAGGCCTAGAGTCAAAAATTGTTGCAGATGTAAGATAACTGTTACTTTGGCAAACTTACTAAATTCCTCAAATCCCAGTTTCCTCAATTGTAAAATTTGAACTAACAATTCTGATCCTCCCCACATCTTTACCTATAGAAAGTCAACTCATTCTTCCAGGTTAACCATAGGCCTCTTGTTCTATGAAATCATTCTATTCTTGAGTTTAAGTTAACTTTAGACTTCCCTTGACCATGTAACCTGTTTCTATACCTTCATAATAGCATTTAATTCATTCATCCTGGGCTTCAAGTTATTTGGGTACATGTCTAACATGCCCACCAGATGATAAGGACCATGAATCATTTATTTCTCTCTTTACAGAACCTCAAATTCTATTGTATCTTTTAGAGTTACCTAATATTTAGTTCATTTAGTTGTTTCTTGTGCAAATTGCCTTTGTTGGCATATATACTGAAAAGTTCTGGTTCTTGAATGATACCAAGAGAGATGATAGAAGGACTTACAGGCCAGTTTCTGAAATATATTTGTTTGGAATATATTTGATCATGAAATATATTTGCTTAGCTATTTGGTGTCTGAGAATGGGATTTTCTTTTGGGATTTTGGATCTTGTATTTGACTCAAGAATTTTTTATATTCTTTGCCAGAGTATTCCCAGGTCAAATTTAATGGAATCAGGTCCATATTACAATATATGCTACATTAGGGTTGTTTTCTAATTTCTGATTATGCTGCATTAGAGTAATACAATTGAACAATAAGGTGGGCTTCACCCTTATGATACTAAAGAACACACTTCAAGTGATTCTAATACTGTTTCTCACACTTGCCTGATCATTGAAACTATCTTGAGGGTGTTGATTTCATAAGTAGACTGTAGGGCTCCACCACAGCTCTCACGAATAATGATATTTTCTCACTGTCGTGGTTATTACCAAAATGCTGATGAGCATTAAATACACTGTCCAGCTGAGAACTTTTCATGGGGTCCCTTCTGGGGACCTCCATGTGGATTTCCTTTACATCTTAAACTCAGCATATCCAGGTTGATTTCCTCTTCATGGTCTCTGTTTCTGTACCTGCTGTCTCCTCTGTTCCCTCTCTCATTAATTACCACCACTCAGTTATCTTGGATAGAAACTTTGGTGGCATTCTTGACTTCACCCTTGCTCACTCATGTCTTCTCTCACTATTACAAGTCTGCAACCACACTCCTCTAAAGCAGGCTACTAATATGGCTTACCCAGATAACTTCAGGAATCTCCTCATGCTCTGCAGAAATCTGAAATGGTTTATTCAAAATATATTTTGATGAACTATTAGTTGTCAAGATTTTTATATATAGAAGATATCAAATGAATTTGCCTAATCTTTAATCTCTAGGGTAACTGAGTCTTTCAATTCAACTTTTCATCACTGTAACACATACCTGAGATGAATCAACTTAAAAAGGCAAAAGTTTTAATTTTGCTCACTATTTTAGAAATTCCAACTCATGATCACTTGGCTTTGTTACTTTGGACCTGTGGCAGCACAGTACATTATGGTGGGAGAACATGGTGGAAAATGTCTCTTCACATGATGGCTTTTTGCAAAAGAAAGAAAGAGAAAAGGACCAGGGTTCCACAGTCCCTTCAAGGGCATGACCTTGCTGCCCTAAAAACTCTCACCTAGATGACCTAAAAGGCCCCACATTTGAATGGTTTTACTACCTCCTTATAGCACCATGGGCTAGGGACCAAGCCTTTAACAGATGGGTCTTTGGGGGACATTCCAAATCCAAACTATAACAATAGATTATCACAAGGTAGCGAGTGCATGAGGTACAAAATGTACCAACAACAGATCCCTGAGGAGACCTATAGGATGTGGGAGTTTCACCTTTTCTATCTTCATGAAGGTATAGCAGGTCCATAGACACACATGCATTTAGCATGTAATCACCTATAACAGGTGTTGCTTGCCTGGTTTTAAACATTCAGGCTCCAGTATCTTGACTCTGTTAGTCAGTTATATGTCTAAATGGAAATTTTAAAATATTATTTTAGTTGTAGATGGACATAATACCTTTATTTTATTTATTTACTTTTACATAGTGTTCAGGATCGAACCCAGTGCCTCACATGTGCTTGGCGAGTGCTCTATCACTGAGCTACAACCCCAGCCCCTAAATGAATATATATATATATATATATATATATATATATATATTTTTTTTTTTTAACTAGGGCTTTCTAAACATGGGGAAAAAAAAGATTTGTTGAGGAAAATTCAACCTGTTTTCTATCATGAGAACTATGTGTATTTTCTGTATTTTCCCAAGTGACAAAATACAAAAGTTATACAAAAGGTTCTGGTGTAAATGTGTAGTTCTTGCCCATGAAGCAACTGATAGTCTTTTTGCCAGTGTGGCTTAGTAAACAGTTTCTGTTGTTTCACAACTGATTCTCATCTAAGTGATTAACTCCTATTCATTTATGTCTGGGGATAATCCTTACCCAGGTTCTAAGAAAATAGATTGTATCATCCATGGTAACTTTAGCTCTTCTTTTTCTGTCAACCCGGTCCTGCTCCATAGCACCTATACTGAGATGATATGTGCACAGAGAATTTTCCCCTCATTACTCTGTTTTGTTCATTAATGTACCAGCAACTCCAAGAATAGTGCCTACCAAACAATAGATGCTCAATTTAAAAGCTGTCAGTTACCTCTATCCGAAAAATAGGAAACAGCAATTTCAGAGGAGGATGTAGAAAAATTGGAACCCTCATAAACTGTGGATGGGAATGCTAAATGGTGAATATGGTATGGAAAACATGATAGAGGTTCCTCAAAAAGTTAGAAATACAATTGGCATATGATCCAGCAAATCCCTTTCTTAGAAGTTATGCAAAGCATTATAAACAGGATCTTGAAGAGGTGTTTGTATACCTATGTTTACTGTAATATTATTAACAATAGTCAAGACGTGGCAACAAATGACTATGGACAGATGAATAGATAAACAAACTTTGATCCATACATTCAATGGAAGATTACTTAACCATTAAATGAAGGAAATTCTGTCATATACAATAGCATAGATAAAACATGAGGACATTATGATAAATGAAATAAGCAGTCACAAAAAGACAAAGAGTGCATGATTCCAATTAATGTGAGCTATCTACAGTATCCAAACACATAGAAAAGAAAATAGAATTATAGTCACCAGATACTGTGTGAAAGAGGGAAATGGAGAGTTGCTATTCAGTGGGTATAGAGTTACAGCTTTTGAAGATAAAAATTTCTAGAGATCTGTTGCTCAAAATTCCCTATGTAGATAACTTCATCGTACACTTAAAGTTGGTTAAGAGGGAAAATTATGAGATGTGCATTTTCACCATTATAAAAGAACATAATATTGATAAAAGACAATAAAATTTTAAACTGGAAAAAAAGATTAAGGATTGTATTAATTTAAAATAATAAAAAGTTATTGATAAATGATCAAATAAAGATACATGCATCAATATGTATTTATTAAGCAAGGGTGAGATCACACTATTTGTACTGTTGTGTAACTTACATTTTTCTCTGCAAACATGATAAAAACATCTTTGCATGATAGTTAAGACTAACTTGACCTCATTCTTTAGAAAAGCAGTATAGCATCGCACGGAATAAAACTTCACCATAGATGACTCATCATTTTTTTTTTTGGTACAGGGATTGATGGACATCTACATTTCCATATTTTGCTCTTACAAATAATGCAACTTGCTATTAATTGCCTTACTCTGCCTTGGACCGTCTTTAAGCGTGAAATCATTATCACTCGATTCACACCTAAGGCTCTGCTTGCCTTCAAATATGTCCTGCTTAATTCTAGTCCCTTGCTTCACATACCTGCAGAAATGATGGTGTGACACTCCAGGTCTGTGTTTCTCTAATCAGAGTCCTTTGTACTCCTGTTCCCTCTGGCAAAGATGTCCTTTATAAGCTGCGATCTCAGGCAGGATGTTAAAAACTCTGAGAGCTACTTTTTAGGTCCAAGGTACATAGGAACCCTTTGTTATGGAAGACCTTGACTCTTCCTTTGTAATGCCATTAGCCACCAAGTGAAGTAGCACAGGGGATTGCTGTCTAATAAATTAGTGACCTGTATTGTGTGGATTACGGATGTATAATTAGAATTACACTTTTGAGAGCATCCAAATTCTCATGAGCCATATTCCCTTTTAGAAGCTTTCTTCTTAAAATCTTGAAATGTGTCATTTCCTCACATTTGGACTTTACCTTGCTAAAACAGCATAGCTATCTGACTATATCACACTCATTCCTCATTATCTAGCAAAATACTATAAATACCACTGTGAAGGTAATATTGTCAACTAATTTGAATGTTTATCTATTTTTATTTTTATTTTATTTTATTTTTGTACTGTGGATTGAACCCAGGGCTTCAAACTAAGCTACATCCCCAGATCTTTTTTTTTTTTTTTTTATTTTTTTTATTTTGAAACAGGGACTCAATAAGTTGCTTAGGGCTTCCTTAAATTGCTGAGCCTAACCTCAAACTTTTGATCCTCCTGCCTCACTCTCCTGAGTTTCTGGGATTACAGGCATGTGCCACTGCGCCTGACTATATTTAAAAATACTAGCTTGAAAATTCTTATCCTTTATCAATAGTTGTATGCTCTTTATCTTTACCTAGGGAGGTATACCTAATAAAAGCTTCTGTGTTAGAGTGTGAGCTACATGAGGGCAGAAATCACATGTGCCTCAACTATTCTAGTCTCAGCCCTTGGCAGGGTGCCAGTAACAGAGTATGTGGGTTTTAAATAGCTATTGAATGAATTAATGTTTACCGATGATAAGGACAATAATAAAATTGTAATTGTGTTGATGGAGAAGCATATGCATATGCAATCATATAATATACATAAATGCACATCTAGATCACATCTTATAATTATGTAATCTGAGTGGGGTGATTTCACAGGCAGTGGAGAGGAAGGAATCTCTCCCTCTTGGCCTACTAAATGCTTAAAGCACAAACTTAGAGCCCTGTCCTTTTGCTCAAGTTTTCTTCAGCTTGGCAATCTGTAGTCATTCTACAGAGAGACAACACACAGAGCTCTGTGTTTGGCATGCTTCAGTATGGATGCCGTAATCAGGATTTGTTAATTAAAAATGTGTACATTAAGGGAGGAGCTTGAGAACTTGGCACCCATTGGACAAGGGTCACAGGTTTATCTTGAGAAATGAAGATTGCTTAAGGAGGTTATGGAAATATTTTCCTAATCTAGCCATTTGCATTTGTCTAACTTTGTGAGACTTTATATATAGTTAATGTATTAAGACTGGTAATCATGTCAATACAAGTAGAAAACTTTTAGGAGGTTGATAATTTTTTGTAGACTTATATATAGTGCCATGAAGATAATAGAACATGGTTAGAAGAACATTTAGTTCAGGTTTTTGAACATATACATTATTTTAGGAATGGTTAGTAGAAAACCAATTAACTGTAGATTTTTTACATACATGGCATATAAGTTGTCCTTTACATGAACCAAAAATGTTATAGAAGAGGAATTTTATAATTATGTATCTGGTATGTGTGTAAATATTAATGAAGTATTCATGAATAGAAATATGTATTTGATTTCCTGCTATTGCCAATAATAATAGTAATAATAATGATAGCTCCAATTTATAACTATTTGCTAGGTACTTAAATTCTTCTAAATTACCCCATGAGAAGGCATTATCTCAATGCTCCAATTTGAAAACTCTCATTTGTAGAAATTAACCAATTTAATTATTCAAAATCAATTGACAGCTGGTTATAAAAATGAAACAAGCAGTGAATCACAAAAAAATCATGATTTTCTTCTGTACTTTTCATAGACATTCTCTTAATGTAAGATTCCATCTATCACAATGAAAAGAAAAAAAATTTAAGTTACTTTTACTTGTTTAATATCTTGTTCTCAGTGCTAATAGACAAAATTCTTAAAATCTCCATTCTGATTTTTCTCTGGTTTTAAATAAATACCCACTTGTGGTTCTTTTAAAATGTTACATTTTGAAACAATTTCTTTTTAAACAGCCAATATATGATTCTATTTCCTTTCTTGGAAATGCTCAGTTTTAATAGGTGAAACAGATTATAGAATTCAGTGAATCACTTAGGAAAACTGCTTGACAGTTTTGAGCAAACCTTGTGTAACTTTTATGAAACACCTCCAATCAGTTTGTCAGGTAGAATTTCCCAAGCAGTCTTTTTTAGATTCCGTTGATTCCATTTTTAGGAAAAAGCATAACAGTAATAAGGCATTATTCCACCATGTGAGAGTTCTTCTCTTTTCCCTTTTAATTGAAGGATCAAGTATTCACATAGGGAGATATCTGCCACATCCAATCATCATCCAGACCTTGGGGACAACCCTCAGTTGATATGCATATTGCCATACTGCACTGGAAAAAAACAAACAAATATGTTTGGAGCATCTATATTCAGTACACATGTTATTTTATGACACACTAAAGCATTGTTGTTTAATTCTTACAGTAAACAGAAATCTTCAGTGTAAATAGAGATGCCTTGTATTAAATTTACATTGTATTGTACTCATTGAATTTCCTTGGTTATATATGACAACCTATTGAGCACCTTAGGAAATACAATTTGACATAACATGATGAAGAGGCACAAAGATATATACCCCAGTGGATGTGCTTTATGGACAATTATGATTCAGCTTCCCTGTGAAAATTAAACACCTTAAAAATTCCATCATTATGATAAGAAAAAGGTGATAAACTTGAAACTGCTTGCATTAGACAGCCAATGAGAATTAAGTATCCATTTGTGGATTATCCATTGAAGAACTGAATGTGTACAACTGGATTAAATAACCTGACTTCCCTTTATCACATAGCATAATATGGGGTTTTTCTTTTTTTACAGTTATCTTAATAACTATTAACAAAAAGATTAAACAAGTAAAAGCACAAAAATGCAATACAGTAAGATACAATAAAATAAATGACACTAATTTTTTTCTGTTGGTTTTTCATCTTTTTCCTTTCTATACTTCATTCTCTACTTTTCTCTACTCTACCCTGTGGCTTACAAGGCTGTAGGAAAAATAGGTACAGAAAACTGTAAGGTATAATGTTTTATGCACTTTGGAGTCTGAACATATCCGTGCCAACATATACAGCTACCATGCTAGCTGTATAACACTGACCAAGTTACTAAATCTCCCCAAAATCTAAATTTCTCATCTGTAAAGTGAAAATAAACCTCATTCACAGTGTCAATGGGCTTCCTCTCTCCCTGACTTTTTGTTGGCTTGTCCATGGCAGCACCTGCAAAGAATGAGAGGGTCGGAAGAGAATGGAGTGTCAGAATATATTCCCAGTGGTTCCCTTTCTGTATGGCTCTGAACAGGGCTATATTCTACCAAAAGCTACAACTCCTATCTAATTATCATTTCCTATAAATCTCTCTCTTTCTTTAGGTTCTGGAACCCATTGCTACCCTTTACCCTACAAATGGAAGGATGTTTATTGGCTCCTAGCCAACTAGTGAACATGGTCTCAGTCCTAAAAGTCGGCCATTTCTGGATGGGGTGGTTTATTATCTTCTATTCATCTTCCTTAACCCTACCCACATCTTTGTACATTGCCCCTTTACTAAAATCTCCTCAGTTGTTCATTTGAGTTGCCATCAGTTTCCTGCTGAAATCCTGATGGATTCCTAAATCTTATTTAATCCACTTTTAACACACAGATTTTGGGGCTGGGGTGGGGAGGATAATGGGAACTGTGGAGATAAATTTGAAATGCTTTCTTTCATTCTAACAGTGTCAAAAAATAAATACATTTCTTAAAACTCCATTTTGTTAAGCTTTGTTTTGGCACAATACACATCTTAAAAGCAAATAAAGAGAGAGCCATGTTCAAAGGTTCTGGAGGCAGATTGTTTATTTAATAAATCCATGATATTTAATTTTTTCAGTAGTAATCAACTTACCGATATCTCAGTGAGAGCTTTCCATTTATTATTATGAAATCCTTGTTATAATTAGTCAAATAATTGTTGGTGATATTGTTCTCTTGATGAAGTGGTTCCATGTGCCAAGTTTGGCTTCAATATCAGTTTCTCAAATAAAACTTATGCCCTGGAATACTCAGACTATGTTAGCATAGGACTCCCATTCCTGATCCCTATTTATCCTTCTATTCCACCTGCTTTTTCTTAATAAACTTTATATGCATTTAATGGACTTAAAGCATGTCTTCTCTGTTGCATTATGAGTTTTATGAAGGCAGGAACCATGACTGTTATGATAACTTGTGTATTCCAGCATATAGTTCAATGTCTGGCACACAGTAGGTGCTCCATAAATACATCTGATGAACCAGAATACTGCTAAAAAACGAATCCACTAAATCCAACAGACTTTTTTAAAAAATATATTTTATGGTGTTTAGAAAGTATCTTTCTTTGTATTTTCTGTTCTTGATTGTGGTAGGAGAGGAATCTCATTTAAGTGTGTGTGTGTGTGTGAGTGTGTGTGTGTGTGTGTGTGTGTGTGTGTGTATGAAACTACTGGCATAGCATACCAGTAAGGAATCCAGATCTGTGAAAAATTTATTTTTGAGAGATGTACACACTAGTTTTTACAAAAGACCTGCAGTAAATGGCGTAGGTCAAAGTAAAAGAGATAGTCTAAGCTTCCCAGAGCAAGTAGGCATTAATCTCATTCTCAAAGAAAGGGTCATCCCTATATTCTTTCCTTTTATATGCATAATACATAATTCCTAAGGCATATTCATATATACTCACTCCATATACATG
This sequence comes from Tamias sibiricus, assembly GCA_025594165.1. Lineage (NCBI taxonomy): Eukaryota > Metazoa > Chordata > Mammalia > Rodentia > Sciuridae > Tamias > Tamias sibiricus. Next base: position 48,260,264 of record CM046669.1, on the reverse strand, counting down.
TAGCTGCCTTATACAAAAAATGTTTATAGTTACATTGATGTAGTGAGCAAAATATAGAAATAATTTAAATATCTAAATTTTGCTATACTGAAATAAGAGTAACACAGCCATCAACAACAGGGACAGAACTCACAGATAGGAATAATGGTAGAATGAGTTAGATGTCATCACCATGAGTACATGTATGAAGACACAATTGTGGTAAAAATATGTAAAACCAGCAACTTGAAAAATTGTGCTCTTTATAAACATGTAAAACAAATTAGAATAAAAATAAATTTAAAAAGTTAAAATAATGTTATTGTTTGAACACAAACTTTGTCAGACTTACATATGTTTGTCTCTTTTACTTGTCTTGCTCCCTTGCAGAAGAGTTTTTGTTTTTTTTAATAATTTTTTAAAATATATTTTTTTATTGTAGATGGACACAATACGTTTATTTTATTTTTTTATGTGGTGCTGAGGATCAAACCCAGTACCTTCCACATGGTAGGCAAGTACTCTACCACTGAGCTACAACCCCAGACTGAGTTCTTGTTTTTTAATGAAGAGTTTATTTTGATATTGTAGATTCACATGCAGTTATAAGAAATAACAGAGCTCCTATGTGCCACGTGCCTTTTACTCAGATCCCCCCAATGTCAAAACTGTAGTACAAGATCTCAATGAGGATTTTGACATTGATGCAGTCAAGACATGGAAAAGTTCAGTCACAAGACATAAGTTTATTTTGAATTCTCAAATTGAAGTATCATTTTTAACCAATAGTATAAAGGTAAGATAGTTCTTTGGTAGCAGGTTTCTATGAGTTTTTCATGGAAAACTGCAGGATCTAAAGGTAGGCATTTTTCTTTTTTCTGATTGGTGACATTGTTTTACCATAATCCAGACTAGCACATCCCAAACCTAAGTTGTGTTTTGTTTTGTTTTGTTTTTTAAAGTATACAAAACTATTACAGCTATTTTTCTCTTAGAATATAACAGGACTAGTGCTGAAATGTCGTATTACCACATCCCTGTCTTAGTCACAACTAATTGCTGTATATTCAGGAAAACATGGCTTTCTAAATTATTATTTTAGTTTTTTTTTTTTTTTTTTTTTTTTTTTTTGGTACTGGGGGTTGAACTTAGGGGCACTTGACCACTGAACCACATCCCCAGCCTATTTTGTATTTTATTTAGAGACAGGGTCTCACTGAATTGCTTAGCACCTCAATTTTGCTGAGGCTGGCTTTAAACTCTTGATTCTCCTGCCTCAGCCTCCTGAGTTCCTGGGATTGATTGTAGTTGTGTGCCACCTCACCTGGCTGGATATTTTTAACACTTATTTTTTCTTATCTCAATAGTCTTCCCAGTTCCAGTCTACACTACATGTGATTTTAGATTAACTTTTCTACATATCACTTCATTATACTCTTGAGTCACTTCATAAAATATTAATGCTTTCCTTGTATATCATAAAATCCCAACTCCTTGAAGTAGCATTAAAGGTCCCAGTCTTTCTTCAAAGGCTTATTTTATTACTAGATTTTATCCAAATGCAATAATAACAGCAAATATCAGTATAGTCAAAAAGATACCTTTACTAAACCTTCACTTTCTTATGTCTATATATTATTAATACCATTTTTCTCAGGATTATCTTTCCTGGCAGATGCAGCTGTACCATACAAAATATCAGCACATCTTTGTATAGAAGATCTGGCTACTCTAAAGGCATGAGAAATGCCTTAGCCAGGGTGATTGTTCTCTGCTAGAAGCTCCTGTATTTACCATGACTTAACTATGCCATTTGCCTGGTATAAAGGTTTTTGTGGTATTTATCATTCTTTAACTTTTGGGTTGTTATTTAATCACACCTATGCTCTATTTACTTCTATTTACCTCTATAAGAGTAGTTCTTATTTTTAATTCTGTCATCCAAAATACCAAACCCAGTCCCTTGTAGGCAGTTGACTTTCAATAAATGTATGTTAATATTTTCTTTATACTTATCTTGGTTGTTATTAGGGCCACAGCATGTTCATCAGTTTTTGATATAAGATGCATTTTTAAAATTTTAGAAAATTAGTCCAGAAAGGTAAAATGGGAGTAGTGACAACAGCAGAATGAGATTTCTGGGTTTCTTGCCTGAATTCATATTTGTATAACCTTGGACAATAAATCTTCTAAGGCTTCATTTCCTCATCTTTATAAAAATGCAAATGAGTTATTATTTCTTGGAGTTGTCAATGCTAGTGGAAAGATTCCACATAAAACATTTAATGGATTGATTCCAAGTAGCCAGTGCACTTTTTAATAATTTTAATTATTTTGTGTTCTGTAATCTTGAAAATATTTACATGACATTTCAAGAACTTAGCTTTAATTTCTCCAAAGCCATTCATACGTGTTCTGTGTTCCAGTTAAGAAAGAAGCCATCTCTTTGGCTTACAATAAAAATGCCCAATACATTATTTTCTTTAGCTTTGTATGTTCAGTTTAGAAATCTGAGGTCAATGAAATATAAAATGTTATGATAATAGACTTGTTACTAAATCTAAATGTTTGTATCAAATTCTGCAGTGTTCTAAACTTTACTGATTTTATATATATCAGGAACTCTGCTAATAAAAACACGTTATGAAATATCTGGCCCCCATATCTTGATAAGAAATAAAGTGTTTTTTTTTCAGGTGATTCAGCTTTTTGTCCATGAATTTACCAGGAGGTTATCTGTGTGCCCTTATTTCAGGATTTTATAGGTAATGGCCTTGACCAAAGCAGATCAGGGGAAATGCTTACACTTGTCTCAGGCTCTCTTTTGCAGGGCATATGAGGATACCAGCTCTAAACTACATCAGTATCTCACTTTGACCTGACTTTGAAATCTGGCGATTGACCATTAAAGTCTGGTCCCAAAGGCAGAAAACACAGAGAGGTGAATATCATGAGCCCTTTCATCTGCAGCACAGGCTACATTAACCCAGCTTCCTGATTCTGGGATAGGCCACTCTCATATTTCTGGTCTTTGGCAAAGGCCTGATTGATCACTTATTGTATATAATGTAACCAGTTAGGAATTTTGTATCATACCTCCCTTACTACAGTATATAGAATGAATTGTATGTAATATGATACATCAAGATACCTAAGAGGCTATTATCCTTAAGTGTGAGATGATGCCAGAATAGACTTGGAAATAAATATAGTAGAAATTAATCTGAAATGTAAAATCTTTGGGACTTGGTGATGTAGGTGGTGTAGGGATTATTGTGGAGAAAAGCATCAAGAATGAGCTAGAGGCCAGGTGTGGTGGCACACACCTGTAATCCCAGTGCTCAGGAGGCAGAGGCAGGAGGATCATGAGTTCAAAGCCAGCCTCAGCAAAAGTGAGGCACTGAGCAACTCAGTGAGACCCTGTCTCTAAATAAAAGACAAAATAGGGCTGGGGATGTGGCTTAGTGGCCAAATGCCCCTGAGTTCAAACCCTGGTACCACCCCCCACCAACAAAAAGAATGACTTAGAGGGCAGACTAACTTATCCAATGTCTACTGATTCTACAATTTGGTCTTGCAAATCATCCCTCAGACCATTCTAAGTTTGCTATCAAATATCTATAGAATGCTGAGCAACCCAGTGGTATATGCATGTGTGTATATACATAAAAGAAGGACTTAAGTCTTGCCTAATTCTCGATGTATGCTAGATAGAAAAAGTTTTGAGAAGGTAAATTAACTGTCAAAATTCAGTTTTTAAGTCTCAGCTCATTTTCCATCTTACTCACCATATTCTAAGCCCTTCTCTCAACAACTGTCTGTTCTTTCTATATCCATAGTTCTAGATGTCATGGTTACCTAATTTCTCAGCATAGATTGCTAGAAGTTAACTTGCTAGAGCCAGGGAGACAAAAATGACAAAAAGTAATTTTGGAGACACTGTCACTGAGAGAGGTCGCAGATCTTTTTTTTTTTTTTTTTTTTTTTTTTTTTTTTTTTTTTTTAAGTCTCAAATAAGAGACTTTTACACCTTTTTCCAACTCAAGTGGTAAGGTGGAGCCACTGAGTGATATACAGGATAGGAGCTTGGTGACTACCCTGTCTTTCATCATTCCCCAAGGCATTACTGAATTAGAGACTACAGTCTTTGATGTTCACAATCACAGTTTGAGTTTTCACAAAATGATTCAATTATATTCATTATATTCTGCCTGAGAAGACAGGTAAGTGTGTAGTACTTACTAGAAAGATTTTCTTCAAAAACGGTTAAGATTTTTAAAGTTCATACTTAAGGGCTGAGATTTAGTTATAATGAAAATTAAGTTCTATAAAATATCTCATTTTCCAATATGTCAGATAAATGAGATATTATGCACATAATCCTGGCATAAAAGAAATTCTCTGTTCCTCAATTATGTAAGAAAAGGGAAGTATTGATTTGGGTACTTTCTAATTCTGTTGAAAAGCAGGTCAACCAGATAGCATTTCAAGGGTCTTCCTGCTTCTTTAAGAGCTTCTGCAACACATTATTTGCACATAAGATTTTTTGGCAGGGATTAAATGATTGTTTCAGAGAGTGCTGGGCACATAGTAATTTTTTTTTTTAATTCTTATTACTGTGATTTTATCTATTTCTCTTCCCTAACTTTTCTATGTATTAGCTGGTTTTTCATTATGTGTCTTTCATTTCATAGTTTTAATTCATTTGTGCTTTGTGTGTCAAGTACTAAATGGCATTATATCAAACATTTTCTCTAAGTATTCTTAGAGTCATCATAAATGGGCACACTAGAAAATAAAGGAGAACAGATGCTGGCAGCCATACCAATTTTTGAAGCCATAAGTGGTACATAATAGTAAAAGAAAACTTATCCCCCCCCAAAAAAAATTGGAAATAAAAGAAATGTATTTAAAAGGATAAACTGTAAAAAGCTACCTTCAGAAATGAAAATGGGTTATAGAAATGGCCCTATTAATAGCATTAACATTTTTTTAAGAAAAGCCTAAATCTTAAGAGAATGTATTGATCAAAAACTAATTGGTGAAAGAAAAAATGTGCTAAGTATTTAAGACAAAGGAAATTTTATATAAGAAGTTGAATTATTTTACTTTTGCTGATGATTGAACCCAGCTTTGTGCTTGCTAAGCACACACTCTACTGCTGAGCTACACCCCAAGCCCCAAGGAGTTGGATATTTTATATAAAGAGTTGGTTCAAAAGAGGTTGAAAGGGTTAGGAGAACAAAAGAGAAGAGGTAGCAGGCACTGGTTCAAGAAGGATGATTGACATGGCTGCTGCTCGCTGCTGTGTTTGCTGATTTGTCACTTGAGCTGTCATGGGATACTGGCCCATCCAGAGCTGAAACACCAACAACATTCCACTCCTGAAGAGGCTACCAGAGCAGAAGGGATGCTTCTGCCATCTGGAATACTCGAGAGCACAGGTGCTCTGTCTCTCTCCTGCAGCAGTCAGCAAAGTCCTCAGTTCTTGAAGCTGGAAGATGGATATTTTCTCTGGATTGCCGCTCTGTCCTCCTAGCAGTGTCCCCTCCCCACACCACCACTGGCAGAACCTAACAGAAAGCCAGTAATAAAAAAAAAAAAAAAAAAAAAAAAAACAAAAAAAAACACCACCACCACCAACAACAACAAAACTGGAAATGTAGTCCATAGATCTGCAGGCTCAATAGTACAGAGCAGAGCAGGGTAGATGGGGGCGCTGTTTACATCAGATAAACACCCATCTCAGTGCCTCCAGCTTCCTACCCATACTTCTACTTTGTACTGCCTGCCACCACTGCAGTAGTCACTCTATTTCTGCCTCACGTGCTCCTACCAGGCTTTGTATGAATGAAGATGCTGTCACTCTTGGTCACTGTATTGATGTCTGGGAGATGCTAATCCCCCTGTTGGGGTTCAGACATACCCACCTAGATATTCAGCAACTTAAAAAAAACTAAACTGTAAATTATATAACTTACAGTACATAAATCAACAGGGAAAAGGAGGAAGGAAATTTGGTTATCACATACAAACCTCTATTTAATAAGAAAGAAAACATGAGAGCACCTATGATTTTTCTTTCCTATAATTAGTTGTGAAGTTATAGCAATATTTACAACATCTTCCCTTTGAGTTTGGCCAGTAGCTCATTTGTTTGGGATTCTTTGCCTAGTGAGTTGTCCAAACTTGTATCATTAAAAGGCCTATATCTCTAGTGGTCTTGTCTTTGTTGGGTTTGTGTAGACTTAGTTTCAATACTCACATAATTGGATCTTTTCACATAAACAGATGCCCTTGAGGATGTCCTGAGTGTCAGCATGCAATGGGATGCCAGCTTCACCTTTCATATAGTATCTTTCTGTTTGCCTATTAGAATAGTTTCATGAAGTTTCCAAATGGCCAAATAATATTATCAGATTCTAATTTGGTAGTATTTTTCTTACAACCCATGCATCTTGTAGGAACCCCACATCCACAGGGTGTTTCCACTCAGCTTGTCCTGTGATGTAGGCTCCAGTAAGCTGTGAGGCTATAGGTTAATGAGGATCATTGAAAGACAAGCAGCAAGTTCCATGGGTGTTAGTTCACTGCCTTACTTCCTTTGCTATGAATGGATTTCTTAATCAAAGGCAGTGTTGTGAGGAATATCTTGACAGTGAATGCAACAATCTATGAGTTCACCAAGATGACATTGGCAGACCATTGTGAATAGGTCCAAGATGAGTAATTTACTATGTGCTTGGAAAATGGCTCCTGGTGTTGTGGTTCTATAAAGGTTAGATGTACTCTCAGGAAATTTACAAGGCTACATCTTTGTGTCTATAAAGCTTAGAGTCAGACCTCTTAGAAGCCAACTATCAGGTTCCTTGATAACCTTGACTTGGCTAGGGTCTTGTTTTAAAATTCTCCATCTCTGAGCTATTCTTTAGTACTATCTTTTTAGGTATTTTTCAGGTTTAGAGGTTATCTCATTTTCCAACAGTCATAAATTATCACTCCATATTGGATGCTGATATTTTTTACTTTCCTGCACATTAATTTATTCATTCAGTCAATATTTACTATGTGCCTACTATGTTTTAGACATGATGCTAAACTGTAGAAATACCCATGTCACGATTGCCTTGGGACCCTGAAGTCTATTGGGAAGTCAAGCAATTGAACAAGGAATAATACTAATAATGTAATAAATGGATAAATGCTATGGTGAAGTTGTGCTGTGTGCTATGAAAGAAGTAGCCAACTCCAGTTCTGGGGGAAGGCTATCTGACAAAGGAACATTTAAGATAATTACTGAAGAACATACTCAGGGAGACCACTGTAAAATTAACCTCACTTTGAAAGGAGTTCTAATTAAGCATGGACTCAAAGTTTTGCTTCCTATAGTTCAATGTTTGGACACTTTGGAAATTCAGTGCTTCTAATAAACATAGATCCTTGGTTGTGCTAATGCTTACCTTCCTTTTCATGAAAATATTTCAATTGAATAAATAAAACAATTATATTAAATACCATTTCAATTTATCATGTCTTTCATAGTTGATATGTAAATATGCATGATTTTTCTTCTGAAATAATTTTAATTGATCATTAAAACCAGCACATCATAGTTTCTCTAACCCATTCATGAATGTAATTTGTACAATTCCAGTAATGCTTAATGTTTGGGTGACATAATGTTGTCATTGAGAATAGGGGATCTGGAGTCAAAACAAATTCAAATCCTGACTCAAATGCTTGCCTGCTGTGTGACCTTTAGCAAGTTACCTAAACTCTGTGCCTTGGTTCCCTCTCCTATAAAATGGTGGCAGTAATACTTTCTCTATTATGGAAAGACTGAGAGGAGAGGGTTAAGAAGTCAGTGTATGTCAGCTTCTTAGGACAGTGCTGATGCACCAAGAGTAATATATAATGTAATAACAAATAAGACCACTTTTTTCTAGAGTACATCTATTAAGAATATCTTTTCAGAAAGCAATAAATATCATAAGTATAGTCCATTTATTCATTTTTGATCTGGAATATAAATGCCAGCATGAACATCTTGTAGTAGAGTTCTCTGACTGGAACTGTTGGACTCTATTTCTGCCTCTATGCTAGTTGGCTTAACAAGTTGATGTTCAGGGTAAAGCTTGCTTTATCCTTTGGAAAGACACAGGGCTTAGACAAGGGGAGGTACTAGGCACTAGTCAGTGACTCTATGTAACTGGAAATCATTTCATATTCATAAGACATTCTTTTTGTTGTCTAGTGGCCATACTAAAAGTCAATTATTATCTTACCAGGTGTTATCACAAGTTATGGATTATATCTAGATGGTATATTAATTCACAATTCCTCAGAACTCAGCTGTCATGCCTATGGATTTGCTCCTGGGAGCTTACATTCCTTCAGAGTCCAAGCATGCACAGTCAAAGGTTGTGCTCTGGGCCCACTGGTGAGTATGTGAGTTTATATCCTGGAACGTATCAAATGTCAGCTGACACTGAATATCAAGGAAGAAGTAAGAGGTAGTGATGTACTCTCTGCATGGGTAGCCTTTCCAGCATGGTGGGAGATTTTTAATATTTTTTTTTATAAAAGATCATTTAAGAGTTATTAGTATTTGGGCTGGGGATGTAGCTCAGTGGTAGAGAATTCACCCAGCATGCACAAGACTCTGGGTTCCATCCCAGCATCTCACACACACACATTACACACACACACACACACACACAAAGAGTTACTAAGATTTTATCTTCAACATAAATTCTGAGACTTCACACAGGTCTAGGGAAAGACAGTGTATGCATTTTATGAAAAGAAAGGTAAATTGGTTGGTTTAGCAGACTTACATACAATTTTACCTAATTCAGTGGCATATATAAGGTAGATGTTTTTCCTTCCTACTAATGGCTCAACAACCAAGTAAGTTTAGAATTAAAAAGTGAAAATTGAAAATTTGTAATTGCCACATACGACAACACTGCTCCCCAACAACTAGGTTAATCAATTGAAAGGTTGTGTTTATCTCATATTTTATAATAAAATATTTTCAGTTCAATGATATGATGTAGTTTCATAAGAACAGTATTTAAAATTACATTAATATCCACTCTTGATATCCACATTTCAGAAAACTACAGCAAATATCTACATTTCGTTAGGAGTTAAAAGCTTGACAAAATCATGCTCTTTATTCTAATATAATTATTTGAATCCAATTTATAAGGCATAATTGTCATAGCCTAGCATTGCTTAGTTTCAAGACATCACAGTATACTTTTGCATTTTTCTTGATTAATTAGATTTAACTTCTTTTAAGGGAAATACTCATTAGTTTTAGATTTGTTTTGGCAATGTTTGCTAATTCCCTATCATTTTAATGCACTCTGTATTCATTGAAGAGTGTATTATATAAATATTATCTTGAAAAACAGCTCTTTGGTTTAATTTTTTGCTGTCTTATTTTGTGATCACACCTCCCATTTCATTTCAGAGATTGGTTGCTTTCCAAGCAGCTAACATCACCCATCAGTGGAGCTAAGCTGTGGTCTTTATTGCCATTAAGGATTTTACAGCTCAGATTCCTCTGATGCATACTTACCCTTAAAAGCAGGAATGGCAATAGGCCAGCTTATCTCCTCCATTCAAAAAAAGGAAAAAGAAACAAAAGAATACTTCACGTGAGCTTGAAACATACACATGTTCAAAATAAAAATTGTGGTTCTGGCTACTAAATTGGCTCCCACATCATTTCCTGATGTCTTGGCAACTTTAAACAAAGGGGGACTCAGTTATCGATCTGTGTCTTGTGCAGATAGTAGGTGATGCTAACCCTTAAGAAATCAAATGCCACAGTGTCCTGATGGGAAGGGGAAAAACAGAATTGGATTGTAAAACCTACTCTGCTACAGCTTTGTCCATTCTAGACCCAATCCTGACTTACAGCACAGAGGGATCTTTCTCACTGTGGTACTTTTCTTTATCCTGCAGTCAGTATGCAAACGCTTTTCTCTAAGTGAATGATCCATCTCTAATCACTGGGATTGAACAACAATGTCTTCATTTAGAACAAGTCAACTATACGCTGCCAAGAAGTTAAAACTCCTGGTCTTGATTGGTTTCTCAAATTATTTTGTGCCAATTACAATCCATATTATGCCCTGGGAAATTGCATAACTGATTATTCTATACAGTCCTGGAAATCTACTATAATCCTGAAGGATATTACAGATCCAGTTCCTTCATGTTGATGATTCTTTTTAATGTGTCCTTACTGATTTAAGAAATCTATGAATCGGTCTTCAGAGCCAGAGTTTCCTATCATTAAATTCTAATGTGATATTCAAAAAGATTCATCCAAACATAGCAGTAGAGTATGCATTTTTCTTAAAGATATTCTTTATTTAAAGCCCAATGTCACAGCATTTTAAATTAAAATTTCATTGACACGCAGAATTTTTTCATTTTTATTCTTAATTTGTTTGCTGATAGAAATCAAAGGATAAAATATTTGAAGAGTCTAATTTTTCATTCAAACAATGATAATATTAATTTTTTTTTTTTGCTTTTTAGAAGAAGTCTATTTATTTTACATCTTCTAACTATTTAATGCCATTGTTATCCATGCATATGGGGAAATACTGTTCAATGTTTTCTATAACAAATATACTTTATAATCTCTAATGTGTTATGGTTCACCCTCAAAATTGGCAAGTTGCTAAAAGAATTTTTCAAAATAGTAAAAAAGTGGTGGGCAAATTTGGTAAAAGAGAGTATTTTAAAGGTACATATATATAATTTGATAATAAATTATATATTTTTATCATTTAAGTGTTATATTAGCTCAATAGGTTTTATTTTCCTGAACTGACCAAAATTAACTGTTACTGATGGTTCAGGTAGAATTAATCTGAACCTATATAATTCTCCTGTTGTTTGTTCATTTCTTGCCCATTTAAATTGTATATTTGATATTTGAAGAATTCTAACATAAAAAAAAAAGTTTGCAATGCCTTGGATTCTAATTTGAAGATGCTAGCGTGCATTGTCAAATTAAATTTACCAATTGGGGATTTATAAATATTTGAAACAATGAACAAATTAACATATAATACATTAGCAAATATTTTTAAAATGTTTTCAATTGTATTAGAAACTTTTCACATTTCAGAAAATCATTTTGCTCCCTTCCCACCCCCTTAACCAATGTTAGATAACACTAGTGGGTCCTAATTCTGAAAATTTTACAACTGTGTCTGGCGTTGGAACATTCATTAGATCGATTTTCCAAGGGTCATCTTAAAGATGAGGTACAAAACTGCAGGTCACTGCTATACAATATGGTTAAAAAGCTGCCTGGGTTTATTACTGATGATATGCTTACACAGACTAACACACCCAGAAGCATACACGCATTCATTTTTTTACAGAGATGCAAATCAACTTGTTATCTAAAACATCTTAATCTTCTTTTATATTTTGTTTCCCTGGTACTGGGAATTGAACTCAGTACTTTGCACATGATAGGCAAGCACTGAGCTACATCTTCAATTCTTTTTTTTTTTTTTATATATATATATTTTTAGTTGTAGATGGACACAATACCTTTATTTTTTATTTATGTGGTGCTGAGGATCAAACCCAGGGCCTCACACATGTGAGAGGAGTGCTCTACCACTGAGCAATAGCCCCAGCCCCTATCTTCAATTCTTTTTTACATTTTATGTTGAGACAGGGTCTTGCTAAATTGCCCAGACCAGCCTCGAACTTGTGATCCTCACAGGTAGCTGGGATTATAGGCATGAGCCCTCATGCCTGGCAGTATTTAAATCTTAATGGCGGTATATGTTATGGTCAAGAAACTACCGTATGGAAAACTGCTCTAAACCCATTATTCCTTGACAAAGGCAATTATTTTACTAAACCTCAGATTTCTCAACTATTACAAAGGGAACTAATGTCTACCTTAAAAGGGGTTGATATGAAAAATTAAATAAAATATTTACATAAGAACTTCTGTAAAATGGTATAATTTTCATTAGCAATGAATTTGTTATTAAAATGTTTATTTTTATTACACTTTGGCTCTTGAATACTGTCTCTGTATCAAGAGAGGTTTCTAGGTCAAAGTCAAGTGCCTACTTTTTATTTATTTTTTTTTTGTAACTCCTTTTTAAAGTAAAGTAGATAAATAAAAGTATAAAATTAAAGAAAAGTCCAAGTCAGAGCAAAATAATACAATTGCCAAATTTAATGTCAAGTAAAAGCTGGAGTATCTATTCAGATACTTAAGGAAATAAATTAAATACTTATTTTGAATTAACCAGTTATTTGAGGATATTATAAGTAACTGGAATTACCCTTAATTATTTAAGTTTTTAATTTTAATTTTATTGGGAACACTTGAAAATCGTTTTCTTTACAATAATTTGAATCATACATGTAGACATAATAAAACTGCATTATTATGAAATATTTAAATGATGAAAATATATTTTTCAATCTTGTTTCTTTATCACTTTTTGCATACAGCTATTAGACAAAAAAAAAATTTTTGAGTGGAAATTATAGATCTAAACAACCCCATAGCTGTTCTCCGATGAAAATAAAACATCCTGTGGCCTCAAACTTATTAAAAATTAACACTCTTTTCACATTTATTTTCACAATTGGGAAAGTGTTTTCATCTTAACAAATAAAGCTTCATAATTGAGAATATTTGCTTGCCTAAGAATTTTATGTTTGATCACCTTCTTGTGAGGCATGAGCCTGCCTGCACTTTAAGAGCAAGGTCAAAATTATCAACATATTTAATAAATTGTGAAAGGTCAAATATTTGTTAGTGTTGCTTATGTATTTGTGGTCATTACTTTCCTAAGTTTAAACCAGTGAAATTGATCAAATTATATTATGTTCATGTCTAATGTGTCACAACAAATCCCACTATTACATATAATTATTATACACCAATAAAATTATTAAAAATAATAAAGAAAATCTTAAAAACTTTCTACTGTTTTTCCAAATTCATCTTCTTGTGGTCATTTAGCATTTTACTTATTTAACTATCGAAATCTTTCTGACCCTGTTCAGTTTAAAATTACTTTGTATGTAAGAGTTCTTCTCTTGAAACAATTCATTTTTTGCTGTTTTCTGTATAGGCTGGTTAATACTGTATCAGCTTCTTTTGTGGTTAGACTTTAGAGAGGGAGTCACTCAGAAGCATTTATCTCTTAACATCAGCATGATGCCATCTGAACATACCTAATAAGGACATCGCTCAGAGAGCAAATTGTGTGTTTGTGTGTGTGTGTGTGTGTGTGTGTGTGTGTGTGAGAGAGAGAGAGAGAGAGAGAGAGAGAGAGAGATGCTTATTGTGGCTTTTATCAATAAAAGGAGTCTATTGCTTTCATCAGGAACTTATGAAAACAGACTGTGCATTTCTTCTCTTTTGCAATCACATAGAAATTATTTTTAAGTAGTCCTAAAGTAGTCTGTGGTTATGCACAGCCGTAGGCACAATCACAGTGTGAGGGGATCCACATAGTCTGAAAATCACATACAACTACCTTGGTCAGGAGCTCAAATTCTAAGCTTTAACAGCAGGAGGAAGAAAACATGAGGTATGCTTTGATCCTGCTGACAAAATGAGGTATTCAGACAAGATGCTACTGTCAAAATAGTTTACTTCATAGCAAAAAGAGATTCTTTGAAGAAATATGCTCAAAGCAAAGCA